>OX155896.1:56545598-57745598 GCA_944588485.1 Phosphuga atrata | reverse complement strand
ATATATTTTTAAAGATCCAGTTAAAATTTGAAGTGAATTGGTAGAAAATTGTACGAGTTATGGGTACGGCCAACATGAAAAATCGAGTTTTGAAATAAACGCGTTGCTAATAGTTACATAGTTGCTAAAAGCATCAACCGCATTTCTTTCATTCTTCAACAAATTCTATTCTATTTTACAAATCCTATCAACAAATACCTTCGAGTCACATGAATCATTAATGTTACAAGGAATATGCACACATTCACATTAATGTGATGGTTGGACCTGTTTCTTGTAAATCAATTTTTCCTATCCCGGATCCGCTTTTGCTACACATATAAATCGCTTTCTAAATTTAGGCGATTTCTCTGTTTGCCTTTTATTTGAGCCTTCAACGAAAACGTCAACTCGCCGAAATAGGAGGTGGCAAATGGAATCAAACACTTTAATGCTTCTCCAGTTAATAGTGGAGAATTAAATTACTTTCATTCTGTACTTCGAAAAACAAGTACTTAGAGATATTTCCATGCCATAATCTTTTGAGATTTTTGATGCCATCATTTTTGAGGACCTAAGGGGCCCTTTAAAACAATTAAAAAAAATCGATTTTTAAAAATCCTAGAGTGGCCTAACCCCAAGGTAGTTTACTCGTAAAACGGCTTTGCTTGATAATTCAACTATAGACCGTTATACGACGTTATAAGTTTACATGTATATAGTCTCCTACAAAAAGAATATTTTCAAACATTGAAAAACTCTAACTTTGATACTCAATATAAGACGATGATTTTATCTACTACTGTCACAACTACCTTAAGAGCTCTTTATTTTAAATTTTAAAATAACTGCGATCCCTTTAGAGAGGCTTCGCGACCCCCATAGAAAGTCATCGCGACCCCAAGGTGGTCGCGACCCACACGTTGAAAAACACTGATGTAGGAAAACAATAATAATGTAAAAACAATAATTTGAATATAAAATTGGGAAAAAATTACTATGTAAATTTCCATATTACAAGAACATAATTAAGAAATTACCATGGTCAAAAGATTTTTCGACATATTCCCATACAATCTCCCATTTTAATGTCACCCAATGATAATTTCAGAACAAGGTGCCATTAAAAGACCGGATTTTCTGAAGAAAGTCAGAAATTTTTATAATAACTGCTTGGAATATCTTGAAAAATGGACATTTCAATTCGAGGATATTAAAAATGTTCATTGGTTGACATTAAAAAAGGAGAGTTTATGGGAATATGTGGAAAAATGTTATATTATATCGTGGGCGCGCGTACAAAAGGGGATAAGTAATTTTTTTTCAAAAGTGCGTTTTTATCATCATTCCAAAGAAAAAAGCTTTCTCCATTATTGTGCAAGAGGAGACAATTCAAATGTGACCCAATCATATTTAATTTGGTTGTGAATTAGGAGGTAGTTTGGACTTGCCCCAATGTTGTTTGTGCAAAATGGTGGGTATGTAGTCATTCTAGTAATGTAATGTTATGACTTTCTGAGCACTGATCTAGATTGCTGCGCTTCAGAGGTTATGCCACTAAAAAATCTGACATAACTCCTTAAACATATCAATCTGAGAAGGTAAAAGGAAGGAAAAAAACATTTTGAATTGTGGATTTCTTGTGGAACAAAATAATAGAAAGGCTGCGTTTCTCTATGGAGGTTTCCTATCGTGGTCAGGTTGATTACGGTCTATTATATATCTATCTATCTATCTATCTAAGTTCAATCATAGGTATATAACATTCTGCAGTAATAAACTGTCATTGATTTAGGTTATGTTGTTTAAAGAACGTCAACATGAACGAGAATATAATTGATTGTCCTGATAGTGATGTTGGAGTTTTGGAGACAAATATGAATCATGCTGTTTTAGGAAGTGTAGCCATGGAGTTGGAACATGCGGTAATGGAGGTGTCCTCAATAAATATGAACCAAGCTATAGCATTTTAAAATGCAGACCAAGATGCGAAAACTGCAGTTGTGGAGGTGCTACAAAATACTGTGATTAGAACCATAGCTTTCCGGAATAGCAAACGTATTTTAAAGGGAGACACCGGGTAAAGTAGGACGAATAGAAAAGATGCAATGTGTAATGGTAAAGAATACATCACCAAGAAGGGAAACATAATAAAAAGAAAGAAATTATCTAAGCTTGAGACAATGGCACAATGAAATGTGCCGAATGAATTACTGCTGAAGACGCAGAAATCTTATTCTTAATATAATGAGTACTATGCTTTAGATTCTCATGATAAACGTATGTATATATCAGGATGAATAGAGATATCTGAGAAAGTCGCTTCCCGTTCAAAAGTTCAGGACCCTAATAGATTTCACCATAGACAAGATTCTTTACGATATAAAGTACATAATAAATGGAATATCTTATAAATAGAATATCTTATAAATGGAATACATAAATGGAATATCTTATCCAATTTATAAAGCAGATTTATTAAAATGTTTTGCAATAACAAACAAGTTTGTTGAAATCATTGTAGCTAAAAAACGTTCATCGGGAGGCGGTACAGTACATAGAGATAACAGAGGAAGTTGAGTTCCATGGAACAAGACATCTGACGATAGATTGGCCATCATAGATTCATCATTCTCTATTCCTGCCTACGAGAGCCACTATACAGGGAGAGACACCAAAAAAAAAGTATTTGCCGCCTCATTTTACTATTGACGAATTGTATAATGAATACAAACGTATAGAAGGTAGCAAAGCAGTATCATTAAAAATTTACTCCTCAGTTTCCCATAAGTTAAATTTTTCCAATAAACAACCTAATAAAGACACTTGCCAGACCTATGATCACCTACAAACGGAAATTAAAATAAGCAATACGGATAATGAAAAACATTTATCTGTAGAAAAATATGAAAACATCTAATGCTTGCAGATAATGCATACACTTCAAAAGCTTACGATAGAGAAATTTCTTAAAACGACCCCTCAAAAAAAAACAATATCTTTTGATCTTCAAGCATGCCTGCCAACCCCAATGCTGAAAAACTGTATTTTCTTCTATAAACGCCAGTTATGGGTTTTCAAATTGACTGTGCATGACTGCGATAACCCACAATGATATTGTTACTTTTGGAATGAAATAATAGCAGAAAGAGGGGCAAACGAAATTGCATCGTTTGTGTTTACAATTATATCAAAAATCTACCAGAAAACATTGCGACATTGACAATGGACACATGTGGAGGCCAGAATAGAAACACCCACTTTGCAGCAATGTGCTTAACGGCAATACAAACATCGAAAAGCTTGGTTGAAATAAATCAAAAGTTTCTTGTCCCTGGACACTCACACATGGAATGTGACACGGACCACAGCGTCATTGAGAATATGAAAAAAAAATATGCACCGTCAATCGAACACCCGCGAGAATGGGCTCAACTTATAAGAGTTGCAGGGAAAAAGAAGCCTTTTGCAGTGACAGCAATGGCTCAAGAAGATTTTTTTTTCTTACTCAGATTTACTAAAATCATCCTTGCAATTGCATAAAACAGACGTCGAAAATAACAAAATTAACTGGAGACAAATTAGATGGATAAGATATTTGACAACGATGGGCCCTTCATTTCTTGTTAATTATTGTGTTGACGATGAGGACAACTTTAGAACATTGAGTTTTTCTAAAAAAGAAAAACGATCAAAATCAACTCCAAGAGTTATCTCTGCACAGCCACTTCCAATTTCAGCTGAAAAAAAGAAAGATCTCAAAGAGCAGCTGCCATTTATCTCGAACATCTTCCAGGAGTATTATAGAAACATAAAAGTAGCTAAAAGCAACAATCGAAAGAAACTAAAGAAAAAGAACAAGAGGGCTCATGTAGATGACTAGGCAAGCGAGAGTGAAAGTGAAGAACTAACAATAAGTAATACAGTACAATATTATAATAAATCGTATTTTTCGGCATGGAATAGTTTTTGTGGATGGAAGAGTTGAAAAGAATGGAATAGTTGCTAAAGGTGGAATAATTGATGAGGGTGAAATTGTTTAATGAATTTTGACATTTGTATATGAAAGAGTAATCAGAATTGCGAGCTGCGCGATTCTTGTAGAAAGCGCATCAGCTAAGGTTGTATGAGTTGCAAGATGTACAATTCCTACTGTACAGAATATTAACTAATAATTCATCCGTCTCAAATGATTTTAATGCTGTCAGGTTTGTAAAATAATATAATCAAACACTTTTGAGGTGTACTTAATCATATAATGTTACCAATTGTCTGAAATCAAAGTGACTTTAATTTAAGAAGTGATATTAGAAATGAAAAGTTCCCAACGTTCATAAAAAGGTTACTATATCTAACGATGTGATATTAGTTCCTAAGGTGTACAACATGGACGATAGAAAATCAGCTGTGGAGTAAAAAGTTACTGAAAATCTCACTAAAACTTTTATAACCTTTAAATTGATTAAGTAACATTGATGTTGTCAACTTTGACGTTCAAAATAACCAACATATTGTTTTAATCAAGTTGGTATCTTGTGTTTTTGAGTTACCAACACTCAAACATAATCTCACCAACTATTTGTTAAAGTTACATTGTTGTCTTTTTTTTCGTCAAAATTGCAAGCCTTACTTATTAACTTCACTTCATCATATATAGTAACCTCCTTTTATGAAGGTTGGCAACTCTTGATTTCCAATATCACTCCTCCAATTATAGTAAGTTTGCTTTTAGACAATTAGCAACACTTAGCAAAATTATGTTACTAAAAGTTTCACCAAAAAAAATAATAACCAATCAATTACTCAACTGACGTTAATGTCAACTTTGATTTAATGTTCATGTATTTCTTTATTTAAAAAATCCAGTGTCAAGGTTATCGGCCATGAAAATTCCAAAATGGTCAAATTGTTTCAATAGAAATATCTATGATCTTAATAGATCTGAAAGAGTTTTTATTATATCTATTGCAGTTTTCGAGTTGTTGCTATTTGAATCCATTAGTATCAGTTCCGGTTTGATTTCGAGGGATGCGTATGTGGTCTGGATTTCTATGGCGCTTTGCTAACCTAATAGCCTAACCTAGGTTAAACCAACATTTAGCTTTACATCTTTATCTTATTTTTGATCTCTTGGGTCCCGCTACCGCTTGTAGTTTGTCTTAATTTTTCGTTCGCTTTTCTTTCAGGCTAACAGACTCTGCAACTTTAGCTTATTGTAGATCAAGCTGTAAATGCATGTCTGGTAGACTTTGAAGAGTTGGACAAAAAAATATATTTGCAAGTTTTCAATAAATATTTCTTTGTTAAAAACAATCCTGTGTCAAGGCTAAAGGCCACAAAGGTACCAAAACGTCAATTTAAATAGAAAAATCTATAATCTATATATATCTGAAAAAAATTTCAAAATATCTGTTGCAGTTTTCAATTTATAGTTATTTGAATTTATTAATTTTTGTTATGTCCGAGTTTGAAGGTCTTGATTTATCTGCCGCTTAGCGGTGTGCAACCTAATCTAACCGGGGTTAAACCAACGGTCCTTGCAACACCGTCCTATATTGTATCGAAAGCTTGCGCTACCGCGCGTATGTTGTCTTGATTTATCTGTCCTGTTATTTTACCCGGTGTAAACCAACATTCCTTGCAACACTGTCCTATATTGGATCGAGAATTCGCGCTTCCGCGCGTATGTTGTCTTGATTTAACTGCCCGCTTCGCGGCGGGCAACCTAATCTAACCGGGGTTAAACCAAAGGTCCTTGCCAAATTGTCCTATATTGGATCGAGAGTACGCGCTGCCGCGCAACATACGCGATTTCTGTCGAAGGCCCGTTCAGTTTTACAACAGAAAATGACAATTTCCCGTTTCGACGCGCAAGAGGAACGGAGTTTTTGAAGAAAAAGTAAAAAAATTAAAATGCACCTACAGCCGCCCCTTGCGGGGGCGGAACTTGGTTTGTCTTCTCACAGTCTTGATTTATCTCTCCGCTTCGCGGCGGGCAACCTAACCGGGGTTAAACAAATCTAGCCGGGGTTAAACCGACGGTCCTTTTGCCGCGCGTATGTTGTCTTGATTTAACTGTCCGCTTCGCGGCGGCAACCTAATCTAACCGGGGTTAAACCAACGGTCCTTGCAACACTGTCCTATATTAGATCGAGAGTTCGCGCTGCTGCGCGTATGTTTTCTTGATTTATCTGCCCGCTTCGCGGCGCTCAACCTACTCTAACCGGTGTTAAACCAACTTTTTCACATTGACCTATATTGAATCGAGAGTTCGCGCTGCCGCGCGTATGTTGTCTTGATTTATCTTCCCGCTTCGAGGCGGACAACCTAATCTAACCAAGGTAAAACCAACGGTCCTTGCCACTTTGTCCTACATTGGACCGAGAGTTCGCGCTGCCGCGCGTATGTTGTCTTGATTTATCTTCCCGCTTCGCGGCGGACAACCTAATCTAACCAAGGTAAAACCAATGGTAAAACCAAATGGTATCTTAAAATATAAAATTCAAAGAAAGACAAAATATAAAATAGTGCTAAATGCATGCAACTTCGGAGCCTTTGAAAAAAATATATATTTGTAAATTTTCAATAAGTATTTCTTTATTAGAAAAAATTACGTGTCCAGGCTATCGGCCACGAAGATACCAAAACGTCAATTTCAATAGAAAAATGTATAATCTATACAGATCTGAAAGAAATTTCAATATATCTCTTGCAGTTTTCATTTTATAGCTATTTGAATTTATTAATTTCTGTTATGATCGAGTTTGAGGGGCGACGGCCGCCGCTAGATAAAATATTTTGCAAAACTAACTGAAAGATATCATAGATTGGCTAATTCTCTACAAATGTGTGAAATTTTATTGTTCCACGTTGTGTGAAACATACTAAAATCATTTTTTAAACAAATCCAGACATCAATCATGAATTCCGATCAAATTCGAACGCGAAAATTTCAAAATATTCAAAAATTGCGAAAAAATATATTAATAATTGAAGGATTTCAATGAAATTTATACTGAATGTGAGTATCCACCAGAGGTATGAGAGTTGACAAAATTTGAAAGCTCCCTTTTCTGAATTTCGTTTTTCAATTTTTTCGTTCGTTCGGCAAAAAAAATCGGCCAAACGGTTCGCTTTGGAAAGATGAAAATGTCACAACATTTAGATGTAAATGTGCTCTATAAAATAGCGCTAAATGCATGTTTCTTAGACTTCGGAAAATTGAAAAAAAATATATATTTGCAAGTATTTCTTTATTAAAAAAATCCTGTGTCAAGGCAATCGACCACAAATATGTAAATTTCAATAGAAACAATTACAACAAATAGAAACAATTATAACTCTTGTAAACTATATAAAACTTGTGAGGAAAACTTGTGGGTCTCAATGAGCACTATTCGATTTTAAAAAGAAAATCCGGATAAATTTCGATATGGCTTTTCCTTCAGCCGTCAAGTGGTAGAACTGACCGTTTTTCAACAAAAACTCTCTTGTTATACCCGCTAGGAAGTCGAGGAATACACCTTTAGATTCCAAATCAAATGTGTAATTTTGAACTATTCTTGTAGAATACTCCGAATTCCCACCGTTTGAAAAATGGATTTTAAATCACCAGATGACCGAAAAACTTACATCGTCCCCCATGTAAAATTATCCGATTCACGAATCAGCCGCAGAAAATTCATGCAACATATTTTAATAGAACTTGATGAGTTGTATTCGAATTTGAATCGAAAATGTCAATAAATATTGAAATGGCTGTTCCTTCCTCAGTGAAATGGTAAAACTGACAGCTTTTCGCCAATAACTCTGTTGATATACATTCGAGGAAGACGCGTGTTGTGCCGTTGGAATATAAATTCAATTCAAAAGCTCCAATTATTCTTAAAAAAAACTCGTAAATATCGCGGATTATGAAATAAATTTTGGAATTCAAATGTGAAGGGAAGCAACTGTTTCTGATGTAAAATGGTCTGAATTTTAAGAATCTGCTAAAAGAAAAGTGAAAAAGCGAATTTTGACATTGTTATGTGTTGCTAATCAAGAGCCAGAGTCGCCGAAATCTGCAATTTAGAGATTTCAAGATATCTCTTTGAATTTTATTTGAATTTCAACCTAACATTGAGCGAAAAATCAGAATTTTGATTTAAATTCTTTGCTTTAATTTTATCTTTTCACAAGCACACGAATAATAATAAACGGATAAACTTCAACAATGATTTCCATATAACCTGAGCGAAAATAGTGTCAGAATGATCAGCTGTAAGTGTAAATTGGCGATTCAGCGGCAAGCAATGGTCGTAGTATTTTTGACCTGGAGTGCGAAGCCGTTGATGGATTTGAGAAATTCAAACGCCATACTGTTGGCCTTTTCACCGGGCATGCACTTGTTGGACTGGAAATATAAATTTTCTTTTAAGCGTTTCCGTTTGAAGAGGTAAAAAAAAGTGACTTCGCGAATTGGGGCCTGCGGAACGTCCCCGGAGGTGTAATGCGCCGAGACTGGTGTCGTTCGAAAGTAGAAACGTGGGGCTATAATTCCTGAAAAGAGCAATACAATTCTAAAACATTTCACCGAATATTGAAGGTTTAAATTTGCTCAATTTTGAAAAATTCATTTCGAGTTTGGACGGGCGTCGAGAACCCCAAATGCGATCGAGCGATGCATCGTTCCTATCGCCTTATAGACCCTTTCGTTCTATATTCAGAAACCACCACCGCGAGGCCCTGCTATTTAATTTAGCGAATCCCAGAGGATTCTCGCGTACTTCTGCAAAACATAGTTTTTCGGGCCTCCCGGCGCCATCCGGTACGCAATCGCAATTAAACTCTAAAACAAACTTAAAGACTCTATGCCGAATCGATTGGTGCCGGTCCGGTCCCGATCCGACGGTTGGGTATCCCGCGAGAGGGATCCCCGCAAATTAGGTGAAAAAAACATCGCGTTTTTTCGATTTTTGTGTAAAAATTGACCCAGAGTGGGAACAGGATGCCGAAGGTACCAGATTCTTCCACCGCCGGTTGCGGGTAAATATCTCGCATCGAACGAACCGGTTTGGAGACACGGCGCTCTTCAATCAAGAGAACGGCGTCCACAGATGTGATGAAAAAAACGGTTTTTTTTCGCTTACATTTTCCGCCGCACCGGATGAACCGACGGTCGCGTACTTTTCCGCATGACGTCAAAAAACGTGAAATCGACGCGGCAAGAGAACGCAGTAAAAAAATCGAGCCGCGGACCAAAATTGCTCCTCAAAGGTGCTAGAAACGATCTCCTGTTTTTGGCACCTAGAGGACGCCATGTGGGACTTGCGAGCGGCAGACGGACACGGGTCGAAGGCCTGTTCAGTTTTACAACAGAAAATGACCATTTCCCGTTTCGACGCCCAAGAGGAACGGAGTTTTTACTTAAAAAGTGAAAAATTTAAAACGCACCTACAGCCGCCCCCTGCGGGGGCGGAACTTGGTAAGGCTCGTAAAAAAAACCTATTTTTTTGTTCAATTCATTGGAAAAAATTCAAGACGTAAACCGCATTTTTTGACAATTTTTCTTAATTTTCAAGAAATCTTGACTTTTGACCCCTTTCGAGTTCAGTGACGGTACCTTACTCGATTAGTATATTTCGATTAATTTAAAATAAATGTACAAATCGTTTTTGTCTAATAAAAATTACATAAATTGGGGCACCTTTAATTCTAAAAATATTTTTTTTTTCTAGAATATTTAACTTATTTTTGATAGAAATTATGTTTTTATGTTCAAATCGTTTTATTTCAAATTTATATATTTTTTTAACGAAGAAAGGTTTGGTACGAATTGTGTTTACAAGGAAAAGCAACTAAACATTTTCAACTTATTTTTGATCAGTTTGCTTTATTACTAAATTATTATAAATCGGGTGAAAATATTCAAAAGCCATTTTAAGACATGATTTATAATGATAGCAGGAAAATATGAAGGTAAAAATTGCTTGGAAAAAAAAATTATTATTATTTATTTTTGGAGGTGACATCAAACTTTCTTTTTTGATTTCCCAAAATTCTCGTTTTCTGACATAACCCCTTTTGCACGCGCGCCCACGATATTACAGTACATTTAAAATAAGAAATGCAGATATTTTCTAAAAAGCGGGACATTTTTAAAAATCGGCGGGACGCGGGACAGGCCTCTAAAAAGCGGGACTTTCCCGCCAAAACGGGACGTATGGTCCCTTTAGGTTAGCCACCTTACATAAAAGGAATAAACGTGGATACTGAATACAATATATTCTATACCTTCTTCGGAATACATATTTCGTGTTTTTTATGAGCTCTCAAATTCCAAACGACATTGCATCCGTTTTTTTTGATAACCATGGAAAATAAATTATGCAGGATCCTCAACTTGTCCTCCAATTACAGCTTAAGCTTAATACAAAAATATTGTTTTAATTCAATGCCGATGTAATGTTTTATATCTATTTCATCCAACATATTGGAACAGTTTTTAAAACTTCATTTTCATCACACTTATTCTTTATTCTACTCTTCTGCATTATTTAGTTTTTAATAACATTATTGAGTTTTTGAAAATAGACGAAGCCACAAAATAGTTCATTACGTATAATAAGTATGTACATGTAAAATTTTGTTAAAAAACTAAAAGATTTTTTAACTTTACTAATTGTAATAGAAATTAGCCACTTTAAGCTAGCGACCTCTATAAATAAGTGTTAGTGCGGAATATGTAGTGTAGATGTCGTGTGGTTTTGACGTTTGTGTAGCGCAGAGTAGAGGCAATGTCGCATGCAAGTGTTATTAGCAGTGCTTGGTAAAAGTCTAGCATGTAAACAATTCCGAGCAGAAGCACCTGATCGACGGTGTGCGATTCCAATCAATGATGAAAAAGTCACCGATCAACGCCAAGTATGAGAAGGTGCCGCAACATACCATCAAAGACATTGATGGGGTAATACCCAAGACGGACCGGCCGCTAACAAATTTGGTGAGAATATTTTTACCAAAAAAAATACAAATTTTCTCTGCAAAATTCCAAATATTTCAAATTGATTGCCTTAATTAAATTGCGCTATCTGTCATCGGATCGATAAACGGTGGCAATATATAAACGACCTAAAAAATGTCAAGCCTATACCAACTACATTTTCCTCTCATTTTACCAATCAATTTTCTAAAAAAATATTTTGAAAAACAATACATTTCATATAGTCGTGTATAAAGTATTGCTAGAAAGAGATCAATTTATTTTTTTTAGGGCAAACGTTGTCCAACATTTATTGATTCAGAATTCCAACCTGTTGGGAAATTTAATTCAATAGGTTTTCTGTTTATGTAAGACAACAATGACAACCTTTGTGAGATCAATATTTGAACTAGTACCACCTGGAACAAATCGAATTTTCATTTAACAACGTTAATTTTTAATTGTTTATTAAATAGATAAAGAATGATATAGTTAGATTCTAGTAATATTAAATATTAGACAAGATAAAAAATACATTAGAGTAGATAGTCTAGAATCTAGACTCTAGATACACTAGAAGACTAGACAAGATTATTTCAAAAGTCTAAATAATGAATAAACTAGATTAGACAAGACTACAGAAACTAAAGAACTCAAATATAAAATAATCATTTATTTTTGACACAGATAATCAATAACATATTTAATTTATAAATTAACTATTTCAACTAGGTAGGAAAGACCTTGAACTAGAACATAGTTTCTTACTAAACCTTACACAGAAAAAACTAAAATGTATGTTTTACCAAAAATTGAAGAGAAGATAATAAATAGTAAAATAGGAATAATAATAAAAGATAATAATAAAATAGGAAAAAATTATTATGTGAATTTCCATATTTCAAGAAAAGAATTAAGAAATTCACAAATTAATAAATATTTCTTATTAGTCAAGTTTTGGATAAGAGAACATAATATTTTTCTTAATTCTTTTCTTGAAGAGAAGGCCTTGAATAGAAAAAGGCAAACAGATAATTAATTAGAGCGAATTTAAAATAAATTTATAATTATTCATTTATTGAGCTAATCCAAAAATAAATCTTAATTTTTACTAAATTAAATTGGGGTAAATAACTAAAATATTGAATCGATAAATAATTTGTTTTCGTGTAAAATTAAATTTTATTGATTACACAAAACGTTGTTTTATAACAAAACGAAATATAAAACAGAATTTTTATCTTTTAGCGAACAGAAATTCTCCAATTGTTATTTTACTAAATAATTTTACAATTTTATAGACACGACATCTTAAATTACAAGCTGGTCCGCGCCGACCGAACTATAACTTCGCCCGAGTTTAATGAATCCTTCAATATTATTAATTAAACTAATTACTTTGCTTTATAGATCACGTACACATTAACTCCACTGTAAACTAATAAAGTAAAATGATTTGCTTGATTTAAGTTTTAGTTCTTATTCTACTTTGAATGTCAAGATAGAAGTTGAGACAGTTATTAAAAGTTGTTGTTTCTCATCTGCACTTCGCTAGACAGTTGTTGGCCTAAGGCCAAGCAGCTGAACTATTCCAAATTAATCTCTGCCTTAAAGTTTCAGAATAATAATTTCCATTTTTATTGGGCGATGTTCATTAAAATTTGTTCATTTTTTCAAAATTTAAGTTATTTTAATTCCCTTTCATTCCACCAATTAATTATTTTTTTTTTTTATAGAGATTTTCATAGGTGATAATTATTAAAAATATAAATATTTTGATAATATTTATAATAATTACTATGCGAGGACGACTGCAAGACACGTGTAATATCTTGGCAACTAAACGAAACTACATAAAAATTGTTACTTTAAAAAACATACAATCCAGTCATAGAATCTACAAGTCAATAGTCTAGGTAGATTAGAATGGATAAATAAAATTAAAATGAGTTTAGAACAAGACTAGTCAAAAGTTGTTTTTCTTTATGCGTTTTAGTCAAAAAAAAGGGGTCAATCTCGGAATCTAACGGAAGAAGCTAAATTTTTGTATAGACCTATATTTTAGCATTACAAATGTTGTCCCAAAAGTCACATATGCCAACATATGAGCGTCCTTAGATATTCAAGGTCAAAGGTCGCAAAAATCAGTTTATTGAGAATATCTTATTTTTTCTGCCTTCTATCGTATTTGCATTTATTATGAAAGTTGTAGAGAATAAAATTCTTTACAATTTCCATCTGAAACCTTTTTTTATACGTCGATCTGTTTTTGAGATAGAGGGAGCAGGGTGTGGAGCTCTGATGAGGAGGCATACGTACCTTAGCGCAATGTAAATCCTGAATCCCAATGAATTATACCGTTTTTTTTTACTTAATTTCTTATTAAATATTACTTAAATAACAATTTAATACCTTATTTAAATTATTTTTTTTTCTATATTCTTTACGGCCAACTATGGACCACGTTTGACAGTTTTTACATTATTTTTTGTCCTTACTTTCGGCCAATATCTCTTCATCCTCCTCTCTCCCACTTCCTTCTTCTGTTCCGCCGTGTAAGAGCTTCCTTTTCTCACTGACAATTCCCCTGTCTATTGGAAACCTCTAAACTCCTTAATTAGTCGCCTAAATCTCTCTCTCTCTGTCCATTATGTCTTCTTTTTTCAGCCCCATCCGATCCAAGTCCAATCTCTCTTCCCGAAACCATTTCGGCTCCGTCTTCCTCTTCCTGAACAATTAAAAAATCCTCTTCGTCCGTCTGGTACTGTTCATCCTCACTAAGTGCCCATAAAATTGTATTCTCCTTTTTCTCATTTGGGCTACAATTTCTTCTGTCTTCAAGTATAATTCTTTGTTAGGTTTTAGTCTCCTATTAGCATTTTCCTTTCTTTCCTCCGGATGTCTTCGAGGCCACGCTTACCAATCTAGTGTTTCTGCTGCATATAGACAGGTCTGACAACAGTATTTAGGTGCGGAATTTAGCCCCAAAGGATAGACCCTTTTTGTTATATGTATCCTTCGTAAGTTGATAAGCCATTTCCATTCTTCTCGCCCGCTCTTTGATGGCATCCTTATCCGACCCATTGTCCAGTAATTTTTCTCCCAAATACCTAACTTGCTTTATCTTGGCTTCTCTCAACTCCAAGTGGAGAGGAGCGTCTTTGATGCTGGTCATGAAGACAGTCTTTTCAAAAGAAATTTGAAGCCCAGTGTTCTTGGCTATCATCTGGAGTTTTTCAGTTCTTTTTATCGCTGTTTCAACACCGGTAGTGAGTATCACAACATCGTCAGCGAATGCCAAACAATCCATTCTAATACTTTCTTTATCTCTCCCTAACCTGAAAGCCTCTTTATCCGAAATTCCCTTTGTCCATTCTCGAATAACTTTTTCGAGACGCAGTTGAATAATATTGGCGAAAGCCCGTCGCCTTGTCGTACGCCAGTTTTGATTTCGAAAGGCTCTGGCAACTTCCCCCGGAACTTTATTTTGGAGAAAGTATTGCTAATCGTCTGTTGAATTAGATTCCTCGTCTTGTTGTCCACTCCAAATTCTTCGAGAATTGCCAATAAGGTTTTTCGGTCAATGGAGTCATAGGCCTTCCGGAAGTCCACAAAGACGGCGACATATTTATTCTGTCCCAACATCCTGTACTTTATGATAGTCCGCAGGTTGAAAATTTGATCCGCGCAAGATCTTCCTTTCCGAAAACCTGCTTGGTATTCACCCAATTCAAAATCCAATAACCCTTCTATTCTTGTTAGTAACGCTTTCGATAAAATCTTGTAAGGAACGGAAACAAGAGAGATGCCTCTATAATTATTAACGTCCATCTTGTCACCCTTTTTAAGAAGGGGATGGATCAAAGCCATTTGCCATTTGCCAGTCAGCAGGGATCCTCTCAGTTATTCATATATTCTCAAGTAACCGAGTGAAAGATTTTACGACTCCCTCAGATCCGAGTTGTAGGAGTTCAGTGACGATACCATCTGCATCAGCAGCTTTGTTTGCCTTAAGTCCTTGAATAATCCGGAAAATTTCGTCTTCGTCAGGAGGCAATGAATTGGAAGATGATACCTCTGGTGGTTCCATTTTTAGGTTTTCTTGCGGACCATCACAGTTAAGCAGTGAGTTGAAATATCTGGCAAGGAAGTCACAGTTTTGCTTATCGGTCATTCCTATCGTCTTTTCTTCATTCTTGAAGCACATTTCTGGTGCTTGATAACCGCTTAAGCGCGATTTGAACGTTCGATAAAAGTTTCGTGTATTGTTCATTTGGAAATCTTCTTGCGTTTTCTTTAGTTGATCTTGTTCATATTGTCTCTTAGTCCTTCTGAAAGTCCGGGCTGTATGTTTCGTCTGATTTCGGAAGATTAATAGATCATGATCTCGTTTCGTTGAGCTCCATTTTTTCCATGCCTCTTTCCGGCGTCTCATTGCGTCGTCACATTCTGCATTCCACCAATTTTGTCTTATTCGCTTTGTCTGAGCAATCGTTCTTCCAGCAGCACCTTGGATCTTGTCTCGGATTACATCCCAATTTCCTGACGCAAGGCACTTCAGTTCATCTCGGTAACTTTCCCTTGCCGCATTATTGGATTTTAATTTTCCGACATCATATCGCGGGATATTTTCTCTCCGTGTTCTTTTCTTGGTCGGTAAAAACTTCAGTTTAATTCTGGTCAGGTAGTGATCGGAGTCTACTTCTGCTCCCCTTGCTACTTTCACATTCATGATTTCTCTCTTTCCCACCGTAGAAATGGCGACGTGGTCGATCTGAAATTGTCCCAATTGGGGGATCGCCATGTCTTTTGTTTCCTGGGTAAATGCTTGAAAGTCGTTGACATAAGCTGTAGAGTAAGAGTCTATCGCCATTCCTATTGTTACGTTTATGTGCGGGATATTCTTATATTTATATTTCTTTTAAATCTAATAGTCATCAAATATTATTTATCTTTGACATACAAATAAAGTATAATCTCGATAATCCGACACATATGGAACCAGACATCCGCCGGATTATCAGAAAGAGTGGTGGGAGGGAAGAGCGCAATATTTTAATGCTATTCTAATTCAATCCAATGCATGGGGTTGGGTACTGCAAAATGAAACCCTAACGCCGGTAACAACACTTTTAGCATCTGCACCAGACGAACTTCAATATTCTGCAACTGCAAGAATGGTTGTGGAACGCGTTGGATGCCATAAGTTAGCGATGCAATGTTCTTTAGCTTGTGGTCAATGCAATGTAAAAAAAAACGGTATAATACCTCGGCATTTAGGACTTACCTATGTCTGGTACGTATGTCTGAGCGCTCTACACTCTGTGTCCTCAAAATCTCCTCAAAATTATCTCAAAAACAGTTCGACGTATAAAAAAAGGTTTTAGATGAAATTTGTAGAGTAATTTATTCTCTACAACTTTCATAATAAATGCAAATACGGTAGGAGGCAGAATAAACGAGATATTCTCAAAACTTATTTTTGCGACCTTTGACCTTGAATATCTAAGGACGCTCACATGTTGGCATATGTGACTTTTGAGACAACATTTGTAATGCTGAAATAAAGGTTTATACAAAAATTCAGCTTCTTCCGTTAGATTCCGGGGTGATGTGCTAAAATGACTGGGCTAACAACACAGAAACTAATATTTCTCAGAATATATTAGTTAGGCAAGGATGAACAGAAAAAGTTAGACAAAACTATATAGAAAAATTAGAAATGATATTCACATCAACAAACTTAATAAACAAAATTAATCATAAAACTTAACATTGCACCAGGAGCATATTATGCATTGTCAATCCAAGATATAAAAATCTTTCATATCGTGGAATTGTTTATTTTCATATCAATCATACTTCCGTTTTGGTCTGTTGACAGGTAATACCTGTTTTTCAATACAGTACAATCTTGATAATCCGACACATATTGGGACCAGATAGCCGCCGGATTATTAAAAAAAAAATCCGGATTATCGCGAATAACTAGCTTTTTGGGGCCCTGCGCAAGACCTCATTTCTGTACCCCTCCTACACTAACTTTTATGAATTGAATAAAGCTATTACTATTTTCGGACAGATTACCAAAAAACTGCTGAAAGGCGCACGTTTTTTTTTTAATTTACTTCGAATTTTCTGGACTTTTTGCCCGCCTAAGCCCTGGGAATGTGCCCCTGTTGCCCTGCGTATATAGGTAAATGTGTACCTAACAAAAAATATATACATTCTAGAACACATATTAAATAAAAATGACTGAATAAATATTATACAAAATAATCATAAATAGGTTTTGGTTTCTTTGTCTTAAATATTTTATCGAAAACGCAACCTTTTAACAAATTTGGCTGAGGATTTCTTCGTCAGAAAGGGACTGCAAATTCTCCTCGCTCATAATTTATATCATCGTTAATCAGAGTAACATCCACTTCACATTTGTTGGAAAGCTCTTGTAAAAATTCCGAAGACAATTGTAGAATGGAGTTAGCTAGGCCAGAATCGACAATCAGGTTTTCAGAGTTAAAAGCAGGGTATGTTGGCCAGACACTGGATTGTGTCGCTTTTGACTTTATTCAAGTTGTGCGCCAGATTAAAAACGTTTTTTTTTTGTTCAAAAAATGAGTGATTTCATCAGTTTGTTGGATAATGTTGTAAAGAGGAGATATTTTGTAATTTATTTTTGTGCTGGACTGTATTTTGATCCATGGCTGCAATAGTGGTGTCGTATTTGAAGGCATGTAGAGAACTTGAATTTGTTGGTCTTGTCTTCGTTAAGATGTCCAGAAGCCTTATCCAGAAGAAGCAAAGCTTTGAGAAGCAAGTTGTGAACTTTTGAAAAAACTTTTACCGCCAAAATAAAATCTTGCTTGAAAACATCTCGGGTAGCGCATCCTTTGGCTTGATTTTTATATTTAACTGGTAAATGAGTTAGGTTTTTAAAGCCATCGGATGCTTGGCTTTTCCTACAACCAATAAGGAAAGTTTGTGTGTGCCCGTGGAATTTGTAAGTTAATCTGTCCTTTTTCTTCCTGGGGTACTTCAGAACAAATTTGTTCAAACAAAGGTCTTAAGCGGAAGCATCCTCAGGAATTTAAACAAAACCACTTTCATCTGCGTTGTAAACTTGTTCCGACAAAAGACCTAATTCTTGGATTTTTAATTCCAATTTCCTCCGAAAAGGATCAACTGCCGCAAGGATCAGTAGATAATTTTCCTCCGTGGTTTCTCGGGTTTGCCGTGGTTCCTCCTTTATCAATTTGTACATTGTACAATAAATAACTACATACACTAGATACACTCAATAAACGACATACCAATAACAGAATAAGACGAACAGAATGACTAGATATAGAATGAGAAGTGGGAGGAAAAAGCAATAGCGATCCTGTTAAATACGGATATCCGGCGCGGGGCGGGGGCAAGAAAAGACACGATTGATCCAGAGCGCCGGATTACTAGCCGCCGTATTATCAAGGTTGTACTGTATTAAAATTTGAAGAAACCTCACAAACCCTCTGTTTGTTCTTCCTTTTCTCCTTCAATAGCAGATCTATGAATCGTATATAATGGATGGAAGCATGTGTTGATTTGTTCTCTCGGGTTGATTTGTTCGGTCGGTTGGTTCTGAAGAGAACCGGATTCTCGACGTTTCAGCGAACTAACATTCGCCATTTTCAAATCCGTGCGGGTAAAGCGTTAGATGAATACATATGCGTCCTTGCGGGTTAAGCGTTAGACGCATACATAGGCGCTCTTGCGGGTTAAGCGTTAGACGCATACCAACCTACTCTAACGCTTAACCCGCACGGACGCATATATCTCTTGAAAATAGCGAATGTTAGTTCGCCGAAACGTCGAGAATCCGGTTTTCTTCAGAACCCACCCTCGAAATCCCCGAGAAAACAAATTAACATATATACAAGAATTCCGTTTCATTTCCTAATTCTTTAATAAATATATAGGTTATTCGATTATCGAATTAATAAAATGGCGACTGTATTTGTTGATTAATTATATTAGAGCTGAATACAAACATTCGGAAAGTATTATTTAATTAATCTGATCTGGAAAACAGTTGCTGCAGAATGTAGTAATTGCTATCACTAGACAATTTTATCTGCTGTGACACTTTTTATGGCAAACATTCATAAAGTGTAATATAACAAATTCACCAAATTTAAATGAATTACTATAAATTGTTATAATAAATGTGATTGTAAAAACGTATTAAAATATATAATCATTTCCTATACATTTATTAAATGTTATATTTTGTATTACTCATGCGTTAAAAGTACTATCTTTGTGCATGTTTTTTTGTGCGACAAACGCCATTTTTGGCTGTATTACCACATAACTTGGGTTACGGACGCAAATATTCAATAACGCTAAGTACATTAAAAAACAATTAAGTCAATATCATCAATACAAAAAATAAACAATCAAAACCTGACAGAAGTGACAGAAATTTTGTTTCAATACAAAATAAAAATTAAAGAAAACGTTTTAAAATGAGTGTAAATTCTATGGTGATACCGGAGACTTATGAGAGTTCTTATGACGAATCCACACCACCGGAGACAATTGTAAAAGCAAATTCTTCATTTTTGGTTCTATTTTTTTTTTTATGGGCCCTGGATCCCAAGCTTGTAAGATACGTTCCCTCGCATGAGTAATAAAAAATATTATCTACAACATCTTACAACAACTTTCAATTTTGTATTTATTATTCGTTGAATAATTAAAATAATGTGTCCATTCTGGAACAAACTGCATAGGTTATTTTATAAAATGACCTATTTAAAATTATTTTTTTATAGTTGAATTTGTTACATGTTTCAATTTTCTCAAAACTCGAAATCTATGTCAGAATAAACTGTAAATGAAAAAAAAGTGGAAAATGTTATAGCGCTTATTTACACATACTTTTTAAAATAATTAATAAAACAATAATTTAATTTTCTTCCTCTTTTTGTAATGTGATTTTAAAAACGTATGCAAATTATGTAATTACTTCCTATATATTTGTTATATTTTTAAATTTCATATTTTTTATTCGTTGAATAATTAGAATAATGTTTGAATATTATTCCACATTCTAGAACAAACCATATATTTATAAAATGTATTTATGAATCATTCGAAATATTTCTTTGCATTTTTTTAAATTGGATTCAATACATGTTTCAAATCGTTCGTAACTCGAAATCTATGTCATGGCATGTCATACTGCAAATAAAAAAAAAATGGAAAATATTATAACATTTATATTGAAAGTATGTAAATATTCAAATATAAGTGCTTCTATGCTTTACTGAGCATTTAGTGCTATATTATTTAACGCACTACTGCAACGGTGGCGAACCTATGGCACGCGTGTCACAGCTAACACGTAGAAACAATTTAATGGCACGCGAGAGGAATACTTTACTAAAAAATGTTTAAAATGTTAATATCGCAGATCAATAATTAACCAGACCAGGGGTCGGCAACCCACGGCTGGCGAGCCGCATGCGGCTCTTTTATCTAAGTTGTGTGGCTCTTCAGCCCGTCGAAAATATATGTGTTTTAACTTTATTGTAACAAATTAAAAAGTTCAAATTTAATTTATTAAAGTGGAAATTCTGCAAATTATATTTCCTTAAAATTTACCTTACATTATTGCCTTAAAACGAGAGAACACTTAAAATGATAGAGAATGTGACATCACAGCTATTTAGCGGGTGACGAGTCGTAAACAATTAGAACCTTATTAAATATTATTAATTATTTAACATTTGTGAATAGAAATGATCTACAGTACTATCTAATATTATCACCTATGCGGCTCTTCTCTAAGATTTATTAAACTTGTTTAAAGAAAATGCCTCTTTACATAAAACCGGTTGCCGACCTCTGAACCAGACTAGACTGATGACATTCAGATGACAAGACAAAAGTTGACGAGACTACACAATACCAGATATTTCAAATGAAACCAGATATTTCAGATATAACCAGAGGTATAGATTGAACGAGACTAGGAGTAACTAGTCGAGACTAGACAAAAGTATTTTCTGTCTAGCTATAGCTATCTATTGTTTATATAGTTTGTCCGTCTACTGTTGTGTGCCTAGACTTGACTGCCTACTGATATTCAGTATAATCTCGATAACCGACACATATGGGACCATGCAACAGCCGGATTATCAGAAAGCGTGGCGCGAGCTGGCATGTTTACTCATATGTATCCGTTACGGAGTGCCGACAAGAAAAAACACGTGTTCTCCAGACCGCCGGATTACTGAAAGTGTCGTCCGGTTAACCAACGTCCGAATTACCGAGATTATACTGTATATCAAATCGTATCGGTTTGGCTATATAGTCCAGCGGTCGGGAAACTATGGCACGCGTCTCACAGCTGACTCGTAGAAAAAAATAGTAGCAGAAATACTTTTATAAAAAAAAAATGTTTAAAAAGAAGAAACTAGTCCAAACTAGACAAGAGTATTTTCTATCTATAGTACATTTTTTTTAAAATGCAGTAACTAGAAACCTGATTTACACCATGACAAATTGTCAATCTAATTACAAAATTTGGCGCTAAATTCAAATATAGTTACTTGAATATAAAATTGGTAATTTATTAATGGTTTCATTGAATATCTTATTATTATTGATTAAATACTCCAAATGGCAACAATAGTAATAAAATACAAACAAATAAATGGAGGAAAACGTACAAAATCTAAATGATACAAACAGATCAGATGATAATTGGGAATTGACAAGGCAGCCATTGACAACTGACAGGAGAAAAGAAAGAGAGAAAAGAGGTTGAGATGGAGAAGTAAATATCGTCGGTGTCAATTTCTCCTTGATTTAAGCCAATCAGAGAACAAGGTCAAATAAGCCCTATCTTCCCTGTACTGCATTCTTTAAAAAATGGACTATAGTTGTCAATTGTTTATCTTATCTATCTGGAGTTTTGTACGTAGACTTGTCTGCTTACTGCTGTGTATCAAATTGTACCGGTTTAGCTGTGTAGTCTAGTCTAGCGCGGGAGAAACCTATGGCACGCTTGTCAGTTTTCTAAAAAATGTTTAAATTATTATTTTTTTATAATAATGAATTAATAATTTGCAAGTTGCTCAAATCAATTTTGTCTATTTAGAAGAAGTGTAAAATATGAGACTTATATTCACGGAAATTTACAGCTGATTTTTCCAATCTGAAATTTTATTTTCATTCCTTGCAAAAGTTTTATGGCACGTCAACATTTGAAAATGCGAAACTTGCGAAAATGTGAAAAAAATGGCACGCAGTTTGTGGCAAATGGCAAAAGTTTTGTCACTCCTACACTACTGTAGTAACTATTTATGTAGTAACTTATTTTTTAGGGTTCCGTACCGAAAACGGAACCCTTATAGGATCACTTTGTTGTCCGTCTGTCTGTCTGTCCGTCCATCTGTCTGTCTGTCAAGACCATTTTTCTCGGAAACGCGTAGAGGTAACAAGTTGAAATTTGTATCAAATACTCAGGTCTGCGGTCTCTTTCAGCTGTGAAAAAATCAAACTTGTAAGTCAACGCGATCAAAAGATATGACCGTTTATGTCGCATATTTTGCGATTTGACAAGGGAATCAAAACCTATAGGGTACTTCCCGTTGACCTAGAATCATGAAATTTGGCAAGAAGCGGTGTCTTACAGCACATGTAAAGGGAAAAATCTGAAAACCGTAAATATGTAGTTTAATTACAAGAAAAATGCGAATTTACTATTAGAAACTTAAATTTACTATTAGATACTAGAAAATACACTAATGTGTTGCGTGGTATTGTCAGGCAACAGAAGCATATTGGTTGCATACAGTTAGGTCCTCCTAAAGATACCTTACTTACAAGTTTGTACGGAACCATCGGTGCGCGAGGCCGCATTTTTTCGCAACTCGCACTTGGCCGATTTTTTTTTAATATTAAAGTTTTAGTTCTTGAATGGTTTCAGCCTGTAATTTGTGGAACTTCATAACTATGATTAATAAAACGGCTAAGTGTGTGTCGGGCCACCCGCAATGTAGGGTTCCGTAAATGCTATTCTTACTCTTATGACTTAAGACTCAAATATGTACAAAATTTCATAACTAATAACTTAATTAGCTGACATTGATGTTGTCTAGTTTGACGTTCAACATAACCAATAATATGTTGCTTTTATACGGCTGTCGCTCGATTTGTTACATTTTATAAGTTGGTCGACTATTACTCGTAAACTAATAAAGCCTACTTATCTGTGATACTTTTTCTTTTAATTTCGTTATATATACTACTATTGTGAATTTTTTCACATATGCAGAAATAGCCATTTAGCTGGCAGTGGGGTCAAGTGTCCCCCACTTGACTCTGAACTTGACTGAACAAAAATTAGCACTTTAAAGCTTAATATTTCACAAACGGATCTCTTAAACGAAATATTGTTTTCACAAACCTGTAATATTTTTGAAAGAGCTATCCAACGACACCCTACACCATGGGGTAGACGAGAAAAAAAAACGTCCCCACTTCTTTAGGTTAAAGGAGATACCCTAAAAAATTAGTTTCCAAGATTTTATTTTACCATTTTGTCGGCGTGACTAATCTGTATATTCATGTAAAATTACAGCTTTATATTGCTAATAGTCTCTGATCTAAACTGCGGACAGACGGACGGACGGACAGACATATCGAAACTATAAGTTTCCTGTTGATAACAACGGATCCGTAAAAATGATGGATTGAAAAATGATAAATACATTCATCATTAAAGTTTTAGTTAAAAAACGTGTCGTTTGAAGGCCGATTAAATCGATTGCTTATTACAAGTAAACTTAAAATCCAGTCACCACATTTTTGTTTTTATGTCAATAAGAATTATTTATTAAATGATAAATATATCACATTTTCCAACACGTGAAGTATTTCATAATGAATTAGATTTGTTCCGGTTATAAACCCACATGAAAAACTAACATATTATTGTCGCAATTTATTCAAATAATAAATTAATTTGCTTTTTTTGACATTTCATTTTAAAATAATTATTCCTTCAGCAAGGTTGCAATAAGAAGAGAACAAAATTGCTACAAATAACAAGGAAATAAAACAAAAGCAAATAAGCATAATTTATCAAACTTGTATACTTACGAAATGAATAAGTGTGTATATAAATAATAATATGTGCGATTTATAATTTGTAAAAAGGACATTTATTTTTTTTGTATTACTCATGCGTACGAAGTACTTCCTGGCGCATGTTTTTTAATACGAGAAATGCCACTTCGCATTGTCTTTCCACATAACCTGGGTAACGCACGCAGATATTCAATTTCGCTTTATCGCAATATCATTAAAAAAAAATAATTAAAAATATAATGAACACAATCAAGACCACGATATTAAAAAAGTGACGTGAGTGAGTGTGAATTTTTTTCATTACAAAATAATATTAAAAATTAAAGAACGTTTTAAAATGAGTGTAAATTATATGGTGATACCGGAGACTGAGTAGAGTTCTTATGACGAATCCACACCACCGCACAGTGGGGTATTTCAGCGATTTAGCCGGCCAAAATTATTTCTTAGTTTATATACATTTAAAGCGGTTTTTATGTTTATTTGTAGTTGTTATAGTTGTTTGAAGTATATAGGAGTATAAATAAATAGGAACAAATATTGATACAAAAAAAAAAGAAAAACTTTATATTAAGGGAAATGAAGCAAAAACAAAATTTTTCATAAAAACAAGAAAACTTATTAGTTACCCGCAGATTCTTCTGAAGAACTTCGTTGTCTTCTCCTGTGCAAGAACTGAACAGATTCGTCGTTTTTACTAATGGGCTGGGCCAAAAACAAGCATTTGCATTGCTTCTTTGCTGTGCATCACTGATCCTTTTCTTGGTTTCGGCCTCATACTAATAAGGGTAATTAGGAGATCAGAGCTGAGCAATAATCTGTTAATAACATCTAAATTGCACTGCTCTCTCGAGAATTTGAAATTACCTCTTTGTCACTTTGAAATTATCACTTTGATTCCTATTATCAGGTTGTAGTCAATACCGGTAATTTCAGCTGATATCTCTGGTTTGGCGAAAAATCTTCTGCTAGTTTTACCATCAATAGTGTTGCCGTATCCAGCTTTTGGCACATCGACGATCTAGCGTGCAATATAGAAAGGCCAAATTGTAATGCGTTTGTGGAGACATTTTTTGTAATATTAAGGTCATTAAAGTATTGGTAGCATTGAGGAGGTATACATTGGAGGTATACATTGGAGCACCACAAATGTAGCATTTCATAGTTGAGGTAGTTGACGTGGCAGCATTGCATACTTTGGCAACCACCATAGTTAGCGTCAATAAATGCTTAATCGAAATAGAGCTCTTTCCTTGTATGATTTCGCTATTTTGTAAAGCGTTTATAGCTTCTTCTACATAGGCGATTTCGGATTTTGTGATATCCACTGTTTCTTTGACAAACCGTATCCTCATTGGTTACAAGAGGGAGTTGGATTTTGCCAAACAACTTTTTAAGCAACTTTGAAAAATATTGCTGTCTGTGGAATCTTCCTCCTGCATGCTTCTGTTTATATTGTGTTTGTTGCGATCCGTCACATCCCCATTACGAAATTAGCGTCAATGATTTACGCTCTTGTATATTCATTGTCATCAATACATCCTCCAAATATGTAGCCAAATGTTTTGCTGTGTTGTCCAATAAATGCTGCAAGTTTCAGCACAACTTTCAGTTACCCGATAGGCTGCTTTTTTCGGATAACGCCTTTTTTGCTTGCTGTACAATGGTATAACTCGGATAATAATCCTCGTTACTATTTCTAATAACTTCATATTGCCGCCTTGAGAGATCGGCTTCTACAAACATTGAGGGGCGGCCATTGGATCAAGTTGTGACCTTTTTCCGTGCATGCTGTTTGGTAATCTTGATCTTTCTGCGGAGGATTTTTTATATCTTTCAAAATTTTCGATGCAATTCTCTCTCCAGAACTTTGAAGAGATGATTGAGCAGCTCGCATTAACACACCTTTCTCGACAATATTGCGCACTTCAATTGTTTTTCTGCGTTTGCTCCTTTCACTTGATGCTTCAAACGATTTTGTTGGTCGGCCACTAGAACGTCGTTTAGTGTACCCTCGGTATTTCGAATGTTCCTTGTAACCAATTGTCATTGTTTTTATAGAAAACTTCTGATTTTTTATGCGCTAGTGTCCATTGAAAAAATTGGTACTTTAAATGGGAAAATTTATGTTTAACTTCCTTCATTTGTCTTTCACAATATCCATCTTGCGATAAAATATATGTCTCAACTTTTCGTCAAAGTTTGGTAAATCTTGTTCCTGCATTTTGTCAAAAAGAAATCTACGCGTTACTACTCGAGCGCCTTCGAGGTACCTTCGGATACTGGAACGAAACACAAACTATCGATAAAAACATCGTTTTCACGGGAGTCCGCGGCTAATTTTGTTGTTTTTAGTTAGTACACGTACTATTTATTCTATTATAACTTAAAAAACCACGGGGACGGGACGCACGCGGAAGTATAACAAAAACCTTTTTGAAAATCAATCATGGAGTTTTTTTTCATTAATTTCGATTACCATTTTGTATCCTTAAAATTATTACTATTTATGCGATAAATTTACATAAAATCGATAAATATATATATGTGGTATTACCTGATATATTGGAATCCACAATTTTTTTCAAAACAAACTCCAAAAAAATTAATTTTTTTTTTCAAGAACTGTATTTTCGTAGAGTCCGAGAACTAATCACACACTTACAACAGAGATCGAATTACGACTAATACTACGGTGCGTACTTAAACAAGCGATTAAAAAAAAGGGTTGTATATTGTTCTATGTCTATTTAACATTATCAGGATATACTTTTTTTTCACCTGGAACAAATTCTAGGAAATTGATTTTTGGCCGCCTAAATAGCGTAAATACCCCACTGTGCACCGGAGACAATTGAGGGCCTCAATGCAATAAGTGGACAAGTCTAGTTTTGCACATTTTTGAGGAGAGAGGAAAAGCTTTTTACTGTCGTATATGTTTGGAAAAAATAATTTTTCTGCTTCCATTATGTTCAAGGTTTTATAGTCGTGTTATACATTTGTTTATAATATATTGTAATAACAAAAATATGGATTAAATTTTGGACATGTCCACTTTTTACAAAGCATTGAGGAAATATTAAGTAAAGTTGATAATAAAAGACCCAAAAAGATAATTTCATAAGAGATTTGTTTTTGGTAGTCCTAAAAAGACTCATTAGTATTATAGAGTTCCGGAAAGGTTGAGTATATTTATATATTCAAGCTTTGTTCGGTCTTTATTAAGTTTATCTGATTATCTATAATGTTGTATGGTTTTACCAATTCAAAAAATAAAAGACCCATTATTTTGAATATGTTTATTTCTAATAGACTCTAATACAATTTCTAGTACACTCATAAGTATTGTTTCTTCAATTAAACTAAATTTAACATATGAATACGGAAGCTACAAATCAGATTCATACTCAGAACATGACGTGTTCTAATTTTTTTCTTGTCATCTCTTGTACAAGAACTGAACAAATGTTCAGTTCTTGTACAGGATTATGTAGATACATTAGATGGACATGTCTACATAATAACCCGTATTTTGAGAAAAATGGACTTGTCCAGTTATTGCATTGGACCCCTCAATTGAAAAAGCATTTTTGATTCCATTTATTTTGAATGGCCCCTGGATCCAAAACTTGTAAGATACATCCCCTCGCATGAGTTATAAAAAATATTTTTTGTAACACGGGCGGTATTGTCAATTGCCCTCTCGAGCGAATGTGCGCACTTCGTTTGTGCGCCCAATTTCGCTCTCGCGTGAAATTGACCACTTTCCGCCCTAGTTACAAATATACTATTTTAGACTTAAAAAATCAATGCTAATATAGGGTTTTCCAATAAGAGGTTTCATTTTGATATGTAAAAAAGACGTGTATTTTTAAGCGAAATCATCGGATGTTTATTTAATTGTAAAGAGGAGACGTACCCGCCATTTATAATGAAAACAATATTAGCCAAGTAGCCTTACCAAGCGTAGCCTAACCAAGTAGACTACGCTTGCAGAGCCATATTTATTTCATGAAATTTCCCATCACTAATTCGCACATTTGCGGTTGTATGTCCTCGATAATTTCACGAATTCCATTTTTGAGGTCTTGATTCGATTGTGGGCCATTGGCACAGACCTTATCTTTTACGTGGTCCGAAAGGAAAAAGTCTAGAGGTGTTAAATCACAAGATCTCGATGGCCAATTGTGATCGCCTCTTCGGGAAATCACACGGTCAGGGAACTTTTCACGCAAGAGAGCGATGGTATCGTTACTTGTGTAGCACGTAACACCCCGTCTTGTTGAAAATAAATTGCTCCAGTCTCATTTTCAAAAAAGTAAGGTCCAATGGCCCCGACAGACCAAAAACCGTACCATACAGTCACACGTTGAGGATGGAAAGGTTTATCAGCAATAATTCTTGGGGTTTCCGAGTCCCAGTCACATGTTGAGGATGGAGAAGCTTTTCAACAATAATTCTTAGATTGAATTGATAAATTCACTATGTTTTAACCACACTTATAGTGTACAATACACAAAATAGTTAATTTATCAATTCAGTGTAAGTATTGATTACCACTTAGTAGCGGTCGAAACCCTCATATTAATTAATAATTCTTAGGTTTTCCGAGCCCCAAATGCGGCATTAACTGCTTGTTAACGTAGTCTCCTATGTGAATATGGGCCTAACCACTGAAGAATTTTTCGATTAAATTCCGGATTAGTTTGATGCATTTCAAGGACCCAATCAGAAAATACACGACGTTGTTGATGGTTGGTAGGCGTGAGTTCTTGTGTTAACTGAACTTAAATTATTAAGACCTAAAGCATTAAGACCTAAATCTTTACGCAAAATACGGTGTAATGTCGTTTCTGGAATGCCCAATTCCAAAGATCGACGAGAAATGGACAAACCTGGGTTTTCCTCAACACTATGGGCTGCAACAACAATATTCTCAGTTGTTCTTGAGTGACGTGCACGAGTTCGGTTCTTCACATCACTAACTTGTCCCAACAGCTCACACTTTTGCACCAGTTTCACAATTGCTGGCCGAGAAGGTTCTTCACGACGATTAAAAAATGCTTTAGTTTTGCGAATTGTGACCGCGAAATTTTCACCATTTTTTTAGAGAATTTTAATAATTTCAATGCTTTGTTGAAATGTATATCGTTCCATTTTTAATAATGGCGCAGGCTTTACATGTCAACTGTCAAGTAATTACAGGTTGACTCATGTAAACTGTTAAAATGGCGGGCTATTGAAAATGAAACCTCTTATTGGAAGACCCTTTATAATAATATTCTTATAACATTCAATTTATTTACGGAACAGATATTTGGACGACACAAGCAGACAATATGAAAAAGACTAGATAGACAAGTCTTGACAGACACTCAGTATACTGGAGAGATAAGACTGGGTAGCCTACCGATAAGACTTAAAGATAAGACTGGGTAGTCCGTTCTTGCCTACCCAGGGTAGCAAGAACAGACAGACCAATCCAACACATAAGTTGAGGCATATACAACTAGACAGACAAGACTATGTACGGCTGGCTAGACAGCCAAGACTAGGCTGATAAGGATAGACAAACAAGATTAGACAGCTAATGCTATATAGATAAGAGGAGCAATCTTTTTTATTATTGTGAATTTTGTGTAAACGCTGTCAGATATGTCTTGTCTGTTTAGTATTGTTTGTTCGATGGAGTTGAAATAAGAAAGGACAATATGTAGTTTTATTTAGAAATATTGATTTTCTATGTGTTTGCTCTTGGTCTGACGTTAGTCAACCTACGGAAAATTTAGTAAACTGGTAATTTTAGAAATTTCTCCTAATTTTGTAACTATTTATAAACAGATGATATATCATTATTTACGAAATTAAAATAATTCGCGATGAATTTTTGCTTTATTTCTCATTTCAATTCGTACTTAAATACTGTTTTTGAATAGCAAGTGAGATTTTTTTCAACACTTAACTACAACTAAATCACCATACCATACCATAGTGTACCATATACCATACACGAGAAGTCTATACAATTGATATTTTTTTTTCATTATAATATAATGAATAAAATACACAGAATTACAATTCTGATATAATAATAATCATAATAATTCCTATTATAGAATAATAGGGGTAATAAAACACGTAATTTTATTATTTAATATTTTTACAATTTATTGACCGTTACAACATGTAATCAGAACTACACGACCTTCGTTTTTGGTAATTTTCTTCAATATCCAGCAATTATGGTTTATTAAAACATTACAGTGCGATGATAAATTCATTAAATTCACAGACAAGTTTTGCGGCTTCATTCATTTTACATTTTTATAAAGACACTTATTTTCCATTAAAATTCAAAACAACTAAATCATTATTGTGCAATGTTAAAACATGGTATTGGCATTATTTTTACATTGTAAATTTTTTTAAATATCTTGAAGTAATTAGTAAATGTTGAAATTTTGGAGTTACAATGTAAAATGTTAAGAGTTTATAATGTAAAATGTTATGAGTATAATTATTATTTATTAATGACAAATGTTAAATAATTGTTCACAACAAATATTTCAGTGTAAGAATATTAGCCGTTGCAAACGTTTTACTTTCTCACAAGCTAGCAGGTTAGGAAGCTGTGCTTACTCAGAGTCTGACTTACTACAATCCGATAGTGCTATTTTTGCTTCTCCTTTTATTACCAACACTGTCTCTCATTCTAAAACTAGTATATTCATTTCTCCTATCCTTTGCATCTTTTAAAAAGTGGTTCGGGGGAAGCTCTTATTAAACCCCCTATTCCACTTTGGCTTTTAGTTTGCGCCACCCCGGTATCGCCCTAAAAACCGCCCTGGTTGTCGCCTCCCCGACCAGGATTCGAACCCGGGTCTCCCGCATTGAAAGGCGGGTATGTTGTCAACTACACTGACATCCTTCGTATCTAACCATGTAAAACTGTCCATGCTTTTGTTTGACTTCTGGCCTCCGCGAGCATGAAAATGAAGCATGAACATAGAACCGAAGCTATTATGGAAATCTAATCTGAACAGCGACTTCTCTCAGCTGCTCAGTTATTTAACCGGTTAACACACACTCATCCCCATTATTCATTTGTCTTTTCTTAAATTGTCCAAAATTGCATGACGGATTAGAAGTTATTTTCCATTAAGAAAAAATGAAAATTACTTTTAAACAAGGAAAATGTAACACGTAACAAAACCAAACTAGTTATAAAGGGTTTTTCAATAGGGACATAACAATTTTGTTTGAGAATACGGAGCATAACCTACAAAGTTTTTTTATGAACTGTCAATTCAAATCGTCAGTCAAGACTTACATTTTTATCATGGTGAAGTTCACGAACGAGCAATGTTTGGAAATCGCTAAAATTTCCTACCGAATTTCTGAGTCGGTAGTCGCAACTTTAAGAGAGCTTACTCTTATTTTTGGTCGCTATAATCGTCCCACCAGACAAGCTGTGCGTGCGATGGTGAATAAATTTGAAATAATTCATGTGCCAGTGGGACAACTGAAAATATTGTACTAAAAATCGAAATACTGAAAATATTGCAGTTGTAAGAGCTCAAAATGTACCAAACACGTCGATTCCACGCCGTTCACAAGAATTGGGAATTACTCATTTCTGGCGAATTTTGTGCATGGATCTCCAGCTAACCCTCAACACAAGGTTCGAGATATGGTTCAGTCGAATGGCCATTTCACTCATGCGATTTGATGCCGTTGGATTTTTTCTTATGGGGTTACCTTAAGTCCAAGATTTATGCCAACAATCCAACAGCGTTAGAGGAGCTCAGGAACAACATCGACGGCGAAACTGTCAACATTCCGGCTGATATGTGTAAAAGAGTGAAATTGGATCCAAAGGATCGATCGCTGCCGTCATCGCTGTCGAATTCCATATATAATTGTAACATGTGTACTACACCTGGAATAAGTTTCAGCTCGTTATCTCAATTATTCTGTGTTTTATTTAAATACAAAATTTTTAAGTCCTTAATGAAAAACCCGGTAGTTATAAGAAGTTATAGTGAAGGTCAAATGCCAAATATTCCAACTTTCAAGCAATATCCTTAAATAAGGATAAGCTGTCGCATATACAGGGTGCTTCAAAAAGAATATACGTATTACAAAGTACTACCTCCGTTCCACAATAAGTGAGCTATTAAACCCATTTATTAATTCCAAAATAAATGAGCTATTAAAAAAAATTAAGAACATCAACAATGGAAACATTTTTAATGAATTATTTTGATACAACTACACATTAATCAAGTACAATTATAAACTGAACAAATTTATTAGTTTAAAGTGAATTATGCAGTTTTTAGCAGAATTAACGATATCGATGTTGTAATTGATACTAATCGGAAGCTGCTTTTCCCTACGAAGTTTTTCTTTAGACTTATGTTTCAATTTGTAGTTGTTGTTACCTTTGTATTCCATTATGCTCTCCATAGCCACTTGTAATGTCAAAAAAAATATTGTCTAAAGCGTTTCTCGATATAGACCGGAAAGAATCTTCTACTACTTGTATAAGGTCATCAATATTTTTGGGTGCATGTTGGTACTGCAAAGATTGTATAGAAGTAAAATATCCCAGATCTAAAACATTTAGATCGGGACTGTTAGGTGGTTGGTAACGAAAGGAAATGTTCCACCCATCCATATGACATTCTTTTGTAATAACTTTATCCGGAATGTTTGAATGGGGCCGTGCATTATCATGTTGAATGATGTTAATTTGAGAACCATTTGACCACTTTTGTTTAATAGCGGGAATCACTTTTTCAAGCAACATGGTTTTGTAACTTACTCTAGTAATTTCAATCGGCTTTGTAACTAACGTCCCTTTACAGTGATTCTTACTGTTTCGAATCGCTGGTTCCTTTACAACACAAGGCCATCTACCAATCTTACCATCAAAGTATTGATTTCTCTGTTGATCAAAACGTTCAATTGTTGTTGGCGATCTACTGATTTTCGGCCGCAATTTCCTTTCTTTCTAGACTGAACATTTATTGGTTCTATCCCACGTGCAATTGAATCTCTTGCTCTTTTCCAAATTCGTTCAATTGTTGATTGAGAGACCTTGAATCGTTGAGAAGACGTAACTACAATTCCTCTTTTCAGTCTAAATTTTTTGTGGTTTTGTAATAGAAAATGCAAAATCGTTGTACGCTTTTGATTATTTAAATTAGGTTTTGTTGCCATTTTTTCGCTAAACCCAACTCTTTCAAGAATTTTTAAACAATTACTGTGATTGTGGCTGATGTCAAAAATCAAGTCAAACTCTTTATTACTGGTAGTACTATTAGGAAACGTCAACTGAATAAAAAAAATCCACAGCTGAATATGTTCGTAGTGTAGTTCGAAATACTATATGTTTATAGTTAAAATTAAAAAAAAAAGTTAATACAGTTCAATAAATTTCAAGAAAAATTAAAATAGCTCACTTATTGTGGAACGGAGGTTAGTATTATTTTGTCCAAACTATCGATCGCTGTGCCTTGGAGAAACTAAACTATTGGAGAAACGAATACATATTCTAGTTTATTTTAATAGCAAGTTACAGCTGTTACAAGCTCTGTATCGAGATTCATGCTGCTAATGACAATGATAACACTTTCGCAAAACGCATCGTGTTCAGTGATGAAGCGACTCTCAATCCTACAGAACCCACATGCAGTCATTGAACATGTATGAAATTCGCCCAAAGTCAATGTGTTTTTTGCGATATCCCGATCATCTGTTTCCAGCCCATTCTTCTTTGATGGAAACACGGTTAACGGTCAGCAGTATCTCACTATGTTACAAAACTGGGGTGCACGAAGACATCTTCATTTTTCAACAGGACTTGCCCGAGTACAGGACGAATTTGAGTATCGGTGTGATATTGTTCGTGTCACTGATGGAGGACTGTAATCTAAACTTGAGACGTTCGTAAATATGTGTGTAAAGTTTCATATTCGTTTGTCTTAAAGTTAATAAATTTATGCATGCGAACTGATCAACTTGGGTGTTCGGAGTTGTATCTACCTGGGACGTAAGAACGATACTGGTTGTAGATTGTCTGGCCTTTGCAGATGATATGGAACTGATTGCTGATTCTCTTGAGATGGCAACAATGCAATGAGGTAAATTACCTCAGAAAACAGGCTGCCAAAGTGGATCTTCAAGTGTCGCTGGAGAAAACAGAATTTTTCACCAACATCAAAGAAGCAAACAGGGAGGTGTTACTAGAGCAGGGAAACATCAAGAGGACTGAGAAAAGTATCTTTGCGGATGGATCGAACCAAACTTATCAGGAACAGCATAATTATCCTTGAGAGTCAATAAGTTAGAACTATTCTATCGATTGACTAAGAACACTTACAACAAGAAATGCCTGTCACGCAACCTGAAACTTAAGCACTAAACAGCAGTCTTACGACCAGAAGCTCTGTATGCCATGAGTGTCTTTCCTTGAACCGAAGAGGTCTGGTAGAGAAATTGGAAATCATAGAGAATCCTCAGAATGATCCTAGGCCCGGTAATGGGAGATGGGGAATTCCGCGACATAACTGTGAGCTCTACGAACATATTGAGAGGACCTCTGACTGTGCAAGGAAAAGAAAGGTATCTTTCTATGGCCACATTTTAAGATTGCCTCCAAACCTACTAACCAATCGTCTGTTCAACTTCTGGGAAAACAAGAAGATTCGTTGAAAACCGCTTTCCGTCGAAACTACTTGGTTGACAGAAACCGAGAAGGATATTAAAGAACTGGAAATTACAGGTCTCCAAAACAGGCAGTCTGTGAGACGCACTCTGAAGGAAGTCCGTGGATTTCAGGAAAAAACCCGAAGGAACCCTCTGGACAGAAGAGAGAAAGGAGTTATACCGGCAGAAGATGCGACAATACTTGGCAAAGATCAAACCCCAACAGTTGAACAAGCGTGGTCCAAAGTAGGCCTATTCGAAAGAAGAAGAAGATATGCATGCGAAATACGTATATCCTTTTTGAAACACCCTGTATATCGGAAGCACTAAATTCATTTATATTAAAATTTAATGTCATATCCAGCGGATAGCTAATCAAGTTTCAGAGAAAGATGGGAATAAACTAAAAGAAAGGGCCCGCGTGAGGAAATTTTTTCCATCTCTGATAGTTTTCTTTGGCGTTTTAAGAAGGACGCACGAAATCCACTTGCATTACTGATCCGAAATAGATATTGAAGCAAGGGTTCAAAGAAAAGTTTCAACTTGCATACTAATTCATGAATCTTCACTTCTTCACTTATCGTGAAAGAGTTTCCTTCTGGACATGCTGCGAACAAGAGAGTTGTTAACTGATTTATGTTTAGGTATGCGTTGTAAGTTGTAAATTTGTAAGTACCACCTAAAATCTTTTTAAAATTTAATAAAAATACACAAGAACGCATATATATATATATATATATATATATATATATATATATATATATATATATATATATATATATATGTGTGTGTATGTATATATTATTCATATGTCATGTTCATATATAATGTTTACTGTTTATTTATTTTATTATTTTTTACTTTACTGTTTTGTGGCCGGTGGTTTACGTTGGTGGAAGGATTTGCCACTGTCTGGTGGGACAGTGTTACCAGGGAGCGCCGACATGTGCTGCATATACAGGAGAAAATGCACGCGTGGAGGCTCCTTCCGCGCTCCCCATTATTTCACTGCTATTGTAATAGTTAGTTTCATTATTGTTTTCATTCATTCCATTTCATTCAATATCCATTAAGAAAATTAATAGCAATAATCGATCAAATTTCAATATGAATAATTTTCGTAGCATTTTCTAAAATATTTAATCTATTTTCGTCTTGAAAAGAAAAAAGCTTTTACTTTACACAAAAGCTAATTAATAGCAAACTTTCACTTAACTTTCATGCTAATAACTTAATTTTGTTTCATTATTTACAATTGAGGTGACATGAAAATTACAAAAAATAAATCGCAAATATTTAGATAGCACTCTCTAATTGCTTCAACAATTAACAACTTTATACACGCATTTAATTATTCCTGCAAGCTAATATGTTTTTGCAGACGATTATATCGTCCCATATAATTTACAGCGATTATAAATATTATTATTAAAATCACTTGAAAATATTTATGTACATTTTTAATTATTTATATATTGTTGAGTTTGAAGATTTTAATATTGTTAAATTTATTTAATACATTTTTAATATTCATCTTCGTTATTTTCATTATAATTCATATCAATCTTATCGTCGATAGTTTTTTTAGATATTGGTTTTTCCATTGGATAAGTATTGAATAAAGTTATCGTGTTAAACAAATGTCCATACATACATATTTAATTATTTATGTTCTTAATTCCAACTTTACTATTGATTAATGTTTATTTAGGCCGGACAAAAACTACAAGTAGCAAGTTGTGATAAATTAACAATAATTTGTTAATATTTGCGGATCCATTTTAACCCGTTCATTTACGAACGACACATCACTATTAGGGCAAGTTTTATTGTTTTTATTATATAGGGCATATTATATAGGTTTATATTATATAGGGCAAGGATTGTTGCACCAAATGATAAGGTTATAATAAACTATACTCATACTGGCGCCAGCGCACAGTGGGCTGGATTGTCGAAAAGGTGGACAAAATAGATTGCCTCTACATATATATTTTAAATTTTGGTTGCAGGTATTGTTTACATCGCTGATTACGAATCTGTTATTAAAATTTCCAAAAACAAAATGGCGGATTTAATATGGCGTCCAATTTTTCGAAAAACTCATTCAATTTTTACAAAATTTCGTATCTAGGGATTCATAATCTTCCTGGTTATGAATGCGTTATCAAAATTTTATGCGTTACGAAATGGCGGACCAACTATGGCGGATAATTTTTCGAAATCTTATCCGATTGAAATTGCGTATTTAGAAGTTTTTATATCGTTAATCAGGTATCAATTATCAGGATTCCAAAAAACAAACTGGCGGGTCCAATATTGCGGAGAATTTTTTTAAAAACTTTCGCATTAAGGGTTATTGACACTGAGCAAAATACCTATAGGCAGGTTTCGGCATGCAATTCGTTATAATTTTGAATTCACTCATTTTTACCTTCGCAATGAACATGAAACAAGCCCTGGCTGTATTGGGCGATTCAATATTTTTACAGTTTTGTGTCAATACAGTATTTAGAAAAAGGTTTCCCCTCGCAGTTGGCAGTCCTTTTCTTGAATAAGCATAAACTGTTATTTAATAATGTCAAAACGTTCAGGATAGCCCTTCAATAAGCAGAGTCGATATCACACACTTCAACGAAAAATTGACAGCGGTTACGCAGGGAACGTGCTTCGAGAAATTCTGATAATAGATTCGTAATCAGCGACGTAAAACACCCCTATATACGCGATTTCGTAAAAATTTTATGAGGATTTCGAAGAAACATCCGCCATATTAAATCCGACATTTTGTTTTTGAAATTTTTGATAACATATTTGTGATCAGCGACAAAAATAGCCCCTATTGCCAGAATTTCAGATATAAAGGACGAGACATTATATTTTTATTCCACTTTTTCGGCAATTCAGCCCATTGTGCGGCGAGAGAATGCATGTGGTCTTGACGAGTTTAGCATTGTTCTGCGCATACCCCCACTTCATTTAGAGTGCGCGATGTTTAGTTGTCCGTATTTGAAAAACTGACTCATATTTCTTAAATCAAACTAATCTGCGCGTACCTCGGCGCATCCCTTGCCCCTCATACCTCAGCGCAGTACAGCTGCATTTTCTCGCCGGTTCGAGTATAGATATAGGCATATGATTATAATATTGATATGCAGCTATTTCACCAACCGGTCCATACTCAGGCCACTGCTGTAGTACATCCACTATGACAGTGTAATAAAGGGGGAAGTTGCGGAGGGAGTGACCCTAGTAGGATATGCGGGCGACCTAGCTGTAGTCGCTTGCGGGTGAATATGGACATTATTGGAAGATAAAATAAATACCGCAATATTTACAATCCGAAAGGAAATGAAGAAGAAAAAGCTTTGGTTGCCCACCCAGAAAGCAGAATGCGTACTGTTAGTGTGCAGAAGAAAGTTAAAGGAGATAACTATACAGATCGACGGAATAATGATTAACACCATTAGGCCACTTTTGCACGATACGGTTTTTAACCATTCGGCGTTTCAGCCATACGCTTAAGAAACCTTGCTGCCTTGTACATGACACGGCAAGACCACCGGACGAGACAACGGTCAGATGTGACTTTGGCTTAGATGCGTTTTATTTAATCAAGCTGGAGGACGTGCGTCATGAATCCTTATAAGAAAGAGATTATTATAGCTTATTACATGTACAGGAATCTCACAAAAGAAAGTAAAAGCAAGGATACATCAAATTTTAGAAAAAAAGGGAGGAATTTGGCGCATTTCATACACTTGTCAAAAATCAACTGAGGGAGGATGAAGACAAGTGTTACAATTAATTTAGAATGTAGAAAACGACGATGCAGAAAATCTTCAAATGTTGGCTGTAAATGAATAAAGATTTCTTTCCATACATCATATTTTAGCCGCTTATTTTTATATTCCTCCATAGTCTTATCCCATATTATAGGCTTATCCTGAACCAATGTAAGCAATAGTTCTTGATATATGTTAATTTTAAACAAAACTGTGAAAATGTCCGGCGCCGTCGACAAACTTCCATATACTGCGATGCAACACTGATGAAAACCACACCGTGCGTAGATGCGGAGCGCCGAGGGACAGACACGTTGCATAGAGCGGAGGCGCCGTACCGTAGCTCCGCCGTGTATGACAACAAGCTTCCACTGTGATCCATACAACACTGACGACCGTGCCTACACACTACACACGCCGAATTAACCGTAGATTTTACGACGAAAAACATGGCGTGTACAAGAGACCTTAAATATTTGGGGATCTACTTTGGACCCCAATATGAGAATGACCAAACATGTTGAAAATATCTCAAAAAAGGCTGAAGAGCTATCGACCAAACTGTCTAGGATAATGCCTAACTTGGGGGCAAGAAGCAGCAAAAGAAAAATACTCGCATCTATAGTGTACTCGATAATGTTGTATGGTGCGCCAATCTGGAGCGAAACCATGAAATACGCTAAATATAGAAATATAATGGAAACACTTTCCATTAATTTCTGCAAAGGAAACACTGATAAGAATATGTAGCGCGTACCGCACCACGGCAACAGCACCACTCCAAGTGATTGCCGGAGTACCGCCAGTAGAATTACTGGTAGACGAAAGATGCCGCATGCATAAAAAACAAAATGGCAAACCACGGCAAAAAAACAGCAGAAACTAAGAGGATAAATGGAAAAAACTGCAAGATAAGGGTGAGTGGACCAAAAATACTGATCCCGGATATATTAGGGGGTTTGTGAAGAATCACGGAATATCACAAGGGCGGGTTGAGGTGTAGTGAGATATCACGTGTATTTATTTTTTTGTTGAACGCCCCATTTTTAAACCGAAAAGCGGCCCGCGACTTGTACAAAAAAATATACGTGATTTTGGGTGGGGGCGGCTTTACCTGAAACCTCTCCACGTATCACCTGGGGGGAGGGGGGCTTAAAAAGTTGCTAAAAAACATCACGTGATTCATGGACTGCTCCTAAAGTGGACAACAGAAAACACCGAGACATGGACAACAGAAAACACCGAGAGGTAGGCTACCAAATCACACAAATTCTGGGTGGTTTTGGCTGTTTTGCAGCTTACCTCAAAAAGTTCTATCTGCAGGAATCGGAAGACTGCATCTACTGTAGAGAGGCAGACACAGTGGAACATACAGCCTTCTATTGCCCCAGCTCGACAAGCGAAAGACTTGAGATGGAGGTACACACAGGAGAGACCTTAACCCACAGAACATGTCGGCACTCATCCTGAGGAGTGAATATTGTAATGCCTGGAGTCCTGGATTCCTTATTGTACAAATTTCACTTCCACTGGATGAAGCAATGCCGTCATCTTCCGTCTTGTCAGATTCAAAGTAGTATTTATCAGTACTGTCACCATCTAACGTATCATCTGTGGGTGTGATAGGTGTTAGGAATAAATTTATCACTCTCGTTTTGTAATAAGAGGAAATATATTTACAATAATTAAACGACACTAAATAACACTATAACAATATGACAACGGGTTCGTGGAGCTGCAACCTACTATAAACTTATTGGCGTGACTGCGGCTTGGGTGAACTGTTCCGGTGAACTGAACTTGTTGAACTGAACTCGGTGAACTGTTATATCGAACTTTGCCGGTTAACTGACTGTGTTTCGGTGGTGAGCGTTTTTATATGGTCCTTCAGGTATCTGGACCCGTTTTATTGGGGATTGTTTTTCTTCTCTGCTGTCGCAAACTAATCTTTCTTAGATTTGTATCGTTACAAAATTGTAATAATAATCCTACCATAAAACCTACCATAAATATTAAATCTTTTCGAAATCTTTCGAAGATTATAATCAATCCTACCATAAAACACAAATATTAAATCTTTTAGGATTTGCTCGACGATTACTGTAATGACCCTGTTTAAAATATTTCACGAAAATATTTCTGAAAAAACCGTTCGGGTGACAGTATTCACCCTATAATAAAACAGATAAAATATTTTTGGAAATTGGGTATTATAGCAACAACGACCCTATCCTAACTAATTTCTTTGAAAAGCCTTATTCGGAAAGGCCCGTTGCCGCTACACATCTCTAAATCTTTTAGCCATGAGTGTGAAGCGTGTGAAGGATAAAATATATAAAATACGACAGATGCCACTTCATAATACGCCTTCCAGCTAAGAACTAGGTTGGGTGGCTATATGCCGATACGCGTCTGGAACGGTAAAAAGGCTTGGGCGGCTATATGCCGACACTCGTCCGCAAAGGGTTAAAATAAGTGCAAAAAGTAAGCAAAAATATTAGGCAGCAAAAGTAGGCAGACAAAACTAATTGTCTTATTTCCTGTGCTCAGACTTTATAGTGTGAGCACTTACTTATGATATTACTATCAAATGCAGGCAGATAATATTAAACTAAATATTTATGATTAGATAATTCTGTACTAATGCAAAAGTAAACAGAAATATAGCACAGTTAGCAGTGAAAGCAGTAAGATAAAGTTGGTTGTCGCGTTTTCTGCTGAAAATTTATTTATAATAAGTTTTGTATTTTTTTATTTTTCAGAATATCGACGACCAAAAAATGTGGCTCAGTGCAAGCGAGGCTAGTAGCCTTGGAGCAGAAGAAGTTGCGGCAAGATTGCGAGTTGAAGTTAGACAAGGACTTAGTTGGCAAGAGGCGACTTACAGGAGGCAATTGTCCGGGTAAATATTAACAAACCAAATTAATGTAAATACGAAACGAATGATAAATAAGATTAAAATACACATCAAATAAAAATATTATTGACTGTTTAAATTAGGCAAATACAAATATTTTAATAATAATTGTTCTACCAACTTATTACAGCGGAACACAGCTTGAATATATAAATGTTACGGTAAAAGTACAAAATCGGCAAATGTGAACATTTACCGGGATATGTATACATCTACCAATTTGATAGGTAAATGTGAGTTTAAATCTGAGATCAGCTTTATATATCTAATTTTACTGGAAAATGTGTACTTTTTGTGTGTTACAATATCATGTGTCTCTTGTTGTGTGTAAACACAATGTAAAAAATTAGGCATATTAGGTAAATGTAAGTTGTACTCACATTCAGTGTTCCCTCTAATTTTTACTAGTGCTGCGCGGTCCAAAGTCTAGGGTGAGAAAAAAATATATAATTAAATACAAATTACGTAATTTTTTTATACTTACTTATTCAAACCATAATATCAAATAGTCTGAACTCCGGAGCGGCTACAAACAGCGTCTGTCTTCCATGTTAGGAGCGGCTGAATAGATACTCTGGAACTTACAATCCCAGTTTTAACCTCGAAATGGCCCAAAAAGCCATTTCCCCCCTGAATTTCAAACTATGCATTATGTCAATTTTTCTGAATGGAAACAACAACAACAACAGAGGCGGAATCACACCTAAGGATTCTGCAGAGCCCTGAAACACCATATCGTTCAAGAAATTCAAAATCCCCTAAACCAAAGAAAAACAACATACATTTATTTGGAACTTTAAATATTAACTCGCTATCGAAGCCCGGCAAACTGAAGCAGCTCACCAAAGTTTTGAAGTAAGTGGAGATACTATGAAGAAGAGAAGGGTAAGCTTCTGTGCCCATTTGAGAAGAATAAATGATGGAAGGCTGACCTAGAAAATATTCATGTTTTTTGACAAAAACCCCATAACCCAAATCACATGGTTCAAGGAAGTCAAAGCAGACTTAGTGGACGTGGGTATTGGAGAAGAAGGCATAACAAACAGTATTGAGATGAGAGATTAAATTCTCAATTTTGAAAAATTTTAGGTGAAGAAGAGAAAAACTGGATGAACAGTGTGGGCAGAAGACCAAAGGGAACAGCAAAGAGAGAGGATGAAGATATATTGGCAAAAGAGAAAAAAGGATGAATGCAATAGGAGAAATGTACTTGGAACAATAGTTGTTTAACGCGCTCCCTAGACGGCCAAGATCGAAACAAAAAATATCAAATAGCAAAATAATAGTTTGGATATGTCCAATGAAACTTTAATTTATTGGTCCTTTGTTCTAACCCACTCTTTATAAACTTCAGTGTTAATTGTATGCCCATTTGATAAATTAATGTAATTTTATTCTCATCAGATCACCAAGGTGTGCATAGGTTTATTTCTCTTAAGAGTCGCATGTACATCGGCATGTCCAAAGTGATGTTCGACAGAACTCACCCGGCGCGGCGTTGTATGGCGCTGCAGGTCTGTTTGTTGTTCATAGTATTATGTTGCTGGTTACAATAATATATTAATTAATCTAATATCCCCAAAATAATTCGAAGACGAAATCAACTTCTCGTAATTTAAGTGCGCGGAAAATAAATTTGTCTGCGCAAATTTTAAAATGTGACGAAAACTACTGCGCATCCGCGCAGCTTACAGGGTAGACTGCACACATTTACCAACTGAGAAGGCGAATCTGTACATATACCGGTAAATGTGTAAGAACTACGTATTTTTACCTTAACATAAATATATTCAACCTTTCCGGATCTCTATAATAATCTTAAGTCTTTTTAAGACTATAAAACAAATCTCATGTTGAAAGACAACATATATTTGTGTTATTCACTAGGACTCAGTTCACTTCCGTGATACTAAAACAAGACAATAGATAAATAATATTGTTTTTTAAAATCAGATCTTTCTCTTTAACTTGAAAGTGAATCTCCCAAATCCCAAAGAGCCATCTGCAGACACGTTTCGAGATTAATTTTGTTTGTGAAAAGGTGTCCTCCCCTTTTACAAGAAAATTTGTAGCCAAATCACTTAACCCTTCGCGCTGGGACCACGACCTCCAAAATTTTAAATGGCACGGTGGGGTAAGTGATACCTCATTTGAAAGCCATTTTTGCCCTGAATACTAAATAGTTAACATTTTCCAAATTTATCGATTTGTTGTCGAGATTATTTAATTTCAAATTATGAAGGCGTTCTTCGCTTATGTCGTTGAAAGGAAGTCCAATTGTTCAAAACTGCAAAAGTGAAGGAAAAAAAACACAATTCAACGCCAGAAAAGATTTTTATTAATTTAATAAAAGCTCAAATTGTGCGCCACCAAATTCCATAAAAAAATACAAATTCCGCTCGAAACGTTTTCTGACATTTTGGAGGATTTGTTTTTGCGTAATTTGAGGGCATTCTTCAATAATGCGTCGACGTAACTCTTCCAGAGGTTCTTTCTGATTCTTTTGCATAAATTCTACTCTTTAGATGACCCCACAAGAAAAAGGCCAGAGGACTTAAATCAGGTGAGCGGGCCGGCCATTCCAGAGCACCTCAGTCCCGGGAAAACTCAGTCCAGAAACTCCCGAACAGCCTGCGTATAATGTGGTGGCGTATAAAATGGTCTTCTAATTAACGATCAACATTTTCTTTCAACGACATAAACTAAAAACGCGTTCATAACTTGAAATTAAATAATCTCGAAAACAAATCGATAAATTTAGAAAATGTTAGCCGTTTGGTATCCAGGGCTAAACGGGCTTTCAAATGAGGACTTACACCACTGTGCCATTTAAAATTTCAGGGGTTGTGGTCCCAGGGCGAAGGGGTTAAGTGATTTGGCTACAAATTTTCTTGTAAAAGGTGTCCTCCTCACAAACAAAGTTGACGTGTCCGAGCGTTTTTTGAAAATTAATCTTTAACTATACGAAAATCCCTCTGTTTCGTTTTCAATGGCCCACCTAGTATATATAAATTACAATGTTAGAAAGGAGTGAGTAACAGGCTCACGAGTAATCGGAGCCCAATGAAAACCCAACACCTTAGGTATTGCAATACACAGAAATGGTATCCAACGATGACCGACAGAAACAAATGATTAGAGGTTTATTTTACCCAGAGCAGTGGGGTGTAATTTAAGGAAGTGCTTCAGGCTAACAATAAGAGGGGAACAATTGAAAATATCCGAACAGTCTGAAAAGAAGCGTTGGTTTAGGTAATTGTATTGCGCTGAAGACGTGTGAGGGGGGAATGTTTCGTGGACAGTGAGTTCGTATGGAAACGCATCAGACGGTAGGTTCTGAGTATGCGGGAAATTATTGTGGGACAGTTAAGATTTAAACGGTACAGTAGGTTAGTAGGGTCGGGTCAATCAATTAGATTGTTATGTCATTTAAATAAAAATAACATATCGCGCTCAGTACGCCTGGCATGTAATGGGGTAATACATGGTACCTTAGAGGACGGAAACCTACGTGAGGGGTCGTCCATTAATCACGTGACGTTTTTTATCAACTTTTTAAGACCCCCTCCCCCCGGCGTTATGTGGCGAGGTTTTAGGTTAAGTTTTCTGGTATAAGATATCACCGAGCACTTTCCACTGTTTAGTCGAAGTTTGTTATTAGAGCACTACTTCGCGAACTTTTCCAGATCTGCTTGCAAACGATTTGCATCGTTGATATCGCGTATTTTACTTTAGAGATCTTTATATCGTCAGCATAGATAAGAAGCCTATAGTTCTCAAGGTAGGCGACAACATCGTTTATGTATATTCTAAAGAACAAGGGTCCCAGATGAGAGCCTTTGGGGACACCTGACGACAAAACTCCTTGAAGTATACCCATTAAGTGTAACCGCCTGTGAGCGACCTGACAGGTAGGATCCAAACCAATAGACGTTTTTACAGTTAGTTAAGCGCCAAGTTTGAAAGGCGGGAATATGAAAGTTTCGGGCACATATTTAGTTATACGACAAAAAGTTCGGGCACTTTTTGACTTAAAACATGGCGGAAATTAACACATGCGCAAAAAAAATTGTCAACTATGAAAAGGTCTATTCAACAGATTTCCGTGTAAGCCAAGTTGCTCAAGTTTAAGGAACGGTATCTGATGATCTATGCCAGGGGTCTCCAAACTTTCCAGCCTTAGGGCCATACTGATTGCTCCAGTAAGTTCCGAGGGCCAAAACCATATTATCATTGTTGCCGGTTGTAAAAAGTGAAATAGTCCACTGATGAAAAAAAAGTACACAACGTTTAAAAAAGGCTGCAAATCGGACTAAAGTCCGCAAAACGGCAACAGTGCATATTATTAATTTTCCTGTCATTATCTGTAAGTTCTAGATTAGTCGTAGAGTACGAGCCATGAGGAGTAACGTGACACGATATCTGGTGGACACAAGCGGAAATAGGTAGTACCTTCTATCGCTAACAGATGGCGCTAATAGCACGTTCAGAATAATCTCGTTGGTTCGAGAAAGTTCTGGTGTCTTCCTCTCACTTCTAGATGGCAGTAATTTGAATATATAAGAAGGCTAGTGGCGCAACCACAAGTCAGTTCCTATGACACTGTTGTGAAATAAAATAGTGCGTACCTCCTTAACGCCTAGGCCGCACTACGGCTAAACCCCCGCGGTTTTTTATCGCGTGATTTTGTGACTCAAGTAAGCTAATACAAGCGACCTCACTTGTGGTTTTTTCCCGCGACTGATTTTTCCCATAGCGTACTGTGTGTTTCTCGAACGGTTTCTCGGTTATAGCGGTTACCGCTCGAGGGAAAAAACCGTAGTGCGGCCTCGGCCTAAAACGTGTATGTGCGTGTTTAAGTTTAAGACATCTTTGTAACAGTATTTTGATTTGAATTGTTGCTTTTGTGTGTGATTTAGTAGTATGGAAAAGAAGCGAAAAATTGATAGTGAATGCAGAAAATTCAAAGATCAGTGAAACATTCAGTATTTCGTAATTGAGTCCAGTAACAAGGCGCTATGTTTGATTTTCAATGAAAGCATAGCCGTTCTCAAGGAATATAACATTAAACGTCATTATGAAACAAAACATTTTCAAAATTACTCAAAATATACAGGAAGTTTGCGGACAGAAAAATTCGAAGCTATGAAGCGCGGATTGAAATCGCAGCTATCTTCATTTACAAAACTCAAAACTGAACAAGAGGCTGCAACTCGTGCCAGCTTTCGTGTGGCTCTTGAAATTGCAAAACGTGGAAAACCATTCACCGATGGAGAAATGATCAAAGAATGCATAATTGCAGTAGCCCAAGAAATGTGCCCTGAAAAGGTAAATTTATTAAAAACTGTCAGTATGTGAGCAAACACTGTGGCTCGAAGGGTAGAAAACATCGCTGAAAATATATCCTCTCAACTGTTCGACAAAAATGGACATGTTGAGTGGTTTTCGTTGGCCTTGGATGAGTCAACGGATGTGTCAGGTACTGCTCAGGTGTTGATTTATATTCGAGGAGTAGATAAAAGCTATGAAGTGCATGAAGAACTTCTTGATATGTATAGTATTCATGGCACAACTACTGGTACAGATATTTTTAAAGGAGTTGAAATGGCCATTAATCAAAAGAACCTTCGATGGAAAAACTTGAAATGTATTACAACTGATGGAGGCCAAAACATGAGTGGGAAAGATAAAGGAGTGGTCGCTTTTGTGTCAAAGGCTGTAGAAAATGACGGTGGTTCAAAACCATTAGTCTTACATTGTATCATTCATCAACAGTCTTTGTACGGAAAATGTTTGGATATGTCTGAAGTTCTGAAACCAGTCATATCAACTGTTAATTTTATCGGATCTTTTGGGCTGAATAACCGACAATTCTGACAATTTATTGAAGAGATTGGAGAAAATGACTTACCTTATCATACTGCCATACGTTGGCTTAGTTGTGGGAAAGTCCTTCAGCGCTTTTTTGAACTTCGAGCAGTAATCGAAATTTTTTTGAATGAAAAGCATCGCCTTCTTACTGAATTACAAAACAACGCATGGCTGTGGAAGTTAGCATTCTATGTTGATTTGACAAAACATGTGAACGAACTGAATTTGAGATTACAAGGAGAAAACCAGCATCTTCCTGATTTATACACTAATATCAAATCATTCCGGAAGAAATTGATACTGTTTCAATCACAACTACGAAGTAAATGTTAACACACATTTTAAAACATGTGAAATATTCAGCCACACCACTGAGACTGAGTTTCCTATCGATTTTGCAATCGAAACTTTAGTATTTAACTTTATTACATATACTAAAATAGTTTGGTACGCCTTTCCGGGAGGGGGCGGGATAAATGCTTCAAATCGGGTTTGTAGAATGAAAACGGACGTTTTGAGTGATTTTCGAATGAAATTTTGCCGGGAGACAGTGGTAAAATGGTTAGAAAACTCCAGACAATTGACCAATCTTTGAGAAATTGTGGTGCCGCCGAAGGCGGCGGAAGTGCGGCACGAAAACGAAATTTCCGTTTCTCGGCCGCCGAGCGGCCGAATTTGGACCGATCGGGACGCGAATGGTGCTATCTGGAGCGACGATTTTTTCCGCACAAAACTGTCATCTCAAATTTTCGATTCTTTGCTGAAAATTTGGAGAAAAGTGCGAAAAACAAAAAAAAAGTATCGCAAAAAACGATATTCTTTCACGTTCTATTGCGAGCCGACCGCTGAACAGAACGCCTTCCCGTTTGCGGGTCCGGTTTCGTAGGTTCTTTCTCTCTGGGTCTTCGTAGAGGCCGTGTGATTTTTTGCAAAAATGGCCGTGCGGTACATGTTTTTGCAAAACCGGACGTTATCGGCTGCCGAACCGGAAGTGGGTAGAATTTTGCGATTTATTCTAAACCGTTCGATGGAGGTCGACGGTATCTTGCGTTCGATGTGCCGATTCGCGAGGTCGCCACGGCCGATAGTAGCAAACCGGTAGGATGTCAATCCGCAATCGAGATCTACAAAAGTGCAAAAGACACAACTTCCTGCCCTACAGTGGCAGATCGAGAACATACTGGACCGTGCCATAGGCTATTAAAAGTTGCAAAAAGTTCGCAACTGGCAAAGTTATTGCAAAAAAAACGAAATTCGCGTTTTGACTCCTAGCTAAGCAGCGCATGAGAATTTTTCAGAAATTTTTGAACGGTGTCCTTCCGCCGGAAATTTCCGACATTCTGAAACTAAGTTTGCACGTTTCACTTGCACGGTGCGCCCCCCAGGAGCCCTTGGAATCGTCGCCCATTTTTCGCACGTCATATTTCATCCGTCTTTCAACTTTAGCAACTTTTACCGCAGCAATTCGCAAATTTCAACTCTTTTCTGCAAGGGTTGTAAATTTCGCTTCTTCGCCGGCTGCGGTTCGGCGTGGGCAAATTTTCCAAAATTCCTCAAATTTCGGGTACGTCAAAATCGGAATTTTCTTTCTACAACATCTGCCCTGCAACGAAGAACACCAGTTGGTGGTAACACATTTCCGCACTTTTACCAGCAAGTCCCGTCGCAAGATGATTCGAATTTTCAATTTTTTTTCCGCATTTTCTGAACCAAGAATTCACCAAGAAAACACATCGGCGCTACTGGCGGGACGCAAACGTCAAACCAAACGTGAAAAATTCGTTTTCGGACAAAACTCAGACTTTTCGAACAATTCTGACTTAGAAGGGACCCCCAAGCAAGTTTCGGCCAGAAAAGTTTGTTCTTGAAATCAGTGGAAATCATTTTGGAACATGTGATATTAGTGGAATTATGTGCCAAAGTATTTGTGGTTATTTAAACTGTTTTTCTATTCCGAGTTTTAAATGTATTTAATTTGGTAATAAACGTTTTTTTTTGTAAGAAACTAATTAATTAAGAAGTATTTTATTTATCCTGGGTGAAAAATCTAAATCTTTGACCACGTTTCTCATTTAAATTGATGGCTGGTTTCATTAAAAAAATGTTTTAATAGATTCTACAGCATGTGGAACAATAAAATTGTACACGCTTTTAAAGAAAAAGTCGATCTGTGTAACACCTCAATATCTAACACATCATTTTCGAAAAATATTTCATCTGGCGGTGGCTGCCGTAACATGTTGGAATTCTTTATTGACGTCTGGATTCATTTAAAAAATTTTGAAAATTTCACACAACGTGGAACAATAAAATTTCACACATTTGTAGAGAATTAGTCAGTCTATGATATTCCTCAGTTAGTTTTGCAAAATATTTTATCTGGCGGCGGCCGCCGCCCCTCAAACTCAACATAACAGAAGTTAATAAATTCAAATAACTATAAAATGAAAACTGCAAGAGATATATTGATGTTTCTTTCAGATCTATATAGATTATACATTTATCTATTGAAATTGACGTTTTGGTATTTTAATGGCCGATAGCCTGGGCACATATTTTTTTCTAATAAAGAAATATTTATTGAAAACTTGCTTTCAACTCTTTTTTCCAAGTCTCCAAAGTTTACCAAACATGAATTTAGCGCTACTTTATAGAGCAGATTTTCATCTAAAAATGGTGTAATTTTCATGTTTCCAAAGCGAACCGTTTGGCCGAAATTTTTTTTTGCAAACGAAAAAATTTAAAAACGAAATTTACAGAAGGGTGCTTTGAAAATAAATTTTGATACTCGTTTCTCGGACTTTGTAGCCATTGCGAATCAAATTAAGATTTTTCAGAATACTTTTCATACTGACATTGAAACCCTAGCCCCGGAACTTCAAATGGAAATGATTGATCTACAGTGCAGTGATATAATTAAGAACAAATATCAAAACTCATCTTTGTTGGAATTTTATAAGAGTCTTCCACTGACACAATTTGATAATTTGCATAAATTTGCTCGTGGGCTGTTTTCTGTTTTTGGTACTACTTATTTGTGTGAGAAGACCTTCTCCAAAATGAAGTACACAAAAAATGTTTACAGATCTAAATTAACTGATGAGCATCTTAAATCTCTTTTAATAATTGGTACAAGTAAAATTAGTCCACAACTACAAACTATTGTCAGTGGAAAATCTCAATTACATAAATCTCATTAGTATTTCATATGTCATTATGCTTGTTATAAGTTATGTTTTTATTTAAAATGTATAAAATGTTAGTTGGATTCATTTCAATAATTTGTTAGTTATTATATACTGAAGTAAAATTTTCTGCATATTATACATGTCTTTACTCATTACAATTCTGTGTTTCTTTATCCTACTTATCACAAAAACAATAACAATAAGCCTACAACAATGTTATGAGTAGTTAGCCCATGACCATATAAATCTAGATGTCATATTAATAATTATTCAACATAAAATTAGAATACTTCAGTAAACTAAATTTAATTTGCTATAAAAAATATGTTCTCTTCAAGTAGGAGTTTTCAAGTATGCTAGCTCTCCGCGGGCCGGACAAAATCTGTCCGCGGGCCAGATGTGGCCCTCGGGCCGTAGTTTGGAGACCCCTGATCTATGCTATCGAAGACTTTGCTAAGATCTTTATAGATCGCATCAACTTGCGCTCCATCGTCCATAGTCGTCAGAATATAGTCTGTGAAACACAGCACTTTAGTTTCGATCGAGAATATTATAGAGATTCGGAAAGGTTGAATATATTTATATATTCAAGCTGTGTTCCGTTTTTAATAAGTTGGTATGATTGTATCTATAATTAGTTTATCTATAGTTAGTTAGGCGCATGCGCATCCACCAATATAAAAGTTTCGGGCACTTAGTTATACGTCAAAAAGTTCGGGCACTTTTTGACGTATAACATGGCTGAAATTGACCCATGCGCACAAACAAATTTCATCTATGAAAAGGTCTATTGTTCTGTTTTTATTCAGCTGAAACTGAATTCTGTACATACAGTAAACACTAGACATTCAGTACATACTAGAACTGTGTACAGTAATAAGAAAAATAGCCAAAACAAATTTTTAATTAAAATTAATAATCGCAAAATAACCGTCATCCGGTTATTGCTACTATAAATTTAACCGAATATAATAATATATAATGACCAAAATTAAATTAATCATCCTAGCGCATCATCTACAGGCTATTTAAGTGGAAATTGCAATTATTAAACTTTAGTTGTTCAGAAATAATACAAGAAAATTATTTATGTTTCAGATATAATGAATTTTTTGTGAAAGATGAAGATCCACCGTGGAAGAAGTACTTGGAACAGTTCCGAAATCCCTTAATATTATTACTGTTAGCATCCGCGTTGGTATCAGTGTGCATGAAACAGTTTGACGACGCCATCAGTATTACTGTAGCAATAGTTATTGTCGTCACCGTTGCATTTGTACAAGAATATCGTTCGGAGAAATCGCTGCAAGAACTTACTAAATTAGTCCCGCCCCAATGTCACTGGTATGTATTAAGCGTTTAAGTCGGATATTTTTCACCTAATTAGTTACTATAAAGAAAAAAGTATATGTATAATTGTCTTGACATGATTTTTTAATGGTATGTTAATATAACACGCGATGTTATTTATTTTAAAAAGTGGCTGTTTCGATAACATTGAAAAATTCTTCAGTTGGTTGAGTTTCATTATTTTCTAACTTCGATAAATATTATCGTGGAGACTCCGTAAAAATGATAAACACTCTTACATTGCTAATTATTTTTATCTTGAGTAGTTTTGTCAAATCAACTTTCAATTTGACAAAATTACTAAAGATAAAAATAATAAGCAAAGTAAGAATGTTTATCATTTTTACCTAATTATGCCACTAGCCTTTTATATACACATTTTTATAAAAAAGTATGCTCAGTCATTGTTTTTATTTTTAATTAATTATAATGAAGTAGTAAATAAATACACTGGCAAGGGGAGCTTCCGACGTCTGGATCACGGATTTTCTTCAAACTGTACACTTTTGGTAGTCCATTAGGACGACATTATGTGCAAGTAGTAAGGCGTACTACTTCGGCATTTTCGAGAAAATTGCAATTTTCTCTCTTCGATGTTTTCCGCGTCGAATATATACATTTGCGTTGCATCTACGTCTATAAGATGGCGGTGGCCGAGTGGTTAATTTCAAGCTTCGTAATTGCTGGATCGGTGGATCGAGTCCGACTCGTCGTTTTTTTGTTTTTCAACGCTGGTCATATTTTTTCTTATAAATAACAATTCAAAGGTAATATAATGAATAAATACGTGTATTTGCATGCATTTTGATTGAATTTCCAATTTTATTTGGCTGTTTACGGGTTAAAGTCATACCCCCGAAATGAACTGCAATTTACCAGCCGTGTGACGTTTAATAATAAGCATAATGATGCTTCTGCTATACTAGCCACCACATGTATTGGTAAACCGAACTCGACGAGAGCGTGTCCCATTAAAGTAGTGTTTAAAATGCATACGCTGCCCAAGCCGTGCTGCAAAACAAATACAAAAAAGACGGGACCTTTATTAATGGGGATTTAACCCCTACCCAGCAGTTACATGCGTACAACTTTCGCAAAGAACTTCGTGCCCGTACCGACCAATTTACGGTTAAAGTACGTTAGAGGTATGCCCACCATTGTCCAAACAATAAACTTGTAAAATCCCAGCAGACGTATGATTATGAAATTTTGTACCAGAATGTGAGAGGGCTCAACACCAAAACTGTCAAACAATAACTAGTTCTGAATAATAACTGTACCACGAGTGACGCGGACGTAATACTAACGGAAACTTGGCTACAGCCTCATGTCAACTCATGTGAGTTATTTACCAAAGATTTCAATGTCTTTAGATGTGATAGATCTTATGGCAGAGGTGGAGGTGTACTGGCTGCTATAAGGAACAATTTCAGCTCTTATAATCTCGATTTAGTATCTCCTATTGTCAATGCCGAACTGCTAACTATAAAAGATGCCAGTCTCACTATTATTGTTTCCCCATTGGGTTACATTCCCCCAGCCACTTAATTAGATAATTATGTCCAACTTTTTGAATATCTTGAATCATTCTTGAGTCATGTTCGACTTCTCTCGCTCTGCATTGTTAGTTGGTGACTTCAACATACCAGAACTAAGTGAGTGCATGTCCGGAGCAATAACATCTAAGATGTTTGAGAGTAAGTTGTATACACTAAGTTGTATACACTTCAATTCCCCATTGATTAGGTGCCTTAGACTCTACAATAATTTATATTCGCAAAACTCGGAGTTTGATTTATTCCACGTCCAGTTCAATAAACGTGCAGTTAAGAAGCAATTAACTGCCCATTTTGCTGTTCGACCTTGCTAACTTAGTTAATTTCGCTTTATTGTTTCTTTTTTATAATTCACCTATTATTGTACTTCTTACCTATATCTCTTGTTACCTATATGTATTTTATGTATTTTTTATTATGATTTGTCCATTATAGACAAATATTGTCTGCTGGAAATAAACTTATTATTATTATTATTTCTATAAGCAAGTTAAAAACTTTATCAAGCGCCTTAAAAATTGTTCATATTTAATCAAAAACCACCGAGAAATTGCTTCTCGTGAAGATGCTATCAAAATACATTCTATATTCACCAATCAATCACCAATTCTCAGCACCGATATTTATGAGATTGTTGCGTTACGCGTGGTTTGCTTCCAAGTTGTCGGAAGAAAGAGACATTTTTGAGAATGTCAACGAGGTTTGCTTTTCCATACAAACTCTGAAAATTCCTTGTGCATGCAGGAAAAATGCATTCATTCGATGTAGCAGATGTCGTTGTAATTTATGTTTTTCGTGTTTGTATGACGAATGTAGCCCTGCAACTTATAATGTCGTAAGCACAACCGAAGATTAATATACTTTATCTACGACGACAATTGTAAATGCCCATTATTGTACAGTTCGTGGACTATTTAAATACATCATACCACACACATATGTAACAATCTGCGATTAATGTTATGTAATAATTCAAAATCACCCTAGCTTGTTTGGTTTACGATTCCTAATAGGTTGAGAGTTGCAAGAGAAACAAATTAGTGTGGTCGTAGAACAAGTATAGTACATAATTCGAGTTGTAAGGCAATTACGTACTCGCGGAATTAACTGTTCCGCTCGTACGTAATATGCTTCTTACAACTCTCATTACGTAATATACTATTATTGCTTTGTATTATTAAATGGAGTTATTGATTTTCAAACTTATATTTACGTTAATTGATTGCTTTCCAAGCTTGATGACCTCCCCTTATCCCTTCGAACCCGTTGGTGCAGGTCAAAGCACCATTTTTGTAATGATAAAATTCAGTAAACAGCCAAATAACATTGGAAATGCAATCAAAATGCATGCAAATACAAGTATTTATTCATTATATTACCTTTGAATTGCTCCTAATTAAACCTAATAATAGACAACATAATAACGAGTGTGAAAAACTCAAAGCAGGATATCGGATGGGAAACCAGTCCTTCAACATACTGTGCTACGCCGATGACGCTGTATTAATAGCTGACAATGAAAACGACTTACAACGACATTCTCCAAAAGCAAAGAGATACAACCTTGATATCTCCCATCAAAAAACTATGTGCATGGTAGCCAGCAAATCAGAAACCAGATGCAAATTAGAACTCGACAACAAGGTGATAGAGCAGGTGATGTGTTTTACCTACCTTGGAGTAGAGATCTCAAGCGACAGAGACCTCAAGCTAGGGGTACGAGCAGCAACGAACAAGGCTCGACGAATATCTGGCGCACTAAATAACATAATCTGGAGAAACAAATACATATCGCAAGAAGGTAAAATCCGAATATACAAGACAGCAGTAAGGCCAATACTCATATATGCGGCTGAAACAAGGGCCGACACATCAGCTACTAAACAAGCTCTGAGAACGACCGAAATGCGGACCCTGAGAGTAATAAGAGGAGTCACATTAAGAGACCATGTCGAGAGCTCTAAGATCAGAGCTAACCTACAAATTCAGGACGTCGTTCGCTGGGCAAGAGCCCGTCGAAAATACTGGCGGGATCACGTGGAACGTATGGCGCCACACCCAATCGCGAACTGGGCCATGACACAAAAACCCAACAGAACGAGACCCCCTGGAAGACACAAAGATGACTAGATAGACAGACTCCTGGACTTCCAAATCGCAGGAGCCGAAGGACTGAGGAAAAACTTACAGAAACAGGCACATACAGAAGCATACAGCCTACACAGAGAATAAGAAGAAGAAGACCTTTGAATTAGACGGAAGAAGAAACGGGCCCATTTTAACGACCAGGTGGCACAGGTAGGGCACCACCAAGAGAAACACGAAATTAGAGAATGCTACAAGATAGTGAACAACCTGCGAAATGGATTTCAGCCCAGAGCAACAATAATCAACAGTAAAGAGGGCACCTTACTGGCTGAAGAAAGTAAAGTGGTAGGTAGATGGGCGGAATATTTTAACGAACTCCTGAATACCTCACTACGAGTGGAATTAACCGGACAAACAGCTGAAGACGACCCAATTCACACACCACAAGTAAGAGATCTGAGAGAAGATAACGAACCATCACAAAGAGAAATAAGCTAGGCGATAAAGGCACTAAAGAACCACAAAGCACCGGGACCGGACATGATAACATCTGAAATGATCAAAATGGGAGGAGACGCTCTGAACTGTGCTTTACACCAGCTGATAGGAAGAATCTGGAGGACAGAAGAGATACCCGAGGAATGGCGGGAGGGGAAGATATGCCCTATCTACAAGAAAGGAAACAAACTGGAGTGCAAGAACTATCGTGGTATAACTCTTCTTAACACGGCCTACAAGGTGCTGTCATGGATAATCGGACGAAGACTCCAACCGTACGCCGAGAGCATTATAGGACAGTATCAGACAGGTTTCCGGAAAGGAAAGTCGACGACTGATCAAATGTTTACCCTCAGACAAATATTAGAAAAGACATGGGAAATGAACATCAGCACATACCAGGTCTTCGTAGACTTTAAACAAGCGTATGATACTATCGATAGAAGAACACTCATGAAGACAATGGAAGAATTCGAGATACCACAAAAGATCATTAAATTGGTAAATTGTACGTTAAAAAAGACTTGGAACCAAGTCGGTATCCAAAAAACGACATCGCACAAGTTTGAAACCATTACAGGTCTGAGACAAGGAGACAGTCTATCACCCATATTATTTAACATCGCGCTCGAAAAAGCTATAAGGAAAGCTCAGATAGAATGCAACGGTACCATCTACAATAAATCCACGCAACTTTTGGGCTATGCTGACGACCTAAACATCATCGGGAGATCGCTAACGGCAATGAAAGATGCTTACGGTAAAATAGAGAAGAGAGCCAAGGAGATAGGTCTGTCAATAAACAAGGATAAAACAAAAGTAATGATGGTAAGACCGGGAGCGCCAGCACACGCAGTAAATAATCTGGATATGGGAGAGTATACTGTAGAAGTCGTCAACAACTTTAAATATCTGGGATCAACCGTCACGGATCAGAACGACGAAGGGGTGGAAGTACAACATAGAATCATGCAAGCCAACAGGGCATACTTCACTCTTAAATCCATCCTTAACTCGAAGCTAGCTAGCAGACAAACGAAGTGTAATATATATAAAGCAATCATACGACCCATCCTCACATATGGAAGCGAAGCATGGACGCTGACCCAGAAATCGGAAAAGATGCTGGAGATTTTTGAGCGAAAGATCCTGAGGAAAATTTATGGGGCAATTAGCAGCGAAGAGGGCTGGAGAATTAGGATGAACTTCGAGCTATATCAGTTATACAAAAGCCCAGATGTGGTATCCCACATAAAACTAAGCAGGCTAAGATGGGCGGGACATGTGTGCCGGATGGCTCCAACAGCAGTGCCGAGACAAATACTCAGAGTGCCGGAAGGTAGAAGGAAAGCGGGCAGGCCAAGGGCGAGATGGGAGGAAAGTGTGAAAAGGGATGCGAGAGAGATGCTGGGGGTGCGGAACTGGCGGGCGGCGGCAGAGGAAAGGGAACGCTGGAGACAACGTTTGGTGGAGGCCAGGGCTCGTTTCGGGCTGTAGTGCCATTGGAGAGAGAGACCTTTGAATTGTTATTTATAAGAAAAAAACAGCGTAGAACAGCGTAGAAAAACAAAAAAACTACGAGTGGGACTCGATCCACCAATCCATCAATTACGAAGCTTGGACTTAACCACTCGGCCACCGCCATCTTATACACGTTGACGCAACGCAAATATATACATTCCACGCGGAAGAGAGAAAATTGCAATTTTCTCGAAAATGCCGAAGTACTACTTGCACATTATGACGTCCTAATGGACTAGTAGAAGTATACAAAGTTTGAAGAAAATCCGTGATCCAGATTCCCTTGTGAATGGAATTAAAAAAAAGTTTGGATTGCCATGTAGTGGCGATATATTCAATGTGAGTATGGATTGTCACGTAGTAACGGTCGCAACCATCCAATGAACTAAATAAATAAATGAAAATATTAATAGTGATAAGTAAACAATGAATGTTGTTATAATTACATAAAAATAATCGATTTTCCAAGAAATTTATATACAGGGTGGTGTTAAAGTTTGGAATCAAACCAATAACTTCTTTATTTACTGTTTTTGGGCTAATCGCTCAGACCCGTCCATTTTATTTTCCAAAATACAAAGTTATGACGTAAAAAAAAATTCGTAGCGTCATTGGTGTTTCCGCTATGACGTCATCGACATTTTTTTTTAAATGGCAACCCCCATTTTTATTCTCGATTTGAATAGACCTTTGAATTGTCTAAATGGTGGTGTAGAAATATTGATATGTTACATTAGAAAATTTACGAAAAAAACTTTGAAAATTTGAATTTTAAGAAAACGACATTAGCAAGTTTAGAAAAATGGGTTTTTAAGAAAATCTTAATAATTTTATGACATGTCATCGAACAATTCGGTTTTATTTCAAAAACATACATATTTTTATAAACTCTTTTTTCTCTGCCTTTTTTTAAATTGCGATTGCGAAAAAGGCAGAGGAAAAGAGAGTTTATGAAAATGTGTATTTTTTGAAAATAAAACCGACTTGTTGGAGGGACCTGTCGTAAAATTATTAAGATCCTCTTGTTACAAACCCATGTAACTAATATGTATAGAGGTGGTCAATTGGGTGTCCAGTAGAGAGGTATATAAAACAACTATATAGGCTTAACAACATATATACAGTCGAACTTCCATAACTCGAACTTCTGTAACTCCAATTTTTCTATAACTCGAATATTTTTAGAAATTCATACTATTAGATAGCATTTTACATATAAATTAACTTCCATAGCTCGAATTTTCCTTAACTCGAATTTTTCCATAACTCGCAGTAAAAATTTGTACAATGGTCAAATTTTACATACAAAATAATCTCTATAACTCCAATTTTTTAACCGCCGCTTATTTTCTAAAATTTATGATGCCAGATATTGCCTACCACAAACCGTCGATAGTGTAATCATCGGGCAGATTAACAAACATTTCATTTTTCATATTTTATGATCACCAAAAACTGAAATAACGCAAACTAAGAATTTACCAGCGGGTGTGCTTTAGGAAGATTACGACAGGATATTATTCTCCCGAGAATCGGTTATCCAAAAAGAGACTATATAATCGAAGATCACCCACAAGGTGCTATATATTTTGGAAAACAATTAAAAATTAATGACATTTTCAAAAAATAATATATTAATTCAAATTATTTTTAATTATTTATAATTATATAACATCATATTAATAATGTATATTTATATTTCTTTTTTGTTTATAAATTTTACTTTGAATACATTTTGAATAGTGTATTTTACTCATTTTGTAGTTATGTATTTATATAACTCCAATTTTGTATAACTCGTTTTTTTTTCATGAACTATTGCAATTCGACTCGAAGTTCGACTCTATTAACAGGACTAAGACCGTGTAAAAGTACGTCTTTCACTTCGATGGGTAGGAGCAGAGAGACCGAAGTCCCGTCTGCGATCACCTGACTCGACTCTTATCTATTAAAAACAATACACTCTGTAGGAGGACAAACGAACAATAATAAAGGTTACAGTACACTACAGTAACAAGGTTATCTTAACATTCAAATCGTTTTTTTTTCGAAAATTTTCTAATGTAGCATATATCAACATTTTTAAAGCCACCATTTAGACAATCAAAAGGTCTATTCAAATCGAGAATAAAAAATGGGGATTGCCATTAAAAAAAAATGTCGATGACGTCATAGCGCAAACACCAATGACGTCACGAATTTTTCTTACGTCATAACTTTGTATTTTGAAAAATAAAATTGACAGAAATAAAGAAATTATTGGTTTGATTCCAAACTTTATCACCACACTGTATATATTTTTTTAATAGAAATTAATTTTGATGATTAATCAATATCTCAATTAATTTTGAGAGAAATTTAGACAATATTTTTTTTAGTTTACGTGAGGGAACGCCTGATTCGTTCCTGGCAAGAGAATTGGTGCCAGGTGATGTAGTGCTATTGAATGTCGGCGATCGCGTGCCAGCCGATCTCCGGCTGTTCGAATCTGTCGATCTCACAATTGACGAGAGCAGCTTCACCGGGGAAACCGAACCCGCATTGAAGAACACCGCTCCAGTTTTACGACCCAATGGAGCGCACACATCCAACACCAACATCGCTTTCATGGGAACTCTTGTCCGTTGTGGCAATGGAAAGGTAAAAATCTTAATTGTTATAAACAAATTAAGAAGCAAATTGCAAACCAGGTCATAGGAATAGACTAGTTATTTTTAATGCCTTAGTCACGTTTCTCTCGTTTTTTTGTTTATCTTATGATTTCCCGTCTTCTCTATTCAATCTATTTTTGTTTACCATATACATTTTGTAATGCAATATTTTGTAATTTTGAGATAATAGCAAAACAAAACAAAAAGTAAAGACATATATCTATCAAAACCAAATAGTATATTTTTTAACTAGGGCGAAAAGTTGTCAATTTTTCGCGAGAGCGAAATTGTGCGCACTTCGTTCGTGCGCACATCCGCTCGAGAGATTTTTATTTTAATTTTTTATATTTTAAATTTTTTTCTTTAATTTTCATTATAATTTTGTAATGGAAAAAAAATCTGACATTGTCAATCTGACAATCATGACACTTTTATTAGGGCGGTCTTGATTGTGTTCATTTTATTTTTATTTATTTGTTTATTTTAATGTAACCTAGCGACATTGAAAAACCAATTTGTTTATTTTAATGTAACCTAGCGACATTGAATATTTGCATGCGTTACCCGGGTTATGTGGACATACAACGAGATGTGATATTTTTTGTATTAAATAATCTACGTCAAAATGTACTTTTCGCGTATGAGTAATAAAAAATATTATTTATCTATCAACAAAGCAAAATTACATTTATGACCTATTTGGTTTGATACTTTACAGCGATATTTTCATTTACATATAACAGAACCACAGTACATTAACTACATAGCAGAAGCATATGAATAACTTTTAAGAAGTTACTTATTGAATGATTTTAATACGATTTTCTATTCACAAGAATCATTTTTATGTCTTACGAAATTAATTAATTCTCTCTCTGCGAAATTTGAACAAAAAATAGTGCTTAGATTTTCAAAAATAATTTTGCTAAAATTTTCTTGTCAAAAATAATAATAATTCTTCCAAATTATTTATTTCTCTTATTTAACTAAATCTGCATTCTGAAGCATTTCTTCATTTCTCGCCTGCAAGAAAATAAATTCGAAGTTAATTTTAATTGTCAATTAAAATCGATGTCGAGTTTCTAGAAGCCAATCTTATCTCATTTTCAACATCTATAATCTGGAACTTATAATCTCCTTGCGTATGTAAAAAACTGTTTTGTGTATTAATTATTTAAACTGTAAACAATAAAATTTTCTGATAGATAACATCGGATGATTAACGTGCGTTATAATTAAAATAATGCAGCATCACTGAAAATAGTCCCGAGAAACGAGCCATCGTTTCCGTTTGTTTGGCTTTCCTCAAGAGAAATGTTACAGAAACCTTAATGTAAACAGTTTATATATGTAAACGACTTGTATATACAAGGAATAAACATTTGCATATAAAAGTTAAAGTGGTTAAACACTATCAGTTTGAAAATGTACTGGGGTGAACAAGAAGTTTCATTTAACATTCTTGGGGTACAAAGGAAATATTAAATAAATTTCGATTTAGAAATGTTTTCTTTTTTAGGGTATTGTGGTCAGTACCGGTGTTAACAGCGAGTTTGGAAATGTTTTTAAGATGATGTTGGAAGAAGAGGCGCCGAAAACGCCTCTTCAAAGATCTATGGATAATCTAGGCACTCAACTCTCCATGTATTCCTTTGCCATTATAGGTTTAATTATGTTATTAGGCTGGATGCAAGGTAAACTCATCCTCGAAATGTTCACTATCGGCGTCAGTTTAGCAGTCGCCGCAATACCAGAAGGTAACAAAAACAATTTTTATTTAATTTTTGTTTTGTTGCACATAATTTCTTATTATTTTATTCTAGGTTTGCCAATTGTTGTAACAGTAACATTGGCGTTGGGTGTAATGAGGATGGCGAAACGTAATGCGATTGTTAAGAAATTGCCGACGGTGGAAACTTTGGGATGTGTGAACGTTATCTGTTCAGATAAAACGGGTACTATAACCAGAAATGAAATGACTGTGACCGTGTTGGTAACATCTGATGGATATTTGGCCGAACTAACAGGTGCCGGGTATAATGACCACGGACAAGTCGTTTTACATAAATGCGACTCCCACGACAAAGCCAGGGAAAGTGTGTATCAACTACTCGAGGTAAATATTTTGTTCGAGGAAAAATGAGAATTTTGTGTTTTTGGCAGAAGAAAAGCCTTCTTATATTTGTCCTAGCTAAGTTATTTTTAGCATTCGCGAGTCTGTGAAAAAACAATAATTACATTTTTGATGATACAACGTGTTACTATTTTAAATATAAAATCTCCATGAATTAGTAAACCTAAAAAGATTATTAAGTTCCTATGTTTTCTGATTTATATAAGTTAACCACTTAAGTTATTATAATGGGTTGACACCTAACTTGTTATATTAGTTTGCCATCTTATTTACTATATATGTACCTAATCCCGTCGACAAATCTGACTGCTCTGATATAATCTATTTCGTAATCTATGTCATCTAATCTGATTTCGTTTATCAAACTAATTTAGGTAATACAACCAAAAGTGGCATTTCTCGTACTAATAAACGTGCGCCAAGATAGTACTTTTAATGCATGGGTAATAAAAAATAATTACTTACTAATCTGATTTAATTTGTCAAACTAATTTAGGGAAATTTTGTCGAGATTGTTTCGATTTTCTAAAACTTAATTAACCCAACGTCTGCTTCAGATTGACTGGGGTTTGCGATCTGATTGATAATTGTAAAATAGTATATTTTGTAACTAGGGTGGTAGGTTGTCAATTGGACACGAGAGCAAAATTGGATCACATTGTGCACATTAGCTCGAAAGGGCAATTGACAATACCGCCCGTGTTGAAAACAATATTTTTTATTACTCATGCGAGGGGATGTATCCTACTCTCTCTCAATTGTCTCCCATTGTGTAGATTCGTCATAAGAACTTTAAACTTAAGAAAAAAATTCTTTCACTTGTTGCTTGTCACTTGTTTAATATTAAGGTCTCACAATTGTGTTTATTATATTTATTTAATTGTTTTTCTTTTTTTATGTAACCTAGCGATATTGAATATTTGCGTGCGTTATGTGGTAATACAACCAAAAGTGTACTTTTAATGCATGGGTAATAAAAAATAATTACTTACTAATCTGATTTCGTTTGTCAAACTAATTTAGGGAAATTTTGTCGAGGTTGTTTCGATTTTCGAAATCTTAATCTATTTCCATACTTTTCTGGTATAAAATTCGATATTTTAAGGTTGGAGCAGTTATGTTACAAAAATAAAAATTATGCACCTGCTTGTGTTTGAACAAAACAATAGGATACATTAGATATATACATTAACCCAACGTCTGCTTCAGATTGACTGGGGTTTGCGATCTGATTGATAATTGTAAAATAGTATATTTTGTAACTAGGGCGGTAGGTTGTCAATTGGACACGAGAACGAAATTGGGTCACGAAATTAGCTCGAAAGGGCAATTGACAATACCGCCCGTGTTGGAAACAATATTTTTTATTACTCATGCGAGAGGATGTAACTTACAAGTTTGGGGTCCAGGTGCCATAAAACAAAAATAGAATCAAAAATGAAGCTTTTGCTTTTTCAATTTGCTTTTTCAATTGTCTCCGGTGGTGTGGATTCGTCATAAGAACTCTCCTCAGACTCCGGTATCACCATAGAATTTACACTCATATTAAAACGTTTTGTTAAATTTTTATTTTGTAAGGAAATTTTTTTTCTGTCACTTTCACGTCACTTTTTTAATATTGAGATCTCAATTGTGTTTATTTTATTTATTTAATTGTTTTTTTTTTAATGTAACCTAGCGATATTGAATATTTGCATGCGTTATGTGGTAATATAACCAAAAGTGGCATTTCTCGTACTAAAAAACGTGCGCCAAGATAGTACTTTTAATGCATGTGTAATAAAAAATAATTACTTACTAATCTGCTTTCGTTTGTCAAACTAATTTGGAGAAACTTTAATTTTCGAAATTTTATTTCCATACATTTCTGGTATAAAATTCAATATTTTAAGGTTGGAGCAGTTTGTAATAATGCCATTATTCAAAACGAGTCTCTTATGGGTCAGCCAACAGAAGGAGCTCTTTTGGCAGCGGCCATGAAACACGGCATGTACAACGTTTCAGATCGATATGTGCGCTTGCAAGAATATCCCTTTAGCTCTGAACAAAAAATGATGGCCGTGAAATGTGTCCCAAAATACGATAACGAAAAACAAGAAATTTTCTTCGTCAAAGGAGCGATAGAGAAAGTGTTACCAAAATGCACTAAATATTCCCAAGAAGGAACCGTGCAGAGTTTTAATAGTAAAAAGGAACAAGAGTTTTTAGCCGAAGCTCACGAGATTGGCAGGAAAGGTTTGAGGGTTGTTGCAATGGCAAAAGGTGCGACTTTACAAGAATTAGTCTTTATGGGAGTGGTTGGTATTTGTGATCCACCTAGACCTTACGTTAGAGAAAGCATCACAACGTTATTACAATCTGGAGTACAAGTCAAAATGGTGACTGGAGATGCCAAAGATACCGCTGTTGCCATAGGTATTAGACAACAAGTTAATCTAATCACTTTAACTAATTAAGAAATAATTCTTATTAGCTCAAATGATTGGATTGGATACATTACATTCCCAAGTGCTCTCCGGGGAGCAATTAGATTCATTTTCCGAAACGGAATTGGACGCTGCAGCGCCCCACGCGACAGTTTTCTACAGAGTTTCGCCGAAAAATAAGTTAGCCATAGTTAAATCTTTGCAAAGGACTGGTCATATTGTTGGTATGACCGGAGATGGGGTCAATGATGGAGTTGCCCTGAAGGTTGCGGATATCGGCATTGCTATGGGAAGAAATGGGACCGATGTTTGTAAAGAGGCGGCCGATATGATTTTAGTTGATGACGATTTTCACACAATAATGTACATTATTTACTGAATATGTTGTATAATTGATTTGATTATAAACGTTTTTAGATCTGCAATTGAGGAAGGAAAAAGTATATTTTATAACATAAGGAATTTCGTTAGGTTTCAATTGTCGACTAGTATCGCTGCTCTATCTTTAATTGCTTTAGCCACTTTGATGGGAATTCCTAATCCATTAAATGCAATGCAGGTAAATAAAATAATTAATATTTATGCAAGTCTAATTACTAAAATATGCTATATATAATATAGCTATAATATAGCTTGTACTAGAATTTCTGTTAGGTGTAAATAATTTTTGAATAATTTTCATTATCTCTGTAAGATTTTGTGGATCAATATAATTATGGATGGGCCACCAGCTCAAAGTTTGGGCGTGGAACCAGTAGAAAAAGACGTTGTAAGACAAAAACCTAGGAACACCAAAGAGCCTATGATTACAGGAAAACTAATTGGAAACGTCCTATTATCAGCTATAGTAATCATCGCAGGAACGTTATGGGTCTTTAAAAAAGAGGCAACTATTACAATGCTAATATTTTATATAATTGATTTTTTTTTTTTAATTAATGTTCTAATGCTTACAATTTTAGATGAGCACTGAAGGAATAACGGCAAGGGACACGACGATGACGTTTACGTGTTTCGTATTCTTCGATATGTGGAACGCGCTGTCGTGCCGATCTCAAACCAAAAGTATTTTTTCAATTGGCATTTTCTCAAACAAAATGTTTTTGGTCGCCGTTTCCTTGTCGGTCATTGGTCAATTACTTGTAGTCTATTTCCCACCTTTGCAACGAGTTTTCCAAACAGAAGCACTAACATGTTGGGGTAAATATATAGTATTATACTTGCCGCAGCGACCCCGTGGAGTGATCACGCGGCGTTCACGTGATAGTTCGTAGTGACGTTGTAAAAAGCCTGATTTACACTGCTTTGCCAAATTTTGCTTAAAAAATTTTATATTAATTTTAAAAAACAGTCTTGAAGTCTTGAAACATTTATATTAATTTTAAAAAACAAAGCCTTGAAAAAGACTGATTTATGGATAAAATGTAATCACTAATTTCAACTAAGACAGAAACACTGAAAACTCGAGAGCACGTGGTATACAATCGAACTGGTCGACTGGTTTAAAATTTCGGCTGCGTGATCTACGCTTCAAAAGCGTTTGCACTGACCAATAGGGAAATCATCCCCCGAAAATCACATGAAGGTCACGCAAGTTTATTACTCCATCGGGTGGCTGCGGCTATAAACTATAGATTTAATATTTTAATATATGTAATTCTAAATATATATAAGCGATATATTGTTATTGCAAAATAGCCGATACTAGGTATCATTAATAATCCAACTGTGCGTTTAAAAGAAGCGCGCTAATTATTGTAAAATATTGGAATTTTAAAAGATACACCGCAAAGTAAAGGATGTGACGAGAACCAAAAAGAAAAAAACGCCATCAAGTTTAACTTAGGATAATGCAGACTTGTAACCGAAGTCAGAAACAAAGCAGAGATATGTGAAAAGTATGTACAAGAACTTTTCAATGACACCAGATCAGACCACCACAATATTACCGCTGCTAGTAACGATGGACCAACCATAACAAAAGACGAAGTTCAAAAAGCCATAACATCATTGAAGAATGAGAAAGCAGCCGCTTCAGATAACATCCACTCTGAAATAATTCAGTTATGATGCAAATCGCACCCAGAATTCCTCAACATCATCACTGACTTATTTAATCAAAGTTACAATACGGCACAAATACTAGTAGACTGGATGACCTCTATGTTTGTTGCAATCTCCAAGAAGCAATATGCGAAGAGATGCGACGAATATATAGATATGAGCAGCCTAATAAACCAAATTGTCAAAATATTTTTAAAGATCATAAATGCCAGAATATATCATAGGTGTGAGGAACATGTGGGAGAGACGCAGTTTGACTTTCGGAATGCCATCGGAATGAGAGATGCCATCTTCAAAGTCCAAGTCATGATGCAGAGGTGTAGAGACATGGGACGAGATGTACACGTTTGTTTCATTGACGTCGCCAAAGCGTTTGACACCATACAACATGATACATTGATCCAGGTGTTACAGGAAACCGGCATAGATAAGAAAGTCTTAAGAATTATCGCAAACCTGTATTGGCACCAGACAGCTGCCATAAAAGTTTTAAAATATGATGGCTGTGAAATATGTCCCAAAATACGATAACGAAAAACAAGAAATTTTCTTCTTTAAAGGAGCGATAGAGAAAGTATTACCAAAATGCAACATCAGCTCGCATGAACTATGCATCCGGAGAGGCGTGAGGCAAGGTTGTATACTATCTCCAATCTTGTTCAACATATACAGTATAATCTCGATAATCCGACACATATGGGACCAGACAACCGCAGGATTATCGGAAAATTCCGAATTATGGGGAGTAAACGAAAAAATAACAATTTTACATATTTTTGTACAATTGTATTTAAAAAAGAATAATATATGTACCTATATAGGTAAATGTGTACATATAAATCAGTAGGGAAAGATAGTATGTGCTAAAACCGCCACCTTATGGAGATTTTACATGTGCCCTCCTTATGGAAAATTATATGTAAATCTAGCCCCCCGCTTCTGGGAAAATCCTATACAAAATAGTTCTGGACGCAGCCGAGCGTGTATGACTAGATGGCACTAGTGTTAGGGAATGGGGTCGTCTCACCGGAGGGAAAGAGGTTTTAGACCGGACAAGAGCGGACAATACCGAATAAGAATAGATAGACAAGTGGGAAAATTCAAAATGAGATGCAGAGTGGGTAGCGGGGAAACGGATATGTATGCATAATTGATTGTAAACATATTACGGGTTGATTCAAATGAGATTATAGGGTTTAGACTGGACCAGATCGAACAATACCCAACAAGACCGAAGGAGAATGGACAAGACTAGACAGACGATATTTCCTATGATATTTATCTGAATAATTTCCTATGTGTAAACGAAATTTCTTGAACTCGTCTATGATGACCTCATTCGCATTAATTATTTTAAATAAAAAAGTATTTCTGCTATTAGGTAAAATTTTGAGTGTGAAATGGAAGGAAGATATTTTTCTTTTTTAAGTTTACGTAATCAGTTTAGTATTTGAACTTGAAGATTTTAAATGTATATCAAGGAAATAACATACGATTATTTTCTACAACAACTACGACAGTGAATGTTTATGTAACCGCGCGCTTAGATAGGACCGGACGGTTAACCTTGATAAAATATATAAACAATCGTGTCCAGTTTAAAAATTACAACCGCTGCAATAATTTAAATACAACTAATTAATTTAGTATTTGAACTTGAACTTGTAAACGCATGCGAGTATGACATGACATATATCTAAATAGTGAGATTTAGGAACCCTTGTCAGTTTCCTGTTTTGACTTATCTGGATGCGAGAGATCTTATTCGATGTATTCTGAGAAATTTGGATGATATGACATTGAATATGTGCAAGTATAGAATCGTGGGAGAGTTAAAACCGCCGAGTCAGCATTTTCCTGTTTCAACCTGTCTGGATGAGTCATTGACCACGTGACACATACGGCGCATTTTGATTGGCTTATTGAGTCTCAATACTGAATATTCACCCTACACCTCCAAGAAGATAAAGTTGGAGCCGCAGACAGCCAAATAATTTCTGTAAAATATGCAATCAACAATACTCAACAATGCTAAAGTATGCAGGAGATCTACGATCATAGAAACACCTCCAAGCAACAGTGAAGCTGGTCCAGCAGAACATCATGCAAGCTTGTGTCACTTTAAGAACAGAGGGGTCTGCTATAGAATTGATGGTTCAGGGATTGATGTAGATAGCTTTATTAGGAAGTTGAACAGCCGTTGTACGAGAATTCGCATTCTATCCGTCCACTTTCCATCCACGCCATCCACTTTCCATCCACGCCATCCACTTTCCATCCACGCCATCCACTTTCCATTAACTTCATCCACTTTCCATCCACTCCATCCACTTTCCATCCACTTTCCGTCCACTTTCCATCTACTTTAATCAGCTTTTAAACAGCTTTTAATCTCATTTGTTAGGTTAGTTGGATTATAACATATATTATATTGAAAAAGGAGGGACGAGTAGAGGCGACTCTCTTCAAGAGAGGATGGCAGATGTGGAGTTTAGGAACCCTTGTGTCTCTGTTTTAGAAAGTAAATTGGTGCATTTCGCTTATTGTATTTTCTTACTTTGATGCCGTAGATCGTGGATATCTTCCAACGCCATAAGTGCGTGCGAGGTTTGCCGTGGTTTCTCCTCTATCAAGATTATTGATGATCTCCTGTTTTTGATACAAACTTAAAGTGACGTGCTTCCGTTTGCATATTTAATTATATGTATCCGGTGCGGCGTACCGGCAAGAAAATACACGTGTTTCTCCTGAAGGTGTCCGATTAACCAACGAAATTACCGAGATTATACTGTACTCTGGACACACCAGAAGACAAAATGCATGGTGATATCTAACAACGAGGGCCTACACCAAGATACACTAATACTTGGGAAGGAGGCACTAATACTTGGGAATTACATATTCAACTGGTACTCCTGGCAATGAACGCGTTGAGATAGTGGAGAAATATGTCTCCCTGGGTACCCTCATAAATGAAGACTGGGATAATTCCAAAGAAATTCGTGCAAGAATAGAACAGAGCAGATCTTCTTTCTACAAACTAAAGAAGCGACTATGTTTCTTCTCCAGCGACTTGTCACTTAAGTGCTAAGGTACTATGTCATGCCTGTTCTCCTATATGGCGCGGAGGCGTTGGCATTAACAGAGGCGACGCAAAATAGGCTGCAGGCTTTCGAGTTTTGGATATATAGACGCATCTTGCGCATATCATGTATCCATCAGATCACAAATGAAGAAGTACTCCAACAAATCGTTAAAAATAAAGAACTGATCAACATCGTCAATTAAAGAAAGATGCAATACTTAGGGCATATAATGCGAATTGACAAATATCGCATATTACAATTAGTCATGCAAGGAAGAGTATATGAGAGAGAGGACCATGCAGACGACGTAACTCCTGGCTTAAGAACTTACACCAGTGGTTCGACCTTACATCAATTCAACTGTTTCGTCAAGCAGTTGATAAAGCCAAGATTGCCATGCTAATCGCCAACATCCGCAACGAATAGGGCACTGTACGAAGATATCTATTAATCAAAATAATCTCAATCTGCATCTACACACTTATGTAATTATTGATATAAGAGAACAACGTTAAAGTAGTACACAGGTACAAATTTATACAAACAAGTGGTGTATACAAGTGATGAACATGTTACCTTGAATAACCGAAATTGGAGAATGTGGACTGTCACCGGTGAATGTCAACACATACCAAATACGTCGGTGAAAGATCAAATATTTCATTACTTTATTGTACATTCTGACCCTCACCGGTGTATGTCGACAATCACAGATACGCTCTGGTGGAGATCCACAATGTAGATGTGACTGGCTCTCTCCAGTGGCGACTGGAGAGGCGACTGGCTCTCTCCCGACAAATCCTTTGTTCTGCTGGGCGTCAATCAGCTTCATCAGTCTTATGTTGCAATATAATAAGATTTGAATCAGAAGCTGTTGTAATTTCTCAGAAGGTTCACTAGTGCGTCTATAAGTCATGTTTTCTGATTCTGATAGCGAGTTTGAGGATGTTTTATTGAGTTTACTATTTTTAAATGAATATTTCCGCGCCACAAAAATAAAAACTAACCTTAAGAAGAGAAGATATTGGGTTCATGAGATAAATAAACAAAGAGAAAATGTTGGAAAATACTATACATTAATGCAGAAACTGGAATTTGATGGAGAACGATTCTTTATGTACTTTCGCATGTCTAAACTGCAGTTTGAGGAGAACGCTTGCATCAAAGATCTATTTGTTTCTGACGTGCTACGCATGAGTTCTAGAAACATACTGATCACACGCGTGGATAGCGTACGAACATCCCCTCCACCTTCCCACGCCGATCTGGACATCTCAGATCGACGTTGCGTGTGATTGCGTTGCATACGATAAGTGTGTTTCTATGGCATAGTTTTTCTATGTCCAGATATCTATGTCCAGAGTCCAGATATCGTAATGCGTTGCATACGTTGCGTACGTGGGACCAGTGTATCTCTACCTTAAATGTATATCAAGGAAATAACATACGATTATATTCTACAACAACTACTACAGTGAATGTTTAAGTAACCGCGCGCTTAGGTAGGACCGGAGGGTTAACCTTGATAAAATATATAAACAATCGTTTCCAGTTTAAAAATTACAACCGCTGCAATAATTTAAATACAACTAATTAATTGAGTATTTGAACTTGAACTTGTAAACGCATGCGAGTATGACATATCTAAATCGTGAGATTTAGGAACCGTTGTCAGTTTCGTTTTTCAACTTATCTGGATGCGAGTTTGAACTTATTCGATGTATTCTGAGAAATTTGGATGTGTCATTGAATATGTGCAAGTATAGATTCGTGGGGGAGCTAAAACCGCCGAGTCAGCATTTTCCTGTTCAACCTGTCTGCATGAGTCATTGATCACGTGACACATACGGCGTATTTTGATTGGATTATTGAGTCTAAATACTGAATATTCACCCTACACCAAGAAGATAAAGTTAGGGCCGCAGGCAGCCAAATAATTTCTGTAAAATATGCAATCAACAAGGCTAAAGTATGCAGGAGATCTACGATCATAGAAACACCTCCAAGCAACAGTGAAGCTGGTCCAGCAGAACATCATCCAAGCTTGTGTCAGGACTGTTTAAGAACAGAGGGGTCTGCTATAGAATTGATGGTTCAGGGATTGATGTAGATAGCTTTATTAGTAAGTTGAACAGCCGTTGTACGCGTATCCGCATTCTATCCGTCCGCTTTCCATCCCCGCCATCCACTTTCCATTCACTTCATCCACTCCATCCACTTTTCATCTACTTTAATCAGCTTTTAAACAGCTTTTAATCCCATTTGTTAGGTTAGTTGGGTTATTACAGGGGTGGCGAACCTTTTTCCGGCCGCGTGCCAATTTTTTTAAATTTTCATATTTTGAAATGCTTACGTGTCAGGTCTACTTTTACAATGTGATAGTGAAAATCAGTTACCGTACTAGCGTGAATATTTGACGTGCTTTGTACGCCTTTTGAAATTACGGGTAAACCAATCGACGGATTTTGATAAGACGTTGTACGATTTGATATTCCTTACGAGATCTCACAAATTGCCAAATTTTAAAATTGTAGCTTTGTAAATACGGTTTTCGTGAATTTTGGAAATTTTTGTGTGCCTTTTGAAATTACGGGCAAACCAATCGACGGATTTTGATAAAACGTGGTATGATTTGAAATTCTTATGAGATCTCACCAATTCCCAAATTGTAGCTTTGTTAATACGGCTTTCGTGAATTTTTGAAAATTGTAAATTTTTGTGCGTCTTTTGCAATGAAACTTATTATTATTATTGGTATTAATTGATATTCTTACAAGATATCACAAATTACCAAATTTGAAAGTTGTAACTTTGTAAATGCGGCTTTGTTGAAATTTGGAAATTTTTGTGCGCCTTTTGCAATTACAGGCAAACCAATCCACGGATTTTGATGAAACGTAATATGATTTGATATTCTTATGAGGTCCCAAAAATTGCCAAACTTCAAAATTGTAGCTTTGTAAATACGGCTTTCGTTTTTGTGCGCCTTTTGAAATTACGGGCCAAAAAACCAATCGACGGATTTTGATAAAACGTGGTATGATTTGATATTCTTACGAGATCTCACCAATTCCCAAATTTCAAAATTGGAGCTTTGTAAAACGGCTTTATTGAAATAAGGGGACGAGTAGAGACGACTCTCTTCAAGAGAAGTTGGCAGGTGTGGAGTTTAGGAACCCTTGTGTGTCTGTTTTAGAAAGTAAATTGGTGCATTTCTCTTATTGTATTTTCTTAATCACAAAAAACCAATAATAAAACAAGATGCAATTGAGCGGCGAACAGAATGAGTAGATATAGAAAGAGTGCAGGGAGGGAAGAAAGCGAGCAAATTTAATTATATATATCCAGTGCGGCGTGCCGGCAAGAAAATACACGTGTTTCTCCAGACCGCCGGATTACTGAACGTGTCCGATTAACCAACAAAATTATCGAGATTATACTGTACTCTGAGAAAATTTTCCATGAAGCATTAAACACAAACACAGGTATTAAGATGGATGGCGAAAACATCAATAACATACGATACGCTGATGATACCATCATAGTAACAAACACCTTGGGGAGCCTACAGAGTATAATAAACAAGGGCAGAACCACAACCGAACGGTATGGACTCAGATTAAACACATCAAGGACAAAATACATGGTGATATCTAAAAAGGAGGGCCCACACTAATACTTGGGCAAGGAGGCACTAATACTTGGGAATTACATATTCAACTGGTACTCCTGGCAATGAACGCGTTGAGAGAATAGAGAAATATGTCTACCTGGGTACCCTCATAAATGAAGACTGGGAACATTCGAAATGAGAAATTCGTGCAAGAATAGAACAGAGCAGATCTTCTTTCTACAAACTAAAGAAGCGAGTCTGTTTCTTCTCCAGCGACTTGTCACTGAAATGCTAAGGTAATATGTCATGCCTGTTCTCCTATATGGCATGGAGGCCTTGGCATTGACAGAGGCTACGCACAATAGGCTGGAGGCTTTCGAGTTTTAGATATATAGACGCATCATATAACAAATGAAGAAGTTGTCCAACAAATCGGTAAAAATAAAGAACTGATCAACATTGTCAAAGAAAGAAAGCTGCAATACAACGTCCGTCCTGGCTTAAGAACTTACGCCAGTGGTTCGACCTTACATCAATTCAACTGTTTCGTCAAGCAGTTGATAAAGCCAAGATTGCCATGCTAATCGCCAACATCCGCAACGGATAGGGCACTCTAAGAAGAAGATATCTATTAATCAAAATAATCTCAATCTGCATCTACACATTTATGTAATTATTGATATAAGAGAACAACGTTAAAGTAGTACACAGGTACAAATTTATACAAACAAGTGATGTATATGTTACCGTGAATGACCGAAATTGGAGAATATCGACTTTCATCGGTGAATGTACGAAATGTACCAAAATGTACGCCCGAATGTACCAAATACGTCGGTGAAAGATCGAATTTCATTACTTTTTTGTACATTCGAACCCTCACCGGTGCATGTCGACAATCACAGATACGCTCTGGTGGAGATCCACAATGGAGATGCTGACAGAGAGGCGACTGGCTCACTCCCGCCAAATCCTTTGTTCTGCTGGGAGTCAATCAGCTTTATCAATCTTATGTTGCAATAAATAAGATTTGAATCACATAATTTAGTAATTTTTTTATTACCATAATTTTCGTTTCTCATTTAGAATGTACTGTGGGTTTTAAATTTTTGGTCACTCCTCTCAGAAGGAGCGGCGAAAAAGGTACTTCGTCCTTCTGACGTTTTATAGCGACTGAATTACAGATAAGACAATATAAATCTCCGACATGTTCAACATTCACCATTAGTGCATGGTGAATGTCGATATCCACCGGTTTAAGTCAGAAATAAGGGTATTTAGCAAATATTTTGGACATACACCAAGCGACTATGTGAATGTTGACATTCACCGATGAAAGTCGACATTCCCCAAATTTCATAAATTTCGTAAACCTACATTACCCAAACTAACTTTTTAGATACAATTTTAGGTTTTAAAAACCTAATCTGGCTATAAAGCCTAAAGAAAGGCTATATTATTATGCATGATATAATCAATTTGCCTTTTTCTAGTAAATATTTAAAGTGTAGAGGAACATTTTTTAAATTGAAAATTATTGATTTTAAGCTATTTTATTGATATGTAATTAAAATTAATATTTCAGATATGATATTTTTGACGTCGTTGACATCTTCAGTGTGGGTGATATCCGAATTGAAGAAATTATTAGAAAGAATTTGGAAACAACGCGGAAAGGGTAAACGTTCGCCTCTTGAATATGTATGACGGCGGAGGGGGCCTGGGGCAAAAACCCGTCGTGATTAGCTATCCGTTCCTCGCCCCCCTTGTAGCTGTGGCCCCCTTTAGAATGTGCAATACACCCACACGATCGATCTGATTTAGTTTTACAAATGAAAAACATTTTTAAAATAAAATATTACGCTTTGTTATATTTTTATTTGTTTGCACATTTTATTGGGTTTCTTATAAGTTGCAGCTCATACAATATCTTTTATTACTTTTTTTTAAATTAATTTATAATTATTTTAGTTTCTCAGGCAAATATTTATTTATCGCGGACGTTTTTTATTATTATTTATTTTTAAATGCACTTTAACTGTTTTACACAGGATTTAAATTTAAATGAATATTTTTTTATACAAGGAATTAAATATATTTGTAAAAAAATATATTTAAATTTAAATCTGGATTGTGAAACGGTAATTATATAACTATTTTTCTATTGGTTGTGAAAAAAAAATTGAAGTATTTTAGTCAGATAAATACTATTAAGGGATCAAAATATATGTTTTGAAATATGTAGATGTTGAGTATTTATGCTATACAGTAATTAGTTATCAGTTTGTTGTTATTTATATTTAGCAAACAGAAATTAGATTGGCCCTTTTTGAGAATTGGAAAAGAAATCGTGCTAAAAAGGCTACAATCATATATTAACTTTTGCAATATATAAAGGCTATATTGTGTGTAAAAAATGTGTTTCACTAAATATACTCCATTGTTAGCATAAAATATATCGCAGTGCATTTTAAATGGTCCAGTTTTAGAACAAAAAATAGATATTTGATAAGAAGTTAAATATTTTAATTTTGTAACGTGGAATTTTAACATGTCTTGACAAAACATAATATATTCATACTATACAGGCCAATAGTTGTGCTAAAAAAACTTGATGAGTAGAGTTAGGTTTTTTGACAAAAAATGACTTTTTGTCTGTAATTTACATAACATGTCTTCTTATTTTTTTACATAGCAAACTCTACTTGCGACAGTGTTTCAAATGGTTTTTCTAATAGGTAATAAGATTAGCTCCCACGTGGCGCCATCAACAGTTATCAAATAAAAGTCGCAATGATTGGCCTGTATAGTGTTTGTATAAGTTAGGTTTCTAAAACTAGGATTAATGTAATTATTTAACTATTCGAGTCCAAGAAAAATTGGAGCAAAAAAAGTGTTATTAAAAAATATATTGGTAGTTGAATATACTAATTGTGTGTTTTAAAAAATATATATATTATCGACTATTTAAAACATGTATTGTATACATAATAGTTCTGTGATACACTGTCTGTAAAATATACATCTTGCACTTGCAAAGAACTTTTCTGCTTATATATACAAATGCAGCTTGTCTTTATCAAATATATATATACAAATTCGTTGTTTGTTTATGCATTTATATATCAGAGTACGTGACTTTTACTAAAAATCTTTATATAAACATGTACTTCTTATTGTGATTGAAAGTTTGAGATGTAGAGCTTAATTTATTTTTATTAATTTGTGTAATTGGTTGTAGTAATGTGTGGTATCCAGACTATTACAGACGTATTCCCCATTTATGATTTGGTATTATCTATCGGCCTTAATAAATTTGACATTTTTATATTACATAATTATTTAGACAAAATGCGATATTGTTTTAAAAAAAATAAGTTTCTTAATACTTATACAGTTTGTGCATTTCTTAAATAAATAAAGTAAAAAATATGTATAATATAAAACTCCGGTTTTAATCCTATCTCATCATCATCAGTATCCCCTCATTACGGCCGATTTCGTCCTGTCTTGGGTCTCTCGCATTCAGACTCCCCCTATTCTGCCGATTTCTTCCTGTCCTGTGCCTCTAGCATTCAGGCCCCCCCTATTCTGTTGATTTCTTCCTGTCTTGGACCTCTCGCATTCAGGATCCCCCTATTCTGCTGATTTCTTTCTGTCTTGGGCCTCTCGCATTCAGGTTCCCCCTATTCTTTTGATATCATCATTCCACATTGTGACGGACCCGGACGACTCGGCACTTCCAAATCGGCACCGGACAATTCGGCACCGGATAAGTCGGCACCGGACAACTCGGCACTGGGAAAATTCGGCACCGAGACATTTCCGCACTCGTATTTTCAATTTTCTTTTAACCTCTTATCTATATACTTTTTTATGATATTGAAGAAAATTAAAGCATTTATTTCTCAATAAATCAGAGATCAGGAAACACGTTTTTTCTGGAGTATATTCGATTTTATAAGCGAGTTAAGTTTTTTTGACAGAAGTCCAGAATTTTATGCAGTTCCGCTATCAAAATCCAGAATTCGCTCGAAAAATAATCAAATCAAGTCGCTTATAAAACGTGAGGTAGACTTAAAATTTACATACAAGAGGCGAAAATAGACTATAGCCGCGTGTTACGGTCATCGCTTCTTTAGTTTTTGATATTACCAAAACCTATGTTATACTAGAAAATTTATATATTGATGACTGGTGCCAATTTGCCCGGTGCCGACTTATCCGGTGCCGAATTTTCCCGGTGCTGAGTTGTCCGGTGCTGATATATCAAGTGCCGACTTATGTACCGACCTTGTGAGGGGTCTTCCTCTGTTTCACCTATCTACTCTTGGTTTCCACTCCAAGGGTCTTTTGGTCCATCTCCCATCTTACATTCGGACCACTCCCATTTTAACCATGCAATGTGCACTATCACATCTGTGACTCGTGTTGCTCGGCGTAGGTCTTCGATTTTGATATGGTCTCGTAGCGGCACGCCGAGCATCCGATTTTTGTGCAATTTAGAGTATTTCTGCGGATGCGATGGTCAATATTGCGGTTTCAGTGCGGTAGATCATCACTAGCAACATACATTGATCGATTTTTCTTTTTTAAGGAGTCTGGTAGGTCGATTTTGAATAGGTTTTGAAGTTTTTCAGGAGAGGGTTACTCTTCTTTTGAATTCGCATTCATGTTCATGTTCACAGTTATGCGTATTTCGTGCCCTAAAGGGCTGTATTTGTCTACAAAATCTATCGCCGAACTCCGTCTGCCTGCTCGGGACCAAATTTGTCAAAGATTTAGTTTTGGAATAGCTTATTCTTAAACCTACGCTGTTACCTGCTTCCTGTAGTTCTAGAAGATTTGTTTTCACATCTCTGAAATCATCAGCTCCTAGCACTATGTCTTCCGAAAATCGTAGGGTTATAAGTTTTTGCCATCTATAGTGAGGCATTTTCTTTCCCATTTGAGCTTTTTTGAAGGCAAGTTCCAAAGCGGCGGTTAACAGTTTAGGTGATATTGTGTCCCCCTGCCTCACGCCTCTGGAATTAGAATGGGTTTGGTGATTTCGTGGAGTTGAACCGCCATACTGGTATTCTTGTAGATGTAATAAATGATTCTTAATTACTTAGTTTATAATTAATTTACTAATTATCTAATATAATTGCTAATAAAGGAAATTAATAGGTAATAATTATTTTTATTACTCATGCGGGATAAGTACTACCTTGCCGCCCGTTTTTTAGTGTGACAAATGGCTGTTTTTTCAATTCAATTATTAGCACATAACTTGGGAAACGCACGCAAATATTCAATAAAAATCGCTAACAATAAGTTACAATAAAAAACAATTGAATAAATAAAATAAACATAATCAAAACCTCAATATTTAATAAGTGACGGGAAAATGACAGATTTTTTTATTACTCATGCGTTAAAAGTACTATCTTGGCGCACGTTTTTTAGTGCGACAAATGCCATTTTTTTATGTATTAGCACATAACTCGGGTAACGCCTGCAAATATTCAATATCACAATATAAGTTACATAAAAAAACAATAAAATAAACACAATTAAGACCTCAATATTAAAAAAGTGACGCGAGAGTGAATTTTTTTTCATTACAAAATAAAAATTGAAGAAAATGTTTTAAAATGAGTGTAAATTCCATGCTGATACCGAAGATTGATTCTTCGCAAATTCTACATTTTTTTGTTGTATTTTTTGGATGACCCCTGGTTGCCAAACTTGTAAGATACATTCCCTCGCATAAGTAATAAAAAATATTATATGCAACACGGGCGGTATTGTCAATTTCGCTCTCGTGACTAATTGACAACTTACCGCCCTAGTTGCAAAATGTACTATTTCATTACAAAATAGAAATTTAAAAAAACGTTTTAAAATGAGTGTAAATGGTGATACCGGAGACTGATGAGAGTTGTTATGACGAATCCACATCACCGGAGACAATTGAAAAAGCAATTTCTTCATTTTTTATCCAATTTTTTTTATGGCCGTTGGACCAAAAACTAGTAAATACGTCCCCTCGCATGAGTAATAGACGATATTATCTGCAACTCGTGCGGTATTGTCAATTGCCCTCTCGAGCGAATGAGCACTCACTTCGTTCGTGAGATCAATTTCGCTCTCGAGGGCAATTTACAACTTATCGCCCTAGTTGCACAATATACTATTTATATATATTTTACTATATATTTTTTTATTATATTACTATATTTTATTATATTACTATATATTTTGTTGCTTTTCCAAAACTGAAAACATAAATAAAAAAAATTCCCCGTTACGGATTCATCGCGATTTTGCTAAAACCTTTTGAAAAAATTTTGTTTACTAATTTTCTAATGTACATAGTAAGCTCAACACCTAACTGATTCTGACAACTAATGCTCCGAATTATGTCCCTGTGCTGGAACAGCTATCGACCTGATACAAATGTGAATTGTGAGTGAATTGAGAAATATATCGAAAGAAATTTGAAAGATTATAAAATGCAAACAATTTAATGCGCTCCAAAATTACAATTCATTTCATCTTCAAACTGAAATTGAAATTATACAATTATAAAAATGCAAACGCCCCAATGTTATTTGAATTAGAATTTCGAACAAATTTAGTTTTTAATACCAGAATACTTGATAGTAAGTACTCTGATATTCCTCGATCGGTTGCGACGGTTCTTGCTTCGGTTGTTGTCAGTCGCTGATTCTTTAGATCACTCTCTATCAGTTTCAACCATGTCGGCTTCAGTGCTTGTTATTGTATCCACCAAGGTCGTTTTCTTTATAGGACCACAAGCTCCTACAGAGAAAAGATGTAGATCGGTAGTCGATTGTCGCCCATCCTACTGATGTGGCCGAACCCTCGCAATCGACATTTTTTAATTTCCTATGCGATTGGTATCTGTTCGTCACACCTTTTTCTGATTGTCTCATTTCGCAGACGTTCGCGGAGTGAGACACGGAAAATCTGTCTCAAGCATCGCATCAAGTCGGACCTCACAAGACTTCGAGCTTGTTGAGGTCCTACTTGAGCAGCGTCCATATTTTTTGATCCGAAAAGGAGAAATCGTCCGATATAGGCATATTTGGGTTTTGATGGTAATATTTTTTTACTTTCCTGTTCACTTGAGTGAAGCTAATGTTGCTGTTGTCTGGCCGATTCGGTTATAAGCTTCGGCTATCTACGCCACTTCCTTCTCCGTGACTAATCATCCTAAATATTTGAACTTTGGTCCTGCTCGATTCGAGTTCCTCTGAGGTAAACTCTGGCTGGATATATTACATATATTACATATATGGATATATTACATATATGGATATATTACATATATCAAGAAAATTGTTTCCAAATTACAGTAATATTTTGTTGTGTACTATTTTAATAGTTTGATAAATTTATCTGTAAAACTGTTAGCTTCTTCTTCTTCTTTCTCTCATTATAGACAGGCCTGCCTGTTCATCCATCACTATGGTCAAGGTGGGATCTATTGTCGCTCCACCGCTTTGTGAGTCTCTCTGTGCTTTAATGTTTAAAAAAAACTGTTAGCAATAATAAATATACAAATTATAAGCTTGTATTATTTTATATCAAACTTATTTTTTAAATGTTTTTAACATATGTGTTGCAAAAACAATAAATATTGAGCAATAAATGCACAAACACGAATTGTAACAAAATTAAACAAATAAACTGATAAAGTGCGATAAACGGAACATTGAGATTCTAAATTATCTGAAAAACAATCTGCCTTCGTACTGCTTCTATTATTAGTATTAAAGCTCTTTAATGGACATTGACAGAGGCAACGCAAAATAGGCTGGAGGCTTTCGAGTTTTGGGTATATAGACAGACGCATCTTGCGCATATCGTCGATCCATCATACCACATATGAAGAAGTACTCCAACAAATCGGAACTATTCAACAAAGAAAAAAAGCTGCAATACTTAGGGCATATAATGCGAAATGACAAATATCGCATATTACAATTAGTCATGCAAGGAAGAGTAGATGCGAGGAGAGGACCAGGCAGACGACGTAACTCCTGGCTTAAGAACTTACGCCAGTGGTTCGGCCTTACATCAATTCAACTGTTTCGTCAAAGAGTTGATTAAGCCAAGATTGACATGCTAATCACCAACATCCGCAACGGCTTGGGCACTCTAAGAAGAAGAAAACTCTTTATAATTATTAAAAATTACATGAATTCATTTGTGCAACATCAATAATTTTTCACGTATTTCTATGTTCCATAGTAATGCTGGGATCTTTTAAACAGAAAATTACAAAAGCTTAATGAAACTTAAGAGGAGAACAAGCTTAGAAAAAACTTACAGGAGTCGTGACGGGGCATTGTCGTGACAATTGCAGATTCTGTACCTGAGCAGATGTAACATCTGTTCTCGGAGTGCGGAGCACTGCTTCCTAAGAGATAGCTATACCTTGGTGCCCACAGCTGTGCAATCCTTGAATCCCACCCAGATCCTTAAATTCCTAAAGGACTAGAGGAGGCACTCTAAATGGGCATAATTGTACCAAGGATTAGAGGAAGTCGGTGGGGTACAATAGATCTATAAAGGTCGCAGTACAAGTCACAACCGAAATCTAAAACTTCATATATGATGTAACTGATGTTATACCTCATGTACGTTTTACCTTCATGTATGTCATACCTTCATGTATGTCATACCTTCATGTATAATGAACCCTGTATGGTGTGCCATACAGGGTCTGTTGGAGCATATGGTCTTGGCGAGAGAAATTCTGGAGGTGATAGGGTTGTAAAGTTCTGTAATGAAAATAATCTCTTTGTATCCAACATCTTCTTCAAACAACATCCTAGACGATTGTATACATGGGTCTCGCCTGCAGACAATCAAAGCAGAATAGTAAGGAATCAAATAGATTATATAATGATGCGTCTCGAACTAAAAAAGTATTTAAAATCGGTAAAAACCTATCCCGGAGCAGATGTTAACACCCACCATAATTCGGTAGTCATGGATTTCAGAATGAAGCTTTTCAAGAAAGTGAAACGCGAAACCACAAATAAACAAGTAGATATAAAAAAACTGAACGATTTGAAATAGGGCTGAAGCTAGAAAAAGAACTGAAGGAGATAGACTCAAGAATTCAACTGGACACATATACCATATGGGGGCAAATGAAAGACGTAATAATAAAGATTCAAGAACAGGAGATCGTTTTTAAGGAAAATATTAAGAAGAAGGAATGGATACGGATGAAATCTTAGAACTTATGACACAGAGAAGGGTGGCCAAATCCACACCGTTAAAATATAAAGTAATCAATAAAGCTCTAAGGAAGAAGTGTAGGGAGGCAAAGGAAAAATGGCTGGTCGAGAAATGTACAGAGATCGAAGAACTACAACAGAAACATGACTCGTTTAATGTACATAAGAAAGCTAGGGAGGTAACTGAAGTAGGAAGAAAACGCCAAATAGGAACTCTCAGAGATACTAATAATGAAATCATAAATGGTGTCGAAGAGAAACTAAAAAGATGGAAGAGCTACGTGGAGGAGCTGTTTGATGATGAGAGACATGAGATTCCCAGGGTAGTAATTAAACATGGAGACGATGGAACAGCTATTACAAAGAGTGAAGTCATTCACGCGTTGATGACTCAGAAAAATAGAAAGTGAGCAGATAAGGTACATATGGAAGTACTTAAAACAATTGCTAGCCAAGAAGGCAAAGGACTGGATCTTATGCTAGAACTATTCAATACCATAAACAGAACAGGAAAAATCCCTCCCAGCTGGCTCAAGTCGTCTACCTTTGTAACGATTCTGAAGAAAACAAACGCATCACAATGCGACGACTATCGCATGATTAGTCTAATGCCACATATCGTTAAAGTTTTTCTCACTCCTATATACAAGAAATGCGAAGAACAAATAAGCGACACTCAATTTGGATTCCAGAACGGACTAGGCACTCGAGAAGCCCTCTTTTCCTTAAATGTTTTACCACAGAGGTGCAGAGATATGAACATGAGTTATCTACGCTTATGAGTTGTCTACGCTTGCTTTATTGACTATCGAAAGGCATTCGACCGTGTCAAGCATCAAAGGATGGTGAAAATATTATCCGAAACCGGGATTGACAAAAGAGATGTTACGAATCTCTACTGGAACCAGATTTCCGAAGTAAGAATAGACGGAGGAACATCTGACACTGCGTCAATCCGAAGAGGCGTACGACAGGGCTGTATATTGTCAGCACTCCTATTTAACATCTATTCGGAGACAATTTTCAAAGAAGCTTTAGCGGAAGACATGGGAGGTATCAAAATAAATGGAGTAATTATCACCAATATCAGATACGCAGACGACACCGTAGTCCTTGCCGATAACATATCAGACATACAAAATATGATGAATAGAATAACTGAATATAGTGAGCATCATGGATTGGACATAAATATATCAAAGACCAAACTGCTAGTCTTCTCCAAGAGACCCACTGCTGAAACAATTTTGATTAACGGCAATCAGATTGAACAAGTCTCGTGTTTTAAATATCTGGGTACCATAGTCAACGCGTGGTGCGATCCGAAACGAGAGATCCGTTCCAGAATCGAACAAGCCAGGAAAACATTCATAATCAGACATGAGGAGATTTTTTACTAGTCCTGATCTGAGTTTGGAACTCAGGGTTCGCATGATTAGATGTTATGTCTCAAGTGTGTTGCTGTACGGATGTGAATGGTGGACCCTGGACCCTGCAACTGAAAAGAAAATTGAGGCGTTTGAAATGTACTTATATCACCGTATGCTCCGCATCTCATGGGTCCAACGAATTACGAATGAAGAAGTGCTTAGACGAATGAAGAAGCCGAAAGAACTAATGGTCCTCATTGAAGAAAGAAAAACTACATACATAGGCCACATTATGAGAGGCAATAAGTATGAACTGCTGAGACTAATAATTGAAGGAAAGATTCGAGGGAAAAGATCTGTTGGTAGACGTCAGAACTCCTGGTTGAAAGACCTCAGAAGATGGTTTGGGTGCACTTCCATTCTTTCAAATCTTTTGAGCTGCTGTGTCCAGAACAATGTTAACTATATGGATCTAGGGTTGCCACCTCAGACATGGGTCTCGCCCGGAGACGATAACTAAAAAAAACCCACACGCATAAATATTTAATTTTTTTATTAAATCAGCGTCATTTTATCAGCATCAGCGAAAGAAGCTACATGACCACAAGAAAGGCATTTTAAAAATAAAGGGTGGTGGTGTGAGGAAATGGAAAGACTAGCAGCAATTAAAAAGAAAGCTTATCAAACTTGGCTACAATCTAAAAAATAGAAGAACGAACGATCTATGCACCCTGGAATTAAAAAACTTGTAACAAAAAAGAAAAATTAGATTTGAGAAAAAAGATGCGAGGATATAGAGAGGTGCATGGGAGGAACAAAGGTTTCGGAAGCGTCGAAGGCAATCATATTAGAAAAGAAGGGCGAGTACATATAATTGAACTAATAAGTATGGAGGAGTGGGAAACATATACAAAGAACTGCTAACAGAAAAGAGAAAATAGTTCCACATTGATGACCTGGATATAGAGACACCCACAAATGAAGAAGTAAATGCGATAGCGATAAAAGAAATAAAGGAAGCCCTAAAAGAATCTAAAAATGAAAAGGCTGCAGGGCCAGGAAATATCCCAATTGAACTAGTTAAAAATGGACCAGAATTATTACTAGAGCTGATAGCCAAGATCTTCAACAAATTTTTAATAGAAGGCGACAACATTCCAGAAGATTGGAATATTGCTCCTATGAGCTCAATATATAAAAAAGGAGACAAAAGACAATGTAGTAACTATAGAGGGATCAGCGCAACTAGTGCGCTTGGGAGGTTGTACGGCCGGATACTAAAAAAAAAGAATTGAAAGGAGCATCAAAGAAGTAGAGGAGCAAAGTGGCTTCCGAGTCGGGAGATCATGCATTGACAATATATTTGTTATACAACAAATTATAGAAAAGAGGAAAGATAGAAATCTACCCACACACTTATTATTTATCGACTTGGAAAAAGCTTTCGATACGGTACGTACCCTGGAAAAAGCTTTTTGAAACATTGACAAGGATTGGGATAAATAGTGTCAAAAAGTGCAGTCAAGATAGGAAACGTTATATCGCGGACTTTTCGTACAACGAAAGGATTAAGACAAGGATGCAGCCTGTCTCCTACATTATTTAAATTATACATACAAGAAGCACTAACAAACTGGAAAAGAAAAACCGCAGGAATGGGAATAAGAACAGGTGAACATTGTTTGACAAGCCTGCTATTTGCTGACGACCAAATGATAATAGCATGTGATGAAAGAGATATAGATTATATGTTGAAGAAAAGATAGATTATATGTTGAAAGAAAATTGATAGAAGAGTATTCGGAATGGGGGTTAAATATGAATATGTCAAAAACAGAAATATCTGCGTGTCGGGGAATAAGGAGAAGACCCAGAACTGAAGTTAAGAAAGATTAAAAAAATAGGGCATACAAATACTTATGAACTATCATCTCAGAAGAAGGAACAACAAAAAAATAGACTTGGCAAAAGGAAAAAGGCTATCTACTTGATAAATTCAATGCTATGGTCAAATGAAATGAAACTAAAAACAAAAATGAGAGTATACAAATCTATCGTAGAACCAATAACAACTTATGGTTCAGAATGTTGGCAAATTTCGCAAAGGGATAAAAAAAGTATAGAAGTAGGAGAAATGGACTTTCTACGAAGAGCATGTCAAACGTCCAAACTAGATCGCGTAAGAAATGAACATATAAGAAGACAGACGAGGAGAGTCTATGGCACTACAGACGACATAGAAACACGGCAATTAAAGTGGTATGGACACATGCAAAGGATGACTGGAGAAAGATGGCCCAAAATAGCATTCCAACATATACCAAGAGCGAGGAGAAGAAGAGGCAGAGCAGCAATAAAATGGATAGATGGTATTATGGAAACCATGAGATAGAGTCATAGAAGGAGAGGACTGGGGAGATTAGGAGAGGTGCAAAAGGAAGTGCGGGATGCGGCAAAGGCTGTATGAACCTCGCTGTAAATATATAATATAATAACGAATTGATTTTCATCCCACACTCAATGCTGCTATGACTGTGATTATGTTTTAAGCCGTTCTTAAAGAGATTTAGATATTTTTCTCTACGTTGGGTCGTTACACCAGTTAAACCTGACACTCATGTAATTCTGCAACTGCATATAATTTTGTGCATATTCAATTTTACTTACGCCGCGGCGATCAATTCAATTTTTACGAAATGCATATTCCATTTTACTTACGCCGCGGCGTAAGTAAAATTGAGAAATAATGCCCTGAGAAATAATAGTTAAACCCGGAGCCCGGAGATAACTCACTGAAACCCTGAGTCTCCTGGCCAAACCCGGAGAGGTGGCAACCCTATGTGGATCGCCAACCTTCGAAAGGAGAGGGCGGCATAAGAAAAAGAATGATATACCTACTGGACTACAATATTAAATATTTAATACAAAAATTGCAATAAATATTTCTAAACTTGCAAACTGTGAATGTTTGTACTTCTTATTATTTTCCTGTTACTAATTATGATATTTTTTCTAAATAAAGAGACAAATGTAGACAGATTTATATTAAAAATAGAACTGAATACGCAACAAATAAACATTAAACAAAACGAAATAGAATAACAAATAAACAGATGCGATAAACATGTATTTATAAAGCGACAAAATTTAAGGAAAAAAGTAATTTGTATTTAAAATGAATAGAAATAAATAAGAAATGTAGTGAAATAGACAAGACAAAGTTATTCGTCTACAACTAACTTGACCTTATTAATTAGGAAAAAAACGAGTAATTGCAAAATTAATTAATCGAGAAATATAAATTAGCAAATAAACGTAGGAAATTGTGCAATACAGACATATAAATTATTTTTTCAATGTAATCAGCATAAAGATATAAATTTGTTAAAATTTAGTATTGAAAGTACGCGAATAAAATATAATCTCAAATTTTGTACGGTTGCGTAAATCTGTAGATGACATGCGCTTCTTGTGTTGACAATTTTAGTATAATTGAAAGCAGGTATCGTGTAAAAAAATCGGCCGGAGTTTAGTGGGGAAAAATGGCAACAAAAATTAATGATCCTCCGTCCTCGGCTAGTTCTGATAGGTAAATAGACGTGATAACAAGTATTAGTGCACGAAGAGAGAAGTTTGAAACGAGTATCCAAATGAATTGCTATAACTATCAGTTTCGACCAGTTTCACTATATGCCAAATCTACATGCATGCAGCTACACATGTATGGGCTTGATTTTATTATTATTGCTTTTTTAAAATTGAATGTGAATATTTTTGTTGTTGTTTTGGGTGTTCCTTATTTATTTGAGATGGCTGAAAAAGGTAATGGCCTAAAGGCAAGATACATTTATTTCCACATGGTTTCTAACCTAGAATTACATTTGCTTTTTTCATTGTTGGATTTCTATTTATATAAAATTATAAAAACGTGGCAAACTCTATAAAGCAATTCACGATTTTTAAACAATTTTTTAAGTCTCTTTAAGTTCGTGATTAAACAATCAAATTTAAGATAAAGTTTCGTAGATATTCTACTGACCTACATTAATTAATTTTTGGTGACGACCGTTTCTATTCTCGGTTTTGTCTTCATCACACGAATAAATTTGGTTTAATAAATTTTCAATAATTAAAATTCAATTAATTTATTAATTTTAAAACATTACAAAAGTCACAACAGTTTTAAATTATTATATTTAATGTTTTACATAGTTTGTGAAGGGTATAGTAATTTGCCCCCGCGGAGTTTTCTCTTCGTACTTTGGGGATCCTTTTGGTAAACGAAAATTTCATCTCTTTAGCACAGTGGTGCGCAAACCGTGGGTCGCGACCCCCGGAAGGGGGGGGGGGGGTTTAGAAGAAAGAAGAAATTTATTTTATATTTATTTACCAGTAAAATAGTGAAATTAAATTATATTATTTATAATGCATAACAATGCTTTTGGCGCTCTTGGGAAATATTTAAAGTAGACATTTATAAAATAAATTAACGAACTCTACTTCTGTAATTTAGGAATTAATTTAATTACTAGTAAATTCTGAATCACAAATAAAAATTTATGAAAAACCTACAATTATTATTATAAACTATTTTACAACTGTGTTCGTAAACCTGATGTGATGTCAATCATTTTTTTATTACTCATGCGTGAAAAGTACTTCTCGACGCACGTTTTTCAATACGAGAAATGCCACTTTTCGTTGTTTCGTTGTATATTTCCACATAACCTGGGTAACGCAAGCATTTTTTTATTACTCATGCGCGAAAAGTACTTCTCGACGCACGTTTTTCAATACGAGAAATGCCACTTTTCGTTGTTTCGTTGTATATTTCCACATAACCTGGGTAACGCAAGCATTTTTTTATTACTCATGCGCGAAAAGTACTTCTCGACGCACGTTTTTCAATACGAGAAATGCCACTTTTCGTTGTTTCGTTGTATATTTCCACATAACCTGGGTAACGCAAGCATTTTTTTATTACTCATGCGCAAAAAGTACTTCTCGACGCACGTTTTTGAATACGAGAAATGCCACTATTCGTTGTTACGTTGTATATTTCCACATAACCTGGGTAACGCAAACAAATATTCAATATCGCTAGGTTACATTAAAAAAAACACAGTCAAGACCTCAATATAAAAAAGGGAGGTGAAAGTGTCAGAATTTTTTTTCATTACAAAATAATTATAGAAATTAAAGAAAACGTTTTAAAATGAGTGTAAATTCTAACGTGATACCGGAGACTGAGGAGAGTTCTTATGACGAATCCACCCCACCGGAGACAATTGAAAAAGCAAATTCTTCATTTTTGATTCCATGTTTTGGATCCTAAACTTGTAAGATACATCCGCTCGCATGAGTAATAAAAAATATTATTTGTAACACGGGCGGTATTGTCAATTGCCCTCTTTAGCGAATGTGCGCACTCCCTAATTCTGCTTTCGCGTCAAATTGACAATTTTTCGCCCTAGTTACAAAATATACTATTTTCTAAGTATCGTTGCAGGCAGCACTTGTATAAAGGTCTCCGCACACCAAGGCCTCAGTGCGTTGCGGTTCGTTGTCATTCGTGCGAGCGTAAAAATATGTACTGCACACACCAATGCGTTAAATGGATTGCGTATTTAGTTAATTATTAATACTGACAAGGACTGAAAGCTAAAAAATAACTGACAAATTTCACATTAGATTTGTTTTTGGTAGTCCTTAAAAGACTCATTAGTATCATAGAGCTCCGGAAAGGTTGAATATATTTATATTTTCATGCAGTGTTCCGACTTTATTTAGTTTACATCAAATTTAAATTTCTAAATACAAATATATTGCTTCATACTAATACTAGACTTTACTAATATCTGCGCGTATATGCGAATTCATTATGTGAAGTTTTATGGTGTCAAAACTTTTATGGCATTTTTATGATGGTGATGGTATCGGACAAGACCGGACAAAGCCAGACAAAACCACAGGACCGGACATGACGGGATGGGAGCAAACAAGAATGGACAAGATTACAACAGGCTATCCAGCATTAGACAAGAGTAGACAAGCTTATACAAGATTAGATGAGATTAAACGGGACTATAGAAGGCTGGACTATAAAAAGCTGGAAATAACGGGACTATATAAAGCTGAAAAAGGATGGTGATGAAGAAAGGCTGTATTTAATCAATGACGTCAGCAAAACTCTTTTAAAAACACCCTGTAGATCCAAACCCCAGAAAAAAATCACTTTACCTACGTTAACGATTAAGAAACGTCTACTGTCGATCCAGGGGTCGCGACAAAATTTTACACAAAATGGGGGGTCGCCAATGAAAAAAGTTTGCGCACCACTGCTTTAGCTGAAGCCGTTATCGAGATATTCAAAAAAACCTATTTTTTCGATTTTAATATTTTTCCCATAGTAAAATTAAAACTAATAAGCGCCAAATACTTACGAGTAAAGGGCATGAAAAAATACTATTGTTATAATTCCCAGATCGAAAGCCGATTTTTAAGGAAAGATATAAAACTTAAAAGTGAAAAGTGAAAATCTTGTGAAAAGTGTCATTCGCCAAATTTTGGCAGAAAATGTCTTCTGTTCTCCTTTATACTAAGAATTTTTTTGTTGGGGTGGAACAATGTGAAAAAAATTAAAAACGACGTTTTCACTGTCTTCATTTACTACAACGCAGTGGTTTGAAATCCCAAAAAGCTGGCCAATATAAAGAGTCCTGTGAAGTTAGCAACCGAATTTGCAAAAATATAATATTACATCGGAGTTCCCGGCAGATATTAAATAGTTCTAGAGTACTTTGTGCAAAATTTCAATAGTTCTGCAGAATTTCGCGAAAAAAATGGAAAATACCAAAATTGAGCTAGCAACCACTTTTAAGAAAAACTGTGCGTTTTTTACATATTCCTGTACCTCGACCATAGTTCTGGAGTACTTGATCAATATTGCAAAAATTGTCATTTTGCAAAAAAAAAATGAATTTTGAAACTTGCACAAACAGTTCTATTTGCGGATCTGAATAGCACCCTAAGAGTTCTATCAAAGATCCCTTTGTCATTTTTTAATAAAAACCTTAGTTCAAAAGATATTTGCAATAATAAGGGACCCATTATTTTGAATGAAAATTTAAAAAAATCGCGCGACAGTTCTGTTTGTAGTTCCCAGTAGAACTCTTAGAGTTCTATCGAAAATCCTTACAACATTTTTCTTCAAAGTTAAAAATTCGAAAGATATACGAAAAATTAGACTTTACCGATGCGACGAAGGAAAAAGAAAATAATCGCGCAATAGTTCTTTTTGCAGTTCCTGCTAGAACTCTTAGAGTTCTGTCGAAAATCCTTATAACATTTTTCTTCAAAGTTAAAAATTCGAAAGATATACGAAAAATTAGACTTCACCGATGCGACGAAGCAAAGAGAAAATAATCGAGCAATTGTTCTGTTTGCAGTTCCTGGTAGAACTCTTAGAGTTCTATCGAAAATCCTTATAACATTTTTCTTCAAAGTTAAAAATTCGAAATATACGCGAAAAATTAGACTTCACCGAAGCGACGAATCAAAGAGAAAATAATCGCGCAATAGTTCTGTTTGCAGTTCCTGGTAGAACTCTTAGAGTTCTATCGAAAATCCTCATAACATTTTTCGTCAAAGTTAAAAATTCGAAAGATACGCGAAAAATTTGTTGTATTATAAGAATTAGTAATGTTATAAATGTTGTAAAGTTAAAAATTGGAAAGATATACGAAAAATAAAAGTTCACGATTGAATTTCGAATTCACCATTGAAGTGAAAAATGTTCCCATATCTCTCGAATTTTTAACTTTGGAGAAAATTGTTATAAGGATTTTCGATAGAACTCTAAGAGTTCTACCGGGAACTGCAAACAGAACTATTGCGCGATTATTTTCTCTTTGCTTCGTCGCATCGGTGGTCTAATTTTTCGCATTTCTTTCGATTTCTTAACTTTGAGGAAAAATGTTATAAGGATTTTCGATCGAACTCTAAGAGTTCTACCAGGAACTGCAAACAGAACTATTGCGCGAGTATTTTCTCCTTGCTTCGTCGCATCGGTGAAGTTTCATTTTCCCATATCTTTCGAATTTTTAACTTCGGAGAAAAATGTTATGAGGATTTTCGATAGAACTCTAAGAGTTCTACCAGGAATTGCAAACAGAACTATTGCGCGATTATTTTCTCTTTGCTTCGTCGCATCGGTGAAGTCTAATTTTTCGCATATCTTTCGAATTTTTAACTTTGATGAAAAATGTTATGAGGATTTTCGATAGAACTCTAAGAGTTCTACCAGGAACTCCAAACAGAACTATTGCGCGATTTTTTTTCTCTTCACTTCGTCGCGTCTGTAAAGTCCAATTTTTCGCAAAATTTTCTATTTTTAATTTTGCAGAAAAATGTTATAAGGATTTTCGATAGAACTCTAAGAGTTCTACCGGGACCTGCAAACAGAACTATTGTGCGATTTTTTTCTCTTCATTTCGTTACATCGGGGAAGTCGAAATTCTCGCATTTCTTTCAAATTTTGAATTTTACAGAAAAATCTTGTAAGGATTTTCCATAGAACTCTAAGAGTTCTACCGGAATCTGCAAACAGAACTGTTGCACGATTTTTTTCTCTTCACTTCGTCGCGTCGGTAAAGTCCAATTTTTCGCAAAATTTTCTATTTTTAATTTTACAGAAAAATGTTATATGGATTTTCGATAGAACTCTAAGAGTTCTATCGGGAACGGCAAACAGAACTGTTCCGCGATTTTTTTAAATTTCCATTCAAAATAACGGGTCCCTTATTATTGCAAATATCTTTTGAACTAAGGTTTTTATCAAAAAATGACAAAGGGAACTTTGATAGAACTCTTAGGGTGCTATTCAGATCCGCGAATAGAACTGTTTTTGCAAGTTTCAAAATTCATTTTTTTTTGCAAAATGTCAATTTTTGCAGAACTTTTTGCAAAATTGATCAAGTACTCCAGACCTATGGTCGAGGTACAGGAATATGTAAAAACCGCACAATTTTTCTCAAAAGTGGTTGCTAGCTCAATTTTGGTATTTTCCATTTTTTTCGCGAAATTCTGCAGAACTATTCAAATTTTGCACAAAGTACTCTAGAACTATTTCATATCTGCCATAACTCCGATGTAATATTAAATATTTGCAAATTCGGTTGCTAACTTCACAGGACTAATAAAGGAACCGTCCAAATATCATGATTTTTGGTCTCCTTGCATTTTTGAGGTCGCTGATCACTAGGGCAACCAAAAATATGCTCTTAAAAAGTACTTTAAGCGCTTAAAATATGCTCTATAAAAATGAAAATATACATTTAAAAATATATATGGCTCTTAAATCTGAAATAAAATATATGAAAAAATGTTAAATTCTAGGTACGAAAACATAAATACAACAGAAAAATAAAGCTAAACTTCAAAATAATTTAAATTTCAAATTTTTTTATAATTGCAAATTTTTTAATTTGTATTGCAATAAATGACTAAGTTCTCTAAGAAATCTATTCCTGTTTGATCGAAGGACATTTTTGTACATTGAAAAACTTCGTTCCACATCAATAAGATATTCCACAAAAAAAGTTATAGGCGCAAATTTAAATGCCATTGCTTCAATAATACTATATTTATTATTTATTGCTGTAGAACCTCTAGGCAAACCTCTAAACCTAGAAAATTTTAATGGAATTTCCTTCATAATGGAGAACCATAATTTTTTCAAACAAGTTTTTTTTCACAAAGTTAGCTGTCACCGTTAACGCCATTAATTACATCCTGAGCATGTTCCTGAGCAGAATTTCAAGCGAATTTATTGATGGGCTAAGGAATCCATAATTTGAGGCAATGAAAATTAAATCAAATTTTATTTCACCGTCATTTAGTAGCTCTTTTGAAATTAGTAGCTCCTTTGATTGATGCGGCCTCTTCTTCGTCCAGTACATTGACACATACAACACTTTCACAATAGGGAATATGCATTTTTTTATATTTTTAACTGTTTACACCGTTATAACATAGTAGCAAATATAAATAATGCTTAAAAATACTGCAATTAAGTTTAAAATAATATTTAAAATTGAGAAAAATCTTGAGCTGTTTAAATGCCGCCATTTTTGCGCGGTCTGTTGATGACGTCAATTACTACTGACAGTTCAGTCCATTGTTTACTACAGCTGTTTTCATTTTTAACTTGTCGTTTTTGACGTTTGTTTTCTAACCAAAAGACTGCAATGACATACACATGTAAAAATTACGTACTTGTTTATATGGTATGTTACGTCACTTTCATTTTAACCAATGGTGTTGCGTTTTACAAATTTGAATTTACCTCGCTTAATTTGTACTTTTATTTATTAATTTTTAAAAGTATTTAAAAAAATATTAATTTCAAAAATAACGGTTTATTTAAAATGTCCGGTCAATAAAAATTCAGGAAAAAAATATTTGAACCGAATTTAAATGTCATGCATTTTCCCTATTATTTCGAAGTTGCTGGCATAGTACACTCCATGTTCCCCATCTAGTAGTTATTAGTTGCGGAGGAAGTGCGACACCAGGTGCCAAATCATTAAAAATTACCCTTTACTGTTACCCTTGACGGTGATTTCAAAAATACTTTTTTACATTGGCTATTAGACGATCGATGTTAGTATAAATTCCTCGAATTTGTTCACAAACTCTGAACTCATGAAGTCCTTCTGCAAGGCAAGTCAGATGTGTCACTTTTAGCTAAAAAGTTTTCGGTTTGTATGGCCTGAGCTGCTTTTACCATGTATGGAGCGGTATCTGATATAAAGAGTAAAATCGAATCTCGATTTAAGCTTTCACCCATAATTTTTATTGATTCATCAGTTTTGCAATAGTGCTATGATTTGCTTTGTCTAGCACTGCAGTATTTAACACGCGTCTTGAGATGTCCGTCAAAAAGCAGATCAATGAATATTAACCAAATATTGAATATTAACCAAATTGAGCATAATATGCACTAAAAATATGCAGTTATTTCGAAATATGTCTTATCATAGCCAATATGCAATTTATGCTCTTATTGATGAAATATGCAAATATATACCCTTGCGAATAGGGCTCTAAATTCATAGTTTAGGCAGAAACACATATCTGGCTAGTCCATTCTTATAAGTAGAATGGGAAAATATATGCATTTGCATATTTTTGGTTGCCCTACTGATCAAGAAACTGAATTCAAAATTTTGAAATTCTAAATGTCGGACGCAATATGTCGGATAATTTTTCGAAAAAAGCATTCTTTTGTTGAAAGTCGAGATTTAGCGGCTGTAAATGTCACCGCTTACGAAACTGAATTCATAATTCAAAATGACGGCCAATAGAAGGCGGATAATTTTCCGAAAAAAGCATTCAATTTTGTGGTTTTTGAGGTCACTGACAACGAATTTACTTACAAAAAATATTTTTTTGGGAAAATTATCCGCCTTCTATTGGCCGCCATTTTGAATTCAGTTTCGTGATCGGTGACATTTACAGCCGCTAAATCTCGACTTTCAACAAAATTGAATGCTTTTTTCGAAAAATTATCCGCCATATTGCGTCCGACATTTTGAATTTCAAAATTTTGAATTCAGTTTCGTGATCAGCGACCTCAAAAATGCAAGGAGACCAAAAATCACAATATTTGGACGGTTCCTTCATATTTACTATAAACAATATTTCATACGCAAAAATTGCGAAAAACTGCAGAGTGCACAATCATCCCATAAAAATGATAACCGAAACCAAACGCGCAGCCATGCACAGTTAATTTTTGGATATGTTCTGAATAAATGTCTGAGCAACAATTTGAATTAGGTTTAAAAGCCCGGGTCGACCAGGGTTTTGACTTATTGCTTTATTTACCAAAACGTCATCAAGAAAAATAACACTATTTTCATTAATTATTTACTATATAATACATCCTTAATAATTATTTCGAGAAACACATTCAAATTGTAGTTACTATCTAGAGAAGAATACATTTTTCAGAATCCAAATTCGTTAAGTTTTCCCGATTCTACAGCCGTTTGAACTTCGTGTTACTTACTACGAGCAACGAGCAAATAATGCGTTCACGATTATAATACATTCTAGAATACCGCTAATGGTCGTAATACATACTAGATGATACCACTGCAACTATTCCAACCATTAAAAGTCGCTAGAAAAAAAAAATTCCACTTGTGGCCAGCTTTTTGGGATTTCCGACCACTGTGCAACGTTAACAAGAATTCTATAAACAAACGACTTAATATTTATTATTATTTTAGCCAAATATCGAGCATGGGGAAGATAATATATAATCGTTGCAATGTGAGATCGACATCCAATAGAACGCCTTCCATTAGCACAATCACAACAATATTGTCTAATAGCAGAGATTTCATTCTTGTCTGACTTATAATCAATAAAACAACGGTGTACTTTTGAAGTAATATGCCGAGATCTCACTTGTAATTTTATAATGTTAGGTGTGATTTTAACGTGCTGAAGTTTTACTGTATCATCTTCATTCATCATCTCATTGTCAGCTAAGTACGATACAGCTTGAGACATTTGACATGACGCTATGAACAAAATTTTTAGTTGTTGTTCCTTTAACTCTGGAATCTGTTAAATCGTTTGATGTAATGGTTATAAACGGAACTTGTCGTTTTGCCCAACGATTTCTTCCGAAACAAAAGTATTATCTTGATCTTTTTTTGAATTCAGCACAGTAATAATCTCTTCAGAAAACTTAACATCTGAATCAAGTCTCGTACCAAATTTATTGTGTAGAAAACAGGAAACTCGTCAAAAGAAAAAGTTTTAGGGAGTAATTTATTGTTTAGTTTAAGATCTAAAAGCTTGAACTTTTGCTTGATATTACCATGAACTGCTTCAACTACTCAATGCACTTTGGTAACAATACAGGATTGATTTGACTCGACTGTAGTAAGCTAATTTCGTTTTCCTTTAAGAGCCGGCATTAACACTTTGACTTCTAGTTGTTCTAAATATTCTGTTATATCAAGAACACCTCGATCTACTACGATAATATCATCTTTTTTAGTAACTTATAAAATTAGGATTGCTAATTTTTATTCTTATAGTCTTATTTTAAAAAAATAAGACGATTTTCATAATTTCAGCATCGTTCATATTAGCTGAGTAAGGCCCAAGCATATCTATAACCAAACAATTTGTAATACATATTGTAAATGGTTTGCACAGATATACTTTTTTTGGCCAGAATATGTTTTCTCTTGTATTCATTATTTGTACTTTTTTAATGGCGAATATATGTTTCATCACGACTAAATTTCAGTTGGTCATTTTTTAGTTCATATAATATTCTAGCTGTGTTTGAAGTATTAGAAAGTAGTTTCTTCAGTGACAGCGTCAATTCCAAAATTCAATGGCAAAACGTCTTTTTCAAATTTCATCAAGAGTTCATCACAGTAGTCAGATACCATTTGTTCTCGGGGCAAAACCAAAAATGGAAGATATTGTAGCGTTCATATTCCCAGTTTTTAATTTAAATCAAAAAATGACTAGAATGGCATTACGATTTTTCAAATGTATTTTTGCATGATTTGTATTTAATGTTTTATATTTGGGGTAGTGTAAAATGTAGTAAAAAAAAAATTTTTATATATTTTTTAACAATAATAAAATATTAGTTCATTGGAATGCAAGATTAACGATTAAAAAAATCGTTTTTAATTTTTTTCACATTGTTCCACATTAAAAGAATTCCTGAGTATAATCACAACAATGTCGTCTAATACCAGAGATTTCGTTCTTGCCTGACTTATAATCAATGAAACAAAATGTGTGAAATCCCTGTGAACAAAATTTTAAGTTGTTGTTCCTTTAACTCTCGAAAATCTGTTAAATCATTTGATGTAATAGTTATAAACGGAACTTCTTTTTTTTTTGTTTTTCGGTTTTTTTCACATTGTTCCACTACATCAAAAAAATTTAAAAAATTTCTGAGTGCAAAGGAGTACAGAAGACATTTTCTAACAAAATTTGGCGGATGACACTTTTCAAAAATGCGGTCAAAAAATGAATTTAGTTTCATTTCTTTTCTTAAAAATGGGATTTCGATCTGGGAATCATAGCAAAAGTTTGTTTTCATGTCTTTTACTAGTAAGTATTGGGAAAAAAAATATTAGTTTTCTAATTGGCCATTATTAGATTTCAATTTTACTATGGAAAAAAAATAAAATATATAATATTTTTTTAATAACTCGATAACGCCTTGAGATAAAGAGCTCAAATTTTGACTAAATTATTTTTATTTGGTACTAAAACGATCCCCAAAGTACGAAGAGAAAACTCCGCGGGGCAAATTTCATATATACTTGGGTATACCGGCTATACCCTTTATTAACAATTCTATATTTCAATTTACTTCAATAAAATTTGTAGCAGAATGCAAAATATTGAGAAACAAAGTCAAAGATTTTGTTAAATATTATAAAATAAATCCATTTCCTAAAACATTTTCCATTAATTATTTGTTTAAATATCTTGATTATTCCTAATTATAAAAAACTTGTTAGTATTTGTATCTCATCCTTTTATTATAAATGTAGATTTTTCTTGGGAAAAGGATTTTTTTTATAAAACAAATAATATAGATATTTTACCAATGTTTCGGTCTTTTATTCTAACCTTCTTCAGGGCTTATATCTCGTTAGTATGTATGTTACGGTAAAAGTACAAAATCGGCAGATGTAAACATTTACCGGTATATGTATACAGGGCCGGCGCTTCAAAATATGCGAATACAACTTTCGCTGCCCCGAATATATTTAATTTACTTTTATTTACTAGCAAATAAAAAACAAATATAATTCTGATAACAATATTTACAAAAAATAATATAGGTATAGACACTTTGACAAAATATATAACTTACAAAAACAATAACATAAATAAAACAAAAAAAATAAAAATTTACTCTTCTGACTTTCTCCTTGCAAAATTATTTATGATTAGATGGGACAGGGCTTTCATTGATTTAAGAGGAAGGTTTAGAAATACTTTAACCGGTAGACCATCAGTGCTGCATGTAGACTAGCTTTTTATAGCTGGCTTGTCACAAGCTTAATGGCTTGTGATAGAGTTGTCAACAAGACTTAAAAAGAAACTTCTGGAATTCAAATTTGAGGCAGAGAGGAAGGAAAGAGGGTCAGGGCAGTTTGAAGATATAGTACTTGTTATATTTTTGGCTACATTTACGAAATAATTGTTCAAATCATTTGAATCAGGATAAATTTGGTTAGGTGAACGAGATTTATTTCTCAGATCATTTACTATTGACCAGGCCTCTCTAGCGACATTATTAGTAGTAGTTGAGAGGCGATTTTGAAAGTAAACCTTTTTTTATGATGTTTTGATGATGTCGTCGTAGTTTATTTTCTCTGTTATCTCAGGTTCTATGGCTACTATAGATAAATTTATTAATCTTTGTTGGGCCATAGTACATCGCAAATTATTTTTAATGTAGAGAACGCACGTTCTCCACTGGCAACGGTAATAGGTAAAGTGAATAATATTCTTTAGCAAACAATACTATTAGCAAAATTTTCAGATAAATTATTTATTTCTATATAATTCACTGCATCCAACGGTGTCCTACCTGTTGTTAATATATTTCGCACAATTTGTAATTCGTTAGACAAATTTAAAGGTTCTATATCGTCTGTTAGGTACAAATCCTGACAATTTTTAAGAATTTTGTCCGATTTTTTTTTTGTGCTTATGATGAATAAAAAAATTCAAAAATTTTGTTATGATTTTCCAATTGTGTAAATCTTTCTGTAACAGAATTAATACAAATATTTAAAAGATAATTTTTTTTTTTTAATTTTTAGACAGATTTTCTATTGGTTTATATTCTGTTCCTTCGTAAATAAATAATTTGCTTTTGGGTCTAATTCTTAATTCTTTAGTTTTACAAATTATTTGCTCAAAACTATTTATATGAAATTATCTTAAAAGAATGTTAAAAACAAAACGAAACAAATTTACGCTATTTAATATTTTAACATTATTTTTGGGCTTTGTACCTATATTAATTGACCCTATATTAATTTTAGATAAAACTTCATACCAAACAATAATACTGCAAAAAAAATTGAAATTAGAAATTGTATTTCTAGTTTCGTGATCTCTCTTCGTCCAATGAAATTTCTATCAGCGCATCATAAATATTAGACATTTCATCCCTTAGTGGTTTAATAGCACTAACGCATTTTACACTGAATCTAGATCTAGAAGTAGAACTAGAAAAGAATACAACAATTCTTGAATAATTGAAAAAAATTATTCAAATTTTTTGACTGCGTCCTTTACAACTATGTTTAAAGAATCACACGAACAGGGTACGAAAAAGGCCTTAAGATTTTTATACAAATTCGTCTTTCCACACCAGAATGCATACCTTTCATGTTTGCACCATTGTCGTATTCCTGGCCACGTGTATTTTCAATTTTGAGACATAATTTATCTAATTTTTGCAAAATTAAATCAGTTAAATAAACTCTCCCTAGTAGCTAATTCTATAGGTACAAATTTGATGAAATATTCTTTTGGAACAAATTCTTCAGTATCTTTATTTAGAACGCGAAGAGACATTTGTTCAATTCTACTAACATCTGGAGTGCAATCCAAAATAATACTGTAATATTTAGCCTCTACAATGTTGGAAATAATAGTAGCACATACTTTTTCTCCCATTAAATTTATTATGATATTTTGAATTTATGTGCTCAAATAATGAGAACAATTGGGATTTTTTGAAACTCTGTTTAAATGCTCACTAATAAATGCATTAAATTTTGTCACAAATTCAATAATTTTCAAAAAAAAATCCATTATTATATGCAAATAATTTATCCGAACTTCCTCTAAGAGCTAATTGAATTGTTGCTATAATAGCTTTTAATACCTCTTGCCAATATTGCTGTTCCAATTTCAATAATCTCTGATGTTCTCTATCAATAGTTTTGCCAGTTTTAACCTGACATCCAATTCTACTAGAAGTAGGAAGTAGGTGAGATAGAACTAAGAATCGGTGAAAACTCAAACAATATAATCATTTTTAAAAAGTAGAATACCGCACGAAATATTCGCTGCTACAAAATATGGCGCCGTAAGGCGATCGGCTGTCCGACCAGGCGCACGTGCCGGCACTGTATGTATACATCTACCAATTTGATAGGTAAATGTGAGTTTAAAATTGAGATCAGCTTCATATATCTATTTTTACCGGTAAAAGTACACAATTCCCAACGTATACACATAGGTAAAAGTTAAAAATAATAAACAGAAATAAAATATACTTATATATTAAGGTTAAAATGTATTTGAAATATATTATTTTATTATACATACCATAATTTATTTAAAAAAGTATTGTAAGAATACGTTCGTTAACACTTATTCCTTATAATTTTATGCGCTTGTATAATAATTCTCTTTTTATTGTAATTCGAAATACATTATTTATGAGACCTAATCACGCCCAAAAATGTAAATATTAGGGATTTTTAAAAATCTCTACACATTTGCCAACATCGTTAGGTATATGTATACATTTGCCGGAAATAATTGGTAAATGTAATTTGAACTTATATTTAAAAACCAAGAAGGTACACATGTACATATGCCGGTAAATGCGTACATTTTCCAAACTACGTACTTTTACCGTAACGTGTATATATATTATCAATGACGTATACATAAAAATATAAACTATTAAGGTAACGGTCTGAACATTAGGATTAAATGATGTCTATACCTCCTTTGAATTGTCAAAATTGATAAAATATCAATATTAGTTGTTTTATAAAAAAATCCTTTTCTCAAGAAAAAACTACAATTTAACTTGTTTATATTCTGGTGATGCAGTGGTGATGTATTCTGGTGATATGGTGGAGAATGAAATTTTTTTAATTTATAATTCATAAAAAAAAAATTTTAATTTATAATTCATTAAAAATATATATATATATATATATATATATATATATATATATATATATATATATACAAATTCCAATACAATAATATCCAATACAAATTCCAATAGATTAAACATATTTCTTTTAGAATTAAACGAGATTAAGATTAGTAATCAAATAATATGTTTTCCTAAATTTCATTGAAACAGCCTTTAATATAAGTGTGACGTGCATATTTTATCAAATACATTTTCATATTTTTTTTTAAATTTTAACAGTGTTGTACCTCCACTTACGAGTTTTTCGAGATACGCATCGTCTTTCGGCTGATATTTTTGCTTCGAGTTACGAGCTAAAATTCGAATTACTAGCCTGTTAAGAACCAAAAACTCTTATTTTTCTGGTCTTAAACCACTTATATTTATCAAATTTTAAGTCTACTGAAGTTTCAACAACATAATATAATAATTTGATGTAATTAATGTCCAATAAGGGATTATATTAAAATGTGGAATTAACTGGTGACGATAGGATAATGAAAGAACAAACTGTTTAAATTTGTTATTAGCTACTAGTTTCGGCGATTTTAAATTCAATGAAACAATTTCACCATCGTCAGGCTATAAATAGAAAAGAGAAACAACAGCAGGTTCGAAAATGTCTTTTGTATATCATCCTAAAGCGAAAGCGAAATATCTTTTGTGTCCACTTAACCAGAGCCGTCCTTAGACCGGGGCGAGCGGGGCCCAGGCCCTGTGCCCCGCGCTTTGAGGACCCCGCAGCCTTATGCGAACCAACAGGTTTAGATTTTACATTAGTATTTGCGTGACTACCAAGTAAAGATAGATGTTTATTTTACTTTTTTATTTTTCTTGTGCAAAACAAATAAACAGTATTTATTATTCTTGTTTTGTCAATACAATTAAATTTCAAAATCCAATATTATTTTGTAGATTTTAAATTATAAAAAAAATTGTCTAAGGGGCCCCAAAATTATTTTTTGGCCTGGGCCTCGTACTTGCTAGGGACGGCCCTGCACTTAACTAACAAGTTATGTAGCTTATTTTTTAGTAATAAAAAATATTGTTTGTAACACGGGCGTTATTTTCATTTGCCCTCTCGAGCGAATCTGCCACTTACCCCCCTAGTTACAAAATATACTATTTACAGCTTACCAGAAGATTTTTTTTAAACCTTTGTTAAAAAAAATATAAAAGATTTAAAAAAATGTAGAAAAAGGTTGAAATCATTAATATATTGATATTAACAAAAAAAAAATGCAAAAGCTCGATTAAACAGGACAACTAGTTTGATCGAGCTTTTTCAATTTTAATATTTTGTTAATTTCAATATATTAATGATTTTGACCTATTTCGCATTTTTTAAAAATCTTTTATAATAAAGGTTAAAAAAACAGCTGCTAAGTTGTAAATTGTATATTTTGTAACTGGGGTGGTAAGTTGTCAATTTGACGCGAGAGCGAAATTGGGCGCACGAACAAAGTGAGTGCGCACATTCGCTCGAGAGGGCAATTGACAATACCGCCCGTGTTACAAACAATATTTTCTATTACAGATGCGAGGGGATGTATCTTACAAGTTTGGTGTATGTAAATGTAACCTAGCGATATTGATGTAGTTAATATTTGCGTGCGTTACCCAGGTTATGTGGAAATACAACGAGAAGCGGCATTTCTCGTATTAAAAATTATGCGTCAAGAAGTACTTTTCGCGCATGAGTTAAAAATATTTTATGTTTCTGACTTAATTAACCTGCTGTTCTTTGATGATGATGGCGAGATTGTTTAATTAAATTTTAAATCGCTGAAACTAGTAGCTAGTAACAAATTTAAACAGTTTGTTCTTTCATTGTCCTATCGTCACCAGTTAATTCCTTACATTTGAATATAAGATAAAAATATTATGTTAAGACCCAATGTCCAATGGAATTAAGTTATGAGCGATTTCCGCTTCGAATTGATAATTGATAAGTAATTAGGATCGAGATTTTCGCATTAGAAGGTTCCTATTGAGAATTCCTACAGATAAAATTGAAAAAGGACATAAATGAGTTAATAAAATTCAATTACATTCAACCTAACTCCTCCACCTCTGCCAGCATTTTCAAGTCGTCATATTTGCTTTATCTCGCTATATTTTTTATACTTTTTAATTAAACTAGCTTATTGCAGTATTATTATTACCTTTACTGGCATTATTATCCAAAGAATACAGATATTTCTTCGCTAAACGCAAAATCCTACCAAAATAACATGAAAAAAGCGAAAAAATGAAAAAAAAGTACTTTATGAAAAAGTCAATATAAACAATGTCAATATAAACCATACTTGCTTTCATACTTGCAATGTAAACAAATTCAAATAAGATTTCACTAATATTTTTCGTCAGACCCCCCAGTCCCATTCTCAAAAAGTTTGGAGATCCAAATGTACATTTTTATACAATAGATCACTTGTATAAAAATGTACACAGTGCCAAATAAGTAAATATTATTATTAATATTATTAAAAATATATTATAAAAATAGTAGTTTATGGAAAATGGCTTTTGTGCATGAGTTGCGAAGTTTAAAACACGAAGCAAAGACGAGTTTTTTGTTTTTATTTTTTGTTTAGTGACATGAGTTATTGCCATAGTAACAACAAACAGAAATCGCTTAATAATGAAACTCCATTTGATTTACATTGGAGTTTTACGTACGATTTGGGTAATCTTATACACGATTATCAAACAATAATTTACTTATTAGTTTGTTCATTTTAGTGTGCCAGTAGCTAAAATAATAAAGAGAATATCCACATCAAATAATTTACTTTATTACTTTACAATAATTTACTTATTAATGTGTTCATTTTAGTGTGCGAGTAGCTAAAATAATAAAGTGAATATCCACATAAAATACACAGTATAATCTTGATAATTCGGCGGTTGGTTAATAACACGTGTCTTTTCTTTACGCTGCTTTTCGCCGGATATAAACCTCGCGAACAGAAGAAATAAACTCAAAAACAACAGCATCCAGTGTTCTTGGAAAAAGGTCTGACCAACACACCATGCTTTTAACTCTGAAAACTTGATTGACGATTCTGACCAAGCTAACTCCACTCTACAATTGTTTTACTATCTGTGTACATATTTTTTGTATGTACACATTTACCTATATAGATACATATTTTATTCATTCTGAAATACAATTATACATAAAATTTGTAAAATTGTTATTGTTTTGTTTTAACCCTGATAATCCGGAATGTTTCGATAATTCGGCGGTTGTCTGGTCCCACATGTGTCAAATTATCAAGATTATACTGTATTTTATTGTAAGTCAGAAGTGAAAACATTAATTACGTTTATGTACGTATTCTTATTTAAAAACATGTAATAAAGAAACTAGTTGTGTTTTTTGGGAGCCCAGAACGGATTAATGTCATTTCAATTCATTTCAATGGAGAAAATTGATTGGACATACGAGTAATTCGAGTCACGAGCGTCACTGAAAGTAACTGTATTATTAATGTTGACGTTGAAATATAAATAGAGAAAATAAGAAGTGTTTAATAAACTGATTGGATAAAATTGATGTTAATAAGCTGAATATATTTTCGAACGCTTCTAGGAAAAAGATTTCATAAAATTGATGTTAATATGCAAAATAAAGATTTATTAAAAGAAATTTAAATCATTACATCTAATTTTCAACAGTTTATTATGATGATGCTTTAACATAAATATTTGCTTTGGATGCTAAAAACAAGACATAAAAATTGTTAAATTTTCGAAATTGTTTGGTAAGTCTTATGAAACCAAAATTATTATTTATTTATAAAGTTTTCTGAAATTTCTACAAATTCAACGTCAGAAAGGGAGTTTAAAAAAATGCTCGGGAAATCTTGATAGCCTATGCTTTTCATAACATGGAAGAATTCATGAACTGTTCTTTAACTGTGTTATAGTTAGGTTACCATATTTTTAGATTTCTTTCTCCTATTGTATTTAACTTTCAACAGTTATACAAATGTTATGATAATGCTATTATAATAATGTTATGATAATGATAATAAATAATTGCTTTTGATGCTAGAAACAAGATATAACAATTGTCCAAAGACAAATCCAGCCCTCTAAAGATTTTAATCCGGCGTTTATTTCTTATTATAAATGTCAATATAAACCAAATTTACTTTCACTTGCAATGTAAATTAATATTCAAATAGGATTTCACTAATATTTTTCGTCAGACCCCCCAGTCCCATTCTCAAGAAGTTTAGAGACCCAAATGTACATTTTTATACAATAGACCCCTTGTATAATAATTTACACAGTGCCAAATAAAGAAATATTGTTATTAAAAATATGTCTATAGAACAAAAATATTTCAAACAGAAACATAGAGATGTTAAATAGGTACTGTTATTTACAGCCTGTAATTAAATGAGTACACTGCGAAAAAATGGGTTAAAACATAATTTTAATATTTTTTGTAATTTGTTATTACCTAACGGTAACAAAGGAGAGGGCAATAACTTTCTTGAAATTCATGCAAATTTAATAATATACTTTAACAAAAGGCTGAATATATTTTTAAACATTTCTCTGAAAGAGAATTGGAACCGGAAATTGAAAATAAGCCAAATGATTATTCAAAAAATGTTTCTTAAAGGTAGGCGTCCACAGTTCCGCATTGTACGTATCGGACGCATCGCATCAAACGGATTATTTTTGTACAGCGCGTCCACATCATCGGCAGCGATCGGATTTGCCGACGCAACTACTAGCAAATACCATATTCCGTATGACGTCATCGGCACGCATCGGAAAAGTTGCCCCTCGGAGCAACGGCATCGGCGTTGCCGACGGCGCGATTCATGCGATCCGTAGGATGCGGAACAGTGGACGCACTTGTATTACTTTCTATAGAAAGAATACTGCGATCCGTTTGATGCGATACGTACGATACGGAACTGTGGACGCCTACCTTAAACGTTTCGTGAAAATAAATTTAAAAATTATATAGAAGTATTTATGTCGCGTTTGATGCATAGCGGGCCTACAATGGTCCAGTCATTGTCCTTGCCTTTGTATTTTCTCCGTAGTTGTTTGTGTCTGTCAAAGAGTTTTGGAACTTGGGTGTCTGTATAGGAGATCGTTGAAAGGATTATGAAGGATGTTGTTTAGGTATCTTAGCTTAGTGATCAGTGTGCCACTTCTAGTATACAAGCTGTTTCAAAAAGAATATACTTATTACAAAGTATTATTTTGTCCAAACTATCGATCGCTGCGCCTCGGCTCTGCGCTATTGGAGAAACGGATACATAGTCTAGTTTATATATATTGGTGCCTACAGAACCCACATGCAGTCATTGAATATGTACGAGATTCGCCCGAGTTTAGGCCATTTCTTCTTTGATGGAAACACGGTTAACGGTCAGCAGTATCTCGCTATGTTACAAAACTCGTTGTTTTTGAGGGTTTGACACCCTGGATTTGACACCCTGGGACTTCTTCTTGTGGGGTTTCGTTAATGGCAACGTTTATGTAGCACCACTCCCACAGAACCTGGAATAGTTGAAGAACCGGATCCGTACTGCCATAACATCAGTGACGAAGGACATGCTTGCCCGAGTTTGAGAGGAATTTGAGTATCGGTGTGATATTGTTCGTGTCGCTGATGGAGGACATATTGAACATCTGTAATCTAAGCTTGAGAGGTTCGTAAATATGTGTGTAAAGTTTCATATTCGTATGTCTTCAAGTTTAATAAATATATGCGAAATACGTATATTCTTTTTGAAATAACCTGTATATTCTGTCGTTAGCATTTGAGAGTAATATATGTCCGTAGTCGGAGAGAGAATAGCAGATGACTTTGTAGATTTTAGTGGCCCTTTTTGTGGAGATACCTTTATTTCCTCGGGTAAGCCCATGGAAATGTTTACTCCCTTGGAGTACCTTGGTCTTTGGTCGTTGTTTCGCATCTGTCGCGAATTTTAGTTTGTTGTCAAGGGTCACGCCTAGGTATCTGATTTGGGGAATAGGTGTTATGTCGATGGTGCCTAGGTGTATGTAGGGAGAGCTTGGAGAAATTATGTAATTAGAAATGATTATTTGTCATTTGGATGGATTTACGGAAAGTCTCCAACGATTAAACTATGTAATCGTTTTATCCGTTAGGACTTAGATATCGTCAATGATATTTTTAAGGGTTCTATTGTGGCAGATGACAGCGGTGTGGTCAGAATACTGTAAGAGGTAAGAGGAGAGATTGGTTTAGAATTTGTCGACAGAGTAGTAATTATATAAAGTATAATCTTGGTAATTCGGCGGTTGGTTAATCGGACACGTTCAGTAATCCGGCGGACTGGAGAAACACGTGTTTTTTCTTGTCGTCATGCCGCACCGGATACATATAAGTAAACATGCCCACTCGTGCTGTCCCTCCCACCACTCTTGCTCTCTCTACTCATTCTGTTCGCCGCTCCATTACATCTTGTTTTGTTATTGCGTTTATCGAGTGTATTTAATGTATGTAGTTATTTAGTGTACAATGTCAACCAAATTGCTCAAAAGTAGTTAGAATAATAAATAATCTATACTACAATCAGACGGCTAACATCAAAGTGAATAATGAACTTTCAGAGGAAGTAAGAATACAACGTGGTGTAAGGCAAGGATGTGTACTATCGCCGCTATTATTTAATCTTTATTCGGAAGAAATCATTCAGAAAGCATTAGAATAAACAACAACGGGAGTAAAAGTAAATGGAATATCCATTAACAATATCCGGTATGCAGATGACAACATACTTATTGCCGAAATAATAGAAGATTTACAGAGCTTGGTGGATCAAGTAGTAACGAGCAGCGAGGAGAGCGCACTTACCTTAAATATCAAAAAGACCAAATTTATGACCATTGCAAAAACAGTGAAACAACAGGAAAGCCTATGGATCAATGGTGAATTAGTAGAGAAAGTCAGTAAATACAAATACTTAGGAACAACTATCAATTAAAGTAATGAGTACACTGAAGAAATCAAAACGAGAATTGGACAAGCCAGAACCATATTTAACAAAATGAGAAATGTGCTATGCAATAGAGATCGTAACTTACAACTTAAAGTCAGAATATTGAGGTGCTAAGTTTTTTCGGTGTTGCTATATGGGAAGGAATCCTGCACGTTAAAGAAAGATATAAGTGATCGACTGGAAGCATTTGAGATGTGGTCAAATAGAAGGATCTTAAGAATAAGTTGGGTAGACATGGTAACAAATGAGGAGGTACTGGTAAGAATGAGAAAGGAAAGCGAATTATTGAACACAATTAAAATACGGAAGCTGCAGTATCTGGGTCACGTGATAAGGGGAGAGAAATATGTATTGTTGCAGAATATTTTGCAAGGAAAGATACAGGGAAAAAGAAGCAGAGGTAGAAGACGCATTTCCTGGTTAAATAACCTAAGAAAATGGTACAACTGTAGTTCCGTGGAGTTGTTTAGAGCTACAACATCAAAAGTGAAAATAGCTATGATAGCCAATCTTCTAAGAGGAGATGGCACTTGAAGAAGAAGTCAACCAAACGGAAACACGTCATTTTAAGTTTGTATCAAAAACAGGAGATCATCAATAATTTTGATAAAGGAGAATCAACGGCAAACCTCGCACGCACTTGAGGCGTTGGAAGATCGACGATCTACGGCATGAGTCAACCATGAAAAGATCCCATGCAAAGTCAACCATGAGAAAATCCTCCAATTCGTCAGGACTGCTGAGGGGGACTTGAAGGAAAGATAGACAGTTAAAACAGGTGATTCTCCTGAAATGGAAAATGCTTTATTTACTTGGTTTATGCAACAGCATGCCCGGCATACGCCATTGTCGGGAGATATCCTCCGTGAAAATGCAAAACAATTTTACGAAAAAATAACCAAGAAAGATGATTTTCGAGCTAACGATGGCGCACAGCCGGAATAAAGAACACCATTTAGTGTTCTTGAAAAAAGGTCTGGCCAACACACCCTGCTTTTAACTCTGAAAACCTGATCAACAATTCTGAGCAAGCTAACTGTACTATACAATTGTCTTCAAATTTTTTATAAGAGCTTTCCAGCAAATGTGAAGTGGTTACCACTGTTGCACATGTTACCACTTTTTTGATTGGCTTCAAGACACAAGCGAGGAAAATATGCAGTCCCTTTCTGACGAAGAAATCCTCAGACAAATTTGTTCCACGGATGACGACGAAGCTAACGATGACTTTAATGTTTCAACTCAGCAAACTGTAACCAACGGTGACGCATTCAACGCACTACGTTTGTACAACATGAGCAGAAAAAACGCCATAGGAAGTGCTGATGTGTTAGTGCTATAAAAGTTGCAACAGTGCGTTTTTGATAAAATGTTTAAGGCAAATAAACAAAAAACAATAAATGATTATTTTGTATAATATGTTTTAGTTATTTTTATTTAATTAATTTAATATTTTATTATTTATATTTAATTATACTATGTGTTCTTAGTATATACATATTTTTTTATATGTACACATTTACCTATAGGTACATATTTTCTTTTTTAATTTCTTTATTAATAATAACTTTTTATTTTTTCGTTTAACTCCCAATAATCCGTAATTTTAATCCAGAAGTTGTCTGGTCCCATATGTGTCGGATTATCAAGATTATACTGTATATCATAGCAGTATAAATTGTAGAGTAGGGGCGAGAGACGGAAACCTTGAAGAAGACCTTGCTTTGGGGTGAATTCAGGAAGGAGTTCGTTGTTTATTTTGATTTAGAGGGATCTGTCTTCAAGAAAATGTTTAGTTAAGTAGAGGAGATACAGGCGAATATTTAGTTGATAGAGGAGTCCGGCGTGCCGGACTTTCAAAAGTTTGTGTTGAAGGAAGCCAGAAAGCTCAAAGGATGGCGATTGGTAGTGGAGTGGGAGGGCTTATATCCAAATTGATATCTTGGGATGGTGTTTGATAGGATGTTCCATAGTCTGGATTTGATGCTCAAGGATTTTATCTAAAACTGGAAGGAGAGTAATAGGTGGGTAGTTATTTGGCAGGGAATTGTTTTGGTCAGGTTTTGGGATGGTGATTATTATTCCTTTTTTCCAACACTTGGGGAACCATCTTTTGTGGAGCCATCCGTTGAATAATCTAATTATGTAGAGATGGATTTCGTCGGGCAGGTTTCGAATTAACGATTTTTTTACGTGATCAGCGCTAGGAGAACTATTTATTTTAAGCCATGAAGGGCAGTTACGTATGTATTCAATAAATAAATAAATAAATTCTCTAAAATTCATTCATAAGCACCAGTCTGACTTCCCTGTGGCCCCGGCCCACAATCACGCGACTCGTAGACAACAACGCACGCCCCTGTACAAGTCTCGCAGCCGCATCTCCTTGGTTGAGAGGAACGTGCCACGCTGGGGTCCCAGACTTTACAATAGCCTACTTGAGGAGGTCTTCTTGTCTATGGGGTATAACCGTTACTGCGGTGCAATAGAACGACTGATTAGGGATGCAACATCGTTCATAAAAAACGTCGATGTTAAAACATCGATGTTTTCAAAAGTAAAATACCGATGTCGAAAACATCGATGTTTATGAACGATATATCGATATTATTTCGATGTTTAAAAAAAAACACATAGGAATGTTCAAAATGTTTATTAGTTAATTATTTCGCAAAATAGAGTTTAAAAATAATAATTTTGACAATCTTGTGCTTACTAGGCATAAGATTGTCAAAATTATTATTTTTAAAATAATTTCTCGCGGTTTCTTTCTTGAGTAATCGTAGCCCCAGCTTCTGAAAACAGCCGCTCACTGGGCACCGACGTTACTACGATAGGCAAATGTATCATCGACAGTTTATACAACCCAGGAAATAAACCTTTGATGTCATCCCACATTTCCAAAGCATCTGCTTTTATAGGAGTTACAGGAGTTACAACATAAATATGTGAAATTCTGATTCAGCTTTTGTTTTATTTTTTATGTTGTTGTGTGTTAATTGTTTATGGTAACTCCATATGTCACGTTCGGATTCATTATTTTCATCCCTTTCAGATTCGTCAGAAGAGTCAGTTAGTAAAACTGCTGCTTGCATATTAGTTAAGTAATTATTTATATAAATGATGACTTTATTCTTAGCAGTCTTATCTTTGAAATGAATGAGTTTCAAGCGTGGATCTAGAGCGGTTGCGATAGCCAGGGAAGAGCAATGTTCTAGTTTATCAAAGCGTTTTGATACCTTTTTTTCAATTTCTGCTTTTAATGAAACCTTGCTTTCAAATGTTGGTGAGAATTTTTCTAACATGCCCCGCAGACAGCTTACAAGTGGAATAACCTTACTGTAACATAATTTTCGGCAGAAATTTCTTTAGTTAATCTTTCAAAGGGCTGTAAAAGTTGTACCATTTTGCGCAGACAGCCCACTTCATCAGAAGTTATCATTGTTGGAGCATCAGAACGGCATAACAATATTGCACCGATCGTTGAAATTAGCTCCATAAAACGTTCCAACATATAATACGTTGAATTCCACCGAGTGCGAACGTCAAGTATTAGCTTTTTTGTCTGGCCTTCCATCTTGCCAGCCTCTCTTTGCTTTTTCCGCAATTCGTCACTGGCATTGACACTACGTTTTATGAATTTTACAATCTCGCGCACTTTGCTGACGATCATTGATGAAGTTTTAGCTTTATCCAATAAGTTTGTGACAACTAAATTCAATGTGTGGGCGAAGCACGTTTTTTTTTTTCACCAAACATGTCTCTATTTACCTTGATAACCGTGCTGTCATTGTCAGTAACTACAGCAGTAACTGCATCGGTAGTAATATGCCATTCGTCGAAGATATCTGAGAGTCTGTTTTGTATGTACTCTGCTGTATGTCTTTCGAACAACTCAAAGACTCCCAAAGTTGCACTCATAAGTTTGGATTTTTCTAACAAATGGATGGTGACTCCAACAAAGGACTTGTTCTGCATCGTCTACTATTATGTAATACAGTAATGTTCTGCTCCTTTTAAGTATTTTTTAAAAATTTCTGCCATAGCCTCATATTTTTCATCTATACGTTTTTTTAACGTCTCTCTAGAAGGAATTTTGTACAAGGGTACCAGTTCCTTTATTAACTGTGTAAATCCGTTTCCTTCCACAATTGAAAATGGTTTATGGTCCATAATAATGAAATTCACTATTGCTTCAGTTATTTTTTTATATTTGTTACCTTTAACATTTGTTATACTTTTAATATTACTGAACAATTCCTTGATATTTTGTTGAGCGTTTTTTTGAGTATCAGTTGAGTTCAGTAGAGTATGCTTGATCTTAACTTTGGAACAGCAACCAGATGAGCTAGCTTGTTTCTTAGAAATATCCTTAGAATAATCAACATCCATTCCATCAATAACAGGTTGATGATTTTGAACCTCCTTGTTTGTCTCGTCACTGTAATTTGTTTTTTTTTTTTACTGGCTCCTCTGCTATTAACTCTTGAACAACATCTACGTGTAATTTCTCCAGATGACCCCGAAGATTAGTGGCATTTCCCGATGTTTTCAGGCATTTATTGCAAAATTTGCAAATTGCTTCTCTGTCATTATCACTTTTTTTTTAAATAATTCCATATTTTACTTTTTTTTCTATTAGGTGGCATTTTATCTGAAAAAAGAGTAATGGTAATGTGGATGATAAGGCTTAAGAATAAATTTATCACTCACGTTTTGTGATAGGAGAAAATATATTTGAATCGGTCATTTCAAAAACCGCATAAGTCACACAATAAGAGTTTTTCAGGAATCAATAAAAACTGAATTATTTACAGATAAACAAGTTTTAAATGACTTTTTTGAGCTCAGTATAGTGCTACTTGAAGAGGAAGGAATGTATTGACTGACGTGATTTATACCCAGAATACGCATCTCCCTTTAAGGAAGCGTTTACAACAACAAAAGCATGTTACAAAAAAATGTGACTTATGTGGTTTTTCAAATAACCGATTCATTTACAATACTTATAAACACTAAATAACACAATAACAATAGATTCGCGAAGCGAATAACTTACTATAACTTGTGGGCGTGACTGTAGCTCGAGTTAACTGGGTGAACTTATAGACTGAACTGTTCCGGTGAACTTGGTGAACTTCGACTGAAGTGATCGACTTGACGTGTGAATGATCGACTTGACGGTGAATCATGGACTGACTTGTTTTTCGGGGGTGCGCGTATTTATATGTCCCTTCAGGTATTTGGACCCGTTTTATTGGGGATTGTTTTCTTCTTTACTTTCGTAAACTAATCTTTCTTCGTAAACGTATCGTTCGAAGATTGTAATAATAATCCTACCATAAAACACAAATATTCAATTTTTTAGAAATTGTTCGAAGAAATAACAATGTTTCCTACCATACAACACAAATATTAAATCTTTTAGAAATTACTGTAATGACCCTGTCATAAAATATTCAACGAAATATTTATGAAAACCGTTCGGGTGATTACAGTATTATGATCACAGTCAACCAGATAGATCATGTACTAATATCTGCAAGACATTACTCAAGTATAACGGACATAAGAACTATGAGAGGGCAACGAATCTGACCACTTCTTGGTAAGAACGAGACTAAGGGAAAAAATTAACAAAGCAAGAACAATTCCAGGAATCAGAACGCCCAAATATAACATACATAAGATCAAAGAAGAAAAAACTCGACTGAGATACGCACAAAACCTCTCTGAAAATATCGAAACGGAGGGAAGGGGCAATGATCAAGAGGGAGTGGACGAGATATGGATGGGAATCAAAGGAAAAATAAGTAACGCGGCACAAGAAATACTAGGAACTACCGAAAGGAAAACTAGAGACATTTGGTGGGACCACGACTGTGAGGAAGCCATAAATAGACGAAACGAAGCCAAGAAAGCACTACTACAGAGACCCACAAGAGCCAAAGATGAAAGATACCAACTACTTAGAAGAGAAGCAAAGAGGACTTGTAGGGAAAAGAAGAGAGAAATGCTATATAAAAAACTTAGAGAATTAGAACAAGCGAACCATATGAGAGAGAGTAGGAAACTATATCAAACACTGAAGGACACAAGGAGCGAGTTCCACCCCAGAACGTCCTTATGCAAAAACAAACAAGGGAAATGGATAACAGAAGAAGCAAAAGTACAGGAAAGGTGGAAGGATCATTTCTTGGATATTCTAACAAACCAAACGATAAGAGAAAATTCGCCTGGAGAATGTACCCTATTACACGGCACAACCACTCGTACTGAAGCTAACTCTTCAAGAAGTACAAGACAGCATTACGGATATGAAAAATAATAAAACACCAGGAGCAGACAACATCTCAGCAGAGCTTTTCAAATATGGAGGAGATAAAGTAGCCGAACAACTCCTACACTTAATTAAAAAGATATGGCTAGAAGAAAAAATCCTCCAAGAATGGAACACTGCCATAATATGCCCAATATATAAGAAAGGAGACCGATTGGACTGCCAGAATTATAGACCAATATCGCTATTGTGCGTGTCCTACAAAATATTTACGAACATACTAAGAAAACGCATAATGGATTATGCTGAGGAAATTATAGGGGAGTATCAGGCTGGATTTAGAAAGAACAGGTCAACCACAGACCAACTCTTTACAGTGAGACAGATCATGGAAAAATGCTGGGAATATAACACCCCTATATACCAATTATATGTAGACTTTAAGCAAGCATATGATAATGTAGACAGGGAGGCACTGTATCTAGCCATGGAAGAACTCGGGGTACCACATAAACTTATAAAACTAACCCGAACAACGATGAACAACACCAATTCCCAAGTAAAGATACAAAATAAGCTAACAGAGAAATTCGACACGGATCAAGGACTGCGTCAAGGGGACAGCTTGGCCCCTATACTCTTTAACCTACGAATGGAAAAGGCCATCAGAGAAACGAAAATACAAACGAACGGTACCATAGCAAATAAATCTCAACAAATTGTTAGCTATGCAGATGATCTAAACATTATCACAAGATCAATAACAACCCTTAAAGAAACGTATAACAAGATAGAAACCAAAGCACATGAAGTAGGGTTGGAGGTAAACGAGGAGAAAACCAAATGTCTAGCCATGAAACCATCTAGAAGAATGGGACAAAACTATAGAGGATCGCAACTTTGAAGTGGTGAAACAATTTAAATATTTAGGATCACAACTAAATGAAAATAATGAAATAATTCAAGAAATACAACAAAGAATAATATCAAGCAACAGAACATATTACTCCCTCCAAAACACGTTTAAATCCAATATAGTAGGAGAAAGTACAAAAATTAAAATATACCAGACTATAATCCGACCTATATTGACCTATGGATGCCAAACCTGGACCCTGACAAAGAAAATGGAAGAAATGCTCCTAAGGTTTGAAAGAAGAATACTTAGAAGGATATTCGACCCAATACAAGAACAAGGCGTCTGGAGAATAAGATATAATCACGAGCTAAGAGAATTATACGGCTATCCAGATGTGGTAACACATATAAAAATCCTCAGATTAAAGTGGGCTGGACATATGATTAGGATGCCAGAAGAAAGACTCCCAAAAAAAGATATATAAGGCACAACTGGAAGGCACCAGAACCAGAGGAAGACCATGTCGTCGATGGGCAGAAAATGTCGAGAAAGATGCGGAACAAATTCTACAAAGCCGAACTTGGGAAAATGCAGCCAGAAGTAGAGAGAATTGGAGGAGAAAATTAAGGGAGGCCCGGGTCCATATAGGACTGTAGCGCCACGGAGAGAGAGAGAGATTACAGTATTAACCCTATAATAAAACAGACAAAAAAATTCTAGACATTGTTCGGGGATTATAGCAACTACCTTATCGTAAAAGTAATTTCTAAGAAAATATCGTTCATAAAACATCGTTTTATGAACGATACATCGATGTTTTTAACATCGATGTATCGCTTGCATCCCTACGACTGATTCCAAATTCATAGCAGAACTTCTTATTATTTTTTTTTTCTTCATTTTCCAAAAAATAATAACAGTGAGAACAATTACTTTATTTCAATTATTTTATTTTAATTTTGTATTAGAGTAAAGTTTTATTTTTATTCCAATATAAAAGAAGATAAATATTTTTTGTTTTAAAAGACTCCTGGCTACGCACGGGCACTGCCTTTGTGGCCAGTATTTTCTGTAAATATTTGTTATTATGTATTTGTATATGTAAAAGAAATACATTTATTTTGAATGTTTTTTTTTTTTTTTAATAAACGCGATTTTTCAGCACACGCATGTTTAGAAAACGACGAGTTTTTTATACTATTTTTTTCTAATTTGCGCCTTTTTGTGCCATTTCTAAATAAAAAAATCTCCGATACATATTGAGAAAATTATATCGCACTAGGCGAGCCATTAACGAACCCATATGAGTGCTTTAATGACTTCATTATAGACACAAAATAGAAAAAAGTTAAAAAGTACTACTACATGTTTTCCAATATTTTGTATAACAAAAATTATTCAAATTCTTAGTTTTGTACAAAATAATGATTTCCAAATTCTATTAGAAAGAAAAATCATTTTACTAAAGTGATTTTATATTTTTGTGTGATCAATCCCAAACAATTAAAACAAAAATACTTGTTCTCATTGAAAGTCAAACTGAAGTCATTATCTAAATAAGTAAAATAAAGTAATAATTATGTAAAGTTTTATAATGATTTTTTATAGTGATGTTGGTGAAACCCAAGCAGACTTCTCAGATGTATTTCCCGATGGAGAATTTGAAGAAGAAAAAAGCGGAGACTTTTACAACACTCCAGCATCTCCAATTACTGTTCCTTACTGCCCCAGGCCACCATCAACAGGTAAAACAACATATTCAATTTCTATTTACTCGCTACATTCCATCTCATATCCTAATCTACTTAAACTAAATAAACTATCTGGCAAATTGCTCAATTAAACAAGTGCATTGTTTGTTAAATTTTGTGAGTGTGTGAACTGAGTAGTTGGTGGGTGGAAAAGAATTTGAAATTTAAAAATAGTTTTTTTTATTTATAAAATTGATATCTTCTATTCTTCTGTTTCCTTTCCAATTATGGATTGTAAGTGTGTGACCCAATGACACAGTTTTTAGTATTTATTTATAATAAATCTTCTTGAATTTAAATATTTTAATATTGACCTAGGTTTTATGTAAATTTGATTTTTTAAATATTCAAATTAAGGAGATAATATTATTTCTCAATTCACTGTGTTGTGTAGTGGTAGTGAATATTTATTGCAACATAAGAAATGTAACAAAAGGCAAAACGCCACAGTATTTGTATGTTTCAATAGATATTTTATTAATGAATTAAATACATTTTTGAGTAACAAATAAAAATACCTTGATTATATTAAATTAATTTTATATTGATATATCAAAATTTCTATTTATTTTACAAATTAATTACGATTTCTTATTAATACTTTGGTATATTTTTATTTTTCAAAATTTTTAGAATATGTGTATAAAATATTTCTATAGACCTTTAGTTGAATATTTTTTGTGCGCATGCGTCAATTTTCGCCATGTAAGTCAAAAAAGTGCCCGAAATTTGATGTATAACCAGTGAAAATAACAAAATGTGCCCGAAACTTTCATATTCCCGTCTTTTAAACATTGTGGACGCGGATGCGCTTAATTAACCGTATTTATTTATTTAGCGTATGGTACAACACATGGTAAATTGATAAAACATGTAAAAATTAACGATTGAATAAGACATTACAATGTACGAGTTACAAACAGACATATAAGTAGATATAAAATTGTTATATTAAAAGATCTAGTTGAGTTATCCATTCAAGACTTGATTGTGTGGTGTGGAAGAAGTCCCTCAAATCCCCTTGATATGCCCTCAGTCCACACTCTGTCACTATGTGGCCAATTGTTTGGTTTGGGTTTTTTTTTTCCCAGAGGCTGCAGAACAAGACACATCAGAGGTCTAACCCCAGAACTGTCTGAACAATTTAAAAAATACACAGAACTATATAATGATTACCCATTTAATGAAAAAACAATTGTCTCCAAAAGGGAGTCAATTTTCAAGGGTCTTTTCAAGGGTTTCCAAAAAGGAGACCTGTTGATGGAAGAAATATCAAACACTAAAAGAACATACTGGCACTCCTTTATAAGCTCCACCGACATGAAACATAGCAGCCAGAAAGCCTGGGGATTAATAAAAAAACTTGATTGTGATCCATCAATACCAAAAGTGCCGGGACCTGTAACAGAAAATCAGGTGGCACACCAATTACTCTTGAATGGGAAAATCACAAAAAATAAAGCAACGACTCAAAGACTAAAGTGTGGAGAGAAAGACAAGGAATCAGAACAGGGAATATTGAAAGAAAATTTCTCAGTACATGAACTTCAAAAATCCATGACGAACTTAAAAACCGGAAAGTCGCAGGACTGGATCATATATGTTCTGAACAAATTAAGAATTTTGGACGACAAACCAAAAAATGGATCCTAGATCTATTCAATGGTATTTTACTTTCGCACTTGATACCCAAAATTTGGAGAAGAACTAAATTTATCGCACTATTGAAACCAGGAAAGTCCCCAGATGACCCAAAAAATTTCCGCCCAATTTCCCTGCTCTGTCACCTCTATAAACTCTACGAGAGATTGATACTCAATCGACTAAAAGTCTATATTGATGATAAGCTTATTAGGGATCAAGGTGGATTTAGACCAGGTAGATCTTGTACTGGAGAAGTTCTGGACCTTACACAACACATTGAAAACGGGTTTGAAGGAAAAAAGATCACTGGTGTTACTTTTATCGACTTGTCTGCGGCATACGATACAATCAATCATAACATACTATTATCAAAACTACAAAAATTAACCTCGGATAGCAAACTAGTTAAGATAATAGAAATTATATTTTGATATTTCGATATTTTGTAACACTTGGGGGAAAAAATAGTAGGTGGAGGAGTCAAAAAAATTGGTTTACCCCAAGGTAGTGTCTTATCTCTAACCTTGTTTAATATATACACTAACGACCGACCTATACTATCCTCCTTAGGCATCAAACATTTTATTTATGCCGATGACACAGCCATGGCAGCCGAAGGTGAAAATTTTGAAGTGGTTGAGAAAGCACTGGAAAGTTCATTACAGCTAGTAGGTGATTACTACAACTCAAATTATCTGAGACCAAACCCCTCAAAGACACAAGTCTGCGCTTTCCATCTCCATAATAGGCTAGCCAATCAAAAATTGAATATTACATGGAAAGGTGTCGAAATCGAACACACACCTTATCCTAAATATCTAGGAGTTACCCTAGACAGATCCCTTACATATAAAAAGCACTACGAAAATGTAAAATCAAAAATTATTGCAAGGAACAGTTTACTGAAAAAACTTATAGGATCAAACTGGGGAGCAAATGCCCATACCCTCAGAGTGTCTGCGTTAGCACTATGCTTCTCTGTAGGAGAGTGTGGTGTGGTGTAGATCCACCCACGCGAAAAAGGTTGACATGGCATTGAATGAATCCTGCCGCTTGATAACTGGGTGCCTAAAGAGCACACCTCTGCACAAAGTCTTCCCAATCGCAGGCATCGCACCTCCAAACATTCGACAAACAATTAATGCAGACTCAGAAAGATCCAAACTTGAAACTGACAGTTGACATATCTTACATGGCAAGAATACACACAGGCCAAGATTAATATCAAGAAAGAGTTTTATGAAATGCACAAATACCTTAGCGAACTCCCCCCAACAAGCCCGAATTTATGCCTGGAAACTAACCATAGGCCATATTGAAGATGATTCCCCAGCAGAACACCTTCCTGCAGGATATAACCTTGATTGGCCTGCCTGGAGAACATTCAATAGACTAAGAACGGGAGTAGGAAGACCAAAAGACAATCTAAAGAAGTGGGGCCTAATACAAAATGACACAAAATGCGACTGCGGAGAGGAACATACCATGAGCCACCTATTGATCTGTCCAAACTGCCCTACAACATGCACTACTTCGGATCTCCTAACAGTGACAAAAAATGCAATCAATGTGGTGAAACATTGGGAAGGGAAAATTTAATAATTAGTAACTAACCAAATATTGACAACGGACTATCGTGGACACGCCGGAATAATCAATGAATTTAAAGGGGTGCCCAAAAACATAGACCGATGTCTAGCGACACCTGCTTTTGGCAACAACTTCTCATACCACATACCCTCTAAAGAGGAGTGGATGGAAAAGAAAGAGGTACCAGCAGGACACACGCAGGTCTTTACAGACGGCTCACGGAGGGAGGATAAAGTGGGCAGCGGAGTTTTCTCCAACGACCTCAACCTCAGAATTAGCTTACGCCTGCCAGACTACTGCAGCGTTCTACAGGCGGAGGTAACCGCCATAAAAGAGGCAGCAGAGTGGCTGATGGTAAATGGGGACCCTGGTGAACAGATGCACATTTACACCGATAGCCAAGCTGCTCTCCGGGCAATTACTAGCGTGTGCACCAACTCAAAAGTGGTCTCTGACTGTCGGAGAAAGCTGAATGAGCTCGCAGCACACACAAACGTGAGACTCATGTGGGTACCAAGCCACAGCGGGATCCCAGGTAACACAAAAGCGGATGAGCTTGCAAAGAACGGCACAAGCCTGCACTCAACCGAAGTATTACAGGATATTGGTATTCCATTTGCCTCGTGCAAGGAGACCATAGCCGAAATAACCTCGAACCTAGCGGAACGAAGGTGGAGGGACGAAGACACCTGCGAGGTAACCAGGCAAATATGGGCTCACCGAAACAGGAAAAGAAGCACCAACATCGTCTCTCTAAAAAGAAACGATATCAGACTGGCAGTGGAAGTCATCACGGGACACTGTCCCATTGGCAAGCACGCTGAGAGACTGGGCATAGCGAAGCGGGACTACTGCAGAGGCTGCCTGGGCGAGGAGATAGAGGAGAGTGTTCAGCATTACCTATGCCCCTCTCTGACCGCAACACGATTGCTCTTCTTAGGCCGACCTTTCTTGGATGATCTCTTTGACCTCGCATCACTAGATGCGCAGACTCTCATGAGGTTCATAGACGACTCGAAATGGTTTGACAAAATCCCCTGAGGAAGGTTGTACTCCAAGTACCGTGGTAACACAACGGGCCCATCTGAGGCCTATGTGAGCATTAGCTGCCACTTAAACCTACCTAAACCTACCTACTTACCTAACCAAATATCACCTTACTTATATAGTAGTAAGAATAGCCAATTCATCTGTGATTTATATATTTTATTTTTATATTACTTTATTTGATTTTATACTGACTCATGTTCTATTTATATTTATGCTTATTTAATTTTAGACTCATGTTTATATTTATGCTTTATATTTATATGTGGTTGTTTGACACGAATATAATAATAATTAACCGCCACATGGTAAAATATTTGTACAGTTTGTTGAGGTCGTTGGTCAACGTCTTTTCGGTGGGTTCAAATTGTTTGTGTTGTACAGCTAAGGCTAGATCATCAGCGTACCCAAACTTTATCGCGTCGATTTTAGGCAAATCTGAAATATAGAGATTGAAAAACATCGGGGCCAAAACTGAGCCTTGAGGCAATACATTGTTGAGTTTTCTCTGTTTGCTTAAGTTATTACCGTGGATTACTTGGAAGTGTCTGTCAGAAAGCATGTTGTTTATCAGTCGCAGCGTTGTATGACAAGGAACTTGTTCAGCCAACTTGTATAGGAGCCCTTCTTTCCATACTGTGTCGTAAGCAGCTGTTAGGTCTACGAAAGCTACAGCTGTCTTTAAGCTGTCTTAGGCTGAGAACTTGATCTGCACAGCTTCGATTAGGTCTGAAGCCAGCTTGTTCGGGTGGAATATGTTCCAGAATTCGTGTGCCTAATCTGTTGAGGAGAAGTCGTTCTAATAGTGTATAGCAGCAGCTAAGGATTGCTATGGGGCGGTAGTTTTCGACTTTATCTCGTGGTTTATTGGGCTTTAGTACATCTTATTTATTTAATATGTATGAATACATTGCCGGCTCTCCGCTTTCGCACTGAGCCGGGGGCTTTAGTACAGCGATTATTTTACTCATTTTAAAAGCTTTCGGCAACAAGACTCCAGATGTTAAGATGCGTGAGTAAAATACGGTCAGCCATTTCTTTGTCTTCTCTCCGCCTTGAAGCAGGAACTCAGGATATCCCGTCAGGTGCTTTGCCAGTTTTCACATCTTGAGCTGCAATTAATTCCTCAGTAGTGAACTCACGAGAGAAGTCCGTGTTATTTCCGTGCTAAGTTCTTTTTTTAGCCGTTTTGTATGCTGTTTATCACGTGGGGCTCTGGATAAAGTTAACATTCTGCTGGCTATCTGATCTGGTGAGATCAAGTGGGTTTCTCGAACGGGTGGGTTACAATTAACCGTAAAAAGGTCTTAACACATTTCATTCGTGAATCATTAGAAAAGCGAGCTTTTGGGGGATAATATGTTATTTTCCTAAGTGATACAAATTTCAAAATGAATTATTAAAACGGCTAAGTGCGTGTCGGGCCACAAAAATTAAATTAATTCAAAGAAACTAAGTTCATAACTGTGTTTTCTTAAAATTCATTAGATTGATTAACTTGTAGGTTCTCAAAAGTCTCCAAGGGCCCGCCGTCAACGCACAACATCGATAAACCAACAATCTTCGAAAAAGACTTCGGCAGAGTCTATGATAAGGACGCCCCATCGTACCATTTATACTGCAGGGCGTCCACCATGGTACAACAGTGCAGGACAACAAGTAGAACCATTTGTCATAGGTATTTTTTTTAACTAAATAAATAAAACTGCACGTTGAACTTATAAAAGACAACTTATTAATTTAAATTTAGCAAAGAAATTTATATTTTAAATATTTTTCTGATTTATTTATTAAGGTATTTGTGGCGGAAGTGCATCGGGAAAGACGACAGTGGCTGCGAAAATTATAGAATATTTGGGCGTCCCGTGGGTGACTTTGTTGAGTATGGACTCGTTTTACAAAGTTCTCAATGAGAAACAGCACGAGATGAGCGCAAAAAATGAGTACAATTTCGATCATCCGGACGCGTTCGATTTTGAATTGCTCCACGACACTCTCGTCAGGTTGAAGGAAGGAAGGAAAGCCGATGTGCCGATTTATAATTTCGTTACACATTCAAGAGAGGCGAGAACTGTAAGTTAAATATTTCTAGATTTGGGTTCACAATACACCCAACTCTTTTTAAACGTTTTTTTTTTTAAACGAATTTGAAGTTACACGGCACCAAAACTATTTCCAATTCTAACACGATTTCAAATTTATTGTCATATAATTATGTACATGACCATAAATAGTCTATAGTCCATTTTTTTTAAAAATGCAGTACATGGAAGATAGGGCTTATTTGACCTTGCTTTCTGATTGGCTTAAATCGCGGAGAAGTTCACACCGACGATATTCACTTCTCGATCTCTCTCTTTTCACATACATTTGCAGTCACTGGGGTAGAATTTGATGATATGTAATTAAATGAATATAATACTACGAATAATTTCTAAATATAATAGAACGTTAAATTATACTACGGTTAATAAGTACTATATTATACAAAATTATTTAATATTCAATTTTAAATTTATAGATTATAAAAAAATTTATTAACTCCAAAGTATAATTTTTTCGTGGAAAGCATAGGGTTGCCACGCCAGACCTGGGTCTCGCCCGGAGACGATAACAAAAAAAAATGAATTATGAATTCAAAAAAATTGTCGACAGTTCATGTCAAAATTAAGTTTTATGCATAATTCTGCCTTTACCAATCCTGTTACGGTTGTCTGTCCAAGTATTTCCCATAATCGAAAAAATTCGTACCACATATGCATTACTTGTAAGTTTTGGTAGTTCAGTGAAAATACCAGAGGAAAATATGTTTATCCATTTTTTATCAGTTGCCCAAATCGATCACATAATTTATCATCTAATTCTACATTTACGTATTTTGCAGCATCTAAAAAAACTTGGTATTTGAAATTTTCGTTCTTAAGATTAATTGCTGAAAAATATTTGAATGGGCTGTTTCCAAAATTATAAAATTTTTTCAGGTAATCAATTTCGTTTCTGTACACCTTTTTCGCTACAGACACAAATTTTGTTTTTCATAGGTACTTAGTAAATCTAAACTTGTATTCACTTTACTACTGAAAAATTGATCTTCAATCTGTTTCATTTTCTGATTCATAAGTCCCATAAAATGATGCACAAAGTGAATGTAACATTCGGCTAAAGATAAACTGAACTATCTTTATGGTCTCGAATCTCATATTCACTATCTTTCACGAATTTCCAAATGATTTTGTGCGTATCTTCTTCGCCCAGTTGTACAAAATGAAGTTTTATCGCTGACCAGGCATTAACAATTTTTTCTAAAGCTTTATGTACAGATAACAATTTTGTTATCACGTGGCGAATAATATCGTCATATTCCAATTCCAAAAAATCAAAGCAATCTTTTAGTTCCTTAATTCTTTCAAAGCTAATAAAAAATTCAGCATATATTTTTAATACCAAGGTTTCAACATCGAGAGACAATGCCTTACATGCGTGTCTAACTGCATTATGAAGTACATGCCAGTTACAAATATTTTTCAAAATTTTCGGATTAAGGTCCTATCCTATCCTCTTTGAGCAGCTAGTACTGCGCCAATTTTTAGACGTTGGGTCGTTGGAACGCCGACCGCGTTAGCTATTCCGTACACGGTACACGAGATACACGCGATACTGCATTTAACCCTTTCGCTTCTATGGACTGTTATAGCAGTTCAATTGATTTGACGCACAGGTGCTATGGACTGTTATAGTAGTCCAATTGATTTGGCGGCCAGATGCTATGGACTGCTATAGCAGTCTACCGACTTCATGAATTCAGTGTGGCTTTTTAAACATAACAAAGAGATTAATATATATATATATATATATATATATATATATATATATATATATATATATATATATATATATATACACTCTCATTGGAGCTTTGCATGTCCCTGATTGAAAGATTCGGGACTCACTCCTGCACCTGAGATATACATTTTTTTAAATCAACAAAAAAACAAGATTTGATTCGAATAATGAATTTGGTTTTTGAAAATTTGGAAATATTTGCAAATTATTTTGACGTTTTCGTCCAATATTTATATAAAACAAAAGAATTTCGCAAAGTTTGTCCACTCAAATCATCAAAAAAAGAAGATTTGATTCGAATAAAGATTTTGTTTTTTTTTAAATTTGGGAATATTTACAAATTATTTTGACGTTTTCGTCTAATTTTGACACAAAACAAAAGAATTTTGCATGGTTTGTCCATTCAAATTAACAAAAAAACAAATTTTGCTTCGAATAGAGATTTTCGTTTTTCAAAATTTGATATTATTTGCAAATTATTGCAACTAATACAAAGTACTAAAAGTATTCCAGAATATTGAGCACACATCAGTTAAAAAAAAAATCATTCGCAGCGAAAGGGTTAATTTTGTGCATATTCAAATTTACTTACGCTATCCGGAGAAATAATAGTTAAACCCGGAGCCCTGAGATAACTCACTGAAACCCGGAGTCTCTGGGCCAAACCCGGAGAGGTGGAAACCCTAGGGAAGCAATGGCAAACTACCACGAGTAATTCTGCCAAGAAAACCTCTCAAATAGTGCTGTTCGGAACCGGCGATAAACTGCTAGGTCCCGCATATTAGTGTGACGATGCATTCCACAAGTATGCTCGAGAGGTCGCCTACACTCTCGTAAGAGAGTACAGCACACATAAGAATAATTTTTTCGTACGCCAATGCATGTTGAGCATTGTTTGTATCATTGATTTTTTGCGTTTTTTATTTCGTTTCTATTTTCTCACTATTGTTACCATTGGTGTATTTAATCTGTATTTTTCTTTTATATTCAAGTACCTTTTTTCTTTTATATACAAGTAACTATATTTGAATTTACCGCCAAATTTTGTAACTAGATTGAACATTTGTCATAGTGTAAATCAGGTTTCTAGTTACTGCATTCTTAAAAAAATGGACTATAAGACGACAGGGCTTAGCAGATAAGACAGTATTCAACCTTCACTGCCCACCCACCTGGGTTTTATTATTACAATTTTTTGTTTTATTGATAATAGATTCTATCACATTAATATTCAAAACCAAATGCTAAATATTCAGAAAAAACTAAAAACGAAAATATAGTTATTTTGGAACATTATACGTTAAGGTATGGAGCGTATATATATATGAATAGACCTTTTCATAGTTTATCGGGCAATTTTTTGACGTATAACCAGTGAAAATAATTAAATGTGCCCGAAACTTTCATATTCCCGCCTTTAAAACATCGCGCAAACATTGGGGACGCGCATGCGCTTAACTAACCGTAAAAAGGTCCATTAGGCTGCGTATGACAGGCTCAATTTATATAATAATACCAAATATATATTTAACTACAACTACAAAGTACGGTATAATCTCGATAATCCGACACATATGGGACCAATAAACGGATTATCAGAAAGAGTGGTGGAAGGGAAGAGCGCGAGCGATCTGCAGACCGCTGGATTACTGAACGTGTCATCCGATTAACCAACGGCCGAATTACCGAGATTATACTGTATATGAAGGATACAGGCAAAGAACAGGGAATTTCCTCATGAATAGATTCAGAGAAAAAAGCAATTTAAACTTTAGAAGTTATAATCTTTTTATTGAGATCAAAGTATGCAGTAACTTTTCCTTAGAAATAACAATGACTTATTATTAAGCATATTTATGTTAAAATAAGAGTTTTCAGTTATTGACAACCATCTTACAAAAAGTACAAGGAATGTCCTTGGCGTCACAAACAAAAACAAGGAATGTCAAATTTAGTCATCAGCATCTTTGGTTTTTGAATCATATTTTAGTGTTTCATAAAATAATGGTGTTCTCTTGCACAAAATGGCATCAAAATCATCAAATCTCTATATTTTACTTCACTTTTGGGTAAAAAAAATTTATATGCAAAATCTGAAAGTTCGGACTCAACGTTAGTGACAGGATTACAACAATTACTTAGAATTTTTGTTTTCTCCCAATCTTTCCAAGTAATTTTCACTATACAGTACCACAGGACCATGTTCTTTGGAAACTATTACTTCCGTTTGCTTTTGAATTGGGATCTAACATTTCTTCATGAATTTTCCTGTGCGAAATTTCGACTATTCTCTTACGACTTTTCCTGGAGCAATTTCAATAACGTTGAAAGGTGACGGTTTTGTCCTTAAACTTTTAAGCAGTTTTTGCCATTTCATTGGTATGAAATGGCAAAAACATTGTCAGAACATTTCAAAATTTTCAAAAACTGAGTCAGAACATATTGTTTACAAATTTTAAATTAATATTAAAACAATGTAAATAAAGGAAACAAAGTCAAAGAACTCTTAACTTAAAAATCACCAGTTCACAATTCTCAATTTTTGGACTATCCTCCTTCTTTACCAGTATGTCATGGACATTCCTAATTCTTTTCGCTTTGGGCATATATAGAAACGTATTCATAGCAACATTTGTTGGATATTTGTAAAAACTAGTAATTTGATATGCAATTACCATAGACATAGATTTGCTACCAATGCAAAACAAAAAAATGTGACATTCCCTGTTCTTTGCCTGCACCCTTCATATATTATTTCAGTAAATATATTTAGAATTAGAAAGTGCTAAATATGAGCTACTAAGAGCAAACTATTTGTCTAGTTTACAGGATTTCCAATATAGATCTTTAAAGAAGCAAATCTATATTGATATATGTCGGACACACATGATTAAGCTCGAGCGGGGTGTGTGGAGAAGTATTTGTTGTAAACAAGACGATAAAATTTTATTATTATCATCACACTTAATTAATAACAATATTACTATTAACAATAATACTATGAACCCGGATAACAAAATAGCTGCGTAATTCAAATAACACAATATAAACATTGGTACAGAACTACCAAGAACACGCGGGCCAAGCTCGGCGTATTAAGATACGACCTTTAATTTTAGTTCACAACAACTACCTCGTGTCCCTAAATTCTGTTGACTTGCTCCCCTCTTGTACGAGAAGGTTCTATTTCACGCACACACACATCCATTATTATAAAAGTTATATGTTTCGACTTGGTCCCTCCTTGTTTAACAAACCGTAGTTTTCATCAAAATTCACCAATTAAAAATATAAATAGTGGGCTATATTACAGATAAATATTCACAAAAGTCTGGAGTAAACACACAAAGCTAGACCAGGGGTCGGCAAAGCGTGGCTCGCGAGCCTCATGTGGCTCTTTGCGTAGACATTTGCGGCTCTTCAAGCATTAAACACTCCGGCGTTCTTCATTCAAGCAGTTAAGCTTCGAGTTAAACCTAAAACTCGATAACTCGTAACCAGTGTTCCCTCTAAGCTGTGCGCGTGTGCGCGCACATAAATTTTAAACATAGCGCACATGAAAAATACACGTAAAAAAAGTTAAACAACATTGAATTTCAAATAAATTTAGAATTTTTGTCTTTAATTTTAGAAGAACTCGGTGCTTTATATCAAATTTTTCAACGCCGTGAATTAACACCCATCAATTTGCTCATGTAAAAATTGGAACAAAAAAAATAAGCGTGCTTTTAAAAAAGGCTAAGGATTTAAATATAACTATAAAAACAGATGATAAGTGAAAATTTGGAAGAAAGGTTTTTAGCGGATGAAGTCCAATGAAGATTGGATATCATTTGATGGATGGATGACCATAATTTAAGTATGCTCTAGCAGAAATTGTGTTTAAAATATAATTTTACTTTCTTTGAGATAAATCTGTTATACGCGAACAGAATTGGCTCCGAGCGCAACTGCACCGGCGCCAAAGGTGACACTTTTAAGAACTTCATGACCGAAATCCGAGAAAATATATTTCCTTAAAATCATTATTTATCAGTTGAATGGATAATTTGTAAGTGTTTCCTCTGCTAGTTGTAAATATAAAATTGCATTTTGCTAACAACTTCCGTTCGCGATACATGACTTGGGAAAATAAAATTGACAAAATTGAGCGAATTTTGCCGAAATTTGGTCGCCAGAGGAGAGAATTGGAAAACTAATTAATATTTTTAAGGAAGCTTGCGTGTAGCCATTTGAACGACCTCCTCAAAACGATGTCGCAATCCGTTTTTAATTATTTGCAACTGTTCTCGAGATACGGACTTGTGCAGTCGATATTCTGGAAAATTTGAATTCAGAATTTTGCAGTAAAAAATTTTTTCCAAACAATTTATACATCGAATTTCTCTTGTTGTCGTATAGTTTCAGTGTGCTGAAAATAATTTCGCTGGGATTTATTGTTTCCGAGAGGATTGTAGAAATCCGAAAATGCAACTTTTTTCAGATCGAAACGATAGATGTTTTTGGCGATTTTTTCAGAAAATGTTAGGGCTTTCACAAAATTTTTGCTGAATACTATTTTGCAGTTTATTCGGTTCAAATGCTCAAAATTCCGATATAGGCTACATCTTGCTTATTTGTAACTTTAGAGCGAAATAAACTGTAAAATTGTTTTCAGCGCTTCGATTTCCTTTGAGTAACCAAAAAAAAAAAATCGTAACAAAAAGTTTCGGTCGAAAAATGTGCTTTTTCAGGTTTTTTTTTCAAATTTTAAAAAAAACGGTAAATGGCAACAAAATTATTTTCGGTACACGGAAACTATTCGACAAGACGAACAAATCGATATGCAAATTGTTCGGAAAGATTAAATTTTTCACTGAAAAATTTCAAACTGAAATTTGACGATTGTCGATTTGATTGTCGATATCTCAGAAACTGTTATAGATAATTAATAACGGTTTGCGGTATCGTTTTCAGAAGATCATTTTCAAGATAGTTTTTAAGATTACTACTAGAATGTCTTCAAATTTTACTCAATTTTAGCAGGCCATCGTGAACGGAGAGAGGTAGCGAAATTTGCATTTGAAATCTGCAGCAAAAATGCTTACAGAAACGTTTTTACATTTAGTAAAACCGTTTTAAAATAACGATTTTAGCAAAATCGATTTTCTTGCATTTTATCGTTTCCGCAATCTTGACTTCCCGATTCGATGATATTTCGTAATTAAAAGCCTCCTAGGAATATGATATACGTTTTCCGACTAATTTTGAGATGCTGAATCGATTGGTGCTAACTAGTCGATGTGACAAGCCATTCAAAAGTTATGACATCGTGAAATCTGCTGGAAATACGAGAAAATATAATTTCTGAGAATCATTATTTATCAAGTGAATGAAAAACTTTAAAAGTTTGTCGGAAAGTGTTTTTCTTGCTGGTTGTAAATATACAAATAGCATCTTGCTAGCCTCTTTTGGATTCTGAATAAGCGGTTATAAGCGGAATAAGTGGTTTTCATTTTGCTGGCAATAAAAAGTTCGAAAATCCAAAAAAACATAACTTATAATCCGACTTTATTTGACAATTCAGCAAAGACATTACAGAGATCAGAATCTTCAGTTAACTGGTAAAAAAAAATGTAATAGTAGACGAAGTTGTCTTTTTGGCCACTGGTGGCGCTAACCGCGGTTATGCACGGAGCGAGAAACTATTTTAAATATGCAGTGCGGGAAACAAATCAAAATTAAACAAATCAAAGATTTTGAAGAAATGGTTTAGTTTATTTTGAATAAAGAACAATTTAAAATCTATGCAAATTACTGGATATCGGAGGCACATTTCTAAAACGAAACAAAGAAATCGATTGCAAGAAAACCATATGCTGATGAGAGTAAAATCATATATGAATGACGGAAACAATGTAAATTTAAGTCTATACAGTGTGGTTAAACGAAAAGACAGGAGAGAGAAGTTATAAAATAAATGCCATTAATAAAAAATGTAATCCTTAATTCCAAAAAATTTCAATAATAAGTAACTGTGAATTGATGTTTTTGTTTGTTTTGTTAAATGTGTTAATTGAAAAATTTAGAGCAGGCAACGCAATTATTAAATTTTCTTTTTTTTTCATTTGAATGAAAAGGTGAAGCCACAGTAATCAGCTAAATTCTGTCTTCAAGAACTAATGGTTTGACTTAATTTTAGAGTACTTTTTTCATTGTGTTCCGTTGAAATGTAGTAGTACAAAGTGGTATGCTGTAAGATCGAGTCAATGCGTATAAGTAGTTACAAAATTTAGCTGAATATTAATTATTATTTATTAGTATTGTATTTCTTATAATTTGCGCTTTTTTAATTGCCGCACATTTTTTTTTTATTTTGGAAAAAACTGCACACTCTTAAGAAGGTGCGCACACAGGTCAGAAAAAATAGAGGGAACACTGCTCGTAACACATCAATCTATAAAATAGATATTACACGCTACAATTGAATTAGAACTAACTAAGATACAAGCTATTCAAACTAATTCGTGTCACAAAAAATAGTATCACGACAAAATGACAATATTTTTGAAATTATAAGGAGTTTTTTAATGAATTAATATAATCCATAAACTAGATTAAATTAGTTTAAAGTTATATACAATACATCTATGTGGTATTAACACTTAGATAACAATCGACGATTGAAAATTGACTATGACACATAATAATTTCGAAAATTCCTTATATCTCCAAAAGTATTAACAACGTTTAAATGAGTTAATATGTGCTTAACACTAAACAGGTTGCGCGATTGAAGGGGAACATTGCTAGTAGCTGCCCCGTTTTTAAAGAATTAATAAAAAAAAGTTTGTATAGAACTGTGAAAAATACAAAATAATTTTCCAGGGAAAGTCGAGAATCTTATAAATTTTCCGGTTCAAAATACACACTGTAAAGGCTAGTTTTTTCAAAAGAATAATTTTCCAAATTCGAGTTTTTCTGAGCGTCGAAATTTCTATTGATCTGATAAGGATCCAAATCTGAAATACAACCGTTAACAGCTTCCAAAACCGAATTTCTATTTTGTTTCGCGATTTCCCGTCTAAACCCCAATTAGGGAAAAGTGATTTTTTGCGGGAAATCCTTTAGTTTCGCAAGACTCGGTCCAAATTCCTAGCCGCAATTTTTTCAAATATCAAGAAGGTATTAAGAAATTTCTTCCGTTTTCCAACGTCTGGTTCTAAATCCAAGCATCAATTTTTCCGAAAATCAAGGGGAATCTCCAAATCTTAAACAACTTTCTCAGTTGTTTCCCAAAAGTTTGGTCCATAATCAATATAACAATATTTCTGAAAATCTAGAAACTCCACTTAGTCTGGACCAGAAACAAAGCAAAACTCCAAATTTTCGAATAATATCTTCTGTTCCTCAGAGTCTGCTCCGAACTGTAAGTAAAGATTTTTCCGAAAATCAAAGAAAATCTGCAAACCTCTTCAGTTCAGTTTCCCGAAAATCGAGGAAAAAGTCCAATTTCACACAAAACCAAAGTTGGTTGTTACATATAAGTTTCAAATAAAACATAACGTTCTTCTACGTCAACTACTCCTATACTTTGATTATAAATTGACGTATTACTACGTCGTCGGCTAACAGGTTTCAAATTAAAAAACGTATTACTACGTCAAAGGGCTACAAAGTGTTACTAACTAGACTAGAACTAGATTCAATTACCTACAAAATAAAATTTTGATAGAAGTAACTGTAACTATCAGCTAAACAAAATAATTTTTAAAATAGGAAGCGTCTAATTTTTTTTTTTCGAAAATATTGGCTCTGTGTTACTTTTGTTATCTCATTTCCTTGATTACTTGGCCCTTCTCACTTGAAAGTTTGCCGAGCCCTGAGCTAGACAGATAAAACTAGACAAAACTTGTTTGATAAATATTCACAAAAGTCTAGACTAAAGGCTAGAACGCAAGGATAAAACTATACAAGTTTTGTCTGATGAGGACTAGACAGACAAGATTAGATATCCGGCATAAATATAATAAGTTGACAAGGCAAAATTAAACTTACTCTTTTATATTATTTTGTTAAATGTAAATGAAGTTGTTACCGTGAAAGACCGAAATTTGGGTAATGTCGACTTTCACCGGTGAATGTCAACATTCACATAGTCGCTTGGTATATGTCCGGAATATTTGCTACATACCCTTATTTCTGACTTACACCGATAAATATCGACATTCACCATGCACTAATGGTGAATGTTGAACATGTCGGAGTTTATATATTTTCTACTCCGTAATTCAGTCGCTATAAAACGTCACGAGGGTGATTTTAAGGGTAATCACGAGGGTAATTTTTTCGCCGCTCTTTCTGAGAGGAGTGACCAATAATTTAAAACCCACAGTACATTCTAAATGAGAAACGAAAATAGTGGTAATAAAAAATTACTTAATTATGTGATTCAAATCTTATTTATGGCAACATATATCAACATAAGACTGATAAAGCTGATTGACTCCCAGCAGAACAAACGACAAACAAAGGATTTGGCGGGAGAGAGCCAGTCGCCTCTCTGTCGGCATCTCCATTTTGGACCTCCACCAGAGCGTATCTGTGATTGTCGACTTACACCGGTGAGGGTCCCAATGTACTACAAAGTAATGAAATATTCGATCTTTCACCGACGCATTTGGTATGTGTTGACATTCACCGGTGAAAGTCGACATTCTCCAATTTCGGTCATTCACGATAACAGAGTTTTCATAAATTAATCTTACAAAGGCTGATTGGAAGTTAAAATCCTCTGAAAAGGTTCATAAATCTAAAATATTTTTCATTTACAAATAATTTTTTAACAAAAATATTTGATTTGTTAATTTCTCTATATCCTTTTTAAGAAAACCATGTATGGCGCCAACGTTATAATATTCGAAGGAATTCTAACATTCTACAATCCAAAAGTGTTAAGTATGTTGGACATGAAGATATTCGTAGACACTGACGCCGACGTTCGTCTCGCCAGACGTTTAAGAAGGGACATCTCAGCCAGAGGCAGAGATCTAGATGGCGTTATCAAACAATACACCGGAATGGTTCAACCTTCCTTCAACCATTACATTGCACCATTGATGGCTCATGCCGATATTATCGTTCCAAGAGGTGGAGAGAATGAAGTGGCTATTCAATTGATTGTACAACATGTACACACCCAACTGCATTTAGTAAGTTTTTTTTTCCTCTAACCATTGTGGGTCTAGGGGGGTTAGCCCTTAAAACACTGCAGCCCATTGGTCTATTGTATTTCCCCACATTGTTTCGTTCATGCAAATAGATTCAATCCCTCTATCAGGTCCAGGATTCTATGTGCCATTTTATGCAGGTGTTCTCGTAGAGGGCAGTGTCCTGTAAGTAGGCCTACCACAATTGCGATCTGGCAGTTCCTTGGCAGTTGCAGGATTTCAGCAGTTAGAGTTTCCGATAGGTTTACTAACATTCGTTTGCTGTGTGTCAGACCATTCAAATTGACCCACTGTAGACGGTGCTTAGTTGCTACCCATTTACGGATTTTATTTGGGGTCGTGGTCTTGGTAATGTAGGGTCCGCTTTCAGCAATGATGTTTGCCTTGCAGGCTCCATCTTTTGCTAGCTTATCCGCCATTTCGTTACCCACCAGTCCCGTGTGGCTAGGCACCCAAGCGAGTGTGACCTTGTTATGCTTTGCCAAGGCTTTTATGTCCTGATGATAGTCCCGAGCTGTCTTGGATTTGATTTCGTGACACGCTAGAGCATTAATCGCAGCCTGACTGTCCGTGAAAATGCGGATGTTTCTACTTTTATAGTCCATTCTCAAATTTTCACGGGCACAGACCGTGATAGCGTGTATTTCTGCTTGGAATACTGTGGCATGTGTCCCCAGGGGTACAGATAGGCTGCACCCCAGGGACAGTCCATAGATTCCTGCGGCAGTACCACTGTCTTTCTTGGAGCCGTCTGTATACCAATCCAGTCCTCCTTGGCAAGTGGTTATTTGATTGCCTTCTGTCCATCGTAGATGTGTTTTGAAGGGTATGTTAAATGAAAGCCTTTTGGCCATCGAATAGTAAGTTTACAAATTGGTATTTACTATTCACCAGACAGGCCAGACTAAACACTCAATATTAAATGGATAGTCAAACAAGACCTACAATAGTATATAGTCAAAACTAAATGGATATGCTTGCCGCAGCGACCCCGTGGAGTGATCATGCGGCGATCACGTGATAGTTCGTAGTGACGTTGTAAAAAGCCTGATTTACACTGCTTTGTCAAATTTTACTTTTGTGCGGAAAATATAAATAATTGTAAACAAAGTCTAATCACTAATTTTAACTAAGACAGAAACACTGAAAACTCGAGAGCACGTGGCTTACAACCGGACTGGTCGACTGGTTTAACGTTTCGGCTGCGTGATCTACGCATCAAAAGCGTTTGCACTCACCAATAGGGAATCATCCCCAGAAAATCACGTGAAGATCACGCAAGTTTAGTTTTATTATTCCATCGGGTGGCTGCGGCAGTTATAGACAGAAAAGGCCACACCGGCAAGATTAGAGAAGAATTAACAGACGAAACAGACAAGATTAGGCAGATATGATGAGACACACAAAACTGGTCTAAATAGATTAACAGTAGAACTAATATATTAAAGGCAAGACTAGACAGATTTTTTTTAAATCCGTAGCCGGCGATTTATTAGGGGGTCACCCTCGCAACCAATACACTGCTGTCGGTCTCGGTGCCGGTGCTGTCAGTGATTTCTTGCTCCATTACTCCAAACTTCTTGCTCCAAAAGATACGTTTCCACCCTTTCCGATCGATTGTGATGTCCTTGGCTTGATGGCTATCCAGTCTTTGGTTTTTCAGATCTTCTTCCACTTGTTTCAACCATGTCTTCTTTGACGCGTTTCTTTGTATTCTCCAGTCTGGCGGTCGCTCCCGTCAAAGGAGTTTGCGTGGAAGCCGGGTGTTATTCATCCGGCAGACGTGGCCCAACCAACGTGGTCTTCGTTTTTGTATTTCTTCTTCGATCGGTGTCTATTGATCGTCTCGTTTCGGAGTCGGTCGTGGATAGAGACACGGAATATCCGTATTATATCTCAAGCATCGTATTTGGAAGACCTCAAGCTTGTTTAGGTACGGTGTGAGCAGTTTCCACGTTCCCAATCCATAAAGAAGGATAGGAAGGATTAACGTTCGGTATAGGCGTATTTTGGTTTTAATGGTGATATTCGTCCGCTTCCATATGCACCACTTTAGCGAGACGAATGTTGCTGTTGCTTGACCGACCCGGTTATGAAAGTCAGCCTTCGACGAGTTCCTTCGAGTCTGTTCGATTTGGGTTCATCGAGGTAAACCCACGCTTCCGATCCGTCTGTTGTGAGCACTTTGGTTTTATCCGCATTGATATTTAATCCGTATGACTGGGCGATGTGGGAAATGTCCTACAAAAATCTTACTTCGGCATCCGTGTCGGCGCTCAGCGCTGTCGGTGCCGCAGGATTTCTTGCTCCATTCACGATACGTTTCCTCTCTTTCCGATCGATTGTGATATCCTTGGCTTGATGGGTATCCAGTTTTTGGTTTCTCAGATCTTCTTGCACTTGTTTCAATGTCTTCTTTGGCGCGTTTCTTTGTATTCTCCAGTCTGTCGGTCGCTCCCGCCAAAGGAGTTTGCGTGGAAGCCGGGTGTTATTCATGCGGCAGACGTGGCCAAAACAACGTGATCTTCGTTTTTTGTATTTCTTCTTCGATTGGTGTCTGTTAATAGCAGCTTTCTCTAATCGTTTCGGAGTCGGTCGCGGATAGAGACACGGAGTAATTGTCTCAAGCATCACATTTGGGAGACCTTGAGCTTGTTTAGGTCCTGTTTGAGCAGTGTCCACGTTTCCGATCCATAAAGAAGAATAGGAAGGATTAACGTTTGGTATAAGCGTATTTTGGTTTTGATGGTGATATTCGTCCGCTTCCATATGCACTACTTTAGCGAGGCGAATGTTGCAATTGCTTGACCGATCCGGCTATGAATATCAGGCGTCGACGCCAATTCCTTCTCTGTCACAAACGATCCCAAATACTTGAACTGTGGTACCTGTTCACTTTGGGTTCATCGACGTAAACCCTTGCTTCCGATCCGTATGTTGTGAGCACTTTGGTTTTATCCGCATTGATCTTTAATCCGTATTATTATTATCGTGTGGCACGTACATATAACAAGGTGAGTATAAACATTCCTTAAAACTTACTAGCTAATATATTACATTTAGCACCGTCACAAATCTATGTCCAAATTGATCAGCCAACATATTGCTTCTGGAGTCAATTCTGATTGACCGATGCCGCCAGTGAACTGTTGTAGTGGACATTCATCTATGATGTGAGCTATTGTTTGTTCAACCGCTGCCGATTATAGTCACCGATTATAGTCACTCCATAGTCACCGAATATTTATTGAACCAGACAACGTAGAAGCTTCATTTTTACTTTCCGACGTTAACTTTTTAGTTAAGCCGTGCCAAGGTCGATTAACAACAGTTACACCAGGTAAAAAGTCCATAACACTAAGTTTCAATAGACCCGTATTCTCCACCAAGTCCCAGATGGGTCCAATAGTATACCCCAGCGGTGCATCAGTTGGACACATCTGCTTTTCAACATGAAGCCGCTCGGCGTGGCAGTCGGGTCGGATATCAGTTGGTTGTTATGTGCACTATCCCATATTACCGTCAAGTAATTCTCTTGCTTCTTTCCAGAATGGATTTCTTGACCTTAATCTGTCAGGAATGACAGGTTTATGACAGGACAATGCAATGTTTTGTGTCGGTTTCAGTTTTAGGTTCTTCTTGTTATAACCCGCTGTGTAGCAGCACCAGGTTGTTGAATATTAGTTGCGTGTAGACGTATGTAGGGTGAACCACGGGCAGGTTGTCAACTGTCACCCCTTTAATCCGTATGACTGGGCGATGCGGCAAATGTCATACAAAATGTCTGTTGCTTCGGCATCCATGTCGGCGCAGACGAACATCAGATCGGTTTTTTGCTGATGCGGTGTTGGAAGGATTGGCCGTTGAGACAGTCATGTTCAACGTTTCCAGGGGACGCCGGATTGCTTTCATTACAATCTTCGTAGAGGCTCCTTCCTTGTCCCCCAAACTTTTTTGGCCCCAAAGAAAGTTGTCCGCAAACTTTTGGAAGGACATAGTGTGATCCGGACACGAATAGTAGTATCAGATCGGTTATGAAGTCGTCTCTGTCGCCGTATCGGACGTCGTGTCGTTCATCGAATGCTTTCCGCATAATTTCCGCGTCAACCACAACGTTAAAAAGTAGTGGCGAGGCGATTTCTCCTATAATAATATATTGACAGATAAGAGTTGATAAGATAACCAGAGGCTAACAATTTATGTTTCTTTTATTTTTTAGAGAGGATTCAAACTTCGTGAAGAATTGGCTCAAACACAAAACTACGTGGGCCAGAAAAGACCAGATACGGTTCGTCTGTTGCCAACGACTCCCCAAATCAGAGGACTGCACACTTTCATCAGAAACAAAGACACGCCAAGGGACGAGTTTATATTTTACAGTAAACGTTTGATACGTCTTGTTATCGAATACACTTTGTCCTTGATGAATTTCTCTGAGCGAACCGTCGAGACCCCACAAGGAGTCACATATAAAGGTAAACAAAATTTTATTTAAGGTTTTTCAACAAAGACAGCAACGTAATTCAAAAAACACAATATGAACATTGATGCAGCACTGCCAAGAACATGCGAGCCAAGCTCGGTTTCGGTTTCCTGATCAGGATTCCTGATTTGGAGACCCGAATGCTTGCCTTACATATAAAATGTTCAACTGGGCGCATATTTTCCAAACGGAAAAAACCTGGCGTTTGTTTCGGAAATAAACCGTGCGTTCGGGTCATTCAGAACGGAAAAAACCGAATGACGTCCGCAACCGAATGACAAACCGATAATCCGCCGCACATGAACGGAAATTTCCGTTCGGAACTTTTCTTCCTTATCCAAACAACCTCATGCACGTATTTTGTTTTAAATTTTCTCTTTTATGCCATTGTGAAGTTTATCAAAGGATTTCATTGACATCCTATAAAATTTGAGGAACTCTTCTCGGTGTGCTCGTTATTTTGCTCTTTTCAGATAGAATTAACTCTTTTATTCTTTTGGTGTTTAGTGGGTGTACCCGATATTGACATATGCATTTTTTTCTTACTTAGCGCCAGTAAAAGTGCAATGGAAATTAATTCATCGTCGTCCATCTTAAACGTGCTTTCACGAAAGCGTCTCTCTACCTACTGGCAGTGTAAATTCCTAATACAAAAACTCGAACGTCTGCGCTAGTCTCACGGAATTCCGAATCAGGAAACCGAATCCGGAAACCGTGTGTATGCGGCCAGCCTTAAGATACAAGCGTTTAGTTTTCGTTTACAGCAGGGTTTCTTAAACTATGGGTCGCGACCCTAAATGTGGTCGCTTAACGAAATCTTGGGGTCGCGAGATTTTATTGTGAAATATTAAAAGATGGATATCAAGAGGTCAAAGTTTAAGGAGATTATTATTATTAAAGGACGAAATTAAAATATTATTTATCAAACAAAAATGTGATCTTGCTACTTTGTTTTCAAAATGACCTATAGCTATCCAAGCTGTGTTATCTATCAGCTATTTTTGAGAAATTAGACGATTTCAACTTGTCTCTTCTAGGAAAAAATTGTAATATATTTACTTCGAATGATAAAATGAAATCTTGTTACGACTTTTACTTCCTCTAAATCAGTGGTGCGCAAACTATTTTCATTTGCGACCCAACATTTTCTGTAAAATTTTATCACGACCCCTGGATAAAAGTAACTTCTTCCTCTAAAGCTCTACAGCCCTGGGTGGGCCTTGGCTTGAGTTACAACATCCTTCCATCTCTCCCTGCTGTTAACCAATTGCAGCCAGTTTCTCACACCTAATATCTTTAGGTCGTCGATGCAGTCATCTCGCCATCTCTTAGGTGGTCTACCCCGAGCTCTTCTTTCATGTGGACGCCAGTTCGTCAGTATTTTCGGTCCTCGGGTGCTTTCCATACGCATAACATATCCAAACCATTGTAACCGTAGTGCCTTTTACATGCCTACCGCTGTAATATAGGCGACACTTTCGTTTGTTTATGCTACCTTCACCCTTCCATCTGATTTCTTGTAGTGCCGTTACGTCTAAATGATATTTATCGAGCTCTTCTGCTATTTCCTCTGCATCTTTCCTGGCTGCAACATGGTACGTACATTCCATGTGCCGATTTTTAGTTCCGTTTTCAAGTCCATGTTTCTTTTCTTAGTCCGTTGTATATTAATCAATCCGATCCGAGGCTGAAGTCTTTCGTATCTTGAAAATTTTTGCGAGGTGAGGTAGTTAGCCTCACGCCCAACCTCCTTTTCGGAGGGCCATTTCTCCCGCTCTCGTTAGCCCCGACCCCACCATCCATACGGGTTGGTTACCGCATCTCAGGCGAGGTTGCTCGGGTTATCAGGGTTCACCACGTGGAGGTGAGAGTCGGAATTGGGTAGGAGAGGCTATGTGGCAATCTCTTCCTGTGCGATTGCCATGCGTGAACATTGTAAGTCCCAAACAGTTGTACAACATCTCCAGAAAAGCTTTATTAAATCCACAAATTAGTTTTTGAAAAAATTAAGTTTGAAAATGTCAATGTTTACAAATTTGATTTTCAGGGAGGAATTTACAAAAAACTGCAATATTTGCTGAAATAAATATGAAAAAAATGAGAAAATTTGCTAAATATTCCAGAACAGTTCTACCAACAACTCCACAAAATTTGAAACAAATCCCTAAATTATTTTTTGAGAAAATTAAGTTTGAAAATTTCAATGTTTACAAATTTGATGTTCAAGGTGGAATTTGCAAAAAACTGCAATATATGCTGAAATAAATATTAAAAAATTCGGAAATTTTGCTAAATATTCCGGAACAGTTCTACCAACATGTCCATAAAATTTGGAACAAATCCCCAAACTAGTTTTTGTGAAAATTAATTTTGAAAATTTCAATGTTTTTCAAATTTGATTTTCAAGGTGAAATTTTCAAAAAACTGCAATATTTGCTGAAATGAATATTAAAAAATTGGGAAATTTTGCTAACCATTTCGGAACAATTCTAGCAACATCTCCACAAAATTTGAAACATATCCCCAAATTAGTTTTCGAGAAAATTATATTGGAAAATATCAATGTTTTTAATTTCTTTATATTGACATATCACTATTTACTGCTACCCAATACTTACACACAAAATGCCATAAATTTTTTATGAATTCGGCGACCCAAAAAGATTCTTTATCGACCCCTCTGGGGGTCGCGCCGCATGGTTTGCGCACCACTGCTCTAAATGATCAAGTTTGGTCATCTTCCCAGTACATCGGCGACACCGGAACGTCTCCACGGACCGGTCCGAAGACTTCACTAAATCATTCAATCGGTAGTAGCAAAGGGCAGGGACGTAATCAACACGAGCTTATGACTCGCGCTTACTGGGAATTCCTCGTTCATGGGGAACAATTGCAAGCACCAATCCCTAGCACGAAGGAGGTTCAACAAGTTACTTGGGCCGTTCTTCCAGTGATGACACGCTGATTCCTTCAGTGTAGCGCGCGTGCGGCTCAGAACATCTAAGGGCATCACAGACCTGTTATTACACAATCTCGTGCGGCTAGAAGCCGCCTGTCCCTCTAAGAAGAATGAGGGACACCTGGTGGTGCCCTTCCGTCAATTCCTTTAAGTTTCAGCTTTGCAACCATACTTCCCCCGGAAGCCAAAAGCTTTGGTTTCCCGGAAGCTGCCAGCCGTGTCATCGGAGCAACATCGGCGGATCGCTGGCTGGCATCGTTCATGGTTAGAACTAGGGCGGTATCTGATCGCCTTCGAACCTCTAACTTTCGTTCTTGATCAATGAAAGCGTTTTTGTTAGAAAGTTAGAACTAGGGCGGTATCTGATCACCTTCGAAACTTTAACTTTCGTTCTTTAACATTGAAAGCGTTCTTGGCAAATGCTTTCGCTTCAGTCCGTCTTGCGACGATCCAAGAAATTCACCTCGGGAGTTCCAAAAACCAACAAATGAGAACCGAGATCCTATTCCATTATTCCATGCATACAGCGTTCAGGCAAATGAAAGTTTTATTTAAAAGATCAACATTTGGAAAAGTAGGGTAGAAAAGAATTCGTTCCAAATATTTTCCAGTATCGACAATTTAATATATGAGAAAAATTTCTCAGAAAAATCTGATAGATAACACAGCTTGAATAGCCTAGGTCATTTTGAAAAAAAGTAGCAAGATCACATTTTTGGCCCTGTTGGGCCATGGCCTGGTTTATAGCTTTCTTCCAGACTTTTCTCTCCAGTTTGTGATAATGCTCTGTTCTGCTTCCCTGATTACTTACTTCATCTTTCCATCTTGCTTTTGGTCTGCCTCTCCTCTTGTACCACTTAAGCTCCTTTCAAAAAAGAAATTTGGTACTCTCTCTACATTCATCCTCATGATGTCTCTGTCCTTTGACTAGTAGTAATAACCTTTATTGGCATAATTAAAATACTTTACACTACCATACATACAGAACAAGCAAAAAAAAAGTTGTGAAACTAAAACCCCATTACAAAGAAAAAAGAAATTTTACCACCCTATAAACATCAACACCTGTACATCGGTCATAAACTCATACACTAAACCGCAAGACTCAAAAAAACTACCCCGTCGCATCCGCTCTTTCCATCTTTTCACTGTGAATAAAAACGCCAGTCCCTTCCCGTTCTCGTCCATGCACTCACTCCGATCCTTTCCTCGCCTTCTCCTCTTCATTCCACTCCGCCATCGTGCATTCTTATATCCTATGACTCCACATATCCTCCTTCAACCCACACACCAAACACCTTCTACTTTCCTCATTCATCCAATGTCTCCTACCACGCTCTTCATTACCACGCCAACACGGACTGGTCGTCCGACCCTTTAATTGTCCTCAAATAACCAGGAACACGGCCGTGCACTAAGTCCTTTGAGTACTGCGATTATATTTGGATGGTTAAATACAATGTTTTACTTTTAGGAAAAAGGATGGGCACAAATAAAATTTGTGGAGTGTCAATTTTAAGGGCGGGAGAGACGATGGAACAAGCGTTCTCAGATGTCTGCAAAGACATAAGAATAGGCAAAATACTTATCCAAACTAACTTTCATACAGGAGAACCTGAGGTAAAAAAGTTAATTATTTAAACAAATATTGTGAATAATCATGTTTTTTAGTTGTTTTATTTGAGGCTTCCTAAAGACATAAAGGATTTTAAAGTGATATTGATGGATGCTACAGTAGCAACAGGTGCAGCAGCAATGATGGCAATTCGTGTTCTTTTGGATCACGATGTGGCTGAAAGCAACATATTAATTGTGTCTTTGTTAATGGCTGAATCTGGAGTGCATTCTATAGCGTACGCTTTCCCCAAAGTACAAATAGTTACGACTGCTATAGACCCGGAAATTAATGACAAATTTTATGTCTTGCCAGGTATTGGTAATTTTGGGGACAGATATTTTGGGACTGAGCCATCAGATGAATGTTAAATGTTTAATTTTATAATTGATGAATAATCTCTATTTGTACTTATTTTATTTTACTTAAATCTAAGTACCTTAATTTTTCAGTATCATTTTCGTTGTGATAATTGTTTGGAAATTTTGCTTTTTAGTTTCTAGTCTTATTGATTAATGACCTTTGTAGTATTAAAACTCCTGTTCACTTTTAATTAATTAAGTTTAGGAATAGTAAAATACTGCACTGGTAGGATTTCTTAGTTCCTGCGCATTTTTTTTATACAAAATGGGTTTCTTTAAAGCAAATGTTGCCCTACTTAAATATATACAAGAAGTTCCAGTCAAATACAACCAAATATTTTACAAAATTGTTACTTCTCATAAATATACAAGATAAATAATTTAAAGAAATAAAAAAAAAAATGTTAAAAGAAATTTATTTTAAGCTAAATAATTTTTTAAAGAAGTGTTTCGTATCTCTACAATATATTTTATTGTGCATAATATATTTAAAACCAAACCTTATTTTTTTGTTAAAACAGTTTTATTTTAAGGGTGCGTCAATATAACGACATAAAACAGCAGACCAATGTTCTACTCTAGTTGCATTGATGTTCATATTCGTATTATTTTCCAGCAACTTTTTTACATGTTCCTCACATTCTTCAAAGCTTGCATCCAATCCTGCAAACTTTGATCCCCAACCCGAAGAAAAACTCAAATATCTCAGCTACAAATAATTACCATTTAACAAAACTTTTTCTTAAACAAACTCCATCCTTCAAATACCTGTATGCTTTTATTTATTTGTACATCGTTGACCAACTTTACCGCCAATCTAAGAGCTTTGGCATAAGAATCTAGGGAAGTTATTACAGCTTCAGCAAAATCTTTTGGCTCAAAATACCCTTTATGATTGGGCAAATAGAACGTTAAACCACCTGGAGCTATTCCTCCACTTTCTATTACTGTTCTTAATAATAATGTAGCTTTTGATACATCCATCAGGTCATCATTTTTTATGTCCACACAACCCAAAGACCCATAACTAGATAACAAGAAAAAAAGTTTATCAAACATAGAAGAACGAATAAGAGAACCCTATGTAGTATAAACTATAGGTTTGAAGAAACTTCTGAGATAAACTTGTATAACTAACTCTTATCTAGTCTAGACTACTATTTGTAAGCATGTTATAAAACTGTATAGTGTTTATCTACCCATCTCTGGTTTGTCTCTCTAATCCATTTGTCTTTATAATCTTGTCTGCCTAGTATTATTAGAATAATCTTGCCAATCTCATCTTGTTTGCCAAGTGTTGGCGGTCATTGACCGCCGGTCAGTCAGATCTACTCGTGGGGTGGGATTCCGTGGTAAAGGCTTCTATTTTCATTAATGAGATATTAAAGTTCAATAACAATACAAGAAAAATTCGTTGCCAAATTTGGCGGGTTTGCTACCCATGGTCCTCCAGTGGTGCGCAAACTATTTTTATTTGCGACCCAACATTTTCTGTAAAATTTTATCGCGACCCCTGGATAAAAGTAACGTGAACATTGTAATTCCCAAACAGTTGTACCAACATCTCCAGAAAAGCTTTATCAAATCTCCAAATTAGTTTTTGAAAAAATTAAGTTTGAAAATGTTAATGTTTACAAATTTGATTATCAAGGTGGAATTTACAAAAAACTGCAATATTTGCTGAAATAAATATTAAAAAATTAGGAAATTTTGCTAATTCTGGAACAGTTCTACCCACATCTCCACAAAATTTAAAACAAATCACCAAATTAGTTTTCGAGAAAATTTTATTGGAAAATATCAATGTTTTTAATTTCTTTATATTGACTATCACTATTTACTGCTACCCAATACTTACACACGAAATGCCTTAAATTTTTTATGATTTCGACGACCCAAAAAGATTCTATATCGACCCCTCTTGGGGGTCGCGACCCATGATTTGCGCACCACTCTACTCTGGTACTATTGTACTTGTCTATTATCTTATCTATTATGTAATCTTCTATAATTAGTTCACTATTTTAGATTATTAAATTAATGAATTGAATACATACGCATTTGCCATATAGAAATCATGTCCAGTCTTAACATTAGTCTTAAAATATCGATCGTAATTGTAATGTTTTAATAAGGTCAGTGTACTATACAAATCCGAATTATATTGATTATTCGCATTCTTTTTAGGCTGTTCGTAGTTAGTTTGCATAAGCAATTGCCCTCTGAATCCGATCTTGTCTCTTTGCTCGACGATCATTTTCAAAAACCTAGCGTAATGTTTGCTTTCTTTGGCCAAATCGGTATTGATTATGTCGAAGTAACCCTCTTGTTCCCCACTGAAGAGGAAATTTTCAGCGTTTAGTTTGTGAGCAATGTCCAGCGCGCGTTTGACTTGGAACCCTGCGTACGTTACAATGTTTGCGTCCGAGTTGGTTACAGCTCCATTTTTATATCTAAAAATATTTTTTTGATGATAAAAAAATGATTTACAAATTATTATGATAAAAAATATACTGATATTTTCAATATTAAGACGCTTATAAATCAATTAGAGCCCTAATTTTTAGTAATTTAAATATTACCTATTATGATTTTTGAAATCAACTCCAATCCACAAAGGCTTAATACCAGTTTTCTGCTGATATTCCCCGACTAGATCAACAATCTGCTCAAAATTATTTTGAGTTTCCTCAAATGTCTCACCTTCTGGAGCCAAATCTCTATTATATCCAGACCAAAACTTCAAGCCCAACTTGATGCACAACTCAAACATTGCCCTAATGCTTTTCTTGTAACTCTCCAAATTGTGATTGTCCTCACACCAGGGACGTTGAATGCATCCAGGATATGGAGTAAAAGCCTGACCTAGGAAGATACTTGGTCTGAGCCATTCCTCCATAGGTCTTCCATGAATCCTCTCTGATCCATTATAATAACGGTAATAAATATTATCTTCCGCGCTAAATGGAGCATCAGGCTTATATTCTACACGACCCAAACCTATGTTTAAACAAACGATTTTATCAAATCTTTTTTCTATTTCGCGTCTGTAATGGACTCATAAGAGCACTCATATGCGTGCGGTTATGACTATTATGACAATTTTCTCAATATGTATCGGCGATTTTTTTATTTAGAAATGGCATAAAAGGGCGCAAAATAGAAAAAATACTATAAAAAAAACTCGTTCGTAGGGCGTTTTTCAGCATTTGTCTATTAGAAAATCGCGTCCAAAATTGGACGCGTGCTGTAAAATCGCGCTTACTGAACTCGTCCTTTAATATACTATTAACATATTTTGTAATTTATACCTTGGAAGTTTTCTGTTGAAGTTTCAACAGACCTTGCAGTTGCTTCTCTAGTTTTTTGTCTTTTGACACTACCTGGAGCGTACATTTTAGTAAACTGAAACTTTAATCTTAAGCTATGGTTTATATATAATCGAGTTTTAAAAAATTGGTGGGATGAGTGTTACAGGAACATTATATAGGTTTTGTTGTTGTGTGTAATAGTGTAACTGTTTTTTACGGTGCGTGATTATGAAAAGAAAATAAGTGTTGTATTATTTAGTCGTGTAATTAATATTATTCAGTATCAATATAAATAAAATATTATTTTTTTAAGATAAATTATATCTTAACTATGTAAACATCCAGATTAATCGAGCAAGTATTGAAACAAGAACTGCAATTATTAAAACATATTTCAAATTATCATTATTTGTTTCTTCAACTCCTAATTGCACACCAGAAACTTTTCCATTTTCCAAAGGTTTCACTAATCCAGGCATTACAACTTTATCTACAGGCTTTCCTAACATAGAAAACTTTGTAGCTTCAACTACTTTAACAGTTAACAGTTTTCCCATATATTCTTTATCCATAGGCACTAAAACCTGCTCATAAAATTTATTATGCCCAACATAATATTTCTTATCATGTGAGATTTCTGTAACAAGAACATCTTGGATTTCACCAACTTTATGACCATAAGGTTCATAAGTGTAAAATAAATCTGTTAATCTCTTAGTTCGAGTTTTAACATCGTTTGCTGGGATTCTAGGTAAAAGTGCAGCAGGTGTGCCTGGTCGTGGGAAAAATTGATTTATAAACAAACTAGGAAACTTGTATTTTGCACATAAGCTCATAGTATCTTCAAAATCCTTTTCAGTTTCTGTTGGAAAACCACAAATTATATCTGTAGCTATAGTCATACCACTTATCCTAAAAATACAAACGTTAGTTACATTTTTTTGTCATACAATAATTTACCTTTCTTGTAGAAAATTAACGACATGTTCAAAATCGTCTCTACAATATTCCCGTTTCATTTCACCCAAAACAGAATCACTTCCAGACTGAACAGGTACATGTAAAAAGCTATAGACTCGAGGATGTGCCAAAATCTTGGACATTTCCTCTAAATGCTCTAAAATATAAGGAGGATTTGTCATTCCCAATCTCAATCTACAACCTTCTGGAATGACCTCTACCAATTTCCAAAGCAAATTCGGTAAACTAGTCCCAATATCTCTTCCATAAGTTCCAGTATCTTCCGAAGTTAACCAAATTTCAACAACACCTTCTTCAAAGGCTTGCACAGCTCTAGCTACAATTTCCTCAGGAGGATAACTACCTAAATCTCCTCTAGCATGTTTTGTTTTACAGTAGGTACACTGATTTAAACATCCTGTATTAATAGCAATAATTTCAATTAAAGGATTTCTGCGTACTTTTGGGAGCAGTAAAGAAGCTCCCCCAATTTTTTTTCCATTTGCCTTTTTCGTTCCCATTAATTTAACAGTGTTACCTTTCAAGGTCTCTTCAACCACTTCGACAACTCTATCAATTTGTTGGACACCTACGATGCTTAAACCATGGAGGAAATTGGCTTTTGGTGCCCCTTGTGGTACACAACCAGCTAAAACAACATGTTTGCCTTGCCGTTTAGCCGAATCAATTTCATTACGGAAATGATCTTCAGCAGGATTTTTGACTGTGCAGCTGTTCAACAGCCACAAATCTGCATTTGATTTATCTTGTGTGAGATTATAACCATAAGCTGCTAATTGTCCAGCCATATACTCAGAGTCTGAACTGTTATGGGCACAGCCCCAAGTTTTAACGTAAATAGTTTGAGTTCCAGGTATGTTTCCAACAATAGCAGCAGGGGGTGCGACTTCTTTTTCATTGCGTTTCCTTGCTTTTACTTTAACTGCTTTTCGGTTACTGTAACGTTCTTTAGGAGTAATATCTTGTGCAGAGATTAAATCTTCTATATCATCTATTATTTCATTGCAAGCCATTACGTAGTTTATTTCAATTCTATTTAATTAAAGAAACCTTAAAATTATGATTTATAAGAATAATCGCAGACAAATTTTAGGATTATTTACCTACATTTAATTTAAAAATGTTTAATTATCATTTATTAATCAGTCCACATGTCAAAAAAGTTTGGTTATATTATTGAATTGGTAGCCTTGGAGGAAACTAATAAATCTTGCAAATTTAAAAATTTAAATAACAATTTAGGCAATGAAATTTATTGAAACATATTACTTAACAATTACAATAAATTGATGTCTAAAGGTAAATTGAATTTTTGTCTATTAAACTATTTAACTAACGTTACAAATTAATTTCTAGTAACTGTCGCAACCATCCTATTCATAATTTCTAGGAAATAAGAAAATTATATTTTACAAAATAATAAATAATGAAAACGTTTAAAGCATTTACTTATTGATCCCTATTTTAAAACAATTTAAATTATTAACTTTTACATCATTCTATTTATCCAACTATTTATTTCTGAGGTTTGCTACACTGAAATATTTCCCTACTATTGGTAATACTGCATGTTTCCATCTTGGAAGCTTACGACCTCATATCCTGTTTTTGGGAATTCATTTTCTATTCGTCCTTTGCAAGGTAAGGTTTTGCTTAATATTTATCTTCTTATATCGTGTGAATCTTTGATAATTTGTTAAATATTTTGTGGCAAATAGTAACAATAACACGTTTTGTAATATCCAACGTATATATTTTCGGTTAAATAATTTTATTTATTGTTAAAAAAATGTTTTGTTTACGTACCGGCGTTTCTGTTTGGATCGACGTGTGATTTATATTCTATATTTTTTTAATACATTGAAACTATTTGACCACATAGATTTTGTTTCTAACGGAAGGCTTTAGAAATTATTTATATTTTATACTATTGCATTCAACCGGAAAATGTGAGGAATGTTTACTTCAACTTTTACCAGTTCATGCTTTGATTTGCATACGATTTTTCTTTTCGATTCATAAGGTAAACAAAATTGCCAGAAATGTTATTAAATATAACTAGAAAATAGCTGTTTTAAATCCATCGAATTATATTCACAATTACATCTCAATCAAAGACTTTATATAGTAAATGCAAAAGACCAGTGTTTCCCCAAAGTGTGGTACGCGTACCCCAAGGGGTATGCAAAAGGTTTGAAAGGAGTACGAGAAGATTTTTCATTTCTTTCTTTTTTTGTGTGTGAAGCGAAAATAAAAAGACAAATAGCAATTACATAAAAAATAGTCCTTCAAATACTACTTTTTATATAATGTTTAAATCCTGTGAATTGGGTGTTAATTTGCAATAGTTCAATCATCCTCGACAGATAATTAATACAAATCAAATCTAACTTCTGTTTCTTGTTTCTAAATTACTGTTTCATTTATAATTTTTATATAATCAAGTGTTTATTTTACCAACTGCTGACTACCTAATTTGAAGATTGTTTGCAAGATTGAATGCATATTTCAATGCATGTCTCCTCAAAATGGGAAATTCATCAATGCATATGTTACGTTTATAGAACTCAAGCAGTGTGAGATTGTTGTATCTAGCTTTAAGCTCAACATTAGTTTGCAGCTGAATGATTTTGTGTTGGAGTTTATCAGGCACATCAGCTGGTTCCACATTGAACGGTGTAGTAAAGATGTTCAATTCAATGTGCTTACTTTTCATGTCCTTGAATCTTACATTAAATTAGTTTCGCACATTCACTAAAGTATACTCAAGTGTTGTAGAAGGCTTTTGTCCTTCTGATGAAGGGAAATGCACTGTGTTATTCCTTCTGAGTTGCACTTTCCCCTGCTATAATTTAGTTTCAAATGATTTTACGTTTGAAAGCAGGGAGCTGAGTAGCTGGTTGGGTCCATGCAGGTTGACGTTTAGCTCTGACGGGTACTTACTAATGTATATATTTAAAGGCAAGTAGAAACTCTCTTAAAGATAAGAACAACATTTTCACCAAAAAAATCTTATCTTTTATTTCCCATTCTGTGTATTTACTATATTACTTTACTTACAATTACTATATTACTTACGATGTTACTTGAACAATATCAGTACAGTGTATGTTTTTAATAGCATATCTAAAAAATTGTCTACTATTTTCTACTACCCTTCAGGGTACGAAGGGATAAAAAATGTTTCAAAGGGATGCACATGGGTGGAAAGTTGACATTGGGGAAACACTGCAATAAACCAAGGGTTCTCAAACTAAAATAGTCCCCTTCTTCAATAGGACCCCTCTTGAACAACCTTTTTTTTGTGGGTCGCATCCTAACCCTAGGCATTTTATGTCGAAACTTAAATTCTGGCTTAATAATCTCATAGGCTCTACATTATAATAAATATTGGTAAAAATGTATTGGTGGTTATTTTAATTAATGGTCTTGTGCATTTATAGAAGTGGAACATTTTTATTAGGATATGGCAGTGTTTCCCAAACTTTCAACATCTGTATACCCCTTATATAATTTTCATAATATGTACCCTTTGACCCACCCAAAATGTGATTTTTTTAAAATGTTTGACAACGTGTTTAAAATGAAAATAAAGATTACAGTGATTCAAAAGTTTTGCACTCGTAAACAATCAAAGTATATTTATTAAGTACATAAACAAAATAATAACAAACAATAAACGAAAAATAAAGTTTCTTCATCTGCCTATCCACACTATTGGATGTTGGCGATCACATTTCTGTACACTTACGAAACACACACAAACTATAGTTCTTAAACCTGTCCATTCCCTTAGATTTCTCAACCAGGACATTTGCTTTCTTCCCACTCTTCTGCCTTCAATCTTGCACTCAACTATCAGTTGTAGCAGTTGGTATTTTGGGTTTCTCATTAGGTGCCCCAAATAGGTCCTTCTCTTTATGCTAAGTAACATATCTCTGTCTTTCCCAATTTGTCTCAAGATTTCCTCATTTGTTACTCGGTCAGTCCATGGTACTCTAAGCATTCTATGGTAAGTCCACATTTCAAAAGTTTCAATCATATTCATGGATGATGCTTTCAGCAACCATATCTGCACGCCGTGCAGCAGAGCGGACCACTTGTATTATGTTTATTTCATGTGGTTTGGTGAGGTTTAACAGATCCTTGATTTCTCCATAAAATCTATCAACTTCTTCATCGCTCTTATCGAGAGTGGGGGCATATATACCTGTATTATATTGATGTTTTGTGGTTTTGATGCGATCTTTCTTAGTATTGTACAGTCTGAGTAGGGAATAAAATTGGTGACGTGTTTAGCGATTTCTTCATTCACTATAATTTCCACGCCTTTCCTGTGATTTCTGTTATCGTTACCCGACTAATTCATTATTTTGTCTTCGGTATTGTATTGTCCTGATCCTGGCCACCATGTTTTGCTAATTTCTAGGATTGAGCCTATTCATCTCACGTATTGTGTTCATCAGTTTACCAGCTTCGTATAAGCTTTGGACATTCCATGTCCCAATATTAAGTTTAGTTTTTACTCTAGGGATTCTTAGCATCCTCGTATTGCCGGACACTGAGGGCCACTGAGTTTCTTTAGAACTTTCCATGTGACTTTCTTGGAAGAATACTTCAGTGGTTTCCCGTTACCTTCTGAAGGGCTTTACAGTTCTCCTTCTAATGTCGACCACCCTTAACATAGGAAGAGTCGTCGTTCGAAGCCGCTTCTCTGAAGTACAGACGCTTCTATTTGTGCTAGATTTTGATCCGCCCCGAGTATTTCATTTCCCCGGTACCACCTATGTCTAGGAAGCGTTCCCCTATCCACCACCTGGGGGAGGCGCCCGATGCGGGAACTAGCAACCCTACACGGGAGTTATTTCATTCTAGTTCATTCATAATAAAATAAAAATAAAAGTTATATTATAAATATCATTCAATAATCAATGAGAAGGATGAAATTTTTTATGTTGAGACGACAGATCATCATAATTTGGTTTTCTGCTTGTTAATTTTAATCTGAGATGCGGTTCCACATCGAAAAGCCTTTTGACTTAATACCTACAAATGCCGAAAAAGCAACTTCATATAGATAGGAAGTTTGAAAAGGCAAGTTGTAATTCAGAACTTTCTCTGTTAAATCTGGATAAACAAGTTGCATTTGCAACCATGAATGAAGTTAAAATGCATTCCTTATGTTTATTTTTTTAAATCCGTTTAAAGCTAATTCCAACAATTGGCCTTCTTCTGCATGTACTATACCTTCTGGCATGGACGTTGTATTAATGTTGAACGTATATCTTATCCATTCAATATTTTTGTTTAAATCAGGAAAATATTTTTTCAGACCCAATTGTAAATTCTCTAAGTCAGTGTTTCCCAGACTTTTCATCCATGTCCCCCCCTTTGAAACATTTTTTTCCTTAGGGGTACGAAGGGAAAATTTTCGAGATGTGCTATTAAAAACAGAAACTGTACAGATATTGTTCAAGTAATATCGTAAATAATGTAGTAATCTTAAGTAAAGTAATATAGTAAATAAAGTAATAAAGTAATATAGATTGGGGAATAAAAGAAAAGAATTTTTTGGTGTAAATGTTCTTCTTAAAAAAAGAGAGTTTATACTTGTCTTTGAATACGTAAAAACATCTTCAAATTTTGTCGTCAGCAATTGCTAATAGTATATTTTGCAACTAGGGCGCTAAGTTGTCAATTGGTCACATTCGCTCGAGAGGGCAATTAACAATACCGCCCGTGTTGCAAATAATATTTTTTATTACTCATGCGAATATAATAAAAAATGAAGAATTTGCTTTTTATTTATTTAATTGTTATTTTTTTATTGTAACTTAGCGATATTGTATATTTGTGTGCATTACCCAAGTTATGTGGTAATGCCGAATGCAGCTGTCAACCAAAAATGACATTTTTCGCACTAAAAAACGTGCGCCAAGATGGTACTTTTAATGCATGAATAAAAAAAATATAAAATAAAGTGTTGGTTATATAAAAATTTAAAAAGAAACAGTAACAGTCATTTAAAAACAGAAGTTAGTTTTGATTTGTATTGTATTAATTGAACTATTGCAGATTAACAGCGAATTCACAGGATTCAAACATTATATAAAAAGTAATATTTGAAGCAAATTTTTTTATGTAATATACAAATGGCTTAATAGGATGATTGCGACAGTTACTACGTGGTAATTCATACTTACATTGAATTGAAAAATTCACTATGTTTTAACCACACTTCTAATATGTAAAAATGTTATACAACTTATTATTCACAGTTATATAAATTTCTACACATATCACGACTCGACGTTTGACGGTCATTTTCAAGTGAACTCTTCACTTGAAAATGACCGTCAAACGTCGAGTCGCGATATGTGTAGAAATTTATATAACTGAATAATAAGTTGTATAACATTTTAAGTTGTATATCATTAAGACGGTCATTTTCACTTGAAAATGACCGTCAAACGTCGAAACTCGAGTTGTGATATGTGTAGAAATTTAAATAACTGTGAATAATAAGTTGTTTAACATTTTTATATATTATATGTGTGGTAAAAACATAATGAATTTTTCAATTCAATGTAAATTTACAAATTGCTATTTTCGTTTTGGCACCCTCAAAAAATGAAAAATCTTCTCGTACTCCTTTCAAACCTTTTGCGCACCCCTTGAGGTACGCGTACCACACTTTGAGAAACACTGCAAAGTATATGTGTGTTATGCTCTGTTATACATTTCAGAGTATCAGCAATTATATCAGCCAAACTTGTTATACACTCAAGAATAGAGGGAAACGAGTCTACTCTTCCATTACCAACTCTCTTTTGCCACATTTTTTTGTCATGGTAACTTTCGGTTTATCTTGAACGTTAAACAATGAAGTTTCTTTACCTTGCAATGATTGAAGTTCAGACAATTTAGTGACTTTAATAACAGAACAGAGAATATATCTGCTAAGTATGCTAATTTATAGAGAAATTTCCAGTCATGTAAACAGTTTCTCAGCTCAAATTCATCTCTAAGAAAAACTCATGTTTATGTCTAAATAATCGGTTTAGAAATTTTCCTCGAGATAGCTAACATTTCTTCACATATTTGCGAAAAAATTGGTAAATTCAAAGGACGGCCTTTAATGAAGTTGATGATTTTCACGCTTTCATCCAGAACTTTCTGTATATCAGCGGGCATCTTATGTGTTGCCAAAGCCTCTCTGTGTGCGCAACAATGTGCGAATATGACATTCGGTGCAACATTCTTAATTTTCGCAACGAGTCCCTTATTAATTCCGACCATACTTTCGTTCCATCTGTTATTCCATCACATATATCCCAATCAATTTTGTTCTCTTGCATAAATTTATTCATAAGATTGAAGATATCTTCTCCTGTTTGAGCTAATAATGGCTGGCAAAATAAAAAGTCGTCCCGAATTTCTTGATCTTTTTCGTATCTAACAAACGCCAAAAGATTGGCAAAATTCGCAATATCAGTATTTAATATTAGACATTTATCAAAGTCCTTATTATGCATTACAAGTCGATGAGCCCACTTGTAATGCATAATAACGACTTTGAGAAATATCAGAAAATAACATCTGTTTCACATTATTAGACGTATCAATGATTCGTCGATGAACTGTATTTTTTGAGGGGGAACGCGGTCTGTTTTTCCCTATCTCCTATCATTACTTCTGCCATTATCTTGGCTGCTGGCTTGATTAAAGTCTCTCCAATCGTCTCCGCTGTACTGCATTTCGCAATTAAAAGCGACACGCGATACGAGTAGTACACCTCTAGGATTTTTCTGTCCAACGTCACTGTCCAACCCCGAATTACTTTTGGAGATTGATTTAAATCCTTAAGTTTGTTATCAAAAAAGTTGATTGGTTTATCTGTGTACTGATTGCGGTTTGTCTCAAAATGTAGCTTCAAGTTGGATGGTTTCATGTTTTCATTTGATAGATTTTCAGCAAATCATTTTTCAACAAATCAGTCATTTTTAAACAGATGACGCAAAGTGGAATAGGCCCTTTTTCATCTCTAGTCCATGAGAATCCAAATTTAAGATATTTTTTGTCGTACTTACAAGTTTTCTTTACTTTTTTCTTAACTGGTTCAATTGAAGGTGGATCATTCTCGTTCATTTCCAGCGTCCGGCAATGCCACAGCTACGCATACATATAAAACCAAATATACGCAAGTAAAGAAGTTTTTTATTATTTTCCTGTTTGTCATCGAAAATAAAATAAGCTGCTTGTTACATGAGGCGCAGACAAAGCCCGGTGCAGCGCGTACCGCCCGCAAACTTGTCCCGTACCACAGGGGGTACGCGTACCACACTGAGAAACACTGGGATACGGAATCAAAAAAAAAAAAAATTAAATAGTAGTAAAAAGAACTAAAGTTACAATCAGGGATGTTATGGAGCCTCGTAACCGTAACCTAAACTATCGGATATCCGAAATAAAAATCTATCTGTAACCGAATCCGATATAAAAGTTTCGAATAATTTCGTATAATTTTGATTGATATGTTGTAATAATTCCTATAAAGATATTTCAATATCTAATACACATTATATAACAGAAAAAACGAATAATGTTGTTTTTGTTTATTAATAGTAGTTTAAGATACAAGTTTGTGAAGGGCTTTTGTGCATGGGTTGCGAAGTTTAAAGCACTAGCCGAAGGCGAGTGGTTTAATCGCAATGAGTGCACAATAGCCTTTCACACACGTATGTCATACATTATTTTATCTACGAAGCATCTTAAAATACTGTTGAATCTACAAACCCCCTTTTTGGGTTTGAACCCCCTTGTAAAAAAGCACAGTGACGGGAACACTATTTGGTCGTTGTCGATGTAATCTAGGTTAACCTAGATTTAATCTGGATTAGGTTTTGGTTAGGTTAGGTTAAGTTATTTTAGAAGACTTCTTGAAGGAAGGAAAAAATTCAATTTTAATATACGTCAAAAAATGTATTTTCACTACGTCTATGTTTTTTGTTTAGTGACGCAAGTTGTTGCCATAGTAACAACAATCAGAAATCGTTTAATAATGAAACTTTTAATTTACATTGGACTTTTACGCACGATTTGGATACTTTTACACACGATTATAATAATGACATCCTTAACATACAATAATGTATTTATTAATATGTTCATTTTGGTGTGTGAATAGATAAAAATTTGATTTCGCATTTTTACGTAGATTTAACTTATGATTGTATTGACATATGATATTGCATTAACATATGATTATATCTACTTATATAGTACTTACTTGTATGACATATGATTGTAGTACCAAATAATTATAATTTAGAGATAAATTAAAATTGTTTACTAATTAGTATTTTACTTTTACAATCTCTTATCTAATCCATGGGTTCTCAAACTTTTCGAAGTCGGGGAACACTAAACTCTGATATGTTTTTATGCGGAACATCTACAATATAATTTAAACGTTAAGACAGGGGGCGCGGGTAGCTAACCTTCTTGAAACCAAAAGAGTAATAACAAATAGAATAATCTTCGCCAAAACACTCTGTTATTAATTTTAGTGCCACTAACTCTGCAATTTTATACGACGCAAGTTTAAATCACTCATTGTATTTTCAAATTGTTTGCCTTGCATTTCTAAAAGTCTATTAAAATATTCTTTGTTTTTTATTAAAAGATTTTTATGTTCAGTTTTGAAATATCGCCGTAATTTAGCGGGCGCCATCGCGCTATTGGCAAGTTTCTTTCAGCATATAATGCAGGTAAATCCAAATTTTAAGTATTCCTCGTCATACAAACTATGTATTGACATTTCGAGATTTCACAATTTTTCTATTTTCTTCATTCTCTTCAATTCTACTAGCGCTAACACTAGCATTACTATAAATTAAAAAAAATTGCAATACAAAGCAATAAATAATGTAGTTCAAAACTAGGTAAGTTTTGATTACCTGTTTATTTATTTACCTAATTCAAAAAATGCAAATTCAGAGAATTAAAATTTGAACTGCATTTGAGTCACATTTAACACGCGAATATATTGAAAAAGATTTAATTAAATTCGTCAAAAGTCGATTCTACAATTGGAGTCTTGCGTAGTTGCGTATGTAAGGCCTACTACATGCTTCATGCACCCTAATAAAAATATTGCTAACTACGTTTGTTGTTAGTTTCATAGCTCAACTCATTCGTCGGATGGGATTTCCCGTAGCCCTCGCTGCTAGGTGGAGGACCTAGCGAATTGTGGAATTGGATTACGCAGAATTTTGATAACTGCAATAATATTTTTTAATATTGAGTTTTTCGCGGAACACCTAAATGTGCATCGCGGAACACCAGTGTTCCGCGGAATACGCTTTGAGAACCCCTGATCTAATCTAATATCCATAACCGAAACTAACGGAATCCGAAAAAAATTCATAGCCTTATCCGAAACCGGTATAATATTATTCCTATATCCATATTCCGATCCGAAATTTCATATCCATAACATCTCTGGTTACAATATAGCAACCTTTCCTGAAATGTTTGCTACAATTTTTATATTTGTATTGTCTCGTGAACCTTCGGTAATGGCTGCGCAGCCCCGGTTTTAGAATTAGACAATATTAGACTTATGGATTAGACAAGTATTTCATATTGGGAATAATTATTTTTAAATTGGCTAAATAAATTAGAAATTATGCATTCATATGAAAAATTTGATCAAAGTGATTCCGAAAATTATTTGTTATAACGTGATTTAAAAATATTCAGTTTATGTCAAATTAATTCAGGCCATTAAGGTATACCAAATACAATGGTAAAGTACGAAAAGGTTAAAAACGACCGTTACATTTGGCTGAACAGGATGCATGAACAGGAATATATTAATTCCTATGTCAGTGATTTATCGCCACTCGTGATTATTTTGGTAAATACATTTCTTATCGCTTTTCACTTGGAGACCATTGTTTAATTTTGATCAGTTAACCTCGGTTCTACTTAGCACAAATTCTCTAGATGTGTGTTACATAGTTTGTTTATAAACAATACAGATAATACATACAAGGAAAATAATGTTTTAATAAATAATAAATTAATTACTACTAATTTATAATAATAAATATTGCATAAATCTCTATTTATTTATTCCGTTTTTGATTTCAAATGATGATTTATTGTCTCGTTCGTATGATCTTAATGATTATATGCATATTGGAAAATTCTGACAATTTGATAAAAGACCTACAAATAATTTATATTACATTGTATAATTTATTAGTGTTAATTTTTATTTCAGAATGGTTGAAATAAGAACCCATTTCGTCTCACAAGAGGCTTATAACATTTTAACAATGGTGTTTTAAAGACGGGGCCAGGGCCTTGATGGCTCAGTGTGCAAAGAGACGTCGCTGAGAGATCAGATGTTCTCTCGTGACATGTATTTGACTTTGGGGGAAAACAGCGACGAAAACTTTTGAAATGCTTCAAGTTACTTAAACGGATAGTGCTTTGAGTAAGCAACGAGTGCATAGGGTGCGTTCACACAGTTTTTTTTTTACGTGATGGCGTAAGTACATATTAGTGACGAAACCCTGTCGAGAGTCGAAAATGCAGCGTCAGTTGGAGCAGCGTTATTCGATAAAGTTCTGTGCGAAACTGAACAAAACCGCTACAGAGACTCTTTGTATGATTCAAGAGGCCTATAAAGAAGAAGCCATGTCACGTGCAATGATTTTCATGTGGCACAAGAGGTTCAAAGATGGCCGTGAGGACGTTAAAGACGATGACCGTGCTGGGAGACCTTCAACAAGTCGAACTCAGACAAATTTGGTCAAAGTGCGTGAACTTTTAAACACTGATCGACGTCTTAGTGTTAGATCACTTGCCGATGAACTGGGATTGGGTCAGACTACGGTGTTCAAGCTAGTGACAGAAGATTTAAAGATGAGAAAACTGTGTGCCAAACTTGTTCCCAAAGTTTTGACGGATGAACAGAAAGCACGGCGCCAGGCTGTTTGTGAAGAAATGCTTGAACGTTTGCAAGTCGATACCCATTTTTTAGATAAAGTGGTGGTTGGTGATGAGACCTGGGTCTACCAATACGGTCCTGAAACTAAGCGGCAAAGTGCGGAGTGGCACACCGACCCATCTTCAAAGTCTAAGAAAGCTCGCATTAGCAAGTCACGGTTGAAAAGCATGCTGATGGTTTTTTTTAATGCCAAAGGAGTGATCCACAAAGAGTTTGTACCTACCGGACAGACTGTTACAAGGCGGATTTATGCTGAAGTGCTCTGCCGTTTGGAAGATCAAATCCGCCGCCTCTGTCCGGAGATCAAAGACAATTGGGTTCTTCACCACGACGATGCTCCCTATCACACGTCGCTCGCCGCCACCGAAGTTTTGGCCAAGTTCAATGTGGCAACTCTGCCGCAGCCACCCTACAGCCCCGACCTAGCTCCCAGCGACTTCTTTTTATTCCCCCGGTTCAAAAGAGACTTGAAAGGGAAGCGATTTGATAAGATTCCAGCGATCCAGGCAGCTTCGACGATATCCCTTGACTGCATTCATCACGAAGAGTTCCAGGGAGCATATGAACAATGGAAAAAACGCTGGCAACGCTGTGTTGATGCCCACGGATCATATTTCGGAGACTTTTAGTTCGCTGGAAATGTTTAATACATTTTCTGTTCTGAGACCAGTCTTGAAGCTTTATGGAAATGACACAATATGGAGATCGTCGTCGTACGATTGTTGAACTTTCTGAAAAGACATCATGGTTTTCAATTCGGAGAATTTTGTTGGAGCATAAGAAGATATTGGTAAGCAAACTTTTACTTTAAAGTATATTTCATATATTTTTTTCTATTTTGCGTCTGTAATGGACTCATAACAGCACTAATATGCATGCGGTTATGGCTCGCCGAGTGCGATACAATTTTCTCAATATGTATCGGCAATTTTTTTTATTTAGAAAGGGCGCAAAATAGAAAAAAATGGTTTAAAAAACTCGTTCATAAGGCGTTTTTCGCACTTGTCCATTAGGAAACTCCTCGCTATGCTCGTCGTTTTCTAAACATGGACGGGTTCTGCAAAACCGCGCTTACTGAACTCGTTCTTTAATATACTATTACATGATGATACAAGTTCTACGTTATTACGAGGTAATCAATGAATTTTTACTTGCCCTCACTGAGATTTTTAATATAAAATAGTTTTGAATTAATATTATAATGTTATATTAAGCAAGATTTGTAATTTACAGTTGGTCCTGTGTGAAATGTCGGTGCTGTGTGAAAAAGGCATCATTTATTAGAAGATGACGAATAAGGTAAGATGAATAGAAAATTTCTTTTTAAATGGTCAGAGTAGAATTCAAGGTTGACAAACTTTTTAAAATGTTATTCAAACTTTTTAATTTTATCTGAGAATTTTGTCATAAGAAGATATTGTTAAGGGGTTATGTGATTTTTCCGGAATTTTATTATATAAATACATCAAATACATGTGCAATTAAAGAATTTAATGTACTTTAAAACCCCGCTAATATATTTTTTTTAACCGTTAAGGTCATACTACCAAGTAGTCAGCCATCCTACGCCTAACGGCCGGTGGCAATTTAGTGCAATGGCAATGTAATTATTGAATTATTTTTCAATTTCATCTTAGATTTTTTGTTCTCTTTCAATCGATTTTTATTTAACAAATGTTTTAATAAATTAGCTACATGTTTTTTATAATAGATTATGTGTGATAAACAAAATATACTATATTTTACAGCAAGAGATGAAAGTTTGTGATTGAAATTCAGATGGCGTTTTTTTTGGTTAGGTGGGAGTTTGCTGACGAGCGCCAGCGAGTTAGCAATCACACCGAACAAAAAAAAAACACTCATCTCGAGTAGTAAATGCAATATTTTCTACTGATTTCGGTTGTAGAATCCATAATTCGACTAATAAATCCAATTCGAAGCGAACTGTCAGAACTGTCAATACAAATTTAATTGTTGGTTTGGTCGTTTCCATGCTATCATATTGGATTCTCATAGAAGGTGATACTTTTCAAGTCAAATGTCATAATTTTATTTCGGTTTTTTAAATATTTTCAGGCTCGTTTTACGTTTGTACATAAAATATTTCATTGAAGTTTTCATTGAGATGAAAAGATTTCATTGGTTTGTTTAGTGTTTTAATCGAAAAAATCATAAATTTAAAATCCTCATTTTCGTCTCTAGATATGAAAATATTTTCATCTCTAGAATGAAAAAATGTCACTTTCATGTAGGGTAAGCCGTGGAAAAATGCCATTTCATACATCAGTAGAAAAAATAATTTTTTTCGCAGTGTTCAAAAATAAAACACTTATTTTCTATTAATTTACACACTTATTGCATATGATATTTGAATGACTATTACAACTATTCTTCTTAAAATGTATACAATTTTAGTATACTATCCTTTCGCTTTCACATAAAGGACATTACATGTGACGTTTCAATTCTTGAGGAAGAATAAATACTTTCCTTCAAACCCTTATTTCGCAAATTTTGATTGTGTCGTTGTTTGAAACTTCCTCTATAAAAGTGTTTCTATTTTTTTTTTTTTTTTTTAGAATACAATTTTTTATATCTTTAGTGTATGCAATATATGCAGCCAATAAACATGTCTAAAATGTTTATAAAAAAAATGACATTTCCCGTCAAAACAAAAAAAATTGCTCATCTACAGTCAGAGTACATGATAAATGTAGAATTTTCCTAAATTATTATTCATTCGATCCCACAGTTCTCTAATAGGTGCAAGTTTATTCTTTGCACGCGGCTGTGATCTTGGTTCTTTTTCATCAAATCTAATAAATTACAAATTTCGTGGTATCTGTCTAAGAGAAAATTGCTCGAAAAATTGGTCGTCCATATTTTTCCCTCCACAAACGGTCAATATTCGTATTGGAAGATTTCAGATGCAGCAGTAAGCAATATCACAATAATCTTTATAATAAAAAATGCGTCTTGATTATTAGGTGATGTTCCTACCTATTCTAAGGGCTTGTCTTGTTTTTAAACTTGGGGGTCTGATGACACACTATCACTCCAGGCCGCTGCGGCCGGTAGAAGCGTCTAGCAGAGTTTTTTGTAAAAATGTAAAAAGTTTCGAAATTTTTTAAAACAATGATTTTTTAAAAACTAATTTCATATCTTTAAATAGCAATAGGAGATTACTAAAAGGCGTTTAATCGAAATATTATTCTAACCATATGTAATAATTAGTTAAAAGTGCGTCCGGCCGGTAGAATGACCTTAATGGTTAATATTGAGTTCCCTTGCTCCTATAGATGATCTCCTGAAGGTCCTCCGCAAAAAGGTGTCCGGCGGTTAGCAAGATATCTCTGGTTAAAATTATTTGAACTCAAAACAAAACAGATTCATTTTCAGGATAGATATACAGGTAATGAACGAAGGAATAGTAAAAATTTATATTTTTGACAAAATGGCGCCGACTCGAAAAAAATCGTGTTTTTCCACAAAATTATCACTTAAAATTGACTTGAGAAAATGGAAATTTTTGTCAAGAATCTCTTATTCCTTCGTTCATTACCTGAGAAATATATCTAAGAAAATTGTGTGTAAATTTAAAAACGATCGGTCCAGCCGTTTCGGAAAAACTTTAAGATTAACCCATAGCGTTGTCGTTAGCTTCTAAAATTGCCAATTGTTGTTGTCTACGACACATTCTTCCCTCGCGCGTGCTCCCCTGCGCTCTCGAGTCGGAGATCGCGATACACTCTGCGTCCTCTTTTCCGACGTAGGCATGGGCATCTTTCTAATAATTTTTCATTGCCGAGATCAGTCAGTACCCTACAAATTTGAAAGATAGCTGCAGCAACTTCAGGTGGTAAGGACTGATATCTTGCTTATAAGTTGATAATGTGCCCAAGGCTCGCGCTTTCTGCCAAGAACATTCAGAATCCAACTGGACATTTTTTGTGATGAGGATTATCATCAGTTGAGCAATAATGATAATATGTTGCCCATATGGCATTATACAGATTTTCAACTGAATCACACTGTCTCCTGATAGCCAAACCATGATAAACTGTTAACTTATCAATTATTTTTCTCCATACAGCTTACCTTTTCCAAAAAGTACTTTTTGCTGTCGCTCTTTTCCATTTTTATCTATAATTTCAGTTGTAGTTTTATTTACACAATCTCGTAGTCGTGAACCCATTCTCTTTTGGACGTGGCCGATGCATCTTTTTTCACTACAATGTCTCAATAAGGTTTAGCTTTTAACCCGGCGAGCGTTAAGTTAAAATATGTAACGCGGAGCGCAAGGTGGGTGTAACAAACCCTGATAGGGATCGTGTGAATTTAATAGTATAATGTATTTTTTTATTAAAATTTTATTGATTATTAAATATCAATATCTATTATTGAACTAAAATTAAAGGTTAAAATGGAAGGTTTTTTTTTTATTACTCATAATAGGGATAAGTACTATCTTGGCGCCCGTTATATAATATCTTGTTATCTTCGCACTCATTTTATCTCCGACTCTTCTCCTTCGACGTCCATCTCCTGCTTTGTATCACTTTCATAGCTTCTTTGATTAACATTATCGATTTCACTATCGGATTCGCCAGAAGAAACCTCGGCTTCGTCTAAAAAGACTGAATTTCATTTTCTTCGTACGATATTTTGCGATAATTTGTTTTTCTGTGGTGATTTTTATCCTCTTCCAGGTATGAAGAATCGTGCATGGGCTATTGTCCTTATGATCTGATCGTAAAATATCCATTACTAAATTTACATAGTTGACGGGATTATAAAACAAACCCCATCGTAAAATATTATGTGTGCCGTACTCTCTTAAGAGCGTAGGCCACCTTTCGCGCATACTTGTGGAACGAATCATCCACTAATATGTGGGACCTAACAGTTTATCGTCGGTTCCGAACGGCACTATTTGAGAGGTTTTCTAGGCAGAATTACTCGTGATAGTTTGCCTTTGCGAGGTGGCCACAGCATAGTTCCGTGAAAAATTTCACACGGTTTCTCCGGAACCTGGGATATCAGGTATAGCAAGCGGATGCGTTCACCACGACACAACTTTGACCACATCACAGGTGTAATCATTAAATACCCACTGTAGAATTTCCAAATGCTTAGTGGGGTTTTTCGTAATCCGTAATCCATACCTGTAAAGATTTATTATCAGCGGCCCGTGGTCGCTTCAAATGCTAGTTCAAAATTTGTTACACGGAGCTTAAGGTGGGTGTAACTCACACGCTAACACCTTTGACCTCGTCTAAATAATTCGCGGGGTGGCGGTCGACTGTGTCCTGTCAATCGGCATTTCCTTATCACTCTCCACGCAGCTACTGAGATTCACAGCCTCTTATAACGATTGATCTCTAAAATATCGACCAATTTATCCTGGTCTGGGTGTACTACACCCAACCTACCGCACGAAGGGTTAAAATTCCAAAGTAAGTTTTTTTAGAGTCGCCATAGCCGATATAGTTCTTGTAACGAACTCCAAATTTTTCTAATGAACGTTTAAACATGTTAATGACCGCGTCAACTTCCATTTTGCCTGATGGACCATTATGATCAGCAGAAGACAAAAGATAAGAGAAGCAGCTTCTACTCCGGTTTCTACACCCAACTTTCGAGCGCTCGGTGACGTGGCAATAAATGCGCTCATTCTTAAACATATGTACATTCGAAAAATGCAAAAAAAAAACGATTTTTTGAAAATTCTAACTAGGCATAACCCCTTAAGCATACATTTTTTTGTAAAGTATATTTCGCATATTCTTACATGATGATAAAAGTTATACGCTATTATGAAATAATCAATGAATATTTACTTGCCCTCACTGATATTTTTAATATGAAATAACTTCAAATGAATAGCGTTATGTTATATTAAACGAGATTTTTAATTTACAGTTGGTCCTGTGTGAAATGTCAAAGGAAGCATTTTTGGAAGATGAACAAGGTAAGACGAAAAGAAATTTTTTTTAACTGGTTAGAGCAAAGTTCAGGGTTCACAAACTCATTCAATAGTTTTTGTATTTAATCAATCTTTGCAAGAATATTTTGTGTTTGCATATTTTCCACTTTGTTTAATAAATAACGTAATGGATGTTGGAAACACAAACAACTTTTAATTTAAAAATAATGAAATTTTAAAAAATTCTCATTTCTTTTTAAAGGTTTACATTGACACAGTGCTAAAGTCAGAAGAAAAGGATAGCTAAATATCTTACCCTTCAGCACGAAGAGTTACAGGCAGCTTATGAACAATGGAAAAAGCGCTAGCAGTGGTGTGTTGATGCCCACAGTTCATAATTAGGAGACTTAGTTTCCTGAAAATGTTTTATAAATTCTGTGTTCTGAGACCACTGTTGAAGCTTTATGAAAATGTTACGAAAATTACACAACATCGTGATGATCGTCGTCCAACGATTGATGAATTTTCTAAAATGACTGGAATATTATGGAGTTCAATTCGGAGATTTTTTTCTGAGGACTTTAGCATAAGCATATATTGGTAAGCAAAATTTTACTATAAAATATATTTCAAATGTTCTTACATGATGATACAAGTTATATTATGAAAATATTAATGAATATTTACTTGCCCTCACTGATATTTTTAATATAAAATAACTTCAAATCAATGGTGTTATGTTATATTAAACCAGATTATTGATTTACAGTTGATCTGTGATACAGTGAAATGTCGAAGGCATCAGATTTTAGAAGATGAATAAGGTGAGTTTTAAAGAAAATTTATTTTTAATTGGTCAGAGCAAAGTTCAGGGTTCACAAGCTTATTCAATAGTTTCTGTATTTAATCAAGCTTTGCAAGAATATTTTGTGTTTGCATATTTTCCACTGTGTTTAATAAATAACGTAATGGATGTTGGAAACACAAACAAACGACTGTTAATTTTAAAATAATGAAATGAATTACCACATTAAAAATTATTCTTGCCTATAAAATTTTCGTCTTTTTTTTAAGGTTTACATTGAAACAGTGCTAAGGTCACAAGAAAATTATAGGTAAATATCCTATGCCTATGAGCTTATGAAGAACGGAAAAAGCGCTGGCAGCGGTGTTTTGATGCCCACGGGTCATATTTTGGAGACTTTTACTTTCCTGAAAATCTTTAATAGATTCTCTGTTCTGAGACCACTCTTGAAACATTATGAAAATGTTACGAAAATCACAACACCGTGAATCCGTGAAGATACCATGGAGTTCAATTCGCAGAGTTTTGTCTGAGGATTTGAGCCTAAGAAAATATTGGTAAGAAAACTATTACTATAAAGTATATTTCATATATTCTTACATGATGATAAAAGTTATACGCTATTATGAAATAATCGATGAATATTTACTTGCCCTCACTGAGATTTTTAATATAAAATAGCTTTAAATTAAAATTGTAATGTTATGTTAAGCGAGGTTTTTAATTTACAGTTGGCCCTGTATGAAATGTCGGAAGGTATCATTTTTTTGAAGGTGATGAATAAGATAAGATGAATAGAAAATTTCTTTTTAATTGGTCTCGGCAAAGTTCAGAGCTCACAAACTTACTTCCAACGATTGATGAATTTTCTGAAATGACAGGAATATCATGTAGTTCAATTTGGAGAATTTTTGTGAGGATTTGAGCATAAGGAATATATTGGTAAGCAAACTTTTACCATAAAATGTATTTCATATATTTTTACATGATGATACAAGTTATACGCTATTATGAAATAATTAATGAATTTTTACTTGCCCTCACTGATATTTTTTAATATAAAATAGCTTTAAATTAATATTGTAATGTTATATTAAGCGAGATTTTTAATTTACAGTTGGTCCTGTGTGAAATATCGAAGGAATCAGTTTTTAGAAGATGATGAATAAGGTGAGATCAAAAGAAAATTTATTTTTAGTTGGTCAGAGCAAAGTTCAGGGTTCACAAACTTATTTAATAGTTTCTGTATTTAATCAACCTTTGCAAAAATATTTTGTGTTTGCATATTTTCCACTTTGTTTAATAAATAACGTAATGGATGTTGGAAATACAAACAACTTTTAATTTAAAAATAATGAAATTAATTATATCAAAAATAATTCTTGCCTCTAAAGTTTTCATTTTTATTTTTTAGGTTTACATTGGAACAGTGCTGAGGCCACAGGAAAATGATGGGTAAATATAGCCTTCAGCGGGATGACTTACAGGGAGTCTATGAGCAATGGAAAAAGCGCTGGCAGCGGTGTGTCGATGTCTACGGGTCATATTTTGGAGACTTAGTTTCCTGAAAATGTTAAATAAACTCTGCTCTGAGACCACTCTTAAAATTTTATGAAAACGTTACGAAAATTAAATAACACCGTGATCATCGTCGTCCAACGATTGATGAATTTTCTAAAATGACAGGAATATCATGGAGTACAATTTGGAGATTTTTTTCTGAGGATTTGTGCATAGGAATATTGTGGTAAGCAAACTTTTACTATAAAATATATTTCATATATTTTTACATGATACAAGTTATATGCTATTATGAAATAATTAATGAATTTTTACTTGCCCTCACTGATATTTTTAATATAAAATATCTTTAAATTAATATTGTAATGTTATACTAAGCGAGATTATTAATTTACAGTTGGTCCTGTGTGAAATGTCGAAGGCATCAGTTTTTCAGAAGATGAATAGGTGAGATCAAAAGAAAATTTATTTTTAATTGGTCAGAGCAAAGTTCAGGGTTCACAAACTTATTCAATCAGAAACTATTGTTATAATATATTTAATCAATCTTTGCTAAAATATTTTGTGTTTGCATATTTTCCACTTTGTTTAATAAATAGCGTAATGGATGTTGGAAACAAACAACTTTTAATTTTAAAATAATGACATTAATTACTGCATTAAAAATTATTCTTGTCTCTAAAATTTTCCTTTTTTTTGTTTGTTTAAGGTTTACATTGAAACACAGTGCAGAGGTCACAAGAAAATGATACGTAAATATCCTAGCCTTCAGCACGAAGAGTTACAGGGAGCCCACGGATCATATTTCGGAGACTTTTAGTTTGCGGAAAATGTTTAATAAATTTTCTATTCTGAGACCAGTCTTGAAACTTTATGGAAATATTACGAAAATCACACAAAACCGTGAATATCGTCGTTCAACGATTGATATGAATTTAAATTTTATGAGGATTTGAGCATAAGAATATATTGGTAAGCACTTATAAAGTAAATTTAACCCATCTTTGGCCAAGCATAGAAATAGATGATATTTTAGATTTGTTTTGAATAAAACGCATTAGAATGGTGTTAATCAAGAAAGTTTTATTAAAAAAAATTTGTTGTAAAAAAAATTGATTGGTTCGTATACGCACCGTTGGCGAATAGGGGTATATAAAATTAAATATATTTGTTAAAACAGAGTGCAGATGCACATTACATTTTTTGCACATATAAATTGTGTTTGATTGGCACACTTTACATATTAGCCGCTTTTTCGTTTCATTCACAATAATCAAACATTATCTTTGCGCACTACCAATGGCACTGCTACCTATATTTGCAATAGTAACTTATGGGAAAAATTATTTAATCTACATGTAAATTAAGTTTATTGTGTTTACTCTTAGAAGCATCAATAAAAATTTAATTATGCAATAACAAGTTATTAATTAATGGTGCATTTTGAGATGGTTCGTATACGCACCGCACCGTTGGTCAAAGATGAGTTAATATATTCTTACATGATGATAAAAGTTATACGCTATTATGAAATAATTAATGAATATTTACTTGCCCTCACTGATATTTGTAATATAAAATAGCTTTAAATTAATATTGTAATGTTATATTAAGCGAGATTTTTCATTTATAGTTGGTTCTGTGTCGGAATGGTGCTGGTGGCCACAAGAAAATGATAGGTAAATATTATTTAAAATTTTATAATTAATTTTTTTTTATTGTAACATGATTAGGGCTCGGATAAATATGCATTAAAAATTGCAAAATATGTACATATAATATGGACCAAAAAATCTAAAATATAGAAAAAATATGGAGTTAAAAATAACTTTAAAGTATAGTTGAATCAAAACACAGTTCAATGTGAAAAAGAAATAAGAACAATTTTATTCGCCTTCCGTTTCATTAACATTAAAATTATTAGATTTTTAACATTTTAAAATTATTACTGAGCACATACTTTTTCCAATTTTCTGTTTGGTCGAAATAATTCTTTGTACTGGATGAATGATCTTTCAACATCACAGGATGTCACTGGAGCATAGTTTTGAGAGCATTTGCACAATTCTGCAAGTAAGTGGGGAACGTCTAGGTTGTCTTCTAACCTTCCGCCCAGTATGCCGTTAATTTTTTTTTGGGTATCAAATCCTTTATTTTTTTCTAGAGACTAGAAGCCAGTCTTCTAATTCATAAATAATTGTTTTTATTTCATTAAAATGTTGAGTGTAGTATTCAACTGCTGTCAGCCATGTACCCCAACGTGTCAACACTGGCTCCGGCGGCAAATGAAGGTCGGGATACATCTCTTTTAAATCCTGCTTGATGCTTATCTATTCGGATAATCTATATATACCCTGTGGTATGCACGTTACATGGATCATTTTGTTATATAAAACTTAAATATAAAGAGCTGCTGCTTTAACCATATAAGGAGCAGCATCCATAAGTAACAAGAAAACTTGTTCATGCTTAATTCCATTAGCTACAAAACACCCATAGCATCAATAAAAAATCTTGCTGATGTTTGCTGGTTGCAATAAAAAAGATTTACTGGATCTGTCTTCAAATAGACGACCAATAACCACGTTGGCTATGCAACAAATCGATTCGTCGATTGCAACCCATGGGGCCATCTTGAATATGTTCCAGAATCAAAGCTTAAACAATTTTCATTAATACCACTTACATAATTTTTCCTAAGTGTGGATTCATCAGGAATGTGTTTGCCCGTGTACTTTTCTAAGATTTTTATAAGGATTGTTAAATTTCCATAAAGGTATGTCTGGCACATCTTAGCATAACAATTCTTTTGAGAAAGTAGAACTTTGAGAGCAACTTGCCATTGCACTAGGAAAAAGTTGTTGCTTAAATTTATTCTTCCTTGTAATATTTACCTTATGTTTTGCAGTCGAAACGTGTTCCGATTTTAAAGAACGTTGCTCAGTCGATACAGATTTTTCAAAGACATTACAAAGCAGTACTTTCTCATCTGTACTCAATGATTGATTAGGAAAATCTTCGATATATTTTTCCAATTTGAACCGCAATATTTGTTTATTGGGCATTTTTATTTAAATAAGTAGGTTTAAATAAGCAGGTATACTCGGGCCGACGAGAGAATGCATCTCGTCTCGACGAGTTTAGCATTGTTCTGCGCATACCCCCCATTATTCCGAACACGCAATGTTTAGTTCTCCGTATTTGAAAAACTGACGCATATTTATTAACTCAAACTAACCTGCGCTTCCCTCGCCCCTCATACCTCGGCATTTTGCAAAATATGGACTTTCCTTTGAAATATGGAAAATACAGTTTACATTTTCTCGTTCCAAATATCATAATTTGTGTGGAAAACAAAATAAAGACCGAAAATAATATGAATTAAAAATATGTGTTTATATATTAATCTGGGCCCTACTTATGATGAATATAGTTACCGCCCCAGGCTGAAAGTTTGTGTTGATTGGTTGTTATCTGAACAATAAAAAAATTGAATTTCCATATTTTTCTGTAAAATACTTGCATAACTAACAATATCTTTTTCTTGCAGATTTTTCCTTTGTGTTGGTACTTCATCCTGCAATCATCCATCTGTTTTCTGTGGTTGACTTGGATTTATTACATATTGGTAAGATTTATTACATAAATTATTTGTTTCAACCCCTTCGCCACGCTCATGATTGTTCATTGAAACAACTTAGAGTGCCAGAATAATATTCTAATTTGGGGGAAAAATAAATATCCCTTTAGGAAGCAGGCTATGACTAATTATTCATTGACCTGTGCCAAAAAACTGAGGATACATTTTGTTAAATATATTAATTATATAAATTAGCCAAATGTGTAATTTGGTATTCTTCAGAATACCTATGTATAATATCTACCTTTGTTAAATTCGATGGATTACTCAGACATCCGCAGAATACTGAATTTTAAGCTTTGTTGCTAATATAGTTATATATGCCAATAAATACTGTAATTATAGCCAGTATATCTAAATATATTTATTATTTTAAGGTGGGTGCTGTTCATTTGGGATGATTAGATGAATACAAATAAAGGGTAATTATATTATAATTGGTTCTATTTCAACAATTTTTAAATGACTTACTATACGGTATATTTAATATATTCTTACATGATGATAAAAGTTATACGCTATTATGAAATAATTAATGAATATTTACTTGCCCTCACTGATATTTTTAATATAAAATAGCTTTAAATTAATATTATAATGTTATATTAAGCGAGATTTTTCATTTACAGTTGGTCCTGTGTGAAATGCCGAAGGCATCATTTTTCAGAAGAGTATCAATAAGGTAACATGAATAGAACATTTCTTTTTAATTGGTGTTTAATTGTTTTTATTTGGTAAATATTTTAAATTTTATAAAAAAAAAAATTGACTTATGATGAATATAGTTACCGCCCCAGGCTGAAAGTTTGTGTTGATTGGTTGTTTTCTGAACAACAACAAAAAAAGAATTTACAAATCTCTGTAAAATACTTGCATAACAATATTTTTTTGTTTCGCAGATTTTTCCTTTGGATTGGCAATACTTCTTTCTTCTTCAGTCTATTAACTCCTAATCCTACGGTGGTGGACCTTACCCGTGCCAAGAGGATGCATGGCCAGAAGGAGGTCAGTCTGGTCCCTAACGAAAGGAAACCTGGCAAAAGGTATAAATTGCACCCCCCCTCAATGGATAGTGTAAATCGAGGTAACAACCACCAGGTGGGTACGGGCAACAGCTCGGAATCCCACCCTGCGCAAGCAGGCCGCCCAATCGGATCTGGTGTGGGCAACAATCCATTCCCGGAACGTGAGTTCCCCAAAAAGTCCACCCGTAAAGGGAGACTCCCGTCCTCTAAGGACAACACAAGTAGCAGGCTAACGAAACCTGGGCCTAGCACTAGTTATGATGCAGAGCTGAATAAAGCGGGATCTAGCAAAAAAAAGGTGAAACCGTCCTTCAGAGCCTACAGGGATAGAAGGGCGGCTTACAAACTCCTCGACAAATTTAAGGGCATCCCGGAGGAAAAGTGGTCTGATCAAGACAAGGCGAAACTCGAGTGGGCCCTTAAAGTTACGAAAGAGCATGAGTCGGCGGCAACCCAGGGATCGTCTAAAAGAAAGGACAGATCAATGGATGAATCCCCGCTCAAAGGGAAAAAAAGGGCACGACTGGGTCCTTCGCCACAGTCCAACAAAAAGGGACTCCCGAAGAGCTCATACAGTGAGATCATGAAAGTCCATCTGGTATGGGCGGTCATTGACAGAGGTCACCGGGATGGGAGTATCGCGCCAACCAAATGGGGACTGGTGGAAGCGGCTCTCTTGGGCAAATACCTGGACATTCTCCAGAAGAATCCAGGCCCAGCTCCTTGCTGCAGAGACGCAGGTTGGCATCAAGGACATATCAAGCTGGTGGCTTGTGCAGATCAACGATCAGCGGACCTGTACAAGCAAGCCATCGGGGAAGTGGGGGAAGTCTGGCCAGGCGCCCGAATCGAGGCTGTCTCAAGGGACAAGATCCCGAGCAAACCGAGATTGAGAGCCTGGATCCCGACGGAACCCTCTGACCCGAGGACAATTCTGAAGATAATTCAGACCAGCAACCCCACGCTTCCAACTGAGGATTGGAGCGTTATCAAAGTTAGCGAGGCAGCGGGTATGAGAAGGCAAGTAATTGTCATCTTAAACGAAGCATCTCTAGCGCCACTGGCAGAAAGTAAGGGAGTGCTCAGCTACGGCTTCGGCTCCAATACCCTGAATGTGTACAAGAGTGACCAGAGAACCCCAATCCCCTCGAGGGAAGGGGAGCCTCGGTCACATTCAGACAGTGAGATGTCGGATATGGTGGTCACTAATATCTTCGGACCTCTCCATCTAGATGAGATTAGCGAAGCAGAGGAGAATCTGGCGCTAATCTCTGACACCGAAGACAACGACGTAACGATCGTCGCGGAGCCAGAAAACTCTCTCAGCGATGGTGGGGGTAACACAATGTAACCTCCACCACTCCAAAGCAGCCTCGGCTGCTCTGCTCCTCCAACTGTCAAAGGGAAGAGTCGACATCGCCCTAATCCAAGAACCCTGGGTCGTAGGTACCAAGATCTGTGGACTGGGCTCTGACAAGTACGGGTTACTGTACGTAAAAAACGCAGGTAAGCCACGCTCGCGCGTCCTGGCGGTTAAAAGCATCAACGCCTTTATGATGCCTAACCACAGCGATTGCGACACTGTCACTGTATCAATGGGACTTTTTAACCGTAGGTTATGGATGATCTCAGGATACTTCGCCCATGAGAAGGAAAGTCCCCCAGAGGGTTTCCATGGTATAATCACAGAAGCCAACCTAGTAGGGACGGACGTGATTATTGGAGCCGATGCCAATGCCCACCACACCATATGGGGCAGCTCGGACACGAACAACAGAGGTGAGTCCTTACTAGAATTTATACTAACCTCCGACCTAGAAATATGTAATATAGGTAACACTTCCACCTTCACCACAGCCGTGAGAGAGGAGGTACTTGATATTACACTCGTTTCCACTAAAACGCCTAACCTTGTAAGCAATTGGAAAGTGTCAAAAGAACACTCCTTTTCTGATCACAGGTATATTGAATTTAAGGTAGGCATACAGATGCAAACAAAGCCTAAGTTTATAGACGAACGGAAGACTGACTGGGGTAAGTACAAAACTACCCTATCGGGTCTTCTATCGGAAGAGCCGCCCCCAACACCAAAAACAGGGGATGAGCTAGACAGAACTGTAAAACAGTTCACAGGTGCGTCTAACAAAGCCATGCGTACATCATGCAAAGTCGTGAGCAGGATAGGTAAGAGCAAACCACGATAGTGGACGCCGTTAATAAGCTCCCTAAGAAAGGAATGCAGGAGGCTGTTCAACAAGGCAAAAAGCACCAATGAGTGGACTGCCTATAAAAACAGCCTACGGAATTTCAAAACGGAGGTTAGGAAGGCCAAAAGGTCATCCTTTGCTCGGCTCTGCGAGCAAATAGAGGAAACCTCAGAAGCCAGCCGACTGCGAAAATTTTTATCTAAGGATCAGGCAGTCCAAAGCTTCATACAGAAGCAAGATGGAAACTGGACAACCTCATGTACAGAAACGCTGGAGCTACTCATGGATACACACTTTCCAAACAATGGAATAAGTGTGGTGGACTCCACCATAACTGCTCCGCCTCGGTATCTGGCTGACAGAATTGTAGGTGGAGATAAGTTAACCTGGAGCATTAAAAGCTTCAAACCCTTTAAGTCACCTGGACCTGACGGGATCAGTCCAGTTGAGCTGCAAGAGGCCATAGATATAGTTACACCTTGGTTGGAGACTATGTTTAAGGCATGTGTAAACCTCTCATACATCCCAAAAATATGGAGAGAGGTCGAAGCGGTCTACATCCCAAAAGGAGGAAAGGCCTCACACACCTCCCCCAAAGACCTGAGACCAATCAGCTTATCATCATCGTTCCTGCTAAAGACACTTGAAAGACTGATTGACTTTCACATGAAGGAGGCATTACACCCTGAAATGCTGTTAATGTCTCAGCACGCATACACAAAGGGGAAATCCGGGGTAACAGCACTCCATGCCTTTGTAAACCAGATAGAGAGATCGATGGGGCATAAGGAGTTCATGATGGTTGTCTTCCTCGATATAGAAGGGGCATTTAACAACGTGAAGCCTGAAGTCATAGAATCAGCCTTAACTGGACTAGCTATGGACAATGCTCTATGTCACCTGATCGAAAAAATGCTCCGTGAAAGGACCATTAGGGCCACAATGGGAGAATCCCACATAAGAAGGAAGGTGAGTAGGGGAACCCCACAAGTAGGCGTCCTCTATCACCATTGCTTTGGAACATCACGCTAAATGAGCTGCTCCTCCAACTTAGGAAATCCGGCTGCAGGGTCGTCGCCTATGCGGATGACGTAGCAATAGCGGCCTCAGGGAAACACCTCAATACAATGTCGCAACTTGTTGAAGGGGCCCTATCGAAACTAGCGATGGTGCAATAATGGTGCAAAAGGTGTGGAGTAGATGTCAACCCGGCGAAAACCGAGCTAGTCGTTTTCACAAGGAAACACAACATCCCAGAATTCAGGCTCCCAATGCTAAAGGGCACTGAACTGACGATCAAGGAGAGCGCCAAGTACTTAGGTCTCATACTAGACGGAAAGTTATCATGGAAGCTCAACATAAACGAAAGAGTACGGAAAGCAACGGTGGCGCTGTACTCTTGCAAGAGAGCAGTGGGGAAATCTTGGGGCCTCAACCCCAGGATTACCTTCTGGCTATACAGAGCCGTAGTTACACCAATACTCTACTACGGCGTTTTCATATGGTGGCCGGCACTTAATAAAAGAGTCCATCAAATGGCGCTTACAAAAGTGCAGAGAATGGCGGCGCTCATGATAACGGGAGCCATTTGAACGACGCCTACGAAAGCCTTGGAGACAATCCTGGACATAGCCCCGGTCGATTTAATGGGCAGGCAACTTGCCATTACCACAGCACTTAGACTAAAGTCAGTGCGAATGTTGACATCGGACTATTGTGGACACGCCGGAATAATCAATGAATTTAAAGGGGTGCCCAAAAACATAGACCGATGTCTAGCAACACCTGATTTTGGCAACAACTTCTCATACCACATACCCTCTAAAGAGGAGTGGATGGAAAAGAAAGAGGTACCAGCAGGACACACGCAGGTCTTTACAGACGGCTCACGGAGGGAGGACAAAGTGGGCAGCGGAGTTTTCTCCAACGACCTCAACCTCAGAATTAGCTTACGCCTGCCAGACTACTGCAGCGTTCTACAGGCGGAGGTAACCGCCATAAAAGGGGCAGCAGAGTGGCTGATGATAAATGGGGACCCTGGTGAACAAATCCACATTAACACCGATAGCCAAGCTGCTCTCCGGGCAATTACTAGCGTGTGCACCAACTCAGGTCTCTGTGTGTGCACCAACAGCGTGTGCACCAACAGTGGTCTCTGACTGTCAGAGAAAGCTGAATGAGCTCGCATCACCCACAAACGTGAGACTAATGTGGGTACCAAGCCACAGCGGGATCCCAGGTAACACAAAAGCGGATGATCTTGCAAAGAACGGCACAAGCCTGCACTCAACCGAAGTATTACAGGATATTGGTATTCCATTTGCCTCGTGCAAGGAGACCATAGCCGAAATAACCTCGAACCTAGCGGAGCGAAGGTGGAGGGATGAAGACACCTGCGAGGTAACCAGGCAAATGTAGCCTCACCGAAACAGGAAAAGAAGCACCAACATCGTCTCTCTAAAAGGAAAGGATATCAAACTGGCAGTGGAAGTCATCACAGGACACTGTCCCATTGGCAAGCACGCTGAGAGACTTGGCATAGCGAAGCGGGACTACTGCAGAGGCTGCCTGGACGAGGAGGAAGAGGAGAGTGTTCAGCATTACCTATGCCAATGCCCCTCTCTGACCGCAACACGATTGCTCTTCTTAGGCCGACCTTTCTTGGATGATCTCTCTGACCTCGCATCACTAGATGCGCAGACTCTTATGAGGTTCATCCACGGCTCGAAATGGTTTGACAAAATCCCCTGAGGAGGGTTGTACTCCAAGTACCGTGGTAACACAACGGGCCCATCTGAGGCCTATGTGAGCATTAGCTGCCACTTAAACCTACCTACCTACCTACTATAAAGTTTATTTATTATATTCTTACATGATGATAAAAGTTATACGCTATTATGAAATAATTAATGAATATTTGCTTGCCCTCACTGATATTTTTTAATGTAAAATAGCTTTAAAATAATATTGTAATGCTATATTAAGTGAGATTTTTCATTTGCAGTTGGTTCTGTGTGTTGCAACAGTTCTACTAAGGTCACAAGACAATGATAGGTAAATATTTTAAATTTTATAAAACAAAAATTTAACTTATGATGAATATAGTTACCGCCCCAGGCTGAAAGTTTGTGTTGATTGGTTGTTATCTGAACAACAACAAAAAATTACAAATCTTTCTATAAAGTACTTGCATAACTAACAATATTTTTTGTTTCGCAGATTTTTCCTTTGTATTGGCAATTCATCTGCAATCATATCCATTTGTTTTCTATGGTGGACTTAGATTTATTACGTATTGGTAAGTTCAATGTCAAAATTTATTTTATTTGTTTCAACCCCTTCGCCACGCTCATGATTGTTCATTAAAACAACTTCGAGTGCCAGAATAATATTCTAATTTGGGGGAAAATTAAATATCCCTTTAGGAAGCAGGCTATGACTAATTATTCATTGACCTGTGCCAAAAAACTGAGGATACATTTTGTTAAAACACTATCCATATAAATTAGTCAAATGTCTCATTCGGTATTCTCCAGAATACTTATGCATAATATTGTGTTATTGCATCCATAGATTTTTTTTAAACCTTTTTTAAATACGTTGCATACACATACGCAGAATACCGAATTTTAAGCTAATATATTTGAACCCATCATTTCGAAAAGGGCATAAGGCCATGAATTAAAACTTCAGAATCAACAAAATTATGTTTTTTGTTATAAAAGTCATTGATGCTGAAGAAACTGAATATAGAGGTTGTTAAATAAAAAAAGTACACGCACTCTTTCGCACTGTACTCTTTTCGCATGGAATATGTAAAACGCTTCAATGAATAAAATGGCGTAAAAAAGTGATATTTAAAAAAAGTGTGACTCGTGACCCTTTTCGAAATGACTGGTTCATTTGTATATACCAGGCATGTCAAACTCATACGATATTGCGAGCCACATTATCTATTTTGTACAAAGTTGGGGGCCGCATGTTTTTACTGTTCAAAAAATTAATAAAGTAGGATTGTTAGAATGATTATATTATGTATTTATTTTATTCATGTTAGTTTTTACACTGAAACCACAAATATTCTATATTTAAAAAAAAATTAAAATAAAAGTTATAATAAACAAAATCTTAGATACATATATCTTAGAAGATATTTGACATCGTTTGTTGGAAAGCAAGTCATCCATATTTGGTTGAATAACTGTAGCAATTTCTAAATTTGATATATGTTGATCGGTTAATCTTGATCTTTCTGAAATTTTGTTATTTTTCATTAAAGAAAATAGTTTAACGCGTAAGTAACAACGATAACTTTTAGGAAACCGATCTACAGATAAATGTGTACAATTCTGGAATTCCAAATTCCATAAATTCAAATCAGCCAAGAATCACACTGAATATCAATTAATTTTGTTTGTAATTGTTGTTTTTATCAACAATTTCAATATCGATAGATAGAGGTGCAGTAAAAAGAAATTATATTTCACAGCTTTTCAAATAAAAAAATCTTCCATCGAATTCCATTTCTAATAATTTAATTTGATGAGCATATCTTGTAAATTTTAATTTACGTGATTTAAGCAATAGATATTGACAGCTTTCAAAGTGAGATACGTTTTCTTTTCCTATTTACCAACTTATTAAAGCGGAATATAGCTTAAATATATAAATATATTCAACCTTTCCGTAGCTCTATAATTTTATTAAGTCTTTTTAAGACTACAAAACAAATCTCATATTGAAACACAAGAGATTTGTATTCTATTTATTACTCCTCAGTCCACTTTCATGGCACCAAACAAGAACCAGATAAATAACAGTTTTTAAGATCACATCTTTCTATTTAACCCAATAAATAGCCATCTGCAGACGCGTTTCGAATGTTATTTATCTAATTTTGTTTAGTGCCACGAAAGTGGGCTGAGGGCTAGTAAATAGAATACAAATATGTGTTGTGTCAACATGAGATTTGTTTTGTAGTCTTAAAAAAACTTAATAATACTATAGAGGTACGGTAAGGTTGAATATATTTATATATTCAAGCTATATTGTGCTTTAATAAGTTGGTATGATTGTATCTATAATTACCTTGGTTTCACCCCAATATTCAATTATCTTTTTCTATTGTTTTTTTTTGCTAATAATTTTTGTTTGAAAGCGTTAATATTATCAAAAGCGTTGGAACAACATAATTTTTGCCTTGAAGTTTAAGATTATGTTGATTAAGATGACTTTTAGTATCAACGGAGGAAGCTAAGTCCTTTATACATAGTCCATCTTTTAATTCCGCACATTCATATTTTTTTGTTTCCAAGAAAATTATGATTTCGTCCAGCAAATTAAATAATTGTTTTAACACTTTATAACTGGAAAGCCATCGCACTTCCGTATAATATGGTAGATCGGTGTACTCACATTCTATATCTTCCAAAAATTACACAAATTGACGATGATTAAGCCCACGTGCTCGAATATAATTTTGGTGACTTGCTGGCGAATAATACCATGAAAATGTTCAAAATTTTATCATCACGTTGTTTACATTTTCCTCTTAATCCCTTAAAAACACCTTTAATGATACCGGTCATGGTAGGTGCACCATCAATTGCAGGTTCACCAACTTTTTCAATGGTAACTTATGCTTCTTCAAAACTTCCATAAGCGCAACAAAAATATCAGCTCCAGTAGTTGTATTATGCATAGGAATGACTTCCAAAAGTTCTTCACTTAATTTTAAATTAACATCGCATCCGCGAATAAAAACGGCCAGCTGAGCGATATATCGAATATCTGTACTTTCATCAGTTGCTACAGAGTAGGCTTGATATGTTGATATTAATTAGTTATTCTGATTTCACAAAATCTCTGCTATTTTATCAACTCTGTTTGCTACAGTATTTCTACTTATTTGTGCTGGACATAATACTTCCGCCGTTAATCAAAAATATTTTGAAATATCTCGGCGGGCCGCAATCTCTGCACAGTCGGGCCGCGTGTTTGACATGCCTGATATATACCAATAAATACTGTTATTATAGCCATCATATCTAAATATTTTTTTATTATTTTAAGGTGGTGCTGTTCATATGCCATGCTTCGATGAACACAAATAAAGGGTAATTATATTATAATTGATTCTATTTCAAAAAGTTTTAAATGATGACTCTAGTTACCGCCCCAGGCTGAATGTTTGTGTTGATTGGTTGTTATCTGATCTATTAAAATCAACACTTATTTAATTTTTGAATTTGCTTAACTTTCATTCAAACTATTTATTTTATAGATTTCCTTCATGATGGTTCCATACTTTCTAATCTTGGAAGTTTCATTGATGTCAAAGAGTGAAATGGTGATGAATGATGTGCATGCTGTGGGGAATTCTGACTACATAGAAAAATGAAAGGTATAAAAAAATATTAGAATTGTAAATACAGTATAATCTTGATAATCCGACAAATATGGGATCAGACAACCTTCGGATTATCAGAAAATTCGGGATTATCGGGAGTTAAACGAAAAAATAACAATTTTACATATTTTATGTACAATTGTTTTTCAATAAGAAATGTACCAGTATATCAGTGTTTTCCAAAGTATAGTACGCGTACCCCAGGGGTACGCAAATGGTTTGAGAGGGATACGAAACGATGTTCCAAAATTTTAATTTTTTGTGTGTGCCAAAGTGGACATAAGAAGAAAAATAACAATATTTACATTACATAAAAAATAGTGCATCAAACATTACTTTTTATAAAGTGTTTGAATCCTTGAATTAGCTGTGAATCTGCAAACAATTCCTCTTCATCTTTGATAATTAATTAACACAATACAAACAAAAAAATTTACTAACTGCTCCCGATCAAATGATTGCAAATTGTTTTTACATATATAAAAACAAGCAGAAACTGTCTTAAAGTGAACTCATAAAGAATAACATTTTTCCTAATATGTGTAATAGTTTTTAATCAATTTACCTTAAAAAGTCGCATTTAAATCCTTCGATGCGGATCAATATAACAGTGGTTTATTCACTACTTAAATAACAAAAAAATATTTACCTAGTGAAATAAAAGTATCCATAGCAACGCATCAAAATAATTCACTTATGGGCTCCGTAAACACAACCCTAAATGTTGACTTCGCTGATGTTCTTTTTTGATATCCAATCACAAAACTTATTACACATTTTTTGTGTAAATGTCTTGATTTTCGCGTGAGTAATCTTTCCGCAATTGCGACACCATTTAACAATAATTCTTAGGATGTATCCATTTATGATGAATAAAACACAAATTAATTAAACACACGATACTCTAAACAAAATTTTAACCCACGAATCAACAATTTCCTCGTTGTCGCGACAACAATACAATGATGGGCTATAATTTTATTCGCTAGTGTATACAAACTTTTCTTTAATTTTGCCTCCAGTTTCAAGTTCCGTTTTCTGTTTGTTTAGCGAGAGTAGCATGTCGTCCTGCTACTCTTAAAGAGAGAGCTTTAACTCTCGAATTTAAATCTCCTTAAACCTTAATTTTATCCGCTTCTATAATAAATCAATCAAACCAATCGGGAGACTGTATATTACTTAAAAAAGAGCGGTACAGTTTTTATTTTTAATAATATATCTGAAATTTAGAGGTACTAAGACTAAGAGGTACGAAGTGTTAAAATATTTGAAAGGGGTACACGTGAATCGAAAGTTTGGGAAACACTGCTATATAGGTAAATGTGTAGAAGAAGCATAGCTTTACCAGGCAAATTGTGAGCTTTTGAAAAAACTTTTACCGCTGGAATAAAATCTTGCTTGAACCATTCTTTAAACACATCTGTGGTGACCCATCCTTTGGCTTGATTTTTATATGTAACTGGTAAGTGAGTTACGTTTTTAAAGCCCTCGGATGCCTAGCTTTTCCAACCACCAATAAGGAAAGTTTGTGTGTGCCCCAAATCCCTCTCAGCAGTCCTGACGAATTGGAGGATTTTCTCGCGGTTGACTGATGCCGCAGATCGTGGATCTTCCAACGCCATAAGTGCGTGCGAGGTTTGCCGCATTTCTCCTTTATCAAGATTATTGATCTCTTGTTTTTAATACAAACTTAAAGTGACGTGTTTTCGTTTGGTGGATATTGTACACTAAATAACTACATATACTAAATACACTCGATAAACGACAAACCAATAACAAAACAAGATGTAATTGAGCGGCAAACCGAGTGAGCAGATATAGAAAGAGTGGAGCGAGGGAAGAGCACGAGCGGACATGTTTACTTAAGGGCCCCATACACTAGCAACGTAGTCATCAACCTTGTCGTCAACAAGATTGCGGTTCTTGCCCACACACTAGACACTTAAGTTGAAAACATTGGTATCAGTTGCACGTTGCTTTTGTTCGGTTTATTCTGTGGTGTAGAGTTTGTACGAAGAATTTAAAAATATTGAGTGAAGATTTGATGACTTGATGATGTATATAGTTTTGAACGATTTGTGTGGGGACGATATGATGGGTCCTTTGAAGAAGAAAAAGGTGTAATTTACACAGGTTTCGAAACTAGGCCCCATCCTGTGGTACGTCCTATAGACGGAGAACTTATATCCTATAGACGGAGCCTATATCCTATAGACGGAGAACTTATAATGAGACTGCCTTTGGGGGCCAGCGTAAATGGCTTTGTAGAGGATATCGCAGTAGTTGTCACAGCAAGAACAGAACAAAGGTTGATGCGAACGGCAAATGAAGCAACATAAATGGACAGCGCGTGGATGAAATCGATGAACCTGTTTAGCTCAAGAATAAACTGTAGCGGTCCTCCTCACAGGCCTAACGGAACTTAGCCCCGTAAGATTTATAGTGGAAGAGGGAATAATAACACCGAAAGAAAATCTCTAAAACCTCGTATTAATTGATAAAAAGCTATCTTACATGACGCGCATAACCTAAGCAGCAGGAAATGGAACGAGAACACTAGCAGGTATCCAGCAACTCATGCCAAAACTAGGAGTAACAATTTTTCCATGGCAATCCTTTTCTTGTTACGATCTTTAAAAACTTCAGACTTTATTTTCCACAACTCAGGCAACTCTCAGAAAGTTAAAAAATTTCCACCCATACAGGAATATTTGGTATATTAACCATAACTAAGAAATGAAGAACTGAAAAAATAAAAATCGCAGACAAAAGTCACAAACAAGAATTCCAAAATCTTCACAAGTTCATGATGATGATGTTTATAACCGTCTTCAACCTCCCCACACACTCCTCTACATGGTTGCCAATATCTGACTCCGCCTACCAAAAAACCAAGTTATTTAGATTTTATTCAACTTTGTACTCAACTTGAAATGTTGTCTTCAATCAACCCATACACTACTAAACCTTGTTGTCAACATAGCAAGTTGACGACAAGGTTTTTGACTAGGTTGCTAGTGTATGGGGCTCTTTATATGTATCTGGTGCGGCATGGCGACAAGAATAAGACACGTGTTTCTCCAGACTACCGGATTACTGAACGTGTCTGACTAATCAACCGTCGAATTACCAAGATTATACTGTAGTTCAATTATATAAAATGATGACTCTAGTTACCGCCCCAGGCTGATAAAAATGTTGATTGGTTTTTACCTGACCAGTTTGAAAATTTTGTTTGTTTTATGAATCTTCGAAATGATAATAAATTATTTTTTTATAGAATTCCATATCCTTTTGCTGCTTCTTTGCGCTTCACTTGATGTAATCACTTTCAAAACTTTAATTTTAATATGAAGTAAAGGGGGGGGGAATAGAAAACATCCTGTTAGGTAGCAGGCTGTATGAATCATTCACTCTGGTCGTTTACTTCATTGGTTGAAGTGTCGTGATCTTATGTATATCATTCATGTTATGGTGATTGTGATTTCTCTCCATTTATCTCAGTCTGTAATGCACCTCATGTTGTCCTGCAGTGAATTTCCTGTGAAGTGCTTTATTTGGGCATTTGTGCCTTCGATTTTTCCCTGTATCACAAGTTTTTCCAAATTGTCATCCTTTCTCCTGCTCACATGTCCAAAAAAATCATTCACTAGTATGTACTAAATACTGGGGATACATATGTAAATAAATTATTAATAATTTAATTGATTAATTTTACAAAACTAAGAAATTGTTGTTTTAGATTCAAGGGACTACCTGAAGAAACGGTATCAATAATCCATTTTGTAATTGTAAGTATATATCATTCTCGATATCTTTTAAAAAGTAAGTTAGATATAAATAATAACGTTATGATGAGTTAAATTATACGCTATTATGAAATTCAATTCATGATTTCTTACTTGCCCTCACTGAGAAAATTTCAAAACTTTTTTTATAAATCTTATTTGGGTTTTATTCAATTTTTAATTAAATGTTTTTTTTGTTATAGTGTGCTAATTGCTAAAGTTTGGACCAATCCTCATTTTGCAAAAGAGAAATTGGAAGGTGTTAACTGACTTATGCGTGTAATAGTTGTTTGGAAGAAGTAGTATATAAAAGCAGTAATAATCGATTCTATAATTGTAAGTTTATAACATTATCGATATATTTTAAAAATTAAGTTAGATATAAACAATAACGTTATGATGAGTTAAATTATACGCTATTATGAAATTCAATTCATGATTTCTTACTTGCCCTCACTGAGAAAATTTCAAAACTTTTTTTATAAATCTTATTTGGGTTTTATTCAATTTTTAATTAAATGTTTTTTTGTTATAGTGTGCCTAATTGCTAAAGTTTGGACCAATCCTCATTTTGCAAAAGAGAAATTGGAAGGTGTTAACTGACTTATGCGTGTAATAGTTGTTTGGAAGAAGTAGTATATAAAAGCAGTAATAATCGATTCTATAATTGTAAGTTTATAACATTATCGATATATTTAAAAAATTAAGTTAGATATAAACAATACCGTTATGATGAGTTAAATTATACGCTATTATGAAATTCAATTCATGATTTCTTACTTGCCCTCACTGAGCAAATTTCAAGTTTTATATATCTTACCTGGGTTTTATTAAATTTTTAATACGTTTTTTTTTTGTTTTAGTGTGCTATTGGCTAAGTTTGGATCAATCCTCATTTTGCAAAAGAGAAATTGGAAGGTAACTGAATTATGCATATAAACGTATAGTTTCGAAGAAGTAAAATTACATTATGTTAACTGCTTTGCAACGCTCAAGTTGATCTCTTGTAACTACTGTGAGTGCCAGAATTATATTCTATTTGGGGGAAATAAAAATTAATATAATCCCTTTAGGAATGATCGTGATAAATCTCCAAAAATTCATTTTATAATTGTAAGTTTATAACATCGATATATTTTAAAATCTAAGTTAGATATAAACAATAACGTTATGATGAGTTAAATTATATGCTATTATGAAATGCAAATCATGATTTCCTACTTGCCCTCACTGAGCAAATTTCAAAAGTTTTATTTTATATCTTATCTGGGTTTTAGGTTTTTAATGAAATGTTTTTTGTTTTAGTGTGCTGATTCCTAAAGTTTGGAGCATTTTGCAAAAGAGAATTTGGAAAGTAACAAAAATATGCTTATTAGAGTATAGTTTGGAAGAAGTAGTAAAATTGCATTATTTTAACGCTTTTGTCATGATCAACTTGGTCTCTTGTAACTACTGTGAGTGCCAGAATTGTATTCTATTTAGGGAATATAATATTAATATAATCACTTTAGGAATGATCATGATAAATCTTCAATTATCCATTTTAAGTAAGTAAGTTTATAAGTATTAAGTTTATAAGTATTAAGTTTATAATACTTATTTATAATAACTATTAAGTTTATAACATTATCGATATATTTGAAAAATTAAGTTAGATATAAACAATAACGTTATTATTAAATAGTAACATTTGTATCTTTTCTTCAAAGATTATAATTTCTAGGAAATCATTGTATATATATATATATATATATATATATATATATATATATATATGTATGTATGTATATATGTATATATCGTCGACGAAGTTGACATCATTAGTATAACTAATCTTTCTATAAAAAACATTTCTTAAAAGCTACTTCAGCTACTTAAAAACTACTTCACTGGCAAACACCACAACTGACATTGAATTACATTAAGAAAGTTTTTGGGTTCTATATAACCCCGTAATTTTCCCCAAAAAGCAATATGCTGATCAAATACAAAAATAATTATTAATTAATTAATGAACAGCCATCTATATACGCGTTACTGCCTTTTGGCTTTATCATTAACACGTTAACTGCCACAATACAATTTTTTTTTTGTCCGCCTTGGCCAGATAGTAAAAATTGTTTATTATACTTTCAAAAGTATAGGGTGTCTCAAAAGAAAGTTTATATTTGTTTAGCTTACTGCGTGAACGCAACGATTCGGCAGGGCGCGGGTGATATGTCAATCGGTGGCCTGGCTCTTGGGAATTTAATCGCTATGGAGCGTTTCTCGGGAGCGGATCGCGCGTTGTGCGTACGCGAATTTTACAAAAGTGGTATGTTTCGACATTCTCCAATTTCGGTCATTCACGGTTACATATACATATAAAAAAACTCAACAATATGTAAATAATTATATCATGACTTCTTGGTCAATGGTCAATGAAGTTGAGTAAAATTCTTTAATAAATTTGCTTCGACCAATGTTAATTGTCCGCTAGTACAACAAGCGCAGCATAAGTTTTTTTCATAATATCTCAATACCTGGTTCGACTATAAATAGAGTAATCTCAAATATGATAATACCTGTTAGCTGTAAATAACTAGGTAAGCCGTATTTCATTTTATTTCTAATTTAAATTTGTTAATGATAAAGCCATACTGAAGAAGGCAAAAACGCGTATATGGATGTTCATTAATTTATTGATAATTATCTTTTGTATTTGATCAGGATATTGTTTTTTTTTTAAATTACAGGGTTATATAGAACCCAAAAACTTTCTTAATGTAATTAAATGTCAGTCGTGGTGTTTGCCAGTGAAGTAGTTGTTTTTAAGAAATGTTTTTATAGAAAGATTAGTTATACTAATGATGTAAACTTTGTTGACGATATGTATACAATGATTTCCTAGAAATTATAATCTTTGAAGAAAAGATACAAATGTTACTATTTAATAATATTAGATAAATTTATCATGTATTTTCAAGAAGAAATAGTAAAATTATCTTTGCAATATCGTTGCCACGCTCAAGTTGGTCTGTTGTAACTACTGCGAGTTTCAGAATTATATTCTAGTTGGGGGAATATAAAATTAATATAATCCCTTAAGGAATGGTCATGATAAATCTCCAATAATCTATTCTATAATTGTAAGTTTATAACATTATCGATATATTTTAAAAATCAAGTTATTAGATATAAACAATGACGTTATGATGAGTTAAATTATACGCTATTATGAAATGCAATTCATGATTTCTTACTTGCCCTCACTGAAAAAATTTCAATAATTTTATTATATATCGTGGGTTCTAATAAATTTTTAATAAAATGTTTTTTTTTTTGTTATAGTGTGCTAGTTGCTAAAGTTTGGATCAATCTTCATTTTGCAAAAGAGGAATTGGAAGGTAACTGAATATGCTAATAAAAGTAGTTTGCAAGAACAGTATAATCTTGATAATCCTGAGGTTGCTTAATACGGCACGTTCAGTAATCCGGCGCTCTGGGAACCTTGCTTTCCGCTGCCCCGCGCCGGATATAAACCTCGGGCACAGCTGAAATAAAGTCAAAAACGACACCATGCAGTGTTCTTGCAAAAAGGTCTGGCCAACACACCCTGCTGAAAACATGATTGGTCCCATATGTGTCGTATTATCAAGATTATTACTGTAGTAAAATGACATTATTTTAACCCCTTTGCCACGCTCAAGTCGGTCTCTTGTGGCTACTGTGAGTGCCAGAATTATAATCTATTTGGGGGAATATAAAATTAATATAATCCCTTTAGGAAGCAGGCAGTTATTATCTATATACTGATCTGTGCCAAAACACTGAGGATACATTCAATTTGATAATTCAAATATTCATTTTCTTCTCTTCACATGTTATATCAAGATATTTTTGTTGTAGATGAACCCTTTTTATGGACCAATAAATGCAATCTGTCTGGAAGAAAAAATGAGGTAAATATTTTCAGAAGTTGCTTTGCTACTAATTTATTTTTATGATGATCTTTGTTACCGCCCCAGTCTGAAAGATTGTGTTGATTGGTTTATTTGCTGATAAATGATAATATATTTATTTTACTACTCTTATAGTGTTCATTCTAATCATTAAAATTTGTTTTTCAGATTAAATTTGAATGTAAACACAATGTGAAGACGATTAATGGAGGATATTATTTAAATGTAAGTTTAAGAAATTACATCTGTAGTCGGCGCTTAAAACGACTTAAGTACAGTTTAGACATTATACGACTTAAGGCCTTTTAATCGCCGACCACAGACTTGCATTCAGATTTAAGCTTTATTCCCATATGCGCGACACTCAGCTACGCGACGTCATGCGACATTGCCTGTCAAATAATGATTACATTGTTTTAAATGGACACGTCGCGTAGCCATAGTGAGAAGGTGTCCATTTAAATAATGTAATCATTATTTGACAGGCGATGTCGCGTAGATGAGTGTCGCGTATATGAGAATCGGTCTTTATTCTGTATATTCATGATGTTTTTTGACAAGCATATGACATAATTATATTGCTGATAACTTTATTCTGACATCAATAACAAAAAATATTATCTTTTACATGTATATTGTTTCCCTAACTGGAAAATGTTTTTAGATTTTATGCATGTTCGAAAATTCAGTTGAAAGTTACATCAAGTAATGCCCAACAGCTGAAATCTTGGAACTCTCCAGGAAGCAGATTGCAACTGTGGCAGGTCTCTTAACGGGACACTGCGCGCTAAGAGGACACCACACCTGCAGAAAATGTGCATCTGAACAGATGAACTATGCAGACTCTACAACGAAGAGGACGAAACTGCTTCTCATATAATCTTGCATTGCGAAACAATCGCGCGCAGGAGAATAAAACTCAACATTACAACCCCAGTTCAAGTCATGTCATGTAGACTTCAAGTTCGGGCAATTTTGACGTATAGCATGGCGGAAATTGACGTATGCGCATAAAAAATTTAACTATGAAAAGGTCTATTTGCTTGAATGGAACAATGTGGGGAAATACAATAGACCTAGAAGGCCGCAGTGTTTTCAAGAGATGTAGATCCCTGAACCCACATTGTGATGAGAAAAAAAGCATCAACTAATGGTGAGTTTGACATTTTTTGGTACGTACGTGCTAACGTCACCTCAGCTACGGAGCAGATAAATCCAGACCACATATCGCGCGGTAGCGCGACCTGTCGCTGCGGTGACGTTAATACATAAGTACCCATTTTTTAAGAATATTTAAATCAAAACACTCATGATGTTACCAATTAAGACAAGCATATGACATAATATTTGTTGCTGATAACTTATTCTGACCATATTCCTTATATTTAACAAAATATTTTTATTTGATTATAAATATATTATAAATATTTATTTTGTTGACAGATTCTTTTCTACTTCCAGTCGTCTCATCTTCATCACATTGCAGGTAAGATAAAATTTTTGTTTTTAATAACTATGTTTAATATGATGATAATAATTACCGTCTGAATCATCTGATTAGACTAATTGGCTGCTTTAATAAGTACTGATTTTTATTAAAAGCTTATATTTAATTTATATAATAAAAATAGATGATAATATATTTTTGTTTTTGTTATAGTTCTTCAATCTTCGTTGATATCTGTGGATAATTTATCCGAAAAAATGAATTTAAGGTAAATATTGTATTCTTGTATTCTAAAAATAAAAAAAAGGTCACGAGGTCACAAGGTTTAAGGTGTGCGGTCAGGGAACGAAGTTCCTCACGCGTTTTTTTTTTCTTTTTTTTTTTTTCTGTCGATACTCATTTTGAAGCACGGCTTGTGATTATAGTAATAGCGTCGTATTATAGCGTCGGATATAGTAAATACCAAACACTAGAATCACATATAATAAATCACATAGAATAATTTCTTTATTTCCTTAATAATGATTACAAATATATATTTCATAAATTGCTTGTAATTGTACAATTTTATTAACTTACAGTAGTCTGTAAAGTCTGTATTTTGCATACTTGAGTTTCCAATTCTTAAACCCTAATTAAAATTATGAGACAATATAACTCTCCTACGATTTAAAGCAATTCGTGGAAAGCAATGGCAAACTACCACGAGTAATTCTGCCTAGTAAAACCTCTCAAATAGTGCCGTTCGGAACCGGCGATAAACTGAAGGTCCCGCATACGAGTGTGACGATGCGTTCCACAAGTATGCGCGAGAGGTTGCCTACGCTAGAACACTAGTATGGCACCCTAAGAAGAAGACGATTTAAAACAAACACTTTTTAACAAAATTTTCGCGTTCAGTATTAAAGTTTTACAACCGACTAATCTGCTTTAGTGTTTACTCGCACATAGTGTTTACTCACACACAACAAACTCGCTAGAAAGAGGGAGCGCGGTGTGCGTATATGTCTGCTCATAGACAGATACACTGAGAGAAAGGGAAAGGAGTATGGAGAAGGTATAATGCGAAAATCTTAATTGACGGTTCATTTTCTCCCGAATCACACCTAACGCGAGCCGCGATAAGGAACTTATAAGGTTTATTTATTTATATCTTGTTGAGTTTGAAGATTTTGATAATATTAAACAGTAGTGTTTGTATCTTTTCTTCAAAGATTATAATTTCTAGGAAATTTCCTAGATTCCTCTTTGAAGAAAAGATGCAAACGCTACTGTTTAATATTATAAGGTTTAAATTATAATTTTATGATGAAAATAATTACCGTCTGATAATCTGTGATTAGACTTTTTGGCTGCAAATTATTTTGTTCTGATATCATTCATTTTTAAATAAGAATTTTAAAATTGTTCCCCAATTTCATATTAAATATATTCCTTTGATTACAGATTCAACTTTGAATTGGATTGATTCGCTTTAATGATTTGAGGTAAATATTTGTTAACTAACAATAATAAGTGAAATATAAATAATGTAGATAAATTTAATATGATGAACAATAGTTATCCCTGTCTTACGGTAAACTAAAATTATGGAGAGAATCGTACTGGCTGATATTCAATTAAACAGAAATAATAATTTTAATTTTGTTTATAATCTCTAATACATTTGTTTATTTTTCAGACATGATTTATCCACTTCTTATACTGTTCTTATTTGGATTTTATATAGGTAAGAAAAACATAGTTAATATTTGGTAATTATTCTGTTTGAAATGATGAACAAGTTATCCCTGTCTTACGGTAAACAAAAAATATGGGGAGAATCGTACTGGCTGATCTTTATCAAAAAAGAAATTGTCACATAAAATGTATGTAACTTTTTAGAAAATATGTTTATTTTTAGAAATCAAGTCTGTTTGCCATGCTTCATCAGGAATGGAATTTATGTATAGACTCGCATGTTTAAGATTCGTGTCATAGGATGGCTCATATCCTAACAAAGGTATGTTAATATGTTAGCTTTTTTTTTCAATTATTAAATGAGTAGATTTTTTTATGATGCTATTAATATACGCTATGAATCTTTCCTGATTACAATATAACAACTGAGATGGAAAAATAAATAAAATTAAATTAAATGTTTTTTCCACATGTATTTATTTATTTTTTTCTTATAAAAGCAGGAGGAATCTATGTAGGACTATACTTAATAAATCAAGGAACCTACTGTACCATTGAGAGATCATCTGAGGCATCAATCCCGCACAACATGAGGATATCTTAAGACTTCTAGGATATATTCCATTTTTAATAAATACATATTATTGTTTGAAGAAAATACAATAACAAATGCGTCAATTTACTTTCCAAAACTGGCACACAAGGGTTCCTAAACTCCACATTACCATGCTTAGGTGAAGAGAGTCTCTCTCCTCTCCTCGTCTCTCCTTATTTGAATATAATATTTGTATATATATATATATATATATATATATATATATATATATATTTGAATATTATATTTTGCAAATTTCGGAGGGGGTTTGAACCCCCAAACCCCCATCCGGGCTACGCCCATGACTGGAAGTAAATTCTTAAATATCACGAGTTATTTCATTGTGACATAACTGTGATATAACTTAAAATACCCTAAAAAGATTACAATATAGTTATTCGCTTCCAGTGAAGCACCCGCTATTTTTTATTTAATTTAGATTGTATCGATATTAATATATTATTGTTTAGCCTTTTTAATGCTGGAGGTCGATCGGCCTTCCTTGCAATGGCGAAAAGTGCCAGAGCTGATATGTCTGCCCGCACATTATAGCGCTTTACTATTCGGCCGGTTATCTTCCCAAAAGCACATCTTTTTCGCCCGACACTAAAGGGTTAAATGCGCGGCCGAAGTAGAAATTTTCTTTTGAAATATCTGATCAAGACGAGAATGTATTGTATATATCCTTGATTTAACCCGTTAAGGGGCTATACCACTTAAAAAAGTTCGTTTTTTTTGGGTCTTATTTAACCCTTTCCGGAACCGGATAAATCCACAAGCGTTTTTTTTTGTACTTAATATAGGAAAGACAATAATAGATAAAGTAGCAATAAGATATCAATAATAAAGATCAATAATAAGGAAATACAATTGTACTAAATATGGAACATACTACGGGAACCGTATTTATACCCAAAGAGTAAGTACCTAACTACGGGAACCGGACGAATCCTCACTACCCTCGGCACGACTTGTAGAAAAGCACCCCGTAGCGAAAGGGTTAACAGTTCATTCTTTCAAGAATATGCTGTGAAAATTTCAAGGCCTCGTCTCTAATACTCCCCGAATGGCAGCATTCTAAAGCGCAACCGCTCACAGGAATAAATTCTCCACACGATTCAAACACGTTTTTCTCGAAATGAAATTTTTCAAATTTGCTGTAACTCTAAGAGAAATTTTCCGATTGACTTTAAATTTGGAACTGAGTACTCTTGAATATATTTGCTGTACCGTCAACTAGGATATTTTTGATTGAATGAAAACTGACGATTTGGCATTGGAAAAACGACCATTTTTTTAGACAAAAAACAGACTTTTTCATAACTACGCCATTTTGTTGGGTTTTGATATTTTTCGCTAATCCTAGTTCATGGTACAGAAAATACCTTCCAGTTTAACGACAATTTTTTCTTCGGGTTCAGCTACTTAATCGGCTTCAAGCAGGCGGGCAGTGGAGGAACTGTTTTTTGGCACTTCCGATGGCAGCGCATAAGTCGCTTGGATGTTATTCTTATATAATATTTTTCTATGAAAAAATTACTTAATGAAGGTCAAATATAGCCAAATATATTCTTAATTTCCTGAAACATTTAAATTAGTACTTTTCTTCAAAAAAAATCGCGAAAATCACCCAAATTTTCAGCGGTGACAGTGGTATAGCCCCTTAAATCGATAATAAATTACATCTTTTATTTTTCCGAAAACAACTACATGACAAGAAATTAGGTGCAGATTGCGCTCAAAAATGTAATCCCTTTAAAAGCCGTAACCCACGCTTATATGAAGGTGCAGTCATACTATGTAAGCACTCAGAAATTGTTATGAAAGTAGAACTTGTATCGTCTTACTGCTAGTGAAAGCATTTTCAAACACTTGCTAGGAGACACTTTCTGGAAAGCACTTTCACTGGCATAGTCAGTTGATCGATATGGTTAATAATATGCACATTGCCCGGCAAATGTATACATTCGCAGCGGAATGTATAATGCAGTGGTTTATTTAAATACGAGTCAAGCTCAACTTCAATTTTAGTTACTCTTAATCGCATGAGTTTGATATGTCCAATTTATTTCGGTATTTAGTATTAATATAAATCATAGCTGAAAATCCCGTATGCAGAACATGTGTTTGAAGATTACCCATCTCTTGAAATAAACGTGTTTGTAAGGGTCTTGAATTTAATATAATTTTTCAATTTTGCGTCTGTAATGGACTCATAAAAGCACTCATATGCGTGCGGTTATGGCTCGCCGAGTGCGATACAATTTTCTCAATATGTATCGGCGATTTTGTTATTTAGAAATGGCACAAAATAGAAAAAATACTATAAAAAAACTCGTTCGTAAGTCTTTTTTCAACACTTGTCCATTAAAAAACTCCTCGCTACGTTCGTCGTTTTCCTAACTTCGACACGTGCTGTAGCGCTTACTGAACTCGTCCTTTAATATACTATTACAATTGGCACAGCAGTAGTTAGTACTTTTTTGAAATCCTCTGGTAATGTTTTTGAAACCAGTGCTTTTCTATGAAGGCTACAGTGTCCATAAAGCACAAGGACTTTTTCAAGAACTTTTGTAACCACACTGCTATTTTTCCCGAACATGGCCCACCTCAGTACATATGTCGACAAAGTTTTTCCGCTGTAAACCTTTTTTTTGCATTAGAATCAATTGCATTGAAAATTTCTTCAGCCGTTCCACGGCTAATTGGTTTGCATGACAAACATCGCTCCAACAGCATTTGGATGAAACAAATTTGAATGAAAGTCAGTACTCGGGAGTTTTATAGGTCGCCGATTATGAATCCGAAGTTAATATTTGAAATCAATACAAAATGGCGGATTTTAGATGAATCACTTTTATTGAGAAAGTACAAAATACATACAAAATAGATTTGCTGTATGAAGGCCAATTTTCATATACGCAAGCTACTCAGGTACGCGACGTCATGCGACATTGCCTGTCAAATAATGATTACATTGTTTTAAATGGGCACGTTCTCACTATGGCTACGCGACAACTACGCTGTGGGGCATCTGTCCTATTTAAAACAATGTAATCATTATTTGACAGGCGATGTCGCACGACGTCGCGTAGCTGAGTGTCACGCATATAGGAATCGACCTTTATACAATAAAATATATGTTTTATATATAATATTATAATATAAAGTATATGTTTTTGCTGCTTTTTGCTATACATGGTAATAAATTACACCTGTTATTTTGCTTTTATTACGAAGCCACTGATATTGTAATTTCAATAATTTTAGTTCCACTATGAGCGACAGAGCAGCATCGGCAATTAAAGTCGTTTGTCGAATCATCATGGACTCCTTATACTTCTTCGCTTTAGATGGAATCACTCCGAATCGCTCATTTAAGTCGCATACGTCAATTCTTCCACACTATTGGGCGTAATTCTTCATTTCCTTCGTTTTGATCGATCACTACACTGCAAATTCTGAAGATGGCCGACCCAAATTATGGGATTTTTCTGAAGATTTTTTTTTAGATCCTTCGAAAGAAACAAACACGCTCAACCATTTATAATGTTTTTGCTGCAATTTGCCTTCCTTTCTTGATACTTGCTGCCACATTTTTGCAGGTCATGCGACAACTTGCGGCGGAGAGGTTATACATTGTCTGGTAGAGCAAAGTGGCGTTGCAATTTAGCAGACATAAAATTTTCGATCACTGCATATGTTTCAGTCGTTTTGCCTTACAAATGACCTTTCAATATCGAAAAAAATCCCTCTTTTGTTAGGCCACATGCTTCGCGTTCATCAGCGACAGATTCTAAAATTAAAAATATAAATTAAATTAAAATTATATATATATATATATATATATATATATATATAGTTGCATAATTCCTAATTCAACCTCGTCTTCATTGAATTGAGTTCTTTGATACGTAATTCACTTTTATGAATATTTTCTTTCTTTTGGATTAAATAGTTGTATTATTCCAAAATATTTTTTTAAAAGAAAGGAAAGAAAATATTCATAAAAGTGAATTACGTAGGGTATCATAGAACTCAATTCAATGAAGACCGCATACAAATTCAAGAAAAAGGGCAACATTCCGCGTCGTTAAAGTACGAAATTCATAAAACTATGTTACATTGCAAGAACTCGCACCAATGACACAGTTGCAGCTAGATCAGCAAGTTTTAATTAGGCTACAAATCGACGCGTCGGCTCGGTAGTTCGATTTATCGTCCTATTTTTCAAACCTTTTTCACCCTATATTTGCTCGCGACCCACATTTTGGAAACTACTGGTATAATGGGTAACATTTATGAAGGAATACCAACGCATGCAAACATCAATAGGCATTTAGTGAATTTCGTTACAAAATATTGGTATCAATACATTAAACGTCACTTTGACAGTAGCGCTGGAAAGGTCTTCCTTTCACACATTTTACATGTGCAAACTAAATATTAAATCAGTTAAATATAAATAATTTAAATTGAACATAAAACAAATTAATTAATCATGCCTCCTAAAAAACCAGCTGCAGCTCCCAGCAAAAAAACCGAGGCGAAGAAAAAGGAAAAAGTTATAGAGGTAATGTGTATAACCTATAAATAAGAAAAAGATTCTGTGCAATATAATCTAAATTAATATATTATTTTTAGGATAAAACTTTTGGTTTGAAAAATAAAAAAGGTGCCAAACAACAGAAATTTATTCAGCAAGTTGAGAAACAGGTTAAAACTGGAGGACATCATCCCCTTTCTGCCGATGCCAGTGCCAAGAAATTGGAAAAGGAAAAGAAGTTAAAAGAACAGAAGGAATTGGCAATGCTGTTTAAGCCTGCACAAACACAGAAAATCGAAAAAGGTAACAATAATAATAAATTGATACATAACATATTGCTCATATATAATTCTTTTATACACTACTTATTTAATATTTTTGCATTGAGTTTCTTATTCTTGCAAAGAAAAATAATCAAATAGTCATATAATGTTATATTACAGTGGTGCGCAAACTATTTTCATTTGAGACCCAACATTTTCTGTAAAATTTTATCCCGACCCCTGGATAGAAGTAAGGTGAACATTGTAATTTCCAAACAGTTGTACCAACATCTCCACAAAAGCTTAATCAAATCCTCAAATCAGTTTTAGAGAGAATTAAGTTTGAAAATTTCAGTGTTTACAAATTTGATTTTCAAGGTGGAATTTTCAAAAAACTGTAATATTTACTGAAATAAATATTAAAAAACAGGAAAATTTGCTAAATATTATGAAACAGTTCTACCAACATCTCAAACAAATTTGAAACGAATTAAATAAAATTTGAAACAAATCCCCAAATTAGTTTTTGAGAAAATTAAGTTTAAAAATTGTCAAGGTGGAAAAAAAACTGCAATATTTGTTGAAATAAATATTAAAATATTGGAAAAATTTGATAAATATTCCAATACAGCTCTACCAACACCTCCACAAAATTTTAAACAAATCCCCAAATTAGTTTTTGAGAAAATTTAGTTTGAAAATTTCAATCTTTATAAATTTCATTTTCAAAGTGGATTTTACAAAAAGCTGCAATATTTCTTGAAATAAATATTAAAATATTGGGAAAACAGTTCTACCTACTTCTCCACAAAATTTTTAAACAAATACCCAAATTAGATTTTGAGAAAATTAAGTTTGAAAATTTCAATGTTTACAAATTTAATTTTCAAGGTGGAATGAATTTACAAAAAACTGTAATATTTGCTGAAATAAATATTAAAAAATCGGGAAAATTTGCTAAATATTACGAAACAGTTCCACCATCATCTCCACAAACTTTGAAACAAATCCCCAAATTAGTTTTTGAGAAAATTAAGTTTGAAAATTTCAATGTTTACAAATTAGATTTTCAAGGTGGAATTTACAAAAAAACTGCAATTATTTACTGAAATAAATATTTAAAAATTTTGAAAATTTGCTAAATATTCTGGAAAAGTTATACCAACATTTCCACAAAATTTGAAACAAATCCCCAAATTAGTTTTTGAGAAAATTTAATGTTTACAAATTTCATTTTCAAGGTGGAATGAATTTACAAAAAACTGTAATATTTGCCGAAATAAATATTAAAAAATCGGGAAAATATGCTAAATATTACGAAACAGTTCTACGATCATCTCAAACTTTGAGACAAATCCTCAAATTAGTTTTTGAGAAAATTAAGTTTAAAAATTTCAATGTTTACAAATTAGATTTTCAAGGTGGAATTTACAAAAAAATATAATATTTGCTGAAATAAAGATTGAAATATTGGGAAAAGTTGCTAAATATTCCGGAACAGTTCTACCAACATCTCCACAAAATTTGAAACAAATCCCCAAATTAGTTTTTGAGAAAATTAAGTTTGAAAATTTTAATGTTTACAAATTTAATTTTCAAGGTGGAATTTACATAAAAATATAATATTTGCTGAAATAAAGATTAAAATATTGGAAAAATTTGCTAAATATTCCGGAACAGTTCTACCAACATCTCCACAAAATTTGAAACAAATCGCCAAATTAGTTTTTGAGAAAATTATTTTGGAAATATCAATTTTTTTTAAATTTCTTTGTATTGACCTTTCACTACTTACTGCTACCCAATACACAGGAAATGCCTTAAACTTTGTATGAATTCGACGACCCAAAAACATTCTCTATCGACCCCTCTGTGGGTCGCGACCCATGGTTTGCGCACCACTGTTATAATATATGTGTAGTGCTAAAACTAAAAAATTGGTATATGTATACATTTTCCAATTTGATAGATAAATGTAAGTTCAGTATCAGCATCATATATTATATTTATGGAAAAGGAAAATTTGTGGAGAAATATCGGGAAAAAAATGAAATTAACTACAATTTCAAGAAATCACAAACAATTTCTCAAAACTAATGGAAAATTTTACGTTTACAATGTATTAAAATTTATTGAAAATCTAAATGGTATCCAAATTGAATTGTAATAAGATTTTGTAAATCAAATGGAAGAAATGGTTGGTAAATTTAACTTGAATTCACATTTGCCAAGCTGGCAAATGTGTAAATACCAGTAAATGTACATTTCTATGTACTTTTACAATATACAATGTAATGAGTTTTTTTTAAATATCGTAAATATTGAATTATTGTATGTATTAGTCTCTGGTGTAAGAGAGCATATAAAACATACATTACTTAATTTATTTATTTAAATAGTTTACGCCCACATTGGAGCACTTAAATCAAACCCAAATACTGTTAATTTATGTTATATAATGAAGAATTAACTGAAGATTTAGCTTGCATCATCTTCTTCCTTTCCCAAAACCTCTTCATTCTGGCTGACCTGGCTGCCCTTTCTTCATCAGATATGACATATTGTTTCCTTTGTATAGATTTTAATGAAAATCTTATTCTTCAGAATCCGTTTTTCTTCTCTATTTTCAATTTGTTTCATTGTAATATTCAACTCTTCTAAGTGACTCTGAACTTCTTTCAACCAATTATTTTTAGTTTTACTTTGGCAAAAGTAATTAAATAGTTGTTTTTTATCCTATTATCATTTAATCTTAATAGATGACAGAAAAAGGCAATTCTTCTTTTTCTCACCGTATCTATTATAGATTCACTTTCCCTGTAGACCACTGCATTAGGCAACAATCTCCATTGTCCATCTACCTGATGTTTTTTATTAATGATTGTTCTGAGTATCCTACTGTCAACCTTTTGCAGTGTATCAGTTGTTGCAATTTAAATAGTGTTTCACAAGCATTACATTACTTAATAATATACATTATTACATAATTTTGATTATTCATTTTTTGTTGTTAGGTGCGGATCCCAAGTCAGTTGTTTGTGCATTTTTCAAACAAGGTCAATGTACCAAAGGAGACAAGTGTAAATTTTCTCACGATTTGACCATTGAAAGAAAAGCTGAGAAACGTTCCCTGTATGTTGATATGCGAGATGATGAAGACAAAGATGATACAATGGAAAATTGGGATGAGGAGAAACTGAAAGAAGTCATCGAGAAGAAACATGGAAAAGATAAAAAAATGCCTACTACTGACATTGTATGTTACATAAATTCCTATTGGAACATAGCTCCTACATTATTGAATTATTGTGCAATATTATTAATGCTAGATTTTTCAAATATTTATTCATTACATATTATAAGTAATATTGCACAACAAATCCATCTGAATTGAAATATCCAGTAATATATTTTGATGGGTGTAGTTATTGTTCTGGACTTCTTTAAGATAAATTTAGAGGAAAGCATAGCTAAACTAGATTATTGCATATCACCCACAGACAGCTTATATTGCAAAATGTACAATTAGAGATTGCAATTCGGTGTAATTTTCAATCCGGCCGAATTTTCACCGATCCGGCCGGATCCGGCGTCATTTTCAATCGGTCATTTCCGGTGTCATTTTCAATCCGGCCGAATTTCCACCGATCCGGCCGGTTAGATGGAATTAAATCTAACATAATAAACTTTACTTAATCTACTGAGATCACAACAATGAGGTATTTGAACATGCTAACAAGTCTTATTCTTATATTTATGACAAACATCATGATGAATCTGTATAGCGAAATATAATATCTAGTGAAATGTCTATTTAGTTTAGTCAAGTTACTATAAATATCATATTTGCCAGTGCATAGGCGCTCTCTAAAATTCAACCTACTTTTTGTGCGCCTATCACGCGGACCTATGTTTTAGAGCTCAACCTCATTTTCATTGATCTATCGCTGTCTTATTTTTAAAAATTAAAACGGTTTCAAATTTTGAAAATTTTGTCTTTTTGGAGAAATTCGAGGTTATTAGATTTTCAAAATTCCTCCAAATAGTCTCACAATAGAGAAAATAGCGAGAGTATGAACGTTTTTTTTTTGTGTGGGGGTCGTTTGGCTGTCAAAGCCTTTCTGCACTGCAGCCAACTTGATCTATTGTGCTCGACGCTACTACAATTACTCTCCCAGGAATTCAACTTTGTGAACGAAGTCTAGGATATTCCTGTGAGTCTATGAGAATGTTAATTTTGTCAAATTTTAACCTCGTCTTCATTCATCTGTCGCTGCCTTATTTTTCAAAATATTTACAAAACGGTTTCAGAATTTCAAAATTTTGACTTTCTGAAGAAGTTTGTGGTTTTTAGATGACCAAAATTCTTCCAAATAGTCACACAGTAAAGAAACTAGTGAAAGTCTACAAATGTTAACTTTGTAAAATCTCAACCTCATTTTCATTGATCTGTGGCTGTCTTATTTTTCAAAATATTTACAACGCGGTTTTAGTTTATCAAAATATTTACTAGTAATTTGTGATTCTTAGATTTCCAAAATAGTTGCAGTCGGGAAAATAGAGACGAGTCTACAAATGTTAATTTTGTAAAATTTCTACCTCATCTTCATTGATATGTAAATATATATAAAATTGCATTATTTTTCAAAATACCTAATAACAAATTGGTTTTGAGATTTTCAATATTTGAACTTTTTGGAGAACTTTGTGGGTTTTAGATTTCCAAAATTCTTTCATATAGAGCTAGGAAAATAGAGTCTACAAAAGTTAATTTTGTAAAATTTCAACCTCATCTTCATTGTTTCATCCTTATTTCTCAAAATACTAACAAATAAGGATTGCAATCTCATGCAAAAAATTAACATCACCGGATCCGGTAAACGTTTAGTGCTGCCGGATCCGCCGGATTACCGGATCCGGTTTTCCCGATTGCAATAACTAATGAAGAGGCGATAATACATAAAAATTAGAAAACCAATGGAAATATTGGAATAGGCAATAGAAGCAATTCTGTTAAATTAATGAGTATCCGGTTTATGAAAATATTACTCCCATATTATAATAATATATAATATATAAAAATATTACTTCCATATAAAATATTTCTTCCCATGGCAATGCCGATATCCGCAACCTTCAGGGCAACTCCATCATTGACCTCATCTCCGGTCATCCCAACAATATGACCAGACCTTTGTAAAGATTTAACTAGGGCAAAAATTAGCATCACCGGATCCGGTATATTAGTACCGGATCCGGTAAACGTTCAGTGATGCCGGATCCGCTGGATTACCGGATCCAGTTTTCCGGATTGCAATACCTATGTACAATATATTTCTAACATATTTTGACTAAATCAATATATCGACGGTCCTTACGTACATAAAGACATGTCTAAAATGTATATATATATGCGTGATATATATATATATATATATATATATATATATATATATATTAATATTACGTATTTAACGTTATTTACAAATCGTATATGAGAACAAGTATTATATTTAGGTTGAATAAGTGTCGTAGATGCGGATATCTATTTCTATTTAAATTCTATTTTATAAACTGTTTTCTTCATTCCTGCGTATAAAAAGGTATCATATAGAGATGCCACGAATATTCGGTATGTATTCGGCCTATTCGGCCACTTTTTTAATATTCGGTATTCGGCCAAATATTGCTGACTATTCGGCCGAATACCGAATACCAAATCATGCAAAAAAAACGCACATATTATTCAAAAATGATTATATTCTACCAACTAAACATTACAATTTATTGATACTTAAAATTTATCAGAGGTAAGTTGTGATAAATGAAAACATTTTTTTCAGCATTTGTTGATTGCCACCAATTGCGCTTTTCCTTATAAACCCGCCTTTGACAATAGCCTCTCACTGTATACGCAGCTACCGGGTGATGATAGATACATTTTTGCGAATTCTGTCAGTTTTGGATACTGCTGTAGGTTTGCTGACCACCACTTGAAAGGATCTGTTGTCCTATCTAGGCGAGCCGTTTTTAGATAAAAATCAATATTATTTGCAATAGTTTTTTTTTCACTTTTCTTTTCCACATCCTCATCTTTCTCCATATTTTTTGTAACGATTTTCTCAAAACAACTCATTTTCAGAGCTTCTAAAAGAATTTTTTGTTTTGCTCTTTGTGTTTGAACTAATCCCAGGAAACTTTTGTTTTGAAACGAGGGTCAGGAAAAGTGGCAACCAGGTATTTGTCATTTTCATCAAAGTTGAATCGTGTTCCTAGCTCAGCTTGTAGTGAAGATCTCATTCTCAGCAAATTTGATGTTCTTTCTGCTGTCTCTTCCTTTCCCAGGTATTTCAGGCAATGTGACAACGTGTGGAGTAACTTCGAAGATGCAAGAAATATCGGAGCTGTTTGGTTTGAGGAGTTTGATACATTCTTCCAGTAACAACCACGGACATGGTGTTACATTGTTTAATGACTCGTTACCTTATCAGTTATGTATAAAGAAACAGCTCGCGTTTGTTCTAATAATCTCTCCATTAAATAGTATGTAGAATTCCAAAGTGTGCTTAGATCTTGCGCTAATAGGTGGTTTGGCGAGTGGTTAAAATGTGTAACAATTCGTAGAACAATTCGAGGAATAATTTTTTCGGGCATTTAAGTGCGGCCAGGTATTTTGTATTGATGTACTGCTTTTTCCATAAGCCTTTGTAAGCCGCTCGTTCAACAAGTGATAATGGTTCATTGCCTGAGGCAATCATTTCAACAATTGTTTCGTTCAGAGTTCTTACGTACTTGGTACTGCGAGTAAGGTACTGCGTAGCGTAGCGCTTCCGCGCACTCATTTTTCGAAAGTTGCGCAGTTTACCCAAAAGTCGCGCCGAATATTCAGAGGCCGAATATTCGGCCAAGAGCCTGGCCGGATATTCACTATTCACTATTTTTCTATTATTCACTATTCACTATTCGTGGCATCTCTAGTATCATCGACAGGTCTGACATGCTTTTATTTTAATATCAGCGTAGAAACGTAGTCATTTATCAGTTTTTCCAAGAAAATATACAAAAAGGAAATATGTAAACTTATTATAAAGTTCCTAAAGCTAATAAAACATTATAGAAAAAAATATTTATAATTGTACATAGAATTATTTCTAGAGCGGTTTGAACGTAAATAACGCTCGGTTTTTGACATGTTTTTATGTACGTAGGGACCGTCGATATCTTTCAATGCTATTTACGTAAATATACACAATGTACAATATTATTAACTGTGTGTGGTCTGCTGAATAATAATAATAATCTTTATTGTCACCAAAAGGGAACAAATGGCTATCGACCATAAGGACTTTTTGCCACTCTGCTTAAGATAAATTACAATTTGTCTGCTTTTTTTATTTTCTATTTAATATATATTTCAGATTTGTAAACATTTTTTGGAAGCTGTAGAAAAATCAAAATATGGATGGTTTTGGTCTTGTCCATCTGGACCTACATGTTTCTACCGACATGCGTTACCACCTGGTTTTACCCTCAAAAAGGACAAGAAAAAGGATGATAAGAAGAGTGATATTTCCCTGGAAGATTTAATCGAAAAAGAACGTGCTGCCTTAGGACCACACCAAACTAGAATTACGTTGGATACATTTATAGCTTGGAAGAAAAGGAAAATTCAGGTAACATTAATTTTTGTCAAAATTTTATTTAAAAGAAAATATTTTTTTGTAGGAAAAGAATGATGCAGCTGTCAAAGATGAAGAGAAGAAAAGAAGTGATTATAAGGCTGGTAGACAAGTTGGACTTTCAGGAAGAGAAATGTTCAGTTTTAACCCAGAATTGGCTGATGATAATGATATGGAAGATGGAGATGAAGCTTTTGATGCTTATGCTTATGCAGAAGAAGATGGGGAACAAGTGGAATATAAAGAATTACAACTGGATTTGTTAGGTCTTGAAGCACAAGAGGTTGTTTAAGTGTGTTTGGAAAAAAAACAAATTTTTCAAATTATTACTATTTTTAGGTTGATGGTACCGGGACGATAGCAACAGAAGATCGATTAAAGAAACCTGTGGAAGAGACTAATGGTTTATCTGATGAGGCAACAGCAGTACCTATAAATGAGAACCTTTTCTTGGAAGAAGATTTGGATGCCTTGGATGATGAGTTAAATGACTTGGATCTAGAAGAATAAAATAGGATCTAATGTTTAGATCCTGTCGGATTTTTTTTATATTAATTTTATTCTATTGAAAAGAATTGTTTTTTGATCAAAACTGTTATTAAACATAAGCTCAAAATTTCTTACTTTATTTTTTATTACAGATACAATTTCCATGGCAATTCAAACGACATATGTAAAAAGTTAGTGATACAAGAGTAATAAAACTTTTTAAAGGAAAATACGTACTTCACATAAACTTATACTCCTGTTATTTCTCAAGATTTTTCTTTGAAACATTTTAATTAAAAAATAACTTTTATAAATGAACAAATAACTTTTTAATAGTGGCCCAGTATGTTTAGTTTCTAGGATGAAAGTACATCACAAAATGATTAAAATGGGTCTGAATGCTTTTTGGTACTCTGGAGCTGATTTATTTGGATTGACACTTTACCTTTACAAAATTGACCAGTTTAGTAATTTTTTTTTAGGAATTATCTAACAAAATCATCAGTGATTATTGTTCATGAAGTACCCAAATATTGAACCTGTTTATGTATCCTAACTTTTTCAGGTGATCATAAAAGCTTATATAATGGATGTTTCAGCAATGATGGTATGTTTCTGTAATCATGGATATTCAATTTTTGTGCAATTAGCAGACTAGAAAAAGCTAGTCTTTGCTGAACACCTGGAGAAGGTTTTCCAACCAAATCTAACAGTACTTCCCAGAGAAAAAGATAATGACATTAAGGAACTATTGTAAGCTCCATATCAGATGAACTTCACAATGAAGGAAATGTTCTCTATAATTAAACATCTCAATACAAAATAATAGGGAATATGCATGTTTTTTATTATATATTTAATTCACTGTTTACACCGTTATAACAGTAAATATAAATAATATAAATACTGCTTAAAAATGCTGCAATTAAGTTTAAAAAATATTTAAAATTGAGAGAAATTTTGAGCTGTTTAAACGCCGCCATTTTTGTGCGGTCTGTTGATGACGTCAATTACCACTGACAGTTCAGTCCATTATTTACTACTGCTGTTTTCATTTTTAACTAGTCGTTTTTGACGTTTGTTTTCTAACCTAGACTGCAATGACATACAAATGTAAAAAATACGGACTTGTTTATATGGGGTGCGTTCCACTTGGCGCCCACAACGAACACGATCGCGGTTTATCCCGTTCCACTTGCTTGCGAGCGTTACAATCGAAAATGCGAAAGTGGAATGGATTTCGGAGCATTTTAAGCGTCGTAAACATTACAAATGGCGAGTGTGAAAACAAATCAGAAACCTAAAGGGGTTACGTTATAATATAAATACCTAACCTAACCTTTTCATAGCTGAAATTTTTTTTGTGCACATGTGTCAATTTCCGCTATGTTTTGCCCGAACTTTTTTATTATTTGCCCGAAATTTTTTATTATTTGCCCGAAATTTTCATATTCCCGCCTTTCAAACTTGGCGGATGCGCATGCGCTTAACTAACCGTAAAAAGCTCTATTTGTAAGCCATAATACAAAAGTTGAATAACTATTCGTTAACTTAATTTATATTAAAAAATTATATAAATTATGGGTCGTTGTGAGCGAAAATAATGACGTCATTAGTGACGTTTTCGCCGCGACCACAACGACCGCGGTCGTCAAGTGGAACGGCTAAATGAACATTTTGAGCGTTCTGTGTGCCCAAGTGGAACGGACCCATGGTATGTTACGTCACTTTCGTTTTCACCAATGGTGTTGCTTTTTACAAATTTGAATTTCCCTCGCTTAATTTGCGCGTTTATTTATTGATTTTAAGTATTTAAAAAGATATTAATTACAAATATTACGGTTTACTTCAAATGTCCGGTCAATAAAAATTCGGAAAAAAATATTTGAACCGAATTTAAATTTCATGCATATTCTCTATTGGTCGAATATGATCTGATTACTATAGTCATTTTTTTTAAGAATGCAGTAACTAGGAACCTGATGTACACTATGACAAATGTTCAATCTAGTTACAAAATTTGGCACTAAATTCAAATATAGTTACATGAATATGAAAGAAAAAAGTTTCTTAAATATAAATAAAAATACAGATTAAATAGACCAAATGGCAACAATAGTAATAAAATACAAACAAATAAATAGCGAAAAACGGAAAAAATCTAAATAATACAAACAGATCAGACGACAATTGTGAATTGACACAGCAGCCATTGACAACTAACAGCTCAATATGCATTGACGTACGAAAAAAATATGCTTGAGTTAATCAATGTTTTATCTTTAAATTTAAAATTGAATATTAAATTATATATAAAACATTATTGTATAATATAGTACTTATTAACTGTACTATAATTTAACATTCTGTTAAATTTAGAAATTATTCGTAGTATTATATTCATTTAATTACATATTACCAAATTCTACGCCAGTGACTGCAAATGTATGTGAAAAGAGACATATTGAGAAGTAAATATCGTCGGTGTGAACATCTCCTCGATTTAAGCCAATCAGAGAATAAGGGCAAATAAGCCCTATCTTCCCTGTACTGCATTCTTAAAAAAATAGACTATAGAATAATATATCCCTATATTATTCAATGTGGCCCAAGTAATCTTACTACCAAAACTAGGAGAAGACCCAAAAGAAGTTACCTCTTACAGGCCAATAAGCCTGATGGTCTCTTTTGAAAGTACTTGAAAAATTTATTGCAAAAGCATTCGACAAGAAATGGCATACTGCAGTGGTGCCCCCAGAGGGGTCGATAGAGAATCTTTTTGGGTCGTCGAATTAAAAAAAAATTGAGGCATTTCGCGTGTAAGTATTGGGTACCAGTAAATAGTGAAATGTCAATATAAAGAAATTAAAAAAAATCCAAACTTAATTTTCTCAAAATCTAATTAGGGGATTTGTTCAATTTTTTGTAAAGATGTTAGTAGAACTGTTAGCAAGATTTCGGAGCATTACTCTGCAAGAGACAGATGTACCTAGGGGCTCACTGCGCGAACACAGAGGAGCTGCAACCTTGAATCCCACCCAGATCCTGAAATTCCTAAAGGAAGCAGGATTAGAGGAGGCGCTCTAAATGGGTAAGTACACCAACGCTTGAAGGATGAGGGTGGGGTACAATAGATCTATAAAGGTCGCAGTACAAGTCGTCACCACCAATATCTATAATCTAGTAGAACTGTTCTGGAATATTTAGCTAATTTTCGCAATATTTTAATAATTATTTCAGCAAATATTGCAGTTTTTTGTAAATTCCACCTCGAAAATAGAATTTGTAAACATTTATATTTTTAAACTTAATTTTCCCAAAAACTAGTTTGGGTATTGGTTTCAACTTTTGTAGAACTGTTCCAGAATATTTAGCTAATTTTCGCAAAATTTTAATATTTATTTCAGCAAATATTGCAGTTTATTGTAAATTCCACTTTGAAAATAAAATTTGTAAACATTGACATTTTCAAACTTAATTTTGTCAAAAACTAATTTGGGTATTAGTTTCAACTTTTGTGGAGATGTTGGTAGAACTTTTTGGGAATTATAACGTTCACATTTCTTCTAACCAGGGGTCGCGATAAAATTTTACGGAAAATGTTTGGTCGCAAATGAAAATAGTTTGCGCACCACTGGACTATGATGTAAGGTAGTACAGCTTCTACTGTATAATTCAATTTTGAAACATATATTGACAAACAGTATTCGAGGGCTCAATAAGCAACTCAAATCCAGATTGTATAGAAAGCTTCCAATTTCAATTCAAAATTTCAGGAAAATTAAGAATGACAGTAAATGCGCAAACCATGGGTCGTCGGGACCCCCAGAGTGGTCAATAGAGGATCTTTTTGGGTCGTCGAATTAAAAAATAATAAATTTGAGGCATTTCTCGTGTAAGTATTGGGTACCAGTAAATAGTGAAATGTTAATATAAACAAATTAAAAAAAGATGATATTTCCAAACATAATTTTCTCAAAATCTAAGTAGGGGATTTGTTCAAAATTTTGTAAAGATGTTAGTAGAACTGTTCCGGAATATTTAGCTAATTTTCACAATATTTAAATATTTATATCAGAAAATATTGCAGTTTTTTGTAAATTCGACCTTGAAAATCAAATTTGAAAACATTGAAATTTTCAAACATAATTTTCTCAAAATCAAATTTGGGGTTTTGTTCCAAATTTTGTAGAGATGTTGGTAGAACTGTTCCAGAATATTTAGCAAATTTTCCCAATATTTTAATATTTATTTCAGCAAATATTGCAGTTTTTTTTTGTAAATTCCACCTTGAAAATAGTATTTTTAAACATTTATTTTCAAACTTAATTTTCTCAAAAACTAATTTGGGTATTAGTTTCAACTTTTGTGGAGATGTTGGTAGAACTGTTTGTGAATTATAACGTTCACATTACTTCTATCCAGGGGTCGCGATAAAATTTTACAGAAAATGTTTGGTCGCAAATGAAAATAGTTTGCGCACCAATGGACTATGATGTAAGGTGGTACTACAGCTTCTACTGTATAATTCAATTTTGATACATATATGGACAAACAGTATTCAAGGGCTCAATGAGCAACTCAAACTCAAATCCAGATTATATAGAAAGCTTCCAATTTCAATTCAAAATTCCAAGAATATTAAAAATAACAGTAAATGCACCTATAGGTTTCTACCAAATAGTATTATTGGTCATGACTTCCACATTGAACCAGTGAAATGGGAAATTAAACAACATTATGTCACATACTCTGATAGACTCAAAGTAGAGATGAGCATGGGATCGCATCGTCCCATGGAATGGGATGAGTGGTATGAACGTTGCGTGGGATGGGATCGGATGGGGCAACAAATTTTTATGGGACGGAGTTTTGATAATCTCTTAAATCTAGTTCGTGCATAATTAATTACTTATCGTGCCAATACGCACATTTTCCATAATATGTCCAGCCCAGGAGATTTCTGTGATAATGATGTAGTTCCTGACGATGAAGTCTTACTTACTTGACCCCGCTGAAGTAAAGTAAAGACTAGCAAAGAAAACAGTAAAAAAACATTTTATTCTGCTTAACGCATAATAAGTCTCCTCGGACACTTTTCGCAAATTCCTCAATGACTTCATTAGGTTGTAGATTAGCAGAGATATCTTGGTGAATATACATGGAAGCCTTGGTGAATATACATGGAAGAATATACAAGTGGTTACTGGTAATGTAGCGAGAATCTGTAAAAAAATATATATTTGGAAAAAACTCATTTGTCTCTTGATGCGCTTTAGCTGCTGTTTGGGGGAGATGTTGTTTTCCACTCCATAGCTCCTTCCAAAGAGATATTTCTCCCGATAACGAGAGAGGATGAGGTAAATCGTTACTGTAAACGCGTGCAGCTGCTATCGAGTTTAGATTTTCTGTGTTTACGATGGCATTTGGTAGAAGGTGGAACAGATCGAGAATCGAAAAGTGCTCTGCTCTCGAAAAGCGACTCGTCTCATTCTTACTACACTTTTTACCATCTAATAACAAAAGTTAGGATTTAATGCAACAGCCTGCAGTTGCTGTGAAAGCGAAACAGTGATTTCAAATACTGCGGCGGTTACCGTTAAGATAAGACAAAATCGAATCGTTGAATAGAAGCCAGAAAACTTGCAGTTTTCAATGACGGAGAAGTTCTGTCGATTTCTTCAAGGAACGAACGATAGGGTCCAAGAACTCTGAATTGAAGGAGCGCATCATGCCTTTCAACCCAGCGTGTTTCACTAAGACATTGCAACTTGACTCTTTTCGTCTGTGGGTGTTTTTTTAAGGATAGCTTGTTTGAAAAGTTCCAATCTTTTTGCTGACTCTCGTACAAAACTGGTAACATTATTTATTATTACCATCATATTGCGAACACTAGGCAAAAACCTAGCTGTCGTGAAGACATGCAGCTTGTCATGAAGACATGTCGTGAAGACATGCAAGACAAGCTGCATGTCTTCACAACAGCTAGGTTTAGTTTGTGCGCGGCCCAGTGCATGGCGCTAGCTGTTGGATCCCGGGACACGTATTGTAATAAGCCACCGTCCTCTTATGCATGACTCTGGGAAAGTCATGACAGCAATTTGTCGAGAATACCTCCCTCAAATGTGGCTCGCCGCCCGCGTTAAAAAACGCAAGAGTCCCTTACGCTTGTGTCTAAGACCTAGACACCAAACACAAGTATACGTAAAGGGAGGAGAACTAGGTCCCAGTTAAGCTGTTGCGCCAAAAAGAAGAAGAACTATGAAAATATATTTTCCGACGAGTTCACTTTGATTTGCACGGAAGAACTCAGATGCTTCTGGGGGGGGCTTGAGCCCCTTATCCGCCACTGAATGGGACAGTGACAGAGATCCGTCCCACGGAATGGGATCTGGAACGAGAAAACTCGTCCCATGCTCATCTCTAACTCAAAGTTCATCTGAACACACTCACAACTTAACTTCTCACTGGACATAGAAGTCATTGGTTGAAACAGATTTTCACATGACTTGGTGATATGAGTGCCACATGAGGAAGAGGTGTTGAGCTTTGGATAAATACCTACAAGATTTTGACATGGTTATAGCAAATTTACTTATTGATATGAGATAGATATATGGTTATGAGCTAGATATGATCTTATTATATCTCATATCAATAAGTAAATTTGGTATAATATATGAGATATTATTATGAGATAGATTAATAATTCCAGAAGAAATTTTTTTTTATTACTCATGCGTTAAAAGTACTATCTTGGCGCACGTTTTTTAGTGCGACAAATGCCATTTTTGGTTGTATTACCATAACATTATTTTACCATTACACATAACTTGGATAACGCACGCAAATATTCAATATCGCTAAGTTACATTAAAAAAAACAATTAAATAAATACAATCAAGACCTCAATATTAAAAAATTGACGTGAAAGTGGCAGAAATATTTTTCATTACAAAATAATAATAAAAATTTCGCTCTCGCGTCAAATTGACAACTTACCGCCCTAATATAACAAAATATAGTATTCTCTAACAGATATTTATATAATATCCACGGCAGTTTGAATAAATACATCATTTACAAAAATTTATATGTGTTATAAAACTTAAACTCAATTATAAAAACTGAAAGTCTTCCCATAACTCATCAAATTCTTGTTTGAAACGTTGCAATATTTCTTTATTGTTCGTACAAATGGTATGATCACAATTATTCACAAATCCCTGCATCGTGTAATTTAATGACCCAAACATTAACTTACAGTTATCTGGATCATCTTCATCAATGATTATAAACTTATGATGTAGCAAAGAATTTTTTAAATTATTCGCCTGAATCTTAATTGGTACACCTTAAATTAAATGTTGTGAATTATAATTTAATTATGCAAAATGAAAATATCTCACCAGCCTTTTTAATATTCGGCCATTTGGACCCAGTACAAGAAATCATTACATTGTCGGTAATGCAACGAATTTTTACACCTCTCTCTTTAGCCTGTATTATTGCCTTGGATATCTGGTCCAGTGTTAAATGGTAAATACAAATGGAAAGTGTTTTTTCGGCTGAGTTAATTAAGTTTATAACACTTTGTAGATATCGGAGAGAACACTTTGAACCACATTCTATATGGGTGTTCATATGGGGAGCACAAACACGATTACGGAATGTTACAAATATAAATTTATATAGGTTTGTATCCTTACAGTTTAATTTACTTCCAAGCTTTTGGTAAATTTGTTTGATTAAATAAGTTAAGGAAATAGGAATTATTGTGAAAGATAAACTGGTTATTATATATTTCTGCATTATTGAGTAAATGTAAAATATCTTAAACTATTTGATTAGGTAATTCTAGGCAGCTATGGTTCGAAAGACCAAATTATTGTTGTTTCTAGTGTACGAAATGAAATGAAATTTAAATCTATGAATTGTTGGTTACACTTTTGACATTTCTCAAAAGTTGAATTCAATATAGCCAACAATATTAGTATAGGAAATGAATATCTTATATTATTTTTATTATATTACAAAGTTTTAATTACTATTGTACTTTGTATCAATTCAAAATGTTTTTAAATGATTATTAAATATTACTGTTTTTATTCTATTCAAATATTTCTGTTATTCTTCAATGTGTTTCGTTGTTGTTGTCACTAGTGAAATTTGTATTTGTAGGTTGGTCATTACAAGCTTTGATTATAAGAGCAATGGAGAAATATCACGCAGACGCTACAGACTAGGAATTAATAAAAAAACAGCTGGGGGGAAGCTGAGGGAGGCTGCATACAAGCAGGAAGCGTTCATTACTGATGGTAATTAGTTTACATTTATCAAATCAATTTCAATTAAATGAAACCTGAACGAATTCTCATTCAGAAAAAGAGGTCACAGAACTAATAAACATTCACTTTTTGCATCACTTTAAGGCATCTATGCTGTATTGAAAAAAGAGATAAAAAATGGATTTAGCAGAAACTATGAAAAATGTTTTGGCCAAAGGCATCCAACAAACATCGGTTAGTGAATTGCCTTCATCTACTAATATGGGCTTCCCCGGCCAAAGTTATGTTACGGAAAAAATCTACATGCTTCTACAGTTATATTTGCAAAACAAGGGCTGGAACCCCTCTGTTGAATTGTTACAATGTTTTACTGAATTGAAGGAGTCTTCTATGTTACCCAGTGCAGCTTATTTACAGTAAGTTTCCCTTTTTATTTTATAGTTTTTTCAAAAATAACTTACTCAATGTTTCAATTAACATGCAATTTCACTTTTTGTACAAAACACTTTTTATTTAAATTTTGTGTTTAATAAACATCAATGGTTTCCATGGTTACATAAACAAACTTGATTAATAAACAATTAATACCCAATTGTAACTTCAAAATGCAATTTCAAAAATCATTACTTTTACTGCCTATAAGTAATTACTTTTATCACTCGATTATCCCGCTAAGCAGTAGGCTAAAGTATGTAACATGGAGTGTAAAGTGGGCGTAAGAAACCCTGATAGGGATTGTGTTAATTTAATAGTGTAATGTATTTTTTATTATTATTTTATTGATTATTAAATATCAGTACTTATTATTGAATCAAAATTTCAGGTAAAGTCCACTTTGTGACATTCTTCCCCAACAAATATCTTCTGTTATTTTCCTCTGATTTAACCTTTGATGTCCATCTCCCGCTCTGTATCACTTACACAGCTTCTTTGACTAACATTTTCGATTTCACTATCGGAATCGCCAGAAGAACTGACCTAAGCTTCGGCTAAAAGACTCAATATTTTATTTTGATTTCTTTCTATTTTACCCTGACTAGTTGTTTTTCGGGGATGACTGTATTTTTTATCCTCTTCCAGCTATGAGGAATCGTTCGTGGGGTATTGTTTCTATTATATGATCATAAAATATCCATTACTAAATGTATACATCGTTTACGGGATTATAAAACAAACAATTGATTAGTTGTGAAGTTACTTGTTGCAACTTCATATTTAATAGAAAAATAAAATAAAACACAGTTTTATACGTTTCAAAATTTATTTGTAGGACACTACATATGTTTCACCACACTGTGGCTTCATCAGGTGATGAAATATAGGAAATATCAGGTGATGATATTTCATCACCTGATTTCATCAAAATATTTCATCACCTGATGAAGCCACAGTGTGGTGAAACATATGTAGTGTCCTACAAATAAATTTTGAAACGTATTAAACTGTGTTTTATTATATTTTTCTATAAAACAAACCCCATCGTAAAATACCCACTGTGGAATATCCGAATTCTTAGTGGGATTTTTCTTAATCCTTAATCCATACCTGTAAGGATTTATTATCAGCGGCCCGTGGTCGCTACAAATGATAGCTCAAAATTTGTTACATGGAGCTAAAGGTGGGTGTAACTCACCTGCTGACACCTTTGCAGGGTGGGGGTCAACTGTTAGCTGACAATCGGCACTTCCTTACCACTCTCCCTGCAGCTACTCAGACTCACAGCCTGTTTATCTATAAAATAACGATTAATCTATAAAATATCGAACAATTTATCCTGGTCTGGGTGTACCACACCCAACGTACTACACAAAGGGTTAAAGTGACCACATTTTCATCTAAAAAAAATCTTCTTCTTTTATGACCACAAAGAGACTTAGTTAATGGGCTGTCTAAAGTGATCCTAAGTCAGCCCATTAACTAAGTCTCTTTGAGGGGATTGTTCGAGTCTTGCGGTCCTCCCAGTACTTTTTCATATACAGTCAAACCTGGATAAGTGAGAACTGGGTAAGGGAAAAAACTCTATAAATGAGAGTCATTGCTTGGTCCCGTCATTTTTAGGCTCTAAACCATCTATGAGTGAAAAATAGAAACCTCTATAAAACTCAATTATTTATGCGAGTCGGTTTTTAATCAAAGAAGTTTGCGGCAAGCGTTTGTGCGATATTCATACGCTCATAAGTGGCAAACGTGTGGATCTGGCATAATAAGTTAGTCTGCGACAAATCTCTCAAGGGTGAGACGCATTTCAAAACGCAATCTTTTTAAATACCCACGTAATGTCTAAAAGAAAACTCCAAGTGTTGTCTCTAAGTGATAAACTCAAAATCGTGAATGCGTTTGAGTGTGGGAAATCGCGTAGTGAAATTCAGAGCGAGTTTGGTCTACCAGAATCCACCTATTATAAAATTATTAAATCAAAAGATTCTATTAAGTCTCAGTGCTCTGAGGGACACGGAAATGTTAAGAGGAGTCGACTTCCCGAGTTTCCCGATATCGAAAACTGCCTTTTAGAATGGATCAAACAAACTCTCGACTAGAATATTCCTATAGATGGACCCTTCTTAAAACAAAAATCTAAAGATTTTGCTTCAAAATTGGGAATTCAGAACTTTTCAGCTAGTAATGGCTGGTTAGAGGGTTTTAAAAGGCACAATGATATAGCTTTTAAAAAAGTAGCTGGAGAAAGTAAATCTGTGGACCAAAGCGTGTGTAACCAATGGACTGAAGATTTGCCTGGTTTCTTAAAGGAGTATCATCCAGACAATATTTACAATGTGGATGAAACTGCTTTGTTCTTCAAGTGCCTTCCCGATAAAACATTTACATTTAAAGGAGAAAAATGTCATGGAGGGAAACAAAGTAAGGAACGTCTATTATATTCTTCAATGCGTAAACATGACCGGTACGGAATAGCTCAATCTTTTCATCATAGGCAAATCAAAACGACCTAGATGTTTTAAAGGTGTCAAGACTCTACCTGTTGATTATGCCAATAATACAAGAGCTTGGATGACAAAGATATTATTTCAAGATTGGTTGAAAAAAGTTAACAAGGAAAGAATATGAAATGTAAAAAATCCTGCTTTTTATTGATAACTGTTGTTACCTGCAAATACCACCAGTAAACTTCGACCTTTAGATCAAGGTATCATACACACATTTAAACGCTTTTATCGCAGAGAAGTTGTTCAACATACTCTTAGGTGCCTCGAAGCAAATCATAGCCCAGATATTAATGTACTTCTAGCTATGAAATTTGCAAGGAAAGCATGGTATACAGCAAGTGATGTTACTGTCAAAAAATGTTTCAAGAAAGCCGGATTTTATATCAGTACAGATAAACGAGAATTTCTGCCAGAAGATAAGGAAGTTAACGCTGGAGCTAGCAATGAGGAATGGACCAAGCTTGTGGCTCAAGAATCTATTGGTGATGTGGTAACGTCAACCTTTGAAGACTGTACAAATTGACGACGACCTGGCTACCAACGGAGAATTTACCGATGACGATATCGCGCAGAATTATGTGAGAACGTGTACTGACGAAAATGACAGTGAAGATGAAACCGACCGATCACAAACTTACAGAAAGATACAGAAGTTGAGAACATTCCAAAGAAGAAAGAATTTTTTAAGGCACTGGAGAAGATACACAAGTTTTTAGAATACTCGGCGATTGTTGATAAGACAATATTCGATAAAATTTATGAATTAGAAAAGCATGCACAAAATGTAAAAACGGAAAAACAGAAAAAGCTAACGGTTTTTTTTGAATAAATGTGTAAAATTGTTTCTTTCCTTTTTGTAAATAAGTAAATCTATGTATATAATGCATACATACATTTATTCATTCCATATTTGATCTATCGTTTATTAACCTCTATGAGTGAGAAAGGCCCACTACTGTACCTCTATAAGCTAGGAACTCGGGTTAGTGAGAAACCTCTATAAGCGAAAAAGAATTCGCGGTCCCTTGAACTCTCACTTATCCAGGTTTGACTGTATTCTGATCTTCGTGCCCGTTCTTTAATTGAAAATATTTATTCTTTGTGTGTGGGAAACGGAGATTTGTGCCCTTGATTTTTTGGTCTAATTTTATCTGGTCTGTGGTGTCTTCTGGTGTAAGCCCAAATTCTTTAAGATTCTCTCTTATTTCTGTGATCCATCTGTACCCTGTTGTGGTATTTTTGGAGTTGAGATTGTATTACCAATTGTACCAGTTGTTTCAGAAGTCTCGAATCTGGCATTTTTATTATGGGCCCAAAAAACCCCAGTCTCTTTTTATGCAGTATCAGAAATGGGTTTTAGCTCTTTGTAAACGACTTTGTTGGGCACACTTTGTTCATTTAAGTGAAACAATGTTTCTGCTGCATATGTGGCTTCTGGTTTTATAACTGTGTTGTAGTGTTTTATTTTTGCATTTTTGGATCGGTAAATTTTTCTGTAGATGTCCCTGGTTAATTTTTGTGCATTAGATAGCTTGTTTGTTTTTATTTGGATCAGATTTTTTTTCATTTTATATTGTTCATTATTATTTCTCCAAGGTATTTGAATTGGACTACAATTTTGATTGTCATTTATGTTTATTTCTTTCAATGCTGTTTGTTTTTGAGGCGTAATTACTATTTTTTCAAATTATATTTTGAGGCCAATTTTACTTGCAATATTTTGAAGTTCTGATATCTGAGTTTTTTGCTTCTCATATGTCATTTGCTAGTAGTAACAAGTCGTCAGCAAAACCAAGGCAGCTTGTTTTCTGCATCTCCCTGTCTATTTTTATTTGTGGGGTGTATTGTTTAAACCAGCGTTTCTCAACCTTTTTTGGACCACGGACCAGTAAAATAAAAAAAAATAAATTCGCGGACCAGTGATATTTTTTAACAACAAAATTTTACTAGGTGTTAAAGAACTACTACATAAGTTAATTGTAACATTTTCTTTTACATTCATTCGTTCATTACATTCATTATCACAATAATATTTAAATGTAAAGATATGTATTTTTTTTTCTTCAGTGCCGTACTAATCATAAATTACATAGAATTAAAATTAGTATAGGATATTTGTATTTCGTAATTTTATAAATTAAAATCTTTTTTTTTTTTATAAGTAAATTTTTTTGCGGATAGAAAAAAATGTCCGCGGCCTAGTAAAATTTCTCCGCGGACCACTGGTGGTCCGCCGGACCAGCGGTTGAGAATAGCTGGTTTAAACCATTCCCTCATTACCATTTCTAGAGCGCAGTTGAACAATAGCGGTTAGAATGCATCACCATGCCGTAATCCTGTGTTGATCTCGAATTGTTCCTATAATTTCCCCCTGCATTTCACTTTCATTTTTTGGTTCAAATGTTCGTTAAGTTTTGTAAAATTGTTATTGATGGTTCTTCTAGCTTTTCCACCAAAATTTGCGTTTGTGTTATCCGCACAGTAGGAAATAACTTTATTGTTCAAATTATTCCTTTTTAAAATAGTACTTATTGAATAAAAAATTACTAGTTTCACCCGGTAATGAAACAAAATCTAATTTTAATAAAATCCAACAATTGTGGGAAATAATTTTAAATTTCTGTGGTTGGAAGCATCAGATGGACATAAGTATGCATTTATCTAATTATTTCTGCAATTGTGAAAACGAAAATTTTGAAAAAGCATTACAAATAATTGCTTCGGTTTTTGTCCTTGCACATGCAAATTTTCTGTTGTAGCTCTGTTGAGTTTACAGGACCAAAGAGGAAAAAAATTCCGCGACGGCACATAATAATCCGCTTTTTATCCGCAAATGATTGTAAAAAAGAAAAAATTTCACGCACTTCCCATTTTGCGGGAAAATGGGGTCCCGCTAACTTAACAGAAAGTTAGCGGGACCCACCCTAAAAATAATTATTTTGAGGAAATAAATGCACGGGAATTATCCGCTTTTTATCCGCAAACGAATGCCGCGAAAAAAAAAATTTTTGTAACTGTAATAAAAAAAATAACGATTTTCACAAAATCGATTTTCTCGCATTTCATTGTTTCCGCGGTCTAGGCTCTCCTTGTCGATGGTATTTCTTAACTGAAAGCTTCCCAGTGCATATTATATACGTTTTTCTTATACGTTTTGAAGGCTATAAGTCTCTGCGGTAAGCGGTTCAAAAGTTATGACAGCGTCAAATCAGTAGGAAATGCATGATTGTGTACAGCGAAAAAAAATATAAAATTTGTTTATTTGTAACTTTAGAGCAAAATAAACTGGAAAACCGTTTTCAGCACTTGGATTTCTTTCAAAACCAAAAAAAAATCACGAAAAAATGTTGCAAAAAAAATTTCAACAAAAATTTTTTTCCATCATTTCGTTCGAAAAATATATGCTTTTTCGGTTTTTTTTCGATTTTTTCGAAAACGGCAAAAGGCAGCGAAATCATTTTTGGCACACTGAAACTACACGACAAGACGAACAAGTCGATGTATAAATTGTCAGGAAAGATTCAATAATTCGTCTTGAAATTTCAAACTGAAATTTACCCGATTCTCGAATTGCTAAGTAGATATCTCGGAAATGGTTGCAGATAATCAAAAACGGATTGCGACATCGTTTTCAGAAGATCATTTTCCTATTAATACACTAAGATAGTCCGCGCGAAATTCACGCCTTTCCGAGATCTCTACTCGAGCGTCGAAATTTCTTAAAAATTTCTTAAATTTTTGCAGGCGAAAGTGAACCGAAAGAGCTGGTTAAATATAATTGGCATATCTGTAATCAGCTGCAGAAATGCTTTCAGAAACGTTTTTAAATTTTGCTGTGACTCAAAAAATAACGATTTTGACAAAATCGATTTTCTCGCATTTCGTCGTTTCCGCGGTCTAGCCTTCCCGAGTCGATGGTATTTCTTAGCTGAAAGCTTCCCAGGGAATATTATATACGTTTTTCAACTAATTTTGGAACGCTGAATCGATTGGTGAAGACTAGAAGTTTCTGTGATGAGCGGTTCAAAAGTTATGACAGAAAAGTTAAATCAGTAGGAAATGCGTGATTGTGTACAGCGAAAAAAAATATAAAATTTGTTTATTTGTAACTTTAGAGCGAAATAAACTGGAAAACCGTTTTCAGCACTTCGATTTCTTTCATGTTACCAAAAAAAAATAAGGAAAAAATTTGCAAAAAAAATTTCAACAAAAATTTTCCATCATTTCATTCGAAAAATATATGCTTTTTCGTTTTATTTAGATTTTTTCGAAAACGGTAAAAAGCAGCGACATCATTTTTGGCACGCTCAAACTACACGACAAGACGAACAAGTCGATGAATAAATTGTTAGGAAAGATTCAATAATTCGTCGTGAAATTTCAAACTGAAATTTACCCTATTCTCGAATTGCTAAGTAGATATCTCGAAAACGGTTGCAGATAATCAAGAACGGATTGCGGCATCGTTTTCAGAACGTCATTTTCCTATTAATACACTAAGATTGTCCGCGGGAAATTAACGACTTTCCAAGATCTCTACTCGAGCGTCGAAATTTCTGAAAAATTTCTTCAATTCTTGTAGGCGATAGTGACCGGAAAGAGCTAGCGTAATATAATTTGCATATCTGTAATCAGCAGCAAAAATGCTTTCAGAAACGTTTTAAAATTTTGCTGTGACTCCAAAAATAACGATTTTGACAAAATCGATTTTCTCGCATTTCGTCGTTTCCACGGTCTAGACTCCTCGTGTCGATGGTATTTCTTAACTGAAAGCTTCCTAGGGAATATTACATTTGTTTTGCGGCTAATTTTGGGTCGCTGAATCGATTGGTGAAGACTAGATGTCTCTGTGGTAAGCCGTTCAAAAATTATGACAGCGTGAAATCTGCCGGAAATGCGGGTAGTGTATTTTAGGTATATTTTATTAAATTAATTATTTTTTGTTTTTGGCTGTTGTTTTTATACAGTTCTTTTGGAGACGAAGTTGTCTTTTTTGTCACGGGTGGCGCTAAGCGCGGTTATGCACGGCGCGAATATTTCACCATATATTCAAATAAATTCAAGTAAAAAACTCGTCTACTATATTTTCCAAATTGGTTCTTATGGGAAATATTTTAAATCTCATTTTTGCGTAAAAAGGTGTGCCTCAATCACAAAAACTCCACTTTGTCGTAAGAATTTTTCGATAATTGGTACATTATGATTTACTGACCAGTCCAGTGCTTCATAATCATTGTCTACAGAGTCGCTAGATGATATTAGCAAGATTTTTTTTTCTTTTAGGGCGAAATAATAATTCATCTTCACTTTCGTTATCAAATTTAGGAAACTATAGCATCAGTTGAAATTTGCAATAAATAATCTGGATAGTCTAGATATTGCATAGACATCACTAACACTATTTTATGCAGGGCGATGAACCAATGAATATGCTATAATGAATATGCTAGGTATAAACGATAATGATGAAATCTAAACAGCCGTCTCGAAGACTATCAATAACATAGCTATCCGACAAGAAACATTTGAAAACTACTGAACTGCCAAAAACGAAATAAAAAAATTACAAAAATGACTAACTAGACATGGACATATTTAACTGTAGAGATTTTGATCTAAAAGACTTTTTCATTTTCGGCCCATGTTAGAAGGTTATGATTAGCTACGTATATTGGCTTGCAATATTTTTTCCATAAAGGTAGCAACGACTTGGGCACGTTATTTCATTTTGCTCCATATTAGACTTGGTCACTTTTGGCAATACACTATATATGAGATCGTATTATTTTCTTAAAAATCTCTTAGAATTGCCCTTTACGCGTGCATTATGCAACAGGTACTAGCACAGTATAATCTTGGTAATCCGACAAACAACCGCCGGATTATCAAAAAAAATCCTGAATATCAGGACTAAAACAAAACAATAAAAGTTTTACATATTTTATGTACAATTGTATTTCAGAAAGAAAAAAATGTGTATCTATATGGGTAAATGTATATATACAAAAAAATATGTAGAAACTTATAACAGGTAGTAAGACAATTGTAGAGTGGAGTTAGCTTGGTCAGAATCGTCAATCAAGTTTTAATAGTTAAAAGCGGGGTGTATTGGCCAGACCTTTTTCCAAGAACACTGGATGGTGCTGTTTTGGACTTTATTTCTTCTATGCGCGAGGTTTATATCTCAGGCGAGGAGCAGCGTAAAGAAAAGACACGTGTTTTCACAGATAGCCGGATTACTGAACGTGCCGGTTTAACCAACCGCTGGATTATCAAGATTATACTGAAATCAGTCCCGCTTTTAACTAAGTTTTAAGCTTTTAAACAGGTACTAATTTTTTAACGGGTACTAATATATACTACCCGTATTGATGATAGATGAGAGTCCGCGAAGCGGCTGCTATTACTCGCGCCCGCTTATAATGTTTTACGACATGCTTATACAAGAAAAGTCATAAGTAAAAAGAAATCATTTATCTTTTGTTTGTGTTTTACTAGATATAGAAATTGCTAGTTATATAAATTTAATAACTTTTCTCTAAATTATAGTTATGTTTCATTTTTATAATACATTTTTATCATGATGATTATCCGAGGTGAGTGCTTGAGAGCCACCAGCTATAAAAAACTGTGCTGGCTTTCGCACAGTGATTGATTGAAGCTTTGATCTTATCTGACAGCAGCAGAGCAAAATAATTACGGGGAGTGAGTTACTGATGCATGGCATGTAATGTTTGTTTCATTATTATTTTCAGAATGATGGCGAGTCGAGTTGCATTGGATTCGCAAGGTCGTCTGATTTTAAGAGAAAACGGTAAAATTATTTTACCCTTTGAACATTTTGCTAATGCCGTTATGTTGAAACACATGAATGGACCGCATGGATTACATCTGGGAATTGAAGCAACTGTCAGAGCAGTAAGTTAATTAAATAATTATACCAATCTAAGAAATAGACTACATAAATTCACACTGCCTATAGCAAAATTATTGATAATAATAACAATCTTTATTGTACAAAGTACAACTGTACAATAAAGATTGTTATTATTATACAAATTTTGCTATTATTATTATCATGCAAAAAAATTAGTATTATCATGTAAAAATATAGTTTTGTGTGTGTGTGTTAGGTAATGGATTCATATACAATTGGTAGAGAACAATTTGGAATGGAAAAAGAGTTTATTATTGAAGTGGTGCAAAATTGTCCAAACCCAGCTTGCCGCTTCTATAAGAATCAAATGGAACTAACTCAAAAAACGTTCCAACATTTAGCCAACCCAAACTATATATCAGAAACTCAGTCCAATAATTCAGATATGAGAAATAGTAATTTTAACGCGGAATTTCCTATTCCCATCCCACCCAACATGAATTCACACATGGGCTTAAACGCAGTAGATTTGACTGGTTCAAACAATCTTGAAGGTAAACCTAATCAAAATCTTCTTGAAAGACCTAAATCTGTAGCTCCAAGCCAACAACAAATCACAGCAGCTTTAATCCAGCAACAAAATCGAGTAATTGCGCAACAAAATATTGAAAAAATAAACGCAAACTTAGAAAAACAAAGACAGCAGCTCCAATTACAGCAGCAAATGGATCTCGCTAAACAGCCGAAACATTTTGAAATGCCACTAGAACACAAAATCACAGATTTTTTAAGAGCAAATTTAGATAGTTTAGAAGGGCTTTCTTCTTCTAACAAAGATCTTTTAGCTTTACACAACGGTGCTTGGGCCAACAACGGCACATCAGAAGACAAAAGAAACTCTGAAGGAGGACAAGAAAAAATTGTTAGAGCTTTCGGGGAAGTTATGAAAAATATGGCTAGGATGAAGACTTATGTTAGACCGGCAATGTGCAAACCATATGGAAAACAATCAGAAGCTCTACAGAAGAGTAAGTTCAATATCTAATAATTAAAATATTTCAAATTATAATGTTCAATAAGAAAACTTAAAGATTTAGCTGTAGGCACTAGGTGAAACATTCTCCTTCTTCATATCGCGTTACAGCCAGTGGCGGACTAAGGCTAAAGCGGGCCCTAGGCAACATTGTAATTCCGGGTGTATTTTTTCAACGGGTGCGTTTGGTAGTTTGGTTTTAAAGCATATAGTATGTAGTTCTCAATCACAACTCGCAATGGATACAATACGTTCAGGAGACACTGATTTTAAAAAGCTACGTTTGACTTTTTAAACACTTGCATGGTAAGGCTCTATCATATTTACACACATCGACACTCGCGGGCGTGAATGCTTAAGCACTGGAACGCTCGTCCACATTTGTCGACTAAACACGGGAACGCTCGTCTACAGTTGTCGACTTGTCGTCTTGTCTCGTCAAGACTTGTCGACTTGTCGACTACCAGTCAACGATTCCGCATAATTTGGATATGTTTCAGCAATAATAATTATGAATATCTATAACGTGATATTCATAATTATTACTGAAACATTGATGGCGGAATCGTTGATTGATAAAGTCACGTTTTCTGTTAAATAAAAATTAATTATAAAAATTAAAAACCCAATTTTCGGGCTCCAAAAATTAGGTTTTTAATTTTTATAATTTAAAAATTAATTATAAAAATTAAAAACCTAATTTTCGGGCCCCAAAAATTACGGGCCCTAGGAACGTGCCTAGGTTGCCTGGGCCTTAGTCCGCCCCTGGTTACAGCCCAAATCGGGCTTCCTGCATTTTTGTCCTTCCCTGTTCTTGTCCACGCTTTTACTGTTGGTATGCGTTTTCCCGGGTCTTTTCCTCCCACTATTTTTTTGACCTCCATACAATGTCGTTACAGCCCAAATCGGGCCTCCTGCATTTTTGTCCTTCCCTTTTCTTCTCCACGCTCTTACTCCGAGTAGTTGGTATGCGTCTTCCCGGGTCTTTTCCTCCCAATGTTTTCTTGGCCTCCCTATCGGCCACCTGCCTTGCAGTTTAGCGTTCAGTGCTCTTAGTGGCAGACGGTTGTCGTCCATCCTGAGCACGTGTTCTGCCCATCTTAGTCTTTGCAGTCGGATGAATATAGAAATCGGTGGTTCTTGGTATATCTGGTAAGGCTCGTTATTATGCCTTGGCCTTTTGATGTTTCTGACCATTACCGCCCCTAGAATCCTACATAGCACCTTGCGCTCAAATATGTGAATTGCGTTCTTGTGTTTTTTCGGCCATAGTCCATGTTTCGCTACAATAGCATGCGATGGGCCGAATTATTGTCTTGTATATTCTAAGCGTGTCCTTGCGGTGCACACTATTAGATCTTAATATTTCCGACTTTGCATAGTACGCCTTATTTGCTGCTAGGACGTGTCTTATTTCGGCGTCTTACTTCTCCGTCTTCGGTACCATCTTTGTTGATTTCCACACCCAGATATATAAATTTGTTCCTCCTGGTTCCTCGATGTTGTCTGGTAACTGTAATTCTGGCCCGCGCTCTCTTCTTTGTGTCATTAGCTTTGTTTTGCTTGTGTTGATGTTGAGCATCTTTAGCAGCTGCTTTAAGTTGCGCTTCGTCGGCCCTTCTGCTCATAAAATTTATGTCATCGGCATATGCCGCTAGTTGCACTACTTTGTTGGCTAGGATATTGTCCCTACCTACACCCAAACGTTTTATAACAATTTCTTTGCGCTAGGTTGAAGAGTGTGGGTGCTAGCCCATCCCCTTTTTTCGACCCTTTTTTTATTTTGAAGTGGTCCGTGAGTTGGTTTTGTTCACGGCTTCAGTTTCGCACATTGTGGTCTTTATCATTTTTACTGGTTTAATTTTTATCTTCAGCAGCTGTAGAATTTGGTAGAGGTTGTTGCGGTCGATCGAATCGTATGCCTGTTTATAATCGATGAAGATGTGCACATCAATGTCATATTTCCATGCTTTATTCAAAATTTGCTTCACTGTAAAGATCTGGTCCACCGTCGATCTTACTCTCCTGAAGCCTTCTTAATATTCCGCTATCAGTTTTTCTACTTACGGCTGTAGTCGTGCGTTAATGATATACGTTAGTGTTTAGTACACCGTGTGTAGCATACTAATTCCGCATTAGTTATCGCACTTCAGTTTGGTGACACATTATAACTTCAGGTGAAACATTATTACAGAAATAACTAGTACATGCGGATGGAATAGTTGAATAGGGTGAAAATGTTGAGGAGGGTAAAACAATTGAAAGTGTCGATGAAATAGTTGTAAGGGCGAAATGGTATATAGAATCTTGAACTCCTCCATTAAAAAAAATCTCGTGTCAAGGGTATCGACCGTTAAGATACCAAAACATTAATTTCTATGTTAAAATCAACGATCTATGCAGAACTGATAGAATTCTTGATATATCTCTTACAATTTTCAAGCAGTAGCTAATTTATTTATCAGTTCCTCTTTGACTTTGTGGGGCTGCTACCACCAATTGATAAAATACTTTGCAAAACTGACACAGTGATTTCATCGTCCAATCCTTTCTCTACAAATGTAACAATGTTATTGTTCCACCTGGAGTGTACCAACTGGAGTGGAAAGTGCGGAAATGTGATTTCATAGTTGCATAGTAAATGTCGTGGTAAGAAAGTCCGATTTTGACGTACCTGAAATTTGATGAATTTTGGAAAATTCCGCCTCACCGAACCACAGCCGGCGAAGAAGCGAAATTTATAATCATTGCAGAAAAGAGTTTAGATTTAGGAATTGTCGCGGTAAAAGTTGCTAAAGTTGAAAGACGGATAAAATATGACGTGCGAAAAATTGGCGACCATTCGCAGGGCTCCAGGGGGCGCACCATGCTAGCGAAACGTGCAAACTTGGTTTCGGAATGACGGCAAATTTCGGCGGAAGGACACCGTTCAAAAATGTCTGAAAAATTCGCAAGCTCCTCCCAGCTGGGACACAATATGCGAATTTCGTTTTCTTGCAATAACTTTGCCAGTTGGGAACTTTTTGCAACTTTTAATAGCCTATGGGACGGTCCAGTCTGTTCTCGATCTGCCACGGTAGGGCAGGAAGTTGTGCCATTTTTACTTTTGTAGATATTGATTGCGGGTGATCGTGGTTTCTGCGAATCGGTAAATCGGCACATCGTACGCAAGATACCGTCGACCTCCATCGAACGGTGTAGAAGAAATTGCAAAATTCAACCCACTTGTGTCGTTGTTGTGCCATTTGTACTTTTGTAGATCTTGATTGCGGATTGACATCCTACCGGTTTCTTACAATCGGCCGTGGCGACCTCGTAGTTTCTGCGAATCGGTAAATCGTCACATCGTACGCAATACCGTCGACCTCTATCGAACGGTGTAGAAGAAATTGCAAAATTCCACCCACTGCCGGTTCGGCAGCCGCAAACGTCCGGTTTAGGAAAAACATATACCGCACGACCATTTCTGCAAAAAATCGCGCGGCCTCTTCGAAGGCCCAGAATTAAAGTGACCACACGTCCCGTTTTTGGCGGGACAGCCCCGATTTTTGGAGGACAGTCCCGCGTCCCGCCGATTTTTAAAAAGTCCCGTTTTTTAGAAAATAACTGCATTTTTTATTTTAAACCTTATGTGCGCACCCGGGTACCCGGTTGCCCACCTCGTCACATTTTTGCTCGTAATATTTTCAATTTTTTTTTGTCCGACCTGACCGTCCGGATCTAGGAAGTATAAACCTTTACAAAGAGATTGACCCACGCTACATATCGAAAAAAAAATTGCTTCAACAAAATGACCTTGAAGTACGGGTAGTCCCAGGGCGCAGCCAGGGTACCCGGGTACCCACTAGAGAAAAATTTGATATATTCGCCTGTAAATCAAAGTTAAAGTTAAAATAAATGTTTAATTGGGGTCATATAGGTTCATAAATACACAAATACAACAATTTATGGTATGAATATAATAAACATTAATTTATTTTTCGCATTCTGTACATGTAACTTGAGTCACTGAGTGATCGTCGCACACAGGTTTCTCGCAATTTTAGCAACCTTTGCGAGTTTTCCTGCGCCTTTTCATCGTTAACTTATAACAAATATGACATGAGCCGGTAACTGGTTTTCGTCCAGAACTATCGCGAGTTTCAGTTTCTCTAATGGCAGAAGTAGAAGCAGGAGTGCTGTCGCGTGATTTGAGTATTCAAAGAGCGATCCTCAATCGCCGGTTTCGCAAGTTCCTCGCTCAATTGGCACAAGAAAATACGACGCTCATTCGTTTTTTTTGTTGAGCATACTATTATTTTCATAAAAAATAATGTACGCTGCAAGAGCAGCAACATCAATAATGTTGAAAAAAAAATGCAAGAGGCCACCTCTGAGTGCGTCTATGCGTGGTGTATCGCGTCAACATTTGGTCTATCGTGTCTACGCCACTTTTATATTTATTCTAAAAATCGATCATATGCGGTTTTTTCTTTGCATCGTTGTTGACTGCAGCGTCGGAATGTGCTGTAGAAAGTAAGAGCACAGCTTTGTTTTTTTTTTTTTTTTTGATGTAAGAGCAAAGTGCGAAGTGGCGTTCGTGAAAACCAAAGAGAGAAGAGAATTCTGCTCTAGATTTATCAGCAGCCATTTCTTTGGGAATGTATGCTTTGTTTTTCCTCTAAGTACCGGTAATTGTCAATTTCAAAGATAATAAATGTTTAGCGAGAGGTAGAGAAGTGAAGAAATTATCCATCGTAATATTTCGGCCGATTCCTTTGAATGGAGCTGCACGTTCTTTTACAACTCTCTCTCCTTAATAGATAATAGATAAAGGATATGAATTTTCCGCATCGCAAATCCACCATACTTTGATGCTTATTTAGCCGGCTTAGAGGGAATATACTGTGTGAACTTGGTGTGTCCACGATAAGGATAAAGCTGTTCATCAATCGTTAAATTTTCCGTCGGTTTATATATTTTGCTCAAATTGAAAGTTTCTAGATAAGACTAGGCAGACAAGACTAAACAGACATGACTAGACAGAGAAAACCAGACAGACAGAAGCAGACAGATCGGACTATACAGACAAGACTAGACAGACAGGGCTAGACAGACAGAACTAGGCAGACATGAATCGACAGACATGACCAGACAGGGAGCACTTGTCATTTAAAACTAGACAGAGAAGACTAGACAAAAAGGACTTTACAGAGAGAGCTAGCCAGACAGGACTAGACTAAAGTTCACAATCGGGACACGTCCCGATTTTGGCGGGACAGTCCCGCTTTTTGAAGGACAGTTCCGCGTCCCGCCGATTTTTAAAAATGTCCCGCTTTTTAGAAAATATCCGCATTTCTTATTTTAATTGTACTGTAATATCTCCTTTTTTTGTGTCACGCAATGAAATTTTGTAATATCGAATTGAACTGTCTATTCTTCAAGATATTCCAAACAGTTTTATAAAAATATCTGACTTCTTTCAGAAAATCCGGTCGTTAAATGGCACCTTGTACTGAAATTTTCATTGGGTGACATTAAAATAGGGATTTTATGGGAATATGTGGAAAAAATCTTTTGAATATTTTAGGGAAAATAAATAAACGAAAAAGAATATTTGGGAAAATGATCTTTTTTGATGAGGCGTTATTGGTAAAAAGATACGTGACGTACTACGTTACGCGTGCACGTCAAAACATTTATTTTCACTACGTCTATGTTTTTTGTTTAATGCCACAAGTTGTTGCCATAGTAACAACAAACAGAAATCGTTTAATAATAAAACTCTATTTGATTTACATTGGACTTTTGTGCACGATTTGGATACTTTTACACACTATATTAATAATGGCATCCTTCACATACAATAATGTATTAATGTGCTCATTTTGGCGTGTGAGTAGATAATTTTTTTTTTAATTGGTCTGCTTTCATAACTAAATTATAATTCTCATTTCATCCCATTTGTCCCGCTTTGTCTCAATCAAAATGTGGTCGCTTTACCCAGAGAGGAAGAACCTACGAAACCGGATCCGCAAAACGGAAGCCGTTCCGTTCGAAGTCAAAGCAGATCGTTTTTTGCGATTTTTTTTTTCGGTTTTTCGCAATTATTTCCAAATTTTCAGCGAAAACTCGAAGATTCGAGTTGACAGTTTTTGTGCACCACTCGCGTCGCGAACGGTCCAAATTCGCCCGCTCGGCGGCCGAGAAACGGAAATTTCGTTTTCGCGCCGCACCCCCGCCGCCTTGGTCACAATATCTCAAAGATTCGTCAATTGTCTGGGGTTTTTTAAACATTTTACCACTATCGCCCGGCAATTTTTTTTTCGAAAATCACTAAAAATGTCCGTTTTCATTCTCCAAACCCGATTTGACGCATTTCTCCCGCCCCCTCCCGGAAAAGCGTGCCATACCATTTTAGTATATGTAATGATACATTAGAGACACTTGCTGTAAGTTTCATAAATGAGTTTTATTCGACACTTTATCGATTTCAGCTTCTTAGTCCTTCATCAGAAGATTACACACAATACAAGAATGTTACATGTTTCTATATGCTATTTAACCTAATTAGGGATTGCTAGATTTTCATTAATATTAAATACTGAGTGCCTATAAATTAGTTTTCGTAACATATTTGAATTATTTTGTTGGCAACATCGTTAGCATGGCACACTCTATTTTCAAAATTCAAAACAAGCGTAAAAAAAAAATTTAATGACCGTTTCAAACTTTTTTAAATAAAAATGTTTTTTACAACAGAGCACAATACATTTATTGTAATGGCCTATTTTCGCATTGGATTCCAAAATGAAGTGGCCATTGGCTGTATTCACAGCATTCAACTTGCAAACAAATTGTTTGACATAACATAAATAAAAACGATTGACAAATGACACTTTGCACAACCAACATAGAAAACTATTATTATTTTACTTATACTAACTATTACTATTTTACTTATATTTACAATTATATTACTTACTAATTCAGCGCCGTCGTTTGGATTTTGAGGCCCCGGGCATAAATATCGAGGTGGGGCCCCCAGTAATGAGTGAATAAACTTATTTAATATATTATATATTAATAAATATTAAAAATAAGTGAATAAACAAATAAATTATTTATTTTTTAATACATACAAGAAAGGAACATGCATTGAAGAAATATAATATATTAATATAAAAGGAAAACAAAATTAATTCCACTTTATTTTCAGAAATTTTACCAATTAACACTTCATCGGAATATTTTCGGAAAATGGTTACTAGTATATTCAAAAGATTTTTCCACAAATTCCCATAAAATCTCCTTTTTTAATGTCACCCAATGAAAATTTCAGAACAAGGTGTCATTAAACGACCGGATTTTCTGAAAGAAGACAGACATTTTTGTAACTGCCATATTCATAAATTTTTCATTGGGTGACATTTAAAAAGGAGATTTTATGGCAATATGTGGAAAAATCTTATGTTATATATTACAACACATTTAAAATAGGAAATGTAGATATTTTCTAAAAAGACATTTTTAAAAATCGGCGGGGCGCGGGAGAAAATCGGGATGTGTGGTCACTTTATAATAGACGCACAATACTTATTTGTCATCTACTGTTAGAAAACTGTTATATATGGCACCGTCGATGTAAACAGCAGACTGGTGAAATGAGTTGCTAGACAGACTATAAAACTAGACAAGACGAGTCTATATTTTAAAAGGTCTGTTCGCAGAAGCAGTTTGCAAAGCGATTTCTGCGTGTTCTGCATGCATATTGATATTAAATAAATAATTACTGCATACTCGCTTGATTTAATACATTTGAGGAGGTAACTTTCAAAACGCAGTATTGGACAAAAACCTGTTGTCTGTAAATCCTTGCCCTTACGTTATTAATTCGAATATTTAATTTGTTATGCTTGTTATATATTATTTGCCAACAGGCAATTGTGGTAGAATGGTTAACAATGACGCAACATTAAGAAATCTATATCTCAAAGTTACAATAAGGCTATTAAAATAGAAAAATAAAATAAGAGTTAAATAATGCGTGTTAAAAGTTATCCTTCTCATTTATTTTTGCGCATCTTTGACGTTTGCAACTGTTTCCAATCGTCTGTATTGTTGATTAAAATGAGGTGCCTCTGTGAGGCCCCGATTGACCGATTGATTGAACATTCGCCCGATTGACCGACGCTACTGTACTAATTATTACTATATACGCTCAGTGTTGCAACGTATTATTTTGCTTCAATCATTTACAGTCACTTTGTATTAAAAAATCACTGAAAACTGTTATTTAAGTTCCTGCTTAAATTAGACTGAATTTAAAAAATGTCTTCTTTTTGTTGTAGCTTTGATGGATACTATACAATTGATTCAATCTCTACGTAGTTTTTTGCCTCCTCCTCATATTCAAGTAAGTTCCTGGAAAAACGAAGATAAGCACCGTTATGAAGAGACATAATTTTGTACAAAAATTGATAAAACTTGAAGCAGCTATGGATGTACTGAATCCTTGTGAAGGATATAAATTATTATTTTATTAAATTACTTGACAGTTATCTTGAGGGTTTAACTCTCTTACAAAAAAAGGAAATTATTAAGTTGTGATAAATCGTACTTATTGGATCTTATTTTAATTATAATTTTTGGAGAAAAGAAAAGAAAGAAACATGATTGTAAGGTATTCCTATTAGTTTAGGTTTTTATTGGTAGCGTTCAATTCTAATTAATTAAGTAATGAAAGTGTAATGTATTTTTTAGCATAAATATGTAGATTTGTAAGTGACTCTATGGCCAGATGAGTAAAGGAAAAGAAATGTGGGAAAATAAAACAACACAGGAGTATTTTGTAATTTCGTTTTCACAAAATTTTATCTAGTCATGACAAAACTTTTCTTTTTTGTGTCGAAAGGAATCCAAAATTAAACTGTGATAATTTTCTATTGGCCATGACTTTTAAACAAATTGAGAAAAAAAATTATGAACCCCATTCCAGTATTTTAATTTAACTATGCGCTCTCTAGTTAAGAACATATCAATTTAAACAAAAATTGTTTTTAAACAAAGAATCTCAATTCGAATTCTAAAAATAAAACTATTTTACATAATATATAAAAATCCTGATTAAACGATAAAATTGTAGATCTGAGCCAGTATATAACTGATGTAAGACTGTTTGAAAAATAAAATGTATTGTTAGATAATAATTTTAGGAGTAGTTTTGTATGTTGCTGCAAAACATATATAGTTCATGGCTATAAAGGTATTAATCTCATGTATTCTTGCCCCCCCATTTGTTTATTTTATTTCGCTTTTATTATCTATAACAATTATCATTTCATAGCTTTACGTTTTATGTGATGCATACCGAGTTTTATTTTATGAATATATATTATTTCTTTGTTTCCTTTAAAGGTTACAGCTTTCGTGCAATCTTAATAAAAAGTATATATATTATAATGATATAACATTGTTTATTTCTTGTTCATTATGTAATTTGAGATTTTAGTTTAAAAGTAACTATAAAGCTAGTTAACTAAAATGCGATCCACTTTGTTCTTGCCAATAAATTATTTTTTTGTTACAAATTATGTGACAATTTACCTAGAAATTTTCTTTTTCCCACTCGCGGGAAATAACGTAGTGCGGCCTCGGCCTTAGGCTTTATATGATATTACTATTATTAGATAGAGGAATTATTGTGATTAATTAATTATTTAGTAATTATTAAGCAATTAATTATTGTTTAATTTCCAGATGTCACTTTTGCCCAGGTCTTCATATTTTATTATTTTTTCGTCCTCTGTTGACTTAATGTTATGCGCCAGAGGGATGGCTATGTCTATTAAGATAATAATTCTTCTCGATTTTGTTAAGGATGACAATATCTGGTCTTTTACATGCTACTCGTTTATTTGTGAGAATGGGTCTGTCCCAGTACATCAAGTGGTTTGGTCTTTGAAGCACTTCGCGTGGTTCATATTTGTAGTATTGCGGTGTATCGTTGCCCAACATTCCAAATTTGAAGGCTAGCTGTTGGTGTATTAGTTTAGCGACTTGGTTATGACGCCCAACAGCCGGACATGATGTGTTCCATGGATTCCTCTGGTTTACCGGATTTTCTACAAGTATCTGTCACTTTAGTTTTCAAGACGTGTTTTTTTGGTAATTTCGGGTTTTGATTACCCTATCTTGAATAGCGAGCATAAAACCTTCCGACTCTGGATATAGGTCCTCTTGCAGCAGCCACCTCATCGATGCCTGACGATCGATGTTTCTGTCGTCTATCAGCTTCGGGAATCTTCCGGGCATTTCTTTGCCTCTCCACTTTTGGATCTCTTCAGGTACCTATGGTGGTTCAATTGTCGGTTCGTCTTGTTGGAGTCTCAGGGGTGTGTATCCCATATTAACCTTAACCACGAGTTTCATGAGATCACAGATCGTGAGTTTTATTTTGGTCTTAATGACCCTGCATTAGTTCAATATGTTGAACAACCCTCTCCCTCCTTCCTTTCTGGGCAAATAAAGTCGTATAGTAGATGAGTTCGGGTGTGCAGGAAACGGAACTTAGTCATAATAGTTCTAGTAAGGCCTCTAGTAAATCTCTCCAAGTCCGTATTGGACCATTTTAAGATCCCAAACGAGTATGTTATTATTATTAGCGAATTCTCCCAATAATGGAAGATGGAAGTTAAGCAAACAACTCAATCAAGTTTTCTTTGAGTTCTTGTTTTTCCAATAAGCTTGTATTCTTTCCGAGAAGGTTTGGTTACGTTCTTTCGACCACTGTAGTTCCAGTTTTTCTACACAAGTATCTCAAGCTATTTGACGGCAGTATCCTCATCCTCTGTTAGTATCGCCGAATCATCCACAAAAGTGAGGTATGGTACCATACGTAGAGGTTGTTTTTGGGAAGGCCCAGTCGGATGGGTTTCCAAGACTCACATTTCTTAAATTCCTTCTGCCATTCTGCCATAATCTTGTCTAGCACGACGTTGAACAGAATAGGAGAAATTCCATCACCTTGTCTCACACCTGTGCGAATGTCAAAGGGTTCTGAAATTTCCCCCCATAAGATTCACTTTAGATTTTGTGCAAGTGAGTGTTTGTTTTATGAGTTCTCTGGGATCTAGTCCTCTCTCTCCTAGAATTTGGAAGAGTGAGGATCTGTCTATAGAATCGTATGCTTAAGTCTACAAAGGTGCATACTGTGGGCTTTTGTCTGAGTTTCAGTATGGTTTTGAGGATGATAATTAATTCTGCTTGGTATTCTGATAGTTTGGGTTTTAATTGCTTTTGTGTTCTATTCAAGAGACAGGCTGATAGGATTCTGTAGGTGACATATACAAGAAAGATTCCTCACCTATAGTTCTAACTTGCTGCCATTTATTATGTAGTGGATGGATTAGAGCAATCTTCCATTCATCTGGGAGCTTTTCGGTTTGCCAAATGTTTTGGATTATTTGTTTAATTTCTTTGAGTGAATTTGGGCCTAAATTTTTCAGAAGTTCAGCTACAATTCCGTCCTCCCCTGATGATTTGTTGTTTTAAAGTTTCTTGATGTGTGAATAAATTTCCTTTTGCGTTGGTGGTGACGAGTTTTCCGCTGTGATTTTTGGCTGTACTTTCGGGAATCTCTCTTTGTTGAATTGTAAAATATGTAGCTAATTCTTGGAAATTTTCCTTATTTGCCAATGGTAGTTTACCATCTTGCTTCCGAAAGCAAAGGTTTTGTGGAGAGTACCCTTTAATTTGGTTCGCAATGGTTTTGTAGAAATCGTGTGTTCTAATTTTTGAAGTTGTCTTCAATTGACATCAGTTGGTCGTTGACGTATTTCCGTTTATTTTGTCTTAAAATCGTAGATACATGCTTGCGAACTTTTCTCTGTGTTTCTTCCGATTTGTTACAATTGTAGTTTTGAAACGCTTTTTTCTTTTCTTCTGCGTTCTCACATTCTTGATTCCACCAAGGATGTTTTGGTTTCTTGTGAAGAGGGATAAGGTCTTTCGCAGTTTCGATGATTTTAGTTTGAAAATATTTTCCCAGTCCTTTGCAGGTTATTCTTTCCATTCTTCTGTTATTTTGGAGTCCTTGATTTTGTGTAAATCAAATTTTGGAATCACCGTTGCTTTCCTATTGAATTTCCTTTTCCTTCCCTTTTAGATCTTAATTGATGTTAGCACCTCTGCGCATTTGCACATCGTAAATTTCCTTTTGGTAGTCGTATGATCAATGGGACCCTTCTAATGAGGTGACGTCTCGAATTGGAAAAGCCCGGACAAGTTTTAATAAGATGCGTAATTTGTTCAAACAGCATGGGCTGACAATGACGAGGAAAATCAGGCTTTTGCGTTTTTATGTGTTCTCTACTCCTTTTTAACGGTGCTGAGACGTGGACTTTTGAGTTCGTGGAGTCCTTATGTAAACAGTTAGAGGCCTTTGAAAAGTGCCTGTGCAGAAGGATATCGCGGATACCATGGACAGACCATGTCACAAATGTCGAGGTTCTCCAAAAAAATGAAAAACTAAGGAAGTATTAAACACCGTGAAAATCAGGAAAATCCAATACCTAGGATACATCATGAGGAATACCGCCAAGTACCATCTGCTACAGTCTATTCTTCAAGGAAAAATACCAGGGAAGAGAAGTGTTGGACGAAAAAAATCGATAAAATATTCTTGTTGGTATATAGATTTATTTTATGTGAATACATCTAAATATTGGCAAACTCAATATTAATCGATTTACACTCACATAATTAATTATTCGGTTATAATTTACTAAATTAACATGGAGATTGAGCATATAAAATGTATTATTACTCACTGGAAAACCGGTTGTAGACTACCAAATAAATCTCTACCGGAAGAAATAAATTAAAATCAATCTGAAAACTAATTAATCTCAATCTTCAGTAAAATTCTCGTCTGGGTAGTCCTGCTTGTTTAGTCTTGTCTGTTTAGTCTTGTCTGTTCAGTCTTGTCTGTCTAGTCTTGTCTCTCTAGTCTAATTTGCCTAGTCTTATCTTATCTGACTATCTGTAGTGGACAACATACCCGCCTGACAAGCGGGAGACCGTGGTTCGATTGCCCGGCGAGGCAGAGGCATTGTCAACCAGGACGGAACTAACCGTCCGGGCTGCCCTCCCTGAAGGAATGCGAAATATGCGATACCGGTGTAGCGCATACTAAAATCCAAGTGGAAAAGGGGGTTTAGTGAGTGTCTTGTCTTGTCCGGTTCAAGAAGTTTATCCTTCTCTGTCTAGTCTTGTCTGTCTACTCTTGTTATGCGTCGAAGAAAGAGTATCTATCCACGAGTAAGGGAGGAAATCAAAACAAAACCGGCAGTCAGAGAAATTGTTTAACACAATTTCTCGTGTGGCAACAAGAATGGATAAAGTTTGAAGGATGGACTTAAATCTTTATTTAGGATGTTCATAGGTGGAGTAATAGAAAATGGGGAAATCTAGACTACCACTCAAGCCAGGCAATGGAGGTACATGGTGTCTTCCTAAAGGGAATTGGGAAGAGCGAGACCGACGAATGCTGGTAATGCGGACCAGAGGTGGTGGACTCTCCAGAACACACTGTGATCCAATGCTCTACATGGTACCATATAAGAAGAGTTGCCCACAGCAAATGTCAAGTTCAAGTTACTTAGGAAAACCAGCAGCACAGCTGCTGGTGTCGAAAGACGGCTGGGACGCGCTAACAGGGATGCTGCGGGTAATTATGAGAGGGAAGGACGCCGAAGAGTATAAAACGAAGTCCGTGAGTGATATAGCCTAATGAAGAGAAGTATAACAACGCCCACCAAGAAGTAATGCTTAATGGCAGTTTCGGGGTGACGTGGGAAGTCTAGCAGAAGATCTTTTGGTTTATACTTTGTACCATTTTTTGTTTGTTTTGCAATTAAAAAGTCAAGTCAAATCTTATCTGTCTAGTCTTGCCTGTCTAGCCTTGTCTGTCTAGTCCTATCTGTCTAGTCTTGTTTGTCTAGTTTTTTTTTTAATGAGGACGTAGTAAGCACCTTTCGGTTAACTTGAGCAAGAGGATCCCCTGAAAGCCCGCACATCCCGGAACCGCTCCTCGCATTACTTCAGGATGGTGGCATATCACATTCTGTGTTTCAAATGGTTAGAACTATGAGTAGCCTTACATCCCCCATCAACGCAATGTGATTAGGGGTTCAGGTGTTCTGTATGTTCTATGCATCTCCCTTGGTTCTGTTTTTCTTTCTGTCTGCTTCGTTCGTCTCTTTCCTTTTTGCTTAGGATGTTTATAATCATGGTTTCCGTTGGAAGCCAGTCTTCTTCGGACCTGAGCATCATGTCAGTAATTGTCGTCCATCTCTCGCATACGAACACTGTGTGTAGAGCGCTATCCGTAAAGCCGCAGTAATCACAGCGATTGTCTGGGGCCCTGCCGATTTTATGCAAGTACTCTTTGAAGGAACCATGCCCAGCTAGCGCCTCAGTGAGATGATACCCCACTTCTCCGTGCTTTTGTATCACCCATGGTAACATATCTGGGATTAGCTGCCTGATCCACTGGCCTTTATTAGAAACACTCCAGTGTCTTTGCCACTTTTCAAACATCTGGCACTTGATTTTCTTTTTTTGTTCCATCTTATTACTCCCGTTCCCATGTTTTTGAGCATAATACAGGTAGGTCCTTTCCTCGGCCATAAACTCTATGGGCGATATGCCCGCGATCACCAAGAGGGTATCTCGCAACACCGTCCTGAACGCACTGCACACCAGTTGTATCCTGGCAAGTTTCTGTCTTATGCTTGCCTTCATACAGCATTGCTGAATGGGCAACCAAGCATATTAATTTTCTCTTACTGCTTCTTGGACCTCCAGCGTTTGGCATTATTCTGTCCAGTCAATTTTTTTTAGTTTAGTCTTGTCTATCTAGTATTGTCTGTCTACGTGCGATGTTCCACAGGGTTCGAACCTTGGCCCGGCCCTGTGGAACGGCTTCTCTAACCAGTAAACGTCTTCTATAACCCGTAACCTCTAACTATCTATGTTGCGCCTGGATGTAGAGAGGCATGTCATGCTAATTGCCTATGCAGATGATCTGGCTGTGGTTTTCAGAGCTCGTACGAAAACGGGCCAAGAAAAAGCCCGCAAGACACAAGACGCGGTTAACAAAGTTGAAAAAAAAACTAACAGAAATGGTAATGAGGCTCGCTGATAGGAAAACAGAGATGGTTCTAATAGCCGGTTGTAGAAAAGTTGCCGAGATCGATATAACTATTGGGGGAGAAGGAATTAAAAGCCAAAAGGCACTTAAGTATATGGGAGTGTATATGATGGCCAACGTGAGGGCTCAGAGTGCGAAGAAGAGAAACGTATTGTGCACTGCAGTCCATTGTATACTAATGTATGCTGCACCAATTTTGGCTTGTGCGTTTCGCTTTAAACACTTCAGAAATCTAATGCAATCAATCAACAGGCGAATGGCGATCAGTATAACCTCAGAATACCGCACGGCATCGACACAAGCCATCCCTGCGATAGCGGGCCGTTCGTCTTATGCAAGAGATATGTCGTACATTCGAAGAAGGAAGAGATGGGAAGCGGGAGGAAGCACAGGATGATGAATGGTTGGCAGGTTTTTTGCCAGCAGGAATGGTTGGCAGCCAATGGTTGGCTGTCTAGTCTTGGTTATACATTGTGCACACACATATTTATCAAGGACGAGAGAAGGTAAGTTTAGTTTAGTGAGGTCTCTCACTAAACCCCCTATGCATTTTTTTGCATTCTTTCAGGGTGGGCAGCCCGGACGGTTAGTGAAAACCGCCTTAGTTATCGCTTCCCCAACCAGGATAGGGGTGGCGTTCTACCGACTACTACTTGACACATGCGATGACGGGCCACGGGGTTTTCGGTACGTACCTTAAGAGAATCGGTAAACAAGACGACTTCGCATGTTGGTATTGCGGGGCAGAGGTGGATAGCCCTCACCAAACCATTTTCCAGTGTCCGAGGTGGCGAACGCACCGAATTGACGCCAATATGAGGTGCGGAACAGACGTGATGTCAAATAACACCGTCTACTTCATTCTCCAGGACGAAGACATGTGGAATACAATTACAGAGCTAATGAGGGAAGAAGACGAAAGATGAAAAAGTGATAATAAAAGGATAACAAGAAGGATGTAAATGAACCAACCACCCACCCAGAGAAATGCTCACGCGGTTTCGGGTGGAGTGAAGTGAAGAACCAGAGGAGGGGTTTTAGTGGGTATGCTGGTCACGAACAACTCGACCAGAGAGCCCCATATTACACGGGAACGTAGGCCCCGTGTGTGCACTAATGCATTTCCTCTTCTTGCGAAAAAAAAGTCGTGTCTCTCTAGTCTAGTCTTGTCTGACTAGTCTTGTCTGTGTAGTTTTGTCTGTCTAGTCTTGTCTGTCTAGTTTTGTCTGTCTAGTCGTGTCTCTCTAGTCTTGTCTGTCTTTTTTTCACTTTGCCGTTTAGTATGCGCCACCCCGGTATCGCATATTTTGCATTCATTCAGAGTGGACAGCACGGACCCTTAGTAACATACGGCCTAGTTGTCTCCGCCCCGACCAGGATTCGAACCCGGGTCTCCCGCATTGACAGAGTCTTGTTTATCCAGTCTTGTGTGTCCCGTCTTGTCTGTCTAGTCCTGTCTGTCTATCTTGTCTGTCTAGTCTTGTCTGCCTAGTCCTGTCTGTCCAGTCTTGTCTGCCTAGTCTTGTCTGCCTAGTACTATCTGTCTAGTCTTGTCTGTCTGGACTTGTCTGTCTTGTCTTGTCTGTCTTGTCTGTCTAGTCTTGTCTGTCTAGTGTCGTATGTCTAGTCTTGTATGTCTAGTCTTGTTTGTCTAGTCTTGCCTGTTTTGTCTTGTCTGTCTAGTCTTGTATGTCAAGTATTGTCTGTCTAGTCTTGTCTGTATAGACTTGTCTGTCTAGTCTTGTCTGTCTAGTCTTGTCTGTCTAGTCTTGTCTGTCTAGTCTTGTCTGTCTAGTCTTGTCTGTCTAGTCTTGTCTGTCTAGTGTTGTCTGTCTAGTCTTGTCTGTCTAGTCTTGTCTGTCTAGTCTTGTCTGTCTAGCCTTGTCTGTCTAGTCTTGTCTGTCTAGTCTTCTCTGTCTAGTCTTGTCTGTCTAGTCTTGTCTGTCTAGTGTTGTCTGTCTAGTCTTGTCTGTCTAGTCTTGTCTGTCTAGTCTTGTCTGCCTAGTCTTGTCTGTCTAGTCTTGTCTCTCTAGTCTTGTCTGTCTAGTCTTGTCTGTCTAGTCTTGTCTGTCTAGTCTTGTCTGTCTAGTCTTGTCTGTCTAGTCTTGTCTGTCTAGTCTTGTCTGTCTAGTCTTGTCTGTCTAGTCTTGTCTGTCTAGTCTTGTCTGTCTAGTCTTGTCTGTCTAGTCTTGTCTGTCTAGTCTTGTCTGTCTAGTCTTGTCTGTCTAGTCTTGTCTGTCTAGTCTTGTCTGTCTAGTCTTGTCTGTCTAGTCTTGTCTGTCTAGTCTTGTCTGTCTAGTCTTGTCTGTCTAGTCTTGTCTGTCTAGTCTTGTCTGTCTAGTCTTGTCTGTCTAGTCTTGTCTGTCTAGTCTTGTCTGCCTAGTCTTGTCTGTCTAGTCTTGTCTGTCTAGTCTTGTCTGTCTAGTCTTGTCTGTCTAGTCTTGTCTGTCTAGTCTTGTCTGTCTAGTCTTGTCTGTCTAGTCTTGTCTGTCTAGTCTTGTCTGTCTAGTCTTGTCTGTCTAGTCTTGTCTGTCTAGTCTTGTCTGTCTAGTCTTGTCTGTCTAGTCTTGTCTGTCTAGTCTTGTCTGTCTAGTCTTGTCTGTCTAGTCTTGTCTGTCTAGTCTTGTCTGTCTAGTCTTGTCTGTCTAGTCTTGTCTGTCTAGTCTTGTCTGTCTAGTCTTGTATGTCTAGTCTTGTCTGTCTAGTCTTGTCTGTCTAGTCTTGTCTGTCTAGTCTTGTCTGTCTAGTCTTGTCTGTCTAGTCTTGTCTGTCTAGTCTTGTATGTTTAGTCTTGCATGTCTAGTCTTGTCTGTCTAGTCTTGTCTGTCTAGTCTTGTCTGTCTAGTCTTGTCTGTCTAGTCTTGTCTGTCTAGTCTTGTCTGTCTAGTCTTGTCTGTCTAGTCTTGTCTGTCTAGTCTTGTCTGTCTAGTCTTGTCTGTCTAGTCTTGTCTGTCTAGTCTTGTCTGTCTAGTCTTGTCTGTCTAGTCTTGTCTGTCTAGTCTTGTCTGTCTAGTCTTGTCTGTCTAGTCTTGTCTGTCTAGTCTTGTCTGTCTAGTCTTGTCTGTCTAGTCTTGTCTGTCTAGTCTTGTCTGTCTAGTCTTGTCTGTCTAGTCTTGTCTGTCTAGTCTTGTCTGTCTAGTCTTGTCTGTCTAGTCTTGTCTGTCTAGTCTTGTCTGTCTAGTCTTGTCTGTCTAGTCTTGTCTGTCTAGTCTTGTCTGTCTAGTCTTGTCTGTCTAGTCTTGTCTGTCTAGTCTTGTCTGTCTAGTCTTGTCTGTCTAGTCTTGTCTGTCTAGTCTTGTCTGTCTAGTCTTGTCTGTCTAGTCTTGTCTGTCTAGTCTTGTCTGTCTAGTCTTGTCTGTCTAGTCTTGTCTGTCTAGTCTTGTCTGTCTAGTCTTGTCTGTCTAGTCTTGTCTGTCTAGTCTTGTCTGTCTAGTCTTGTCTGTCTAGTCTTGTCTGTCTAGTCTTGTCTGTCTAGTCTTGTCTGTCTAGTCTTGTCTGTCTAGTCTTGTCTGTCTAGTCTTGTCTGTCTAGTCTTGTCTGTCTAGTCTTGTCTGTCTAGTCTTGTCTGTCTAGTCTTGTCTGTCTAGTCTTGTCTGTCTAGTCTTGTCTGTCTAGTCTTGTCTGTCTAGTCTTGTCTGTCTAGTCTTGTCTGTCTAGTCTTGTCTGTCTAGTCTTGTCTGTCTAGTCTTGTCTGTCTAGTCTTGTCTGTCTAGTCTTGTCTGTCTAGTCTTGTCTGTCTAGTCTTGTCTGTCTAGTCTTGTCTGTCTAGTCTTGTCTGTCTAGTCTTGTCTGTCTAGTCTTGTCTGTCTAGTCTTGTCTGTCTAGTCTTGTCTGTCTAGTCTTGTCTGTCTAGTCTTGTCTGTCTAGTCTTGTCTGTCTAGTCTTGTCTGTCTAGTCTTGTCTGTCTAGTCTTGTCTGTCTAGTCTTGTCTGTCTAGTCTTGTCTGTCTAGTCTTGTCTGTCTAGTCTTGTCTGTCTAGTCTTGTCTGTCTAGTCTTGTCTGTCTAGTCTTGTCTGTCTAGTCTTGTCTGTCTAGTCTTGTCTGTCTAGTCTTGTCTGTCTAGTCTTGTCTGTCTAGTCTTGTCTGTCTAGTCTTGTCTGTCTAGTCTTGTCTGTCTAGTCTTGTCTGTCTAGTCTTGTCTGTCTAGTCTTGTCTGTCTAGTCTTGTCTGTCTAGTCTTGTCTGTCTAGTCTTGTCTGTCTAGTCTTGTCTGTCTAGTCTTGTCTGTCTAGTCTTGTCTGTCTAGTCTTGTCTGTCTAGTCTTGTCTGTCTAGTCTTGTCTGTCTAGTCTTGTCTGTCTAGTCTTGTCTGTCTAGTCTTGTCTGTCTAGTCTTGTCTGTCTAGTCTTGTCTGTCTAGTCTTGTCTGTCTAGTCTTGTCTGTCTAGTCTTGTCTGTCTAGTCTTGTCTGTCTAGTCTTGTCTGTCTAGTCTTGTCTGTCTAGTCTTGTCTGTCTAGTCTTGTCTGTCTAGTCTTGTCTGTCTAGTCTTGTCTGTCTAGTCTTGTCTGTCTAGTCTTGTCTGTCTAGTCTTGTCTGTCTAGTCTTGTCTGTCTAGTCTTGTCTGTCTAGTCTTGTCTGTCTAGTCTTGTCTGTCTAGTCTTGTCTGTCTAGTCTTGTCTGTCTAGTCTTGTCTGTCTAGTCTTGTCTGTCTAGTCTTGTCTGTCTAGTCTTGTCTGTCTAGTCTTGTCTGTCTAGTCTTGTCTGTCTAGTCTTGTCTGTCTAGTCTTGTCTGTCTAGTCTTGTCTGTCTAGTCTTGTCTGTCTAGTCTTGTCTGTCTAGTCTTGTCTGTCTAGTCTTGTCTGTCTAGTCTTGTCTGTCTAGTCTTGTCTGTCTAGTCTTGTCTGTCTAGTCTTGTCTGTCTAGTCTTGTCTGTCTAGTCTTGTCTGTCTAGTCTTGTCTGTCTAGTCTTGTCTGTCTAGTCTTGTCTGTCTAGTCTTGTCTGTCTAGTCTTGTCTGTCTAGTCTTGTCGGTCTAGTCTTGTCTGTCTAGTCTTGTCTGTCTAGTCTTGTCTGTCTAGTCTTGTCTATCTAGTCTTGTCTGTCTAGTCTTGTCTGTCTAGTCTTGTCTGTCTAGTCTTGTCTGTCTAGTCTTGTCTGTCTAGTCTTGTCTGTCTAGTCTTGTCTGTCTAGTCTTGTCTGTCTAGTCTTGTCTGTCTAGTCTTGTCTGTCTAGTCTTGTCTGTCTAGTCTTGTCTGTCTAGTCTTGTCTGTCTAGTCTTATCTGTCTAGTCTTGTCTGTTTAGTCTTGTCTGTCTAGTCTGTCTAGTCTTGTCTGTCTAGTCTTGTCTGTCTAGTCTTGTCTTGTCTGTCTTGTCTGTCTAGTCTTGTCTGTCTAGTGTCGTATGTCTAGTCTTGTATGTCTAGTCTTGTTTGTCTAGTCTTGCCTGTTTTGTCTTGTCTGTCTAGTCTTGTATGTCAAGTATTGTCTGTCTAGTCTTGTCTGTATAGACTTGTCTGTCTAGTCTTGTCTGTCTAGTCTTGTCTGTCTAGTCTTGTCTGTCTAGTCTTGTCTGTCTAGTGTTGTCTGTCTAGTCTTGTCTGTCTAGTCTTGTCTGTCTAGTCTTGTCTGTCTAGTCTTGTCTGTCTAGTCTTGTCTGTCTAGTCTTGTCTGTCTAGTCTTGTCTGTCAAGTCTTGTCTGTCTAGTCTTGTCTGTCTAGTCTTGTCTGTCTAGTCTTGTCTGTCTAGTCTTGTCTGTCTAGTCTTGTCTGTCTAGTCTTGTCTGTCTAGTCTTGTCTGTCTAGTCTTGTCTGTCTAGTCTTGTCTGTCTAGTCTTGTCTGTCTAGTCTTGTCTGTCTAGTCTTGTCTGTCTAGTCTTGTCTGTCTAGTCTTGTCTGTCTAGTCTTGTCTGTCTAGTCTTGTCTGTCTAGTCTTGTCTGTCTAGTCTTGTCTGTCTAGTCTTGTCTGTCTAGTCTTGTCTGTCTAGTCTTGTCTGTCTAGTCTTGTCTGTCTAGTCTTGTCTATCTAGTCTTGTCTGTCTAGTCTTGTCTGTCTAGTCTTGTCTGTCTAGTCTTGCCTTTATCTACTAGTGATAAGCGGCCGTTTACACATGTAAAGCACATGTATGTAAAGCACAGTAATTTTTCTCGTACAAATTTGTTTGAAGCCAATAAAACATACTGTAAGTGCTTATGACGGAATTTTTAATGAAATTTCCAATGTTGAATTTAATTTTAAAATTCCATTCGTGTTTTACATTTGCACAGGAAGGGTGGGTCCACAATCAGGACACGATATTTGAAATGCTTCGGTGAGTCAGAGGGTCGTAATGAAATTCCGCACTCTCTGAATCTAATAAAGTGCAAGCACCCGTAAGGAACACTGTCATTCCTTGTACAACAAATATTCATTAGGCATCCCCCATAGGCCGCACGGCGTACGCATAGGGGATGCTAGGATATCTCCAGTTGTATCTCCGCCCGGTTGGTCGCCCCCGTTTAATAAATGTGTCTAATGAATCGACGGCCTTGTTAATTTGATTGGCGTGCCATTCGTCATGCCAAAAACTACAGGGATTCAGGAATGATGGCACGCTCCAGATAAATTGGATCGTGTAACGTTTCACAAGCTTGTTTTAATTAATCTGTTTGATTTATAGACTACACTGATAACGCTAATTAGAACACAAGATTTAAAATGATATTATATAGACCAGAAATTGGGGAAACATGCAGGACTCTATATTTAAGACTTAACATACTTAAACAATAACAGATAAATAAGACTAGGCTAGAGACTAGATAGACAAGACTAAAATAACTACTTCTATGTTATATTATTTACTATATTACATTGTGCAGTTTTTTGTTGCTTAGATTTCTCTAGACAAGACTAGACATATAATACTAGACAGACAAGAGTAGACAGAGCAGACTATATAGATAAGACTGAACAGACAAGGCTAGATTTAATATTCAAAATTATAAACGTTATAAAATCAAACAAACGTCTGAAACTTTAGTGTAATATATGACCACACAGATACAATTAGGACGTCTGAAACTTTAGTGTAATATATGACCACACAGATACAATTAGGTCGACGTAATTGTAAATAATATAGAGTTGGAGAGTTACATCCATAACAATTAAAATAGTGGCCGGGGTTTGTTCGAATCAGTGGAGGGCAGTGCCTACCGTGTGTCTTCTAGATTGGAAAAAATAAATTTAAATAAAATAAATAAATAATTGGTCCCCTTAAATACGCATTCATCGCACAGGAAGGAAGGGCGTGTGAACATTTAAAGAATTATACAAGGAGACAAGGCGCAGTTTCCTTGCTTTTCCGCACGACAAACCACGAAAATTGTTGATATTTATTCGAAATGAAATAAATGTTTCTGCGAAATGAAAGTTTGGCTTCGTGCGATTGATTGGCACTAATTGTGTTTTGTTTGTGGTAGAAAAGAAACAATAGTTCGTTGTTCTTTTATTTATTTATGAGAATTAGTGTGGGAGGAACGAAACTAGTGAAAGTTTGAGATATTAAGTTTGTTCTTCATAAAACGATTTCGTTTCTCTCGATATATTAATAACAATGAAATAGAAATGTCTTGTTTCGAAAATTACTTGTTTTGTTTTATTATACCAAAGCGATATTTTCTGATAGATCTAGGTTAATATATTATAGAGAATAAGATTTATTTATTCGCCTTAAATTTTGAAAATGGATTTAAGACAAGCTACGTAGGTCAAGCCACTCAGACAACAATCAGACAAGACAATCTTGTTATCGTTTGCCTTTCAATACGACGAATTTATATTGAAAGGCATATATTAACACTGTTTTCTTTGTGATTTTTGTATTTGCTTGTTTATTTATTGATGTAGGTTAATATAATATGTAAAGGCTAATTAGAAAGGATACGCGATGGAAGAGACGAAAACGTTTACAGGAAACGGTCAATCGGCTCAAAGATTGTCATCCGGGCTTTGATTGCCGACCAGATGGCAAACACTTCTCATCAACGATGCGTGTTGTCGTTGTTTTTATTAATTCAAATAATTACGTCCACGTGTTCAGGACTATCCGACTTATTATATTCTACATTGCTAATTGATTTTTCAAATATTCCGCAATTCTTCTTACAAGATAATTATTTATAAATTTAAAGAATTGCTCGGAAAGATAACACATGTATTTTAAGTTAATTTAATTTAAACAAATCTGCAAATTATATTAAAGGTTTACTTGCAATGTAAATAAAAATAAGTTCATTGATTAAAGTGATAAGACAAGACAAGACATGCCCAGACAAGACTCAACGAGACCAGACAAAACTAGACAAAACCAGGCAAGACCAGACAACGCAAGACGCCTTGCCACGAGAGGTAGAAGCAGCAATGGAGAGGATGCAGACAAGCAGCTATGGGTAAACTATAGAAAGTGCCGGGATTCCCTAAAGAAGGTAATAAAAGAAGTCAAACAACGCAAGTAAATCTAGCTGATAAAGGAGCTGGAAGATGACATCTGGGGACAAGCGTACCAGATCGTCACGAAGAAAATCAAAATGCTGAGAGTCAATAAATCACTAGAGCAGGGAAGGCGAACCTTTTTGAGTAGTGGGTCAAATTTTGATTATTATATTTTGCGTACTAGCTCGTGGATCACTAGGCCAGAGGCATCACTTGGAAAAGAAGAGAGACTTTTTTGTTCTCACTTATAAGACTTTTACAAAATTCAAGTTTCCTTCTTGTTTTACAACTGCTTCTTTGGAAGTGGAGAGCAAAATATAAAGGTCGAAATAAAAAAATTTATAATCTCGGCAGTTCGGCCGTTGGTTAAACGGCCTAGTGGTCTAGTAATCCGGCGGTCTGGAAACCACTCGTGTTCTTTCCTGCCACCACTCTTTCTTATAATCCGGCGGTTGTCTAGTCCCATATGTGTCGGATTATCGAGATTATACTGTATAAGAGTCCTCGAGCGGATCGATGGCTGGTTCGATGGTATTTTTGAATTAAAAGCTTCTCGTGAATATGATATAATGTTATCCGACTAATTTTGGGACGCTGAATCGATTAGTAATTTGTTTCTTGTAAAACATATGTTTTACAAGAAACAAATTATCCAAAATCCAATATTGGATTTTTAAATAAATATATTTTTTATTACGTTATAGTCAACACTGATTCTAAAACGAAATAGCAATCAATATATATATATATATATATATATATATATATATATATATATATATATATATATATATATATATATATATATATATATTTAAAAATAGTGTTTTACAAAAAGAAGTTTCTAAACCCCGTCGAGGAAATATTTGATCAACGCTTAAAGCCAACAACATTACATTAAATCCAATATTCCTTTCTGTTCGGGCCACGTTTTTTGGTCTATTTGATTTTCGGCCTCTATTCAATGGAGGGAGACAGGTGCCCCGACCTGGGTCAAGACCGCGCTAAATTAGCAAAAATCACGCCGTGATATGAGATATCGGGCAGTGTGTTTTGAGAGCTCGGCGAGTCCGCGAGATTTTTCGTGCGTCTGACCTCAGCCGGCATGTTGGCAACGCTCGCCTTTAGAAGTTAATTTGACGTCAATCCTTATCGGGTGGTTGGATCACCGCATGGAAGGCAGCTTTCTCTCGTCCGGAACAATTTTATTTAAGCTTTTCCATCCTTGTATTTTCCTGCTCATATTATTTCTTTCTATTTCTTCCCTTAAATAGGCGACGGAAGGACGTTCCACGGAGCGGGTCAGAGTCGGTTGTAGCCTGAAGGTAAATGACGGGACCATTCCGATTTGATATACAATCGCTAAATTTATAGTTAAATACAGTCCATTCACTTTCAGTTTAAAGTGAAATAAAAATAAATGATCGCAAATTGTTAAATATTTTTTTTCAAAATAACTTTTTATGTATTTGGGTTTGTTGAGCTTGAAAATGAGTTCATAACTAAGAAAGAGATACTTGAGTCTTCTTTTCAAAAGAATATATTTTTATAATATAAATACGGCATTGCAATAGTCCGACACGTCCAATAATCCGGCACTCTCCATCATATTATTTCTCAGGGTGGTGACATAAAGCAGCGTCTCCAAAAATTGAAGCTCTGTTTCACCTTAATTGAATCATCGTGGAAAAAGCTATGGCTAACAATTAATGCTTTATCACAAGAAACAGAAGAATGCGACACTGAAGATAATCTAACTATTGCCGATTGGTTGCAGAGTTTATCAGAAAGAGGATTCGAGACAGGATTTAAATTCTTGGTTTGAAAGAACCGAAGAAACAGAGCAAATTATGACAGATGTCATATTTGGAGAAGTACAAGAAGAAGAAAGTCTTGTAGAAATATTGGAGCTATCGACTACTACAATTGCAAAAATAAAACCAAATACAGCATTTAATTGTTTAAATACTGGCTATAAATGGGCTGGCGAAAACGGTGTACCAGCTAAAGATATTATAATTCTTCGAAACATGCGAGAAAAAATTTCTAAATAAGGCTTAGAAGTTGCAAAAAAACAAACCGCAATTAAGGATTATTTTAAGACTAATTTGTTAATTGTTGGATATATCGCTGTACCTAATACCTGTAATATGTAGTACATGAATACAAACATATTTTATAAATTTTCATTATGAAATGCTTTATTTTATTTATGAATTTTTCTATACAATCCCGTAATCCGAACATTCCAATAATCCGGCACCCTAGAACAACTAGAAGTCTCTGCGATAAGCCGTTCAAAAGTTATGCCATCGTGAAATCGGACTAAGTTTTGAGTTTGATTGGTTGTAACTTAGAAATTAGGCAAATGAAATGAAAGTGGCTAAAACAATATTTGTAGAAAATTACATTGTCTAAACAACGGTGTTAATTTTGTTTTGAAAAATTTTGGTTTGGAAATTTTGAAAAATTCAGAGGGAATCAAATTTAGACAAGGTTTGGGTTTAATTCGTTGTAACTTGGAAGTTGTAACAAAGTACGTGAAAATGTTTTAGACAAAAACTGTTAAGAATTTCATTGTCTAAAAGAAAATTTGTGGTTTTATCACTTGTTTTGTGATTTTTTGAACGATTTGAAGGGAAGGCTAAATGGGAGAAATTTGAAAAAAGCAGACAAAATAGACAAAAGTGGTTTAAAAAAGGGTGAGAAACTTTGATAAGAAAATAATAAAAGTTAGAAAATCAATGCGTGGGTCACTTAAAAAGCCTGTGTGGGTCAGTGTATGACCCGCGGGTCATAGGTTCGCCATCCCTGCACTAGAGGAAGAAAAACAACTGAAATGGGCGGATAAACTCTTCCTAACCCACATGCCGCTAAGGTGAACCCCACAGAAGAAGTAAGAAACCGATGAGATAGTAAATAAGGACTGCGGCTACCCAAATGAAAAATGGAAAAGCATCTGGGCCGGACGGGATAACTCCGGAAATATTTAGAATAGTACTGGAAAATCACGAAGAGACGTGTAGAGCATGCTTGAATAGACTACTGAGAGACCCAAGACTAGTAAGAGAAAACTGCTGTGCTCGGTAGACCACTTCGCAATGCTTTATGCAGCCCCTGTATGGGCCAGGGCTATCAGCGTGAAAGCCACCAAAGACAAGCTGGCAGCGGTTCAGATAATGCTAGCAATTAGAACTAGTAGCGCTTAGAGAACTATATCAAGGGATGCGTCCTTGGTAATAGCAGGCATTCCTCCAATAAAGTTACTACTGCAGGAGAGGCTTAGCATCTACTCAGCTAAAAAAAATCAAACCAATTACTGATAAAAAAGAAGCCAAGAGGAAGCTGACTGAACTCGCAAGGACTGAACTACTACGGACATGGCAGAAGGAATTGGTACAAAGCGATAAGGGACAATGGACAAGGCTGTTAATAAGGATGTCGAAAATGGTTAACTCGTAAACACGGAGAACTAAACTACCATCTAACGCAAGCACTCAGTGGACTCATGTTTTCGAGATTACCTCCACAAGATAGGCAGAGCTGTTGATAGCTGCTGCGGGGAAGAGGACAGCGTGATGCACACCTTTTACATATGTAGTAGGTGGTACACAGAGAGGGACATCCTACGAAAGGACCTAGAACCTAGAACCACTATACCCATGTTAGAATTTATGTTAGAATCGGAAAACAACTGGAACTTAGTCTAAAAATTGCTGAAAGACTACGGCTAAGCCTGCACCCCTAATCAGCATGACTGAATGGGGGAAGTAAGGTACATCATAGACAACATTGAAAAATAACCGGCATCTTGAAGTTATGCGTAGAGCAGTGCCAAGATGTGTGGGTTTCAGGGGGACCACTTGCCAAGTTAAGCAGGGGGTGCTTGCTACGTCCCCCTCCACTAAAAACATTAACCCAAAAAAAAAAGACTACTGAGAGAGGAGGGATTCCCACAAATCTAAAAACTGTTGGCTTATTGTTAGTGCAAATAGAAAAACTGAAAAAACACAAAGACTCGGAGGACAGCTATCGATCTCTATGCTTACTAAATGTACCAGGGAAATTATGGGAGAGCATCATAAGAAACAGACTGCAACAAGAGCTTGAAGAAAAAGGCGTCCTCTCAGAGCAACAATATGGCTTCCGCAAAGGCAGATCAACTGTCGATGTTGTCAGGAAAATACAAGAGCTAGCAAGGGTTGCCTCCGCCCCTTCCTGCCGACATAAGAAATTAGCGATAATGGTGGCACTAGATATACGAAATGCACAGTGCACCGTTGTCTGAGATTCCGAAAACGCTGGAACAAAAGATGTAGATGAATTAAATAAATATCAGCATACTTAGTACGTCTGATTGGAAACTATTTTAGAGACAGTAAAATAGAAATAGGGAAAAGCATAAAAAATCGACGTAAGCAGCGAAGTGCCACAAGCCTCTGTCTTGGGGCCCACATTATGGATTGCATATTACGACAGGATACTCAGGCAGAACCTCCCGGAGGGAACTCACCTCGTGGCATACGCGGACGATTTGGCAATGATGGTGATAGATGACAATGCGGAATACTTGAAACGAAAAGTGGAATGGTCGCTTAACATCATAGACCAGGAGCTGAAAGAAATGGGTCTTGAAATTGCGCCAGAAAAATCAGAAGCGTTGGTACTGGTGGGGAGAAGGACCCTATCTGAGATGAGCATAGGTTTTAAAAATACAACAATGAAAACAAACAAAAGTATAAAATATTTGGGCATACGACTGGATAAAGACCTAAAAATGTATACACACCTGCAGGAAACCGCAAAACACGTAAGCCAAGCGGTAGAGCAGCTGAGAAGGCTAATGACTAGACATCTTATTATATGCATTTGCATGTTTGCATATGCAAATGCATAAAACGCTATTTTTATAGCATTATTGCATGTTTTAGTACTTTTTTATTTATACTGCTTATTTCAGTCGTTAAATGTGTTTCTCATATACGCGACAATCAGCTACGCGACGTCCCGCGACATGGCCTGTCAAATAATGATTACTTTGTTTTAAATGGGCACTTTCTCACTATAGCTACGCGACGTCCCCATTTAAAACAATGTAATCATTATTTACATATAGGCGATGTCGCACGACGTCGCGTAGCTGAGTGTCGTAGATATGAGAAACGATCTTTAGGCGGGAACGGTGGCAGATCGCAGCCAGTGACGTGCCATGCGGCACCTCACACTCGGCAACACGACTACTGGCTTGAACTAGTCAAGAAATTGATTTCTTCTACAAAGAAAGTGTTTTTAAAGCACCATCGCCCGTACCAAAATATAAAGAGCGACTACCAAACCTAGCACTAGCTCCAGAACCAATATTAACTCGGTGAGGAATATGGTTGATAGCTTTATTGTTTTATGCTTAGAATTTTGAGGCCATAAAATAAGCAGTTGGTCAATTTTACAGTTCAGAAGCCATTGCAATGGAACTTTTTACGGTTAGTTAAGCGCATGAACATAAGCCAAGTTTGAGAGGTGGGAATATGAAAAGTTCTGGCACATATTTAGTTATAGGTCAAAAAGTTCGGTCACTTTTTGACGTATAACATGGCGTAAATTGACAAGAAAATTTCAACTATGTAACTATATTCAACATTTCGGCACAAACAAATTTCAACTAGGAAAAGGTCTATTAATCCAGCCCACCTGGCATTTTAGGCTCCTTTAATCAAAGAAAATATTGCTCTAATTGTAACACATTTCAGCAATATTCCCGACGCAATTGAGACTCTAGAAACTAAAAACCTTCCTCTGTGCAAGCCCTTGGAAATATTAGATACAATGATTGAACAGAGCAACGACCTTCCGAGTTCACTGTCAGAAAAGGTCCGTGCCAAATTAAATGCTGTTCTCTATAAAAACCCAAGTCTTGAAGGAACAAATAAAGTAAATGCATTTACAAAGGCACCAGTCAAACTCTACCTGAAGAGGTTTTTGCAGAAGTTGCTCCAAATTTCAAGGTCTGTCCAGTAACGTAAGTTGGCGTAAAGAGGTCATTTTCAGCCTACACATTAATATTAAGTGACAAACGTCACAAGTTTGCTCTAGAAAATCTGGAATAGTACATTAAAGGACGAGTTCAGTAAGCGCGATTTTTCAGCACGCGTCCAAGTTTAGAAAACTACGTGAGTAGCAAAGAGTTTTCTAAATTCGGACGCGTGCTGAAAAATCGCGCTTACTGAACTCGTCCTTTAATACACTAAATTTCTATTTTGCGTCTGTAATAGACTCATAATAACACTCATATGCATGCAGTTATGGCTCGCCGAGTGCTGTTATTACCATTAATTAATTAAATTTGTGCGAATACACAAATTTCCACACATCGCATAACCTCAAAACTCGCAAAAAAATTTGACACTGACAGCTCTGAATTTCAGTGCCAACCTTGAAAAAATTACACTCATAACAGCACTCGGTGAGCCATAACCACACGTATATGAGTGCTGTTATGAATCCATTACAGACGCAAAATAGAAAAAAATATTTGATTGTATATTGCCACAAGAACTACAAGAACTACTGTATATTGTAAAAAATAAGTAAACTCCAATAATAAATAGTATTTTGATTGTGCATATTTTATGCATATTTCGCACATTTGTTGTGCATTTTAGCCCATTTTTAGTGCATATTTGCATGCATATTTTGGCATGTTGATAGTGCATATAATCCGATGTCTACTAATGACAAACGTTAAAGGACCAAGGGCGAGCCGCAGGCACACACTCTGTGGCACAGCGGCAATGTCAAAAATGCTGTACGGTGCTCCTACGTGGTCGTTGATGAGAACAAAAAATATACAAAAATGTATGAAAGAATACAGAGACAATACGGATATGTAGTTCCTACAGGACGGCCTCGGCGGAAGAGCTGTCGGTAGTTGCCGGGCTGATGCCAATAGACCTGATGGCAAAAGAAAGAGCAACAATTTCCCGGCTAAGAAGGTACCTTGAAGGGGAGGAGAGCAGTAGTTGGATTTGAGAAGACACTATGCACGAATGACAGACAAAGGAAACAACCAGGAAACTGGATGTGCGGTGTGGACAAAACGACTCATCCCACGCATAGAAACATGGGTAAGACGATGATACGGAGAAGTGCATTACTTCCTCTCGCAGCTGCTGCTCGGAAATGGTAGCTTCATGGCATATCTCTATCGCAGACACCTGAGAGTGACCGAAAATTGTGTGTACTGCCCGGACCTGGTGGATGATTGCCACCATACATTTTTCAACTGCCCCAGATGGGCGAAACAACGGCTGAAAATGGAAATTAAGGTGGGAGGAAAGCTGACCCCCAGAAACACAGTGCTACAAAGCAGAGAATGGTGGGATGCAGTGGTGAAGCTAGCGACATCTGACATAACAGCAAAAGAGAAGGTCGAAACGGACCGTAAAAAATGAGGAATAAGATGAACAGAAGGCAAACCCCGAGCGAAGTAATGCTAAGAAGGCAGTCCCGCAAGGGGTCGGAATTGAGGAGTGGGTTTTTAGTGGGTAGTCAAGCCACTAAGGCGAGTAGTCGCACACTCCCCAGAGCAACTTGGAGCACTGGGGGTTGTACGTAAATGTATTTTATCCCTCCTCAGAAATAAAGACAAGACCAGACAAAAGCAGACAAGACCAGGCAAGATCAGACAAAACCAGATATGATCCAACAAGATTAGATAAGACGATCTAGTTGTCGGTTTGCCTTCTGTTCATCTTATTCCTCCTTTTTTACGGTCCGTTTCGTCCTTATAAAAATCGACCAGACAATACAAGACCAGACAAGACCGGATAAGACCAGCCAAGAGCAGCAATAACCAGACAAGACCAGATAAGACAAGACAAAAGTAGTCACTACTAGACAAGACTAGATATATTTAGATTTGACTAGACAGGAGCAAAGAAGCGTAAACAGAGTAATACGATTGGTATAGAAATTTTTGAAACCGTTTGAAAAACAAATTGACTTCTCCTAACTTTTCGCAATTATTCCACAAATATAAATAAAACGGTGATACCTACTTTATACTGTACACAAATATCCCTTATTTATTCACAATATCTTGACTTTTTTACTAAAATTTAGCAATGACTTTTATGTTAGTGGTTATATAAGAATCATGTCAGTGGAGAATTTAAATGAAATTATATTATATTATTTTTAATTTTTCATTTATTAATTTATCAATTTTTATTTGTGTATTAGGTAAGTACTACCGCCGTATTGTTCCAATCCACACACAGCAATACGATTGGTATATTTAATCCTGGTTTTTTTTTAAACTTTTTATGAATTTTCTCTTCCTCTTTTATTTATAAAAACTGCGTTTCTCACGAAGAAATAGAATATGAATGTAAATCTGAGGTGAGTTTAAAGCAAATAGTTTTTCTCATGACCTCTCTCTGCAGATAATAAATAATGCGAGACTCGTTGTAAGTCATGAAACCGAGATAAATAAAAATAAATTTCCAAAGCCGCTATAAAAATAAAACGCATTTTTTTCAACGAAGGCTAATCTACCTTTGTGGTTTACAAAAATAAAACGCGGATTGTCGTTGCTTTTTGTTTTGTTTATGTGCAACCTTAAATAATCCTCTGTGAGTGTAAATGTGTTTCTATCTACATATTTTTTTCTTGGGATTTTTTGTATGCTTAACGGAGTTTATTATCATGAAAAATTGTTTTATTAGACACCTTTTTTTATTTGACCTTGTACAGTCTTAGGCAATCTCGGTTAGTCTTTCGAAATCAGATCTGTTGTATTGTAAAATATTATTCTGGTTAGTTCTTCTAATTTCGTTTACATCTATCTAGTGTTCTCCAGTCCTGTCCATATCTTGTACAGTTTGTTCATATCTAACTTTGTCTCGTCGAGTAAGATTTGACTGATTTTTATTCTCTATTTTATCAAAATTTAATCTGTCTTTACAATCTATGTAGAATATTTTCTAGATTTCAATTGAATCTAGAAAATATTTTATTCATACAACAGATTTATACAGATTAAATTTTGATACAATAGAGAATAAAAATCACTCAAATCTAACTCGATGAGACAAAGTTAGATATGAACAAACTGTACAAGATATGGACAGGACTGGAGAAGTAGACAATAAAAATCAGTCAAATCAAACTATACGATGTTGATTAAGTGTGTTGTTAGTCATTTTCCATTTATAATGCAAGGGAAATAAATATTTATAACAATTAGGAAATGACTAGATGTTATAAATGCGTTATGTAATTATAGTAAGCGATTGAACGAGTATCATTTATAAGGAATTCTATGAAAGAAGAAAAGAATTCTTTCAATTCAAGCTCGTTTATCTCTCCTTGTCTGTAGGATTTGATGATTTTATATAATTCACTTCACAGCATATGCTATGCGTAAGAAATTTCAAAAATAAAAACTGAAATGTTTATTAAAACGTGAAAAACTTGTTAAAATTATATTTATTAATACACCGTATTAATTTACAGGTTCAATGTGTTATGACAGATTATCCATAACATATGTCACTGTAAATGTGTAAATGTATACATTTTCCAGCGAATGTATTTTCTGTTTTTCATAATAGTTGCAAAATGTACGTTGTGTGCACATTAAATAGATCAATAGCTAGTAAGACTGCTAAAATTTATGTATATTTAGGTAAAAGTAACAAATATACTAATTCTCCAGTTAACTTATTGAAGAATATAAAATAAAATTTTTGTTGTATAACTTATTTGTTCTTTTTGGTATTGATACCATGATTATTATCACAACTTTACAATAGAATAAATTTTTCTTCTTCTTCTTGTTTCGAATAGGCCTACTTTGGACTACGCTTGTTCAACTATTGGGCTTTGATCTTTTCCCAGTATTGTCGCATCGTCTGCCGGTGTAACTCCTTTTGTTCTTCTGTCCTGGGGTACCTTTCCTTCGGTGTTATTCCTGAAATCAACGACTTCCTTCAAGGTGCGTCTCACAGACTGTTTTGGAAATCTGTTATTACCAGTTCTTTAATATCCTTCTCGGTTTCTGTCAACCAAATGGTACGAACCTTCTTGTTTTGCCAGAAAGTGAACCGACGGTTGGTTAATCTTGCAACGTGGCCATAGAAAGCTACTCTTCTTTCCCTTGCACAGTCAGAGAGCCTCTCTGACTGTGAAAATGTTCATAGAGCTCAGAGTTATGTCGTCTTCGGAATTACCCATCTTCCTTTACCGGGCCTAGGATCTTCCTGAGTATTCTCCTCTCTGATTTCCAATTTCTCTACCAGACCTCTTCGGTTGAAGGAAAGACACTCCATATCATACAGGGCTTCTGGTCGTAAGACTTATGTGTAGGGCTTAAGTTTCAGTTTGCGTGACGGGCATTTTTTTACTCCCACGGATAATGATGCTCTTTCTGATAGGTTGGTGTTCTTAATAAGTCGATAGGCTCGTTCTAACTTGTTGACTCTCATGGATAATGATGTTCTTTCTGATAGGTTGGGTTCAAAAATTCAAAGATGAGGCCAACCATCAGGCATTCATGACGTAAAGAAACAATAGAGAGCATCATCCGCAAAATTGAGAGGAACTACAACAGGTCTCAAATACTACAGGCAGAAGTAGACTTCAAGAAAAAACAATTCAAGGGACTCAAGAAACAGACTACTTAATACACGGCCCCAACCCTACATCTTAGTGGTTCAGATGGCAAGCTCCAAATAAATAACAGTGACTGCACAAACACCTTCGCAGAATACGGAAACTCCTCACTGCGCAATAACCGAAAGAGAGACTTGCTTTCGCCGAGCCCGCTGTCAGGAACCAGGACTATGTGCCACCCAACAGGGAAGAAATAGCTCGAAGAAGTAGTTGCATCACCAAATACCTTAAGAACAGCAAGGCCCCAGGTGAAGATGGTATAGTTGCAGATGGTATAGTTGGAAACACGTAGAAGACCAGTCCCTGCAGATCATTACCCAGATGATTCAGGACATTTGGAGAACAGAGGTCGTGCCAGAGGGATGGACCTCAGCCGTATTCCATCCACTACACAAGAATGGAAGTAAGACCGACTTTAACAACTTCAGAGGCATCTCCTTGTTGCTTAAAAGTTACAAGATCGTCTCCAAAGCCCTACGAACTATAGTCACCAAACAGCAAGACTCCCAGCTAGGTGAATGCAAGGCTGGCTTCCGTGCGAGTAGGAAATATTAACATTTCCTGTTACTCCCTAATGAACGGTTTAGTAAAAAACTGTCTAATTTTTTGTTATTTTTGGCTTAATTCACTTTCTTCGTTTTTCTGGTCGTTAAACTACAGGCAATCGAATAAAACGTCGAAAACTGATGAATTTCGAAATAGATTGCCAACAGGCAAACAACAATACCAAGCGTCAAGATGAGATCGAAAAACGCAGGTTTCACACTGTACACGTTCATTGTTCCTTTCGTTACGCCATAGAAGACAAAGTCGGGAATCCATTCGCCGAGATACTTAAATTTCACAGTCCTCTTGATGTTTACCTGCTCTAGTAACATCTCTCTGTTTGCTTCTTTGATGTTTTGTGAAAAATTCTGTTTTCTCCAGCGACACTTGAAGATCCACTTTGGCCCGTTTTCTGAGGCAATTTATCTGCATTCTTGCCATCTCAAGAGAATCAGCAATCAGTGCCATGTCATCTGCAAAGGCCAGGCAATCTAAACCAGTCCATCGTTCTTACGTTCCAGGTAGATATCACTCGGAATACCCAAGTTGATCAGTTCATTGCACTATTCTCTCATAACCTTTTCAAGGACACAGTTGAAGAGAAGTGGGGAAAGTCCATCTCCTTGTCTCATTCCAGTTTTTATTTCGAAGCTTTCTGAGATCTCGCCTCTAAATTTTGCCTTGGAATGGGTGTTGATCAAGGTTTCTACGAGTCTGCGGGTTTTATTGTCTAGCCCTAGTTCCTGTAGTACTTTGTTAAGCGTTTCTCTATAAATGGAATCGCAGGCCTTCCTACAATCAACAAAGGTGACGACCACCTTGCAGATTTTCATCATGGAGTATGCAAGTACAGTTTTAAGATTGAGGATCTGTTCAACACAGGATCGGGTCTTCCTGAAGCCTCCCTGGTATTCTCCCAGTTGACTATCCAGCTGATTTTCTGCCCTTGTTTGTAACGCCTTGGAGAGAATCTTGTATGTTACCGGGACGAGAGAAATTTCACAGTAGTTGTTTAGATCAGCAAAATCTCCCTTTTTGTGTAGCGTTTCTCAGAGTACAATCGGGTGGTAATTTCTCTGTTTCCCAGATGTCCTGGATGATCTCGGATAGCTTACGCCCGGCATTGCTTCCAGCACCTTTCCGCAGTTCAGCAACGATAGAGTACTCTCCAGCTGCGTTATTATTCTTAAGAAGTTTAATGATCTGGCCAACTTCTTCCAATGAAGGGGGCAGTGAGTCCGGGTTTGGTGTGGTTTGTTTATAGTCGAAGTTTTCGCTGGGTGGATCACAGTTAGGTTAGGTTTATCACTCTCTCATCATCAGTCTTCTCTCATATCAGTCTTCCTTCTTGGGTCTCTATAGTCCAGGTTTCACAGCCATACAGTACAACACTCCACACAAAAGTTTTTTCCTTAGTGTTTTCCTTAGCGTAAGGCTAATGTTGTTGGAGGTGAATAGGTTTTTCCGTTTAAGAAATGCAATTTTTGCTTGGTTTATTCTACTGACAATTTCGCTTTTACTCGGTTCTCTCAAGGATACTAAACTTGCACAGAGGAACAAAACTGCGAGAACAGAATTGAATACTTTGCAAGTTAGAATTGCAGAAAATTTCAACCAATCTGTGCGACGTTTATCGCAACAAGTAGGAATGTGACGTAAGTCGGCAAGAAAAATTTTAAAGAAAAAATTACTCTTTCGGCCTTACGAATGGCAAAAAGCCCAAAAACTTCTTCCAATAGACCGAAACTCCAGTTTACAATTCAATCAAGGATTTTGGAAAGAGAAGATAATTTTGTCAACAAGGAGGAGGAGGAACGAGAGGAACAAACGTTACTGGTCTTTCAAAAATCCTCAAGCTATACACGAAGAAGAGCTGCATTCTCAAAAGGTTACTGTATGGCGTTGAATATGCTCAGCTGGAGTATTAGGACCGTATATTTTTAAAGAAAAAAGTTTTTAGGAGAGATTGACGAAGTTATTATCATTAACGAGATTGAAATACAGGCAATAAATAAGAACGAAGTAAAGCAGGAACTTAAAGAAATGAAAAATAGTAAGGCTGCTGGACCTGGAGACATCCTATTGAGCTGATAAAAAATGGGCCAGACTTACTAATAGAAAAACTTGTAGATATTTTTAATAAATGTTTAATCGAAGGAGAGGAGATCCCAAAAGATTATATATATATATATCAGTTCCATCTACAAGAAAGGAGACAGAAAAGTATGTGGGAATTACAGAGGGATAAGTGTTCCAAGCTCCGTGGGAAGGTTGCATGGTCGGATAATACAGAAAAGAATTGAACTGCAGTAGCAGGATATAGAAGAGAAGAGTGGCTTCCGGTCAGGAAGATCCTGTTTGGACAATATTTATACTCTCCAGCAAATAATAGAGAAGCGTATATCTCGAAACCTTCCTACTCATCTTGTCTTCATTGATCTTGGAAACCAACGATACGGTACTTTTGAAATTGCTATTTAATATATTGACGAGAACGGACATAAGGAGGAGATATATCAGAGCCCTACGCAATATCTACAAAAATCCACAGAGTATAGTGAAGACTCAAAATATTTTTTCAGAATCATTTCGAATAACAAAGGGCCTAATAAGGATGCTGCCTTTCCCCTACTCTTTTTAAAATTTATATTCAAGAAGTGCTACAAAAATGGGGAAAAAATGTTCAGGCATGGGAATTAAGGTTGGCGACAACTACCTGACAACATTATTCTTTGCTGACGATCAGGTGATAATTGCAAACTGTGAAGAAGATGTAGACTACATGTTAAGAAAACTTAAAGATGAATATGAATTGGCAAGAATGAAAATGAACGTATCCAAAACAGAATAGTTAAGAGTAGGTGAAGAAGATGAAGATACAGATCTGCAGTTAAAACAGATAAGAAAATGCGAAGAATACAAATATCTAGGTAGTATTATATCAAAAAAGGCTCATATGTCCAAGATATACGACGCAGAGCACAACAAGGACAAAAAGGCGTACGGGTTTTGAATCTTTTACTTTGGTCCAATCGAATCCCCTTAAAAACAAAACTGACACTCTACAGAGCAATCGTAGAGCCAATATTAACACGTTGACGGATACTTGCAGTTATAGCCGTCAAAGCGAAGTTCACTATGTGGCATGACGGCAATAGCCGCACAAAACAAAACGGTCGTTTTTAGACACTGCGACTACTACAGCACAAATGTGCATTTACGGACGTGTAAGTAGAAGCCTAGTATCATGTTTTGGAAAAAAACTTTAGGTTGAAACATGGCATACCGAAAATAATGTGTATTAATTATAAAATTATAATATATAGTCATTATATATTATAGGATATATATATTATATATATTATAGCATTATATATTATAGTATTATATATAGTCATTTACGTTTTTAAATTTTTGCTGCTATAGCCGTCGTCGTCCCATTACTTAGTGTCTAGAGTCCGCTAGCGCCATGACGGTTATATCCGCAACCTAATTAAAGGTGCTGAAATAATCAAAATTAAGTTTATTTAAACAGAGAGAGTAAAACTATACTTCAAATATTCTAAAAATTACATAATCATAGAGTGCCAATTTTCGAACTTCACTTGTTCCTACTGTGCGTCAATGTGTTAACATACGGGTCAGAATGTTGGCAGTTGACGGAAACAGCAAGAAAGAAGATAGACGCCGCAGAAATGAATTTTCTCAAAAGATCATGCCGAATATCTAGGTTAGAACACATACCAATTGTAAAAATTACACGACTTACAAATAGAATACACAAAACAACGGTATGAATAGAAACAAGGCAGCTTATATGGACATATGAGGCGTATCGAAGATCACAGATGGCCAAGAAAGGCCTTTGAATACTCTCTACCGAATAAGAGGAAACGAGGAAGACCAGCTACGACATGGTTAGATGAAAATATGGCTCGATGAGGGAACGGGCTATCAATGAAGATGTCTGGAGAGATAAAAACATGTGGCGATCGAAATGCGGGATGCGGCAGAAGCTGTAGGACCCTCGCCAATATAATATAAATAATATTTTTAAAGCTGAAATAGGAAACATAATAATTGGCAATAGTGAACGTTATGTGGAGATACTACAAACGTTCTGGATGTTTATTATTTGTATTATCAAGAAGGCGCAAGGCCTCATGTATCCAAGCTATATATGGGAGTGTTACGAGAGTTCTTTCCTGGTCGTCTGATTTCGCAGCGTGCGAATCAGTAGTGGCCTCCTCGCTCTCTGGATTCTTTAGGATTCCTCGGCTTTGGATTATATCTTATGGGGTCATGTTAAACCTAAAGTTTATCAGAACCGACTTGAAACCTTGGAAAACTTAAAACGAAACATTCGACAAGCTATTGGTGAGATTTCGTCAGAAATGTGCCTGCGTGCAACGCGTTCATTGCTGCATCGATCAGTCATGCGTCGAAACAATTGGTGGTCACCTAATCGATGTAAATTTTGAAGTGAAAACTTCTTTAGCCGCGCTGAACGAGTTTTTGATAGAGGGTAAACTCATAAATTTGCGTCATCGTCATCATTAGCTACGTTCTATAGAAAATTTCTATTACTAAAAAATGTATACGCATAAGCGTATATGCGTATAGATGTGTTCAAAAGAACACATCTATACGCATATATTTAAAGTTGGCTCTGAACGTCAAACTTAATAGTCAAAGTTTTTGGCAGTGTTGACAGAACGCAGAGCTTCTAAGGAAATATCAACCCGTAGAATCACTGTGCACACAAGAGTAAGTATTTTTGACAGATGTACTAGTAGATGTACTAGTGCCGGATTACTGGAATATTCAGATTACTGGTTTGTATCGAAGAATTTATAATCAATTTCACCATTACAACTTTAGAAAAAAATATTTTTATTAACTTAATTAGTGTTTCTAAATTTCGATTACCAATATTGGTTAGATCCTTCATCCTATGTGAAAAAAATAACATTTCTTCAAATGGTGGTACAAGAAAAAGACAGGACGATGATGAAGGAGCGGATTTCAGTGATGAGTCAAAATGAAATTTATGCATATAATGAAAGAAGGAATCTCAAAAATAAAAGTAACAGTCAGCGATATAGTGATAAGAATAAGAAAAAACTGTTGCAACAGTTAGTTCAGAAAATTCTAAAAATTAAACAATCACAGACGAGGAGGAGGAAAAAATTAAACGTCGTAAAGAATATTCCAAACAAAACAGTCAGCTGTACAGAGAAAATAAAAGAGGTACTACTAATTTGATTAATTTACATACAGATAAATCTTAAAAAGCTCCTCCTCCTCTTCCTACATCTTTTTAGGACATTGTCCTGTTTCTTTACGCATCTCTCGTCTCTTGCGACCTTGAGCTCCATGACTCGTTCCATCGCTTCGGTGGTCTTCCCATGGGTCGTTTTGTGTTGGGTTTTGCTAGTTTGGCCCATTTTGCCAGTCGTTCTGGGCCCATCCGGTCGACATGTCTGTCCCACTCTCTTCGTCTGGCTCTGGTCCATCGCACCACGTCCTGTACGTTCAGATTTTCCCTGATTTCTTTTTCCTGAGTCACGCCTGATATTGCACGTAGTATCTTCATTTCGGTGGTGCGCATTTGTTGTTTAGTTGGGTTGGTTTCTGCCCTAGTTTCGGCAGCGTATGTTAGAATGGGTCAAACACATGTTTTGTAAATTCTGACTTTGCTGTGCGAGGACATATATTTGTTCTTCCAAATGATGTTATGTAGTCCTCCGTATATTTGGGCTGCTTTGGTTGTTGATCTTCTGACCTCTTTAAGTCTTTTGCTGTCCGTTATGTCTACCTCAAGATACTTAAATGTGTTTATATGTTCTATAATGTTGTTCGCGGACTGCAGCTTGCATCTTATTGGTGTTTTGCTGATGAACATGCATTTTGTTTTTTCGGCTGAAATCTGCAAGTTATACTTTGCTGTTGATTGGGAGAACTTATATAGTAGACGCTGGAGATCGTCCTCGTTGTCCGCTAAGAGCACTGCGTCATCAGCGTAACAGATGATGTTTGTAGTTCTGCCGCCCATGCTATAGCCGATGTTTAGTGCTTTGATGGTTTGAATAATTTCGTCCATGACTAAGTTGAATAATGTAGGGCTTAGGCTATCGCCTTGGCGGATTCCATCGGCTACGGGTATGTTGCGTATTGTACCAAGTGCCGTCTTAATCTGTGTCTGATTGTTTGTGTTAAAATTTTTAATAACTTTGTTGGCTAATTTTGTGTGAAATTCCTCTTCTTTGCAGCGTGAGGATGACATCTCGGATTCTGATCATGTCGAAGGCCTTGCTTAGATCTGCTAAGCACATGAAAAGCGGTTTGGCATATTCAATTGATTTTTCTACCATTTGCCTTAATATAAAGATGGCGTCTATTGTCGATCTGTTGGCGCGAAAGCCTTGTTGTTCTTCGTTAATGTTGACGTTAGTAGTAATTTTATTGGATATTATTTTTGTGAATAATTTTGCGACCGAGTTTATGAGCGAGATGCCCCTATAGTTGTTTGGATCCTTCCTAGAGCCTTTTTTGTGTAATGGAATGGTGATAGCGTGCTTCCAGTCCTCCGGTATTTGCGCAGTGTCTACTATTTTTTTGAATAATGCAGTTAGGTTAGCTTAGGTTCATTTCCTCCGCTCTCTATCATCTCATTTGATATATTGTCAGGGCCCGGTGCTTTTCTATTTTTCAGTTTGTTGATGTTTAACGTGACGTCTTCTTGAGTAATTATGCAGTCTTCGTTTGTGGTGTGGTTGAGTGGTATTCCCTCTGTTTCTTCTTGTTGAGTATTGTTGGTTTCGTATAGTGCTTTGAAGTACGTTGTCCTGCCTTCGGGTGTTATGTTTGCAGTCTGTACGGCTTCATCGACAGGTTTTTTGTACTTTCTTAATAGTTTCCAGACTTTGCGCTGAGCACCATATAGGTTGTGTTCCATCTCAGACGAGAACGTTTCCCAGTATTCTGATTTGATTGCTTTTACTTTGGTGTTGATTCTGTTTCTTACGCTTCTATACTCCGCCATCTCTTCTGCTGTTCTATTGTTGCGGTATTTCATGAATGCTTGATGTTTTTCATTTGCAAGTTTTTAAGTTCATTATTAAACCATGGTTTATAGTTTGAGCTATGTTGTGCGCTGCACATCCTGATTCCTAATGCTTCTCCTGCAATTTTTTGGATGTTATGTATTTTTACCCATGCATCGTTAGCGTTGTCGTCATCTTCGATTTTGTTTTCTTGTAGTTTGGCTTGCAGTCTTCGTTCAATTAGTACTTTGGTGCTCTCCGTTGTTAATGATTCCACGTTGTATTTATATGTGGTTGGTCGAGTCTGCTTTGGGTTCCGCATAACTTTGTATCTGTATTTGCATAACAGTAGGCTGTGTTCTGTGCCTGCATTAGCTGATGTGAGTACTCTCACATCTAGGATCTTGCTTGGGTGAACCTTCTATTCGTTATTATAAAGTCTATTACGGATCTTTGGGCTCTTGTATTTTCGAACGTAAATTTGTGCTGCGGTTTGTGTTGAAAGAAGGTGTTATTAATTCTTAATTCTAGTTGTGCGTACATATTTATTAGTATTTCACCGTTTTCATTAATTGTTTCCTCATTCCAGTGTTGCATTACTCCTGGTATCGGGGTGTTCCCTATCCTTGCGTTAGTATCGCCAATTACGAATATTTTCTCATGTCTGCTGATGTAAGTAATGACTTCTTCGAGTTTGTCCAAGAATTCCTCTCGATTTTCTTTCGGTTTGGTTATATCAGGGGGGCATATACGCTTATTATGTGTATCGTGTCATTGTTAAACTTCAGAATGACCTGAATTATACGATGGTTTTTTACACTACATAGTATGCTTCGATATTCGAAACATATCTTTTGTGTACCAGAACTCCAACGCCAGAAGTTGCCCTCTCATGATGTTCTTTGCCACTAAAACAGAGTAGATAATCATCGATTTCCACGTTACCTTTGCCCTTTTTCTTTGTTTCAGCTAGTTCACAAATATCTCTTTTGTGTCTTTTTAATTCAGATATAATTTCGTTATCCTTGCTGCTCCATGACATTACGTTCCAGCATGCAATTTTGACCCCACTCCTCTTCATGTAATTTTTCCATAATCTAGTCCTTGTAGTTTCTTTCTAGTTTCCTTGCGTTGTCGTCATGAGTGTTCCGGTTTTCCGAGGCGTTTAGTGCGTTTCTTTGAGCATTAGGTTCTTTTTACAAGCTAACCTCATACCTAAACCCTCCTCTTTTATCCGGGCTTGGGACCGGCTGCGGTGACTGCTGAGCTACTCAATCCACCCAACATTACCACAGGCAGAGTTTTGCGTGTTTCTAAATGTAAAAATTTCCATTACTCACAAATTGCAGGCCCATCAACAATAAATGTGCCATATATCCTACCAATTCATACTGCTGACCTATCAACACGAAATGAATCATACATTCCAGATTAACAATCAGATTATGATGATGACATTCACAATCATACTTCTTCACAAGTTAATTATGTTCCACAATTACATGAACCAATAATAACAAACTATTTACCAAATACTCTAAATATTCTTCCACGTGATCTTCGAAATAATACTCAAAACATACATTCTTAACATAAAATTCCTTTACAAATATATTCTTCTTTTCAACAAAATTACCGCTCACATCGACAAATTAATAAAGATTTTTTTAAAAATGATTTCCGTCATCCTTGTGACATTTGAGCTAGACTGTGGTTTAAAAAACAATTTAAATTTGAAAACACATAAAAAAACACACTCATTCCAAAGTTTTCACTTTAGTCGGCATTGCCTGACTGCTTATATATTTTTAGTATTAATTGTTCATTTAGGATTAAGCATTTAACTTGTTATTAAACTTTAGATTTTACTCTACAATGTTCTACAAAAATTTGGTGTCCAACTTGTTTCGTTTTTTGATTATTACAGTTTAAAATCAGGACAGTCTTAATTTGTCAACCTTTATTCTAAAAAGACGAAATTTAGAAAAGGTAAAAATTGATCATGCCGAAGTACAACAGTGTTTTAAATCACATTTTAATTATAATATAATTCGTTTGATGTATAATTGCGCTATTTATAAGTGGTAAGTTGAATAAGTTCAAAGAAAACAATGATAAAATAATGTGGAAAATTGGAAGTGACGATTGTAAAAATTTTAACGAAAGAAAAAAACAATAATCTGTTATGTAAGTTGTTATGCACGTAATGGAAAGGATTCGTTTCAAATTGAATTGCTTTTGCTGTACTTTCGAGAGGAAGTACGTGAAATACGTGTTTTTTCCTCTTCTCTTTCGCTCGAAAGAGAGAAAGGGAATTGTCAATCACTCGTTTTCTAAAGAGATTTTTTTCCATTTATTTTAAATTCAATTTAAAACTTAAAAAAGTGCCTTCTTGAGCTTAGAAAATATCATAGTTCAAATTACTCAGCAATAAAATTGTACCAGGAATTGAAAGATGAAAATTATTTGTCGTTTTGTATTGCAATATACAGGGTGATATTCAGGGAGAATATACCATGCAAAAATTGTATTTCTTAAGCAGAAAAACCTGTTCACCTCCAACAACATTAGCCTTTCGCTAAGGAAAATAACAATATTTTTTTTTGTGGAGTGTATTGGTGTGAAACCTGGACCATAGAGACCCAAAAGAGAAGACGTCCGGAAGCCCTAGAAATGTGGTATTATAGAAGGATGCTAAAAATTGGCTGGGTTGGCCGAGTGACAAATGAAGAAGTGTTAAGGAGAGCCGAGGAAAAAAGATGTCTGTGGAACAGCATTGTAAAGAGACGAATGCAACTTATTGGCCACACACTGCGACATGATTGCTTGCTGAACACAATAGGGAATATGCACGAAATTTAAATTTGGTTCAAATATTTTTTTCTCCGAATTTTTATTGACCGGACATTTGAACTAATCCATTATTTTTGTAATTAATATCTTTTTTAATATTTAAAATTAATAAATAGAAGTGCAAATTAAGCGAGGGAAATTTAAGTTTGTAAAAGGCAACACCATTGGTTAAAACGAAAGTGACGCAACATCCCATATATACAAGTCTGTATTTTTACATTTGTATGTCATTGCGGTCTTTTGGTTAGAAAATAAACGTCAAGTTAAAAATGTTATGTCGGTGTTATAACGGTGTAAACAGTGAATTAAAAATATTTATAAAAACCATGCATATTCCCTATTATCGAAGGACACCTTGATGGCAAGATCTGCATAGAGAGACCACGGCAGCAATATATTGACCAACTAATTCGAGATGCTGGATACACAACATATAAAGAAATGAAGCGGAAGGGTGAAGACAGAGCGGAGTGGAGAATTTCTTCAAACCAATCTTCGGATTGAAGACCATTGATGATGATGAAGAGAACCTGTTCGACGATATTTTTCGACTCATCTTGCAATTGTCCTTCAATTTAGCGGTGTTGGAAAACTAAACTGTTGTCTAAACCAGTGGTGCGCAAACCGTGGGTCGCGACTCCTTGGGGGGTCACGAGAGACATTTTGGGGGTCGCCTAATTCAAAGAAATTTATTTACCAGTAAAATAGTGAAATTAAATTATAATATTTATAAAAATAGAACTATCTTTATAAGGAAACCATTTTCTATTTTAATACCTAATCAAAGCTGTAACAATCAATGCTTTTAGCGCTCTTGGGAAATTATTACGTGTAAATTCTGAATCACAAATTCAAATTTATGAAAAATCTACAATTATTATATAACTAGTATTTTACAACGGCGTTCGTAAACCTGATGTGATGCCGATAATTTTTTAAAAACCGTAAACCTGATGTGATGCCAATAAAAAGTGTCGTAGCAGGCAGCACTTGTATAAAGGTCTCAACACACAACGCTTTCTGCACACGCCAATGCGTTAAATGGATTGCGTATTTAGTCAATTTTCTTAATTTTTTTATTTCATAAAGAAATCTTTAAGTTATTTCGATCGAATATGTTGTATCTATTTGTCTTGGGATTATGTTATTGTTCCAATTGTATTTTATAATGTATTTTTATCATGAACTTATAATTATTTTACTATTTTTTTGACACAGATATGCCTAATAATGTATGGCCATATTTTTTTTTAGCTCAAATAAGGTAAACAAGCAACGAACACCGTTAAAGAAAGAAACACATTATTGAACAGGATGTTTGCGATCGTTACTACGTGGTAATCCATTCTTACACTGAATTGATAAATTCACTATGTTTTAACCACACTTGTACATTTTGTAACTAGGGCGAAAAGTTGTCATTTTATCACGAGAGCGAAATTGTGCGCACTCACTTCATTCGTGCGCACAATTTCGCACATGCTCTTGAGAGGGAAATTAACAATTTCGCCCGTGTTACAAACAATATTTTTTTATTTTTCATACGAGGGGATGTATCTTACAAGTTTGGGATCCAGGGGTCATAAAAAAAATGGAATCAAAAATGAAGAATTTGCTATTTCAGTTGTCTCCGATGGTGTGCATCGTCAAAAGAACTCTGCTCAGTCTCCGATATCACCATAGAATTTGCACTCATTATAAATCGTTTTCTTTAATTTTTATTATTATTTTGTGATGAAAAACAAATTATTATTTTATTTCTTTTTAGATTTTTTAATATCGAGGTATTGATTGTGTTTATTTTATTTTTATTTATTTGTTTATTTTAATGTAACCTAGAGATATTGAATACTGTGTGCGTGCGTTACCCAGATTAAGTGGAAATTCAACGATATGTGACATTTTTCGTATTAACTAATCTACGTCAAGAAGTACTTTTCGCGCATGAGTAATACAAAAATATTTTCGAGTTTCGACGGGTTAATCATTTTCAAGTTCACACTTCTTGAAAATGACACACGTCGAAACTCGAGTCATATTAAATGTTTAAATTAACGTCTACTGTATCTAGGGGTCGCGACAAAATTTTACACAAAATGGGGTGTCGCCAATGAAAAAAGTTTGCGCACCACTGGTCTAAACCACCTCTGAGTTTGTATAATGCAGTTCGTTCTAATAATGTGGAAGTCGCGGAATATTAGACACTTAAAATTATGGCAAATAAGTCATTACTTCTTTTTGTTTTTATTAAGTAACAACAGGACACTATTACTTTATCACCCGTTAGATACATACATTTAGAAAAAAATGTAATGATGGCATTTGTGAAACGATTTACAAGAGTAAGTTATAGCAAATATATAGTGTTATTGTCGTCGACTATATGTAAATATAATTACAAGAGTTTTAATGAATGTGCAAATAAAGTTTAATATTCCGATTTGCATATTAATAATAGTAAAGGATTGGAAGAGTTTGTCCGATGGCCGTCTGTTCAATTGTTCCAACTGACAGTTTCGATTAATATTCAACGTGGAAAATAGTTATATGCGGATCAGTATATACCTACAAACGTTTTTGAATCTTCTATTTGCAATTATCGGCGGAGGTTTGACATTTACAACGATGTTCAGTGTGACAAACATTGGTTTGTTAATCAAGTTTAAAGAACTCTCATGACTTTCTAATGAGTTTACGCATTGCACATGTTGGTTACAGATTATGTAAAGTCCGATTGTTTGTATTGAGAATAATTTAGATAAAATTAATTAGAAAACTTTATCAAACAATTAATTAGAAATTTGTGACGCATAAAATTTTAAAATTCGAAAACGTTTATCGTTATCTTGAAAAATAAATATTTTTGGTTATAGTCAAACCAAATATGGTTAAATAAAAATAGCAAAAATTGCTTCTATTTATATAAAATAATAACTTACATGCTTTGAATTTAAACAAAATGTAAGGATTTTGATTAAAAACACATTTTAACCGGGTTGGATTTCTAGTATAACTTCTCACATATAAATTCTTACAAAACATTACTATCGTTTAAAGACTAATATCTTCATTTTTAAACTAACAATAAGTGCATTTTTGAAATTTTTAAAAATCCATTATTACCATCCTACTCTTTTTTTTAAATAAATATCGTTTAACAAAAAGGAAGAGGAAATGGGTTTAAGTACACACAGGATATCGGTCGTTATCAGTTATCCAGCTAACAACTATTTAAAAACCATTTTCTTATCGTAATTGTTTCCCGGTATTTTCAGTTACAAATCGGTTTAGTCTTTCGTAAAAAAAAGTCAGCCAACAACGATACAGCACATCCTGTACACGTAATCTTTTGTAACAAACATCTTCAGGTTTTAATAGAATATAAACATAACAAAAAAAAGTATACGAGGTTGGGCATAACTTGAATGGTCATAAAGACACCTGCATAGGATGCTGTATATGGCTTTGGAGATAACTGGTCGGCTCGTAGACGGGGTGTATTGTATTTAACCATGGGGGTGGCGCCTTACCCCATCGACATAATACTATCTACAGGTGTATAAACCATTAATGCACGCCAAGTTTAGACGTGTTAGTTTCTAACATCAATTAGTTTTCTCATTTTTTATTACTTTTTGATTTATTTTTTCCCAAATATAAACTAATTGTAAGATTTAAAACTAAATTAATGTTTCTGTTTAATCGGCTGTAGTTGAACCCTTACATTTCTTTTATCAAGAGGCTTAGACAAGACCAAACAAGACCATACAATACTAGACAAGACCAGACAAGATCATACAATTCCAGTCAAGATCAGGTAAGACCAGACAAGACCAAACAAGACCAAACAAGGCCAGACAAGACCAGACAAGACTAATATATCATGCGATCTTTACAGAACCCATTTAAAAACGTTTTCTATAAATTGAGGAAATACTCAAAGATAAAATTCTTGTCTTCAACGACGCTTTAAATTCTAGTACACCATTTAAGGATCTACGAAGTTATTGAGAAATATCTCTGTTACAAATAAATAATGTGTTATAAATATTTAGATGTGGCAGGCAGAGCAAATTGACTATATGTAATTTTCTAGATAAAATGCATCGCCAGTCCATGCCTTCTGTCGTTTATTAAATTTTCTAGGAGTGGATCTACATATTTGCTTGCACACATATGGCCATGTTGGTACGTTTTAGCGGCCAACTGTCACCTCTATGTGCACCTCCTTTGTTTTATCCATTAGTATATACCACTTGTACCATCTGGCTTTACATTCGCCCATATAATAACACATTTTCAAATTAACAATATATTTACTAAATATTATAACTAATTACACGACTTTAAACAAACTTATCTATATTATCATATTTATAACTGTGCCTTAATTTATGCTTAACGTATTTAAAACATACAGTTTTAATATAAAAGCATTATTCCTCATACAAAAATCGACTATTTATTATTTCTTGTCTGTTATTTTCTTCGTTTCGCAAGTTGCAGTATTGCTAATAGCTTATATTTTGGGTACATTTCACACTTTATTATTTTTTCTCTAGTAGCATCGGATCTCTCGTTTCGCTAGTTATAGTAATCCTTTTTAATCTTGTTTGGTATAGTCCGATCTTAACTGATTCTAATCAAGTTTATGCCTGTCCATTCATATTTTGTCTCCTTATTTTAGATAAGATTTTTTTGTCAGAAATAAAACATAACACTTCTTACTTTCTTACATTTATTATCATTAATTCAGAAAATGATTAGTTTTTCAAATTGATTCTTTGAAATATTGATGAAGTTGACGCGTGAAAAAATTCTGATTAGAATTCTGCGGGCATTAAAATTCTCGTTTTCCCGCTAGCGAATGCGGATAAATTGTAGACGGTTGACAAGCGCGACGATGCTCACAAGGCAGTTATTATTTCGGAATTTCAACGATTTTATTTAAATATTTATTACTATCACTCTGCGGCTTTTCCGATTTGAAACGCTCGCGCTCACATAAAATGCAAATCGTTCCATTGAATATTTTAAAGCGGTCTCTAGAAATTGTTGTTCATTAATTGCATACCACATAATTTCATAAATATACATTTGAATTTGTAAATAGTTTTTTATTTGGATTTGCGAAAAGATTTTGATTAGAAATTGTGGATAGATTTTGATTTAAATTCGAGTGACAAGTTCTTTTAGACTAACATAATGGAATAACGTAAAAATAGGACATCAATAGCGGAGGAAAATATAATATTGTAACCAGTCGTGCGAAAAAAAATATTTTCATTTGCGACCCAGCATTTTGTGTAAAATTACGTCGCGGCCTTTGAAGAACCTAGACCAGGGGTTCTTAACAGGTTGACCGCTACATGTTTTTTACCAGCATTGCCAAAAACTTTTTGAGTACCAGATGGGGGGCACACCCTAAACCAACAATAAACGAAGTGAGCCACTCCCTTGGTGCACGGCACATTTGAATTTCAATCGAATTGTGTTTCACAGCAGTTACTCATAAAGCAGGAATCATATGGAAAAATCAGTTGTGTGGCCTCGGAGACAACATACTGAATATAACATACTGAACCAAGATAACATACTGAACCTCGAAAATAAGAGTTCTGAAAAAAAGTACCTGGCTTCACGGAACTTTTTACGTCAATTAAGCGTGGCGTCAGTATCAAAGAAGGTGTGTACCACATGTGTTGCACATGGCGGCTAACCTGTTAAACTTATGTAGTCTGAGGACCCCCTTTAAAAAAAAAATATTTGCGGACCCCCTCTTGAACAACTTTGTTTGTCCCTCTTGACCCCATCCCAACCTTAGACATTTCAATTCACGTCGTTCTTGAGACTCAATTTCTTGCTCAATTATCTCATATAGGCACATAGGCACTACGTTATAATAAATATTCGTAAAAATGTATCGCAAGTAATTTTAATAAATGAACATTTTTATTAGGACACAACAAACATTTTTCTTAGAATATAGAAAAAGAAATACATAAAATGAATTTAAATAGTAGTAAAAAGAGCTAAAAAGTGTACAATATATCATCGTCTTCTTGAATTTTTTCCAATCATTTTTTTTTATATCTCGCGGTCCAGCGGACCCTCAACAATGACTACGCGTACCCCGAGGGGTGCACGGACCCCAGTTTAAGAACCTGTGCCCTAGACAGTAGACGATTTTTTAAATTTGTTTATTTTAACACTTCACTATTTTACTGCTGCCGACAAAAAATTTGGCGACAAGAAAAATCTCTATCGACGCCTGAGGAGGTCGCGACCTCCGGTTTACGCACCACTGCTGTAGACCATTGTATTTTCTAATCATAGATTCAATTTTGTAACAACTTAATATTTTAAACTTTAACAAGATATAGTTAACTAAATTTCAGACAAGATAAGACAAGATAAGATATAAACAGGTAGAACCAGACAAGTCAACTAGGATTAACATGGGCAGATAAGCCTATCAATAGAGAGCAGAAGAGTCCTTATATGTTTGGTCCATATAAGTCGTCCATGGTCTTGTCAGCTTTTATTAATTTTGAATAATTTTGTCTGAAGACAGGTGTGGTACTATTTCACAATTTTCGTTTAATTTTGGTATGGAATGTTTTTCTATATTTTGAGTAATTTAATATTTCCATTTATCAAATATCTTTTTCTTTCTGGTATATAATATAAAACATTATATTGTTCTCAAAAAAGTTTATTATTGACCAACTAAATCCTTTTCAGCACGTTACTAAGATATTAAGTAGGGTGCCACTAGGGTAATAAAATGAGAATTGTCAATGGGAAGTCAGTTTTCAAAAATACCAACTCGATAATCGTCATTTATGTACCCTATTTGCCAAATTCCTGCTCATTTCGCTTGTAAACTCTAGAATAATTGAATAATAATTGTACACGAGTAAGTAATTATTATTATAAATCATTATGGGTATTTCGAACGTCTAAACCAAACAAGATGATGTGAAAATGTGGTGGAATGAAACATGTGAAGAAGCTGTAGCAGAGAGGGCTAAAAAAATGGAGAAATGCTCCAAGAAAATTGAAGATTATGATCAGTTTATACAACAAAGAAAGGAAACAGCCAGATTAACCAGAAATACCAAAAGAGCCTTTGAAAAGCAGAAACTTTTGGAAATGGACCAAAATTTTGTAAAAAGTAACACCTGTGACTTTTATCAAACTTTTAAGAAGGAATTAAAGCGGTCCAAACAACAAATGTCAGTTTCATAGATGAAAATGGAAGAATTGGACTAAGCAATAGTGCAAAATTGCGAAATAATAGCAAGATATTTCCATCAGCTTCTATACAGTTCTGAGCCAAATTATAAATTAGAATTCTCAGTTGTTATTGAAAGTCGAGGAGAAGATTTACCACCAACTATAGAAGACATTAAAGAAGTAATTAAAACCCTGAAAAACAACAAAGCTAGTGGAGAAGGTTCTTCTTCTTCTTCGAATAGGCCTACTTTGGACCACGCTTGTTCAACTGTTGGGCTTTGATCTTTGCCCAGTTTTGTCGCATCGGAGATGCTTCTATTACATTCTATTACAGCTGAACTTTTGAAATGGTCCTTACCAAATATGGAAAATGAGCTAAAATTACTCTTCGAAGAAATCTGGAAAACAGAAAAAATGCCAGAAGAATGGAAAGTCCACTCCACAAAAAAGGTAATAAATAGAATGTAAACAACTACAGAGGGATCTCTTTACTGTCAGTAGCACAAAAAATATTCTCCAAGATTCTATTAAACAGGATAGAAACAAAACTCAGTCAAAAAGTCATTTAGGTGAATATCAGGGTGGTTTTAGGAAAGGAAGGCCATGCTCAGAACAAATATTTAATAAAGTCAGTAATTCGCCACAGATTACTTAATTCAAAGGAAATTGTAGTTATGTTTGTAGATTTCAAAAAGGCCTTTGATTCTGTTGACAGAGAAACTATAGATAAAATTATTCGAGAATTTAGCATAAAATCTAAACTGGCAAACCTAATACGTGAAACGCTTACAGATTCAGTCTGCAAAGTAAAATTTATGGGAGATATTTCTCAGCCTTTCAAAATAAAAACTGGTGTACCTCAAGGTGATGATGGCTTATCCCCAATTCCTTTTAATTGTGGCTTATTGTTAGAGAAAGCAGTAATAGCTTATATTTTGGGTCATTTCACACTTTGCAAGCGATCAATTTATTGATTTTTTTCTAGTAGCATCGGACCTCTAGAGAAAGCAGTAAGAAGTTGGTACGAAAAACTTATTGAAAAGAAAATTTCGCCGATAACGTTAGGAAAAGGAAGCAAAAAGATCGAAATAAACTGTCTAACATTTGCAGATGACTTTGCTATACTTTCCGAAAATGTGAAAACTGCTATAACACAAATAAATCTTTTGAAAGAAATAGCCTGCAGAACTGGCATGAGAATTTTTAAAGAAAAAACAAAATTCTTAACGAACATTAAAGATGCACCAAAATTCCTGAAAACAGATATTGGCCAAATAGAGAAGATTAAAAAATTCAAATATCTAGGAGAGCTAATCCAAGAAAATGCTTTGGAAAAATCTGCAATTGAAGAAAAATTACATAAAATGAGTAGAGCATTTGGTATCAGCAAAGACCTCTACAATAAGAAATGCCTATCCAAAAATGCTAAAATCAGGCATTATAATACAGTAGTGAAGCCAGAATGTTTATATGCAAGTGAAAGTCTGGCACTAAACTACAATTTGGATAAGTTAGAAGTACTAGAAAGGCGAATTATAAGGAAAATATTAGGACCACAAAACACAGCAGAAGGTTGGAAATTACGAAGCAATGCTTAAGTATACGAAAATATAGAAAATATATCAAACGTAATGAGAAAAAGAAGACTCATGTTTTTCGGACATTTATTTCGAAAGCAAGACAGTAGATTAACCAATAAGATTTTTAAATATCTATATAGTAAAAAGTCCACAAGAAGCTGGGTCAACGAAGTAAAGAAGGATTTAGAAATAATATACAACAGAAGCTATATAGAACAGAGAAGCCTTTCGGGAAAAAATATTGAAAATGGGAGGATTCCAAGGCAGGGCTGCTAAGAAGACTGGTTCAAAATGGTCTGACGACAGAAAGAAAAGACATAGTGAAAAGATGAAAGAATATTGGAAGAAAAGAAAAGAACAAAGAATTGGGTATTGAAATTGGAACGTGGTCCTTAGATGGTCTATTCGCGACAAAAAAAGCTCAAAACCGCCCTGAAATAAACTCGAATGACTTTTGTAATCTCCATACTCTGCTTCCTGTTTGCTCTTTCCATATTTTTATCCGTCTCAGCAACTCCAAGCCCTTGCCCCTTTCATCCATACATTCCTGCCACTTTTTCCCTTCCATTCTACCTCCTTAATTCCATTCACCCTTTGTACACACTTCCATCCAATGCTCCCACATATCCTCTGATGTCTCACAAACATTGCACTTTCTATGCTCCTTATTCTTCCAGTATCTCCTTCCAAGCTCCTTACTCCCACACCTATATCTTGCTAACATGACTTTAAGCTAACATGACTTGCACCGGTCTCTTGGTTTGCGCTTAAATAGACTGGTAAACGCCCATGTACCTGTATCCTTACATACTCTTTATGGAATTTACTGCTCTCTATTTTGATTTGTCGCTCCTGTAGATCCACTCCTTGTAAACATTCCACCAAACTTTTAACCCACTGCCCCGTTCCTGCTTTAGCCTTTCTAGCCCCACGGTAGATAAACCCTGCCTCATTCACCCTTTCTTGTCACCTTCTTTCACCCGATTTACCATTATAAACACCTCTTTTATTAACCTTTCGACTCCCATATTGCTCACCTTGCCTTTGTATCTTATGACCTTTTTCGCCGCCTCTACAGCCATTTTGCTCGTATTCACCTCCTGGAGGACGATGTAACCCGGCTAGGGTTAGACTAAACCCAACAAGGCCAGACAAGACCTGACAAGACGGCACAAGATCAGACGAGAGGGAACAAGAACCAAAAAGGCCGCTATGACCAATGAAGGCAATATTAGACAAGACTAGACTAGACCAGACAATACCAGATAGGACGAGACAAGGCAAGGCAAGTTTTGACATTATAAAGGCAGACAGGTCCAAAGAAAATCCGACATGACGAGCCAAGTTCAGACAAGTTCAGAGAAGACCAGACAAGACGAGGCAAGACTACACAAGACCAGACCAAAAAAAATAACGAAACATGTTTCCAAAATTTTTTTCAAAAAAAAATTTCCATCATTTCGTTCGAAAAATATGTCCTTTTTGGGTTTTTTCGATTTTCTCGAGAACGGTAAAAAGCAGCGAAATTATTTTGTACAACTACACGACAAGGCGAACAAGTCGATGTGTAAATTGTCCGGAAAGATTCAATATTTCGTTAGGAAATTTAAAACTGAAATTTACCCGATTCGCGATTTGCTAAGTAGATGTCTCGGAAACTGTTGCAGATAATCAAAAAAGGATTGCGACATCGTTTTCATAAGTTCATTTTACCATTTATACACTAAGACTGTCCGCGGGAAAATCAGGACTTTCCGAGATCTCTACTCGAGCGCCGAAATTTCTTAAAAATGTTTTCATTTCTTGCAGGCGATAGTGAGTGGAAAGACCTAGCGAAATATAATTTGCATATCTGTAATCAGCAGGAAAAATGCTTTCAAAGACGTTTTTAAATTTTGCTTCAACTAAAAAAATAACTATTTTGACAAAATTGATTTTCTCGCATTGCGTCGTTTCCGCGGACTCCCCGTGTCGATGGTATTTCTTAATTGAAAGCTTCCTAAGGAATATTATATATGTTTTCTGACTAATTTTGGGATGTTGAATCCCTGCGGCAAGCCGTTCAAAAGTTAAGACCGCGTGAAATCAGTCGGAAATGCGAGATGATGTAAAACAAAAAAATATATTAAATTTGTTTATTTGTAACTTTAATGCGAAATAAACGGGAAAACCGGTTTCAGCAGTTCGATTTCCTTCGGGTAACCAAAAAAAATCTTCAAAAAAAAATAACAAAAATATTTTCAACAAATTTTTTTTATCATTTCGTTCGAAAAATATGTGCATTTTCGGTTTTTTAGGTTTTTCTCGAGAACGGTACAAAGCAGCAAAATCATTTTCGGCGCACAGAAACTACATGATAAGACGATTAAGTCGATGTGTAAATTGTCCGGAAAGATTCAATAATTCGTCGAGTAATTTCAAACTGAAATTTACCCGATTCTCGAATTGCTAAGTAGATGTCTCGAAAACGGTGGCAGATAATCAAAAAAAAATTGCGGCATCGTTTTCAGAAGGTGATTTTCCCATTAATACACGAAGACTGTCCGCGGGAAAATCACTACTTTCCGAGAACTCTATTTGATCGCTGAAATTTCTTAAAAAAATCTTTAATTCTTGAAGGCGATAGTGAACGGAAAGAGCTAGCGAAATATAATTTGCATATCTGTAATTAGCAGGAAAAATGCTTTCATAGATTTTTTTAAATTCTGCTTTAACTAAAAAAATAACAATTTTGACAAAATTGATTTTCACGCATTTCGTCGTTTCCGCGCTCTAGACTCCATGAAGATGGTATTTCTTAATTGAAAGCTTTCTATGGAATATTATATATATTTACCGACTAATTTTGGGATGCTGAATCGATGTGTGAAGACTAGAAGTCTCTGTGGTGAGCCGTTCAAAAGTCATGACAGCGTGAAATCAGTCGGAAATACGGAAGGTCTCAATATCTTGCATAAAGACACATGTTTTCATGCATCATCCAAACCCAAATCTTCTCGGTGCTCAAAGTTGTGTTGTTAAGTAAGATGAGGTATTTCCTTTTTGAGAAGTGTTGCGATTGTACTCCATTTTGCCGTCCTAGCATAACACTTGCTCCGTTCGATGTAAACATAACCATTTCTGGAATGTTTAGATTAAACTTCTTGCAAAATTAATGTTTTTTCCAAAATATAAGCTTTGTCTGTTTGTGTTTGCTTTGCCCCAATCCACGTCGAAACGCAGGCGATGATTTCTCGACAGCCGTTCTCTATTGAAGTATACGAGTAGTCGTAGAAGTCGTTCTTCGCACACAATGTGTGAACCTAAAGCAAACCAAGCAAACCTTCGATGACGTAGTTGATGTAAACAAAAGAGATTTCGATTAACGTATAAATGTCCGATTTCAAAAATTTGTTTGACCCTCTACATTTTTTTGCCAAGATGAGCCCATTTTGCGCGGAATACTAAAACGGCTGCGCAACTTTCGAAAAATTATTGCGCGGCCGCGAATTTGCGCAGCTTAGAGGGAACTTTGGAGAAAACCAGACAAGACGAAGAAGATCATTTTTCAGTTAACAAGAGGAAGCATCGTACTTCCGACTACTATTTGTTTAGTTTAATTTCTTCGCATTTTTGTAATAGTCAGTGCATTTTATTATCATCATATGGAAAGACGGTACGGACAGACCTATTTTTTAAATCATATCTCATTCCGAGTGCATTACACTGTCCTAACTCTGGAAAACGTGAAAAAGTTTGATTCATAAACATAGTAAAATAGGTTAATGTTTTAGAAGAATATTAATTCTTTAATTTAAGAATATTTTTTCTTAGTTAATATTTTAGAAGTTAATATTTTAGAGAAAATATTTAACTGTAGATAAAAGTTTGTAATCGCTTTTTAAAAGACCATGACCATGGTAGTGACCACCTATTTTTCTTTAAAGTGTGATTTCTGTTGCATTCAGCGTGCAATATCATTTTTTTTTGTTTTACGTATAGGCATGCATAAGAAGTAACCTGGCTGATCTATACGTTCAAGTTCAATATAAATGTTCTGGAATCTGGAAATTGCGTGCTTTTCTTCCATCGTATTGTATTGTATGGTATTGTTTTTCACCAAGTGTCCAAACCCTATGTCGTCCTACTTATTGTTCCTCTTTTTCCCATCTTTTTTGTCCTGTTGTACTATATTCTATATACTGTATGAAAGATAATAATAATAAATCGTAGTTTCATTTAAAACTGCAAGTGTATGGCGCAAATTTAAATTTTATGTTTTTATTTCTTTGGCGTTACAACCTGTGTGAGTTTTAGCCTTCTCGCCGATATTTTTCCAATCCGCTCTATCATTTGTCGCTTCTTTCCAATTTCTCATTCGGAGTGTTTTGAGATCTTCCTTCACTCCATCTATCCATCTTTTTCTAGGTCTTCCTCTTACTCTGCTTTCCACTGGCTTCCCGTCTGTTATTATCTGCGTTACCCTTGTGCGTTCCATTCTCTCTACATGTCCCAGCCATCTGATTATTTGTGCCTTTATGAATCGTACAAAATCCGCATTATTTATACAGATGTTCAGTTCATGATTCATACGAATTCGGAACATTCCGTTTTCTTCCTGTATCGGGTAACACTTTCCTTAAAATTTTTCGTTCGAAAACTCTGTTTCGTCGTTCTTCGATAAAGACCACATTTCGCATCCGTATGTAACCATAGGTCTAATTATTGTTTTATATATTCTTAGTTTAGATGCACTTTTAGCAGTCTTCACGTTAGTAGTTTTTTATACATATAATAACCTCTGTTTCCTGCTACTATCCTGCTCTTGATCTCTTCGCTTGTTTGATTGTGTGTGTTTAATTGTGCGCCAAGATAACAGAAGTTGTTGACACAATCAAAATTGTAGCCTTCTATGTTTATGGGTTGTAGGTTGTTGTTATTTCCTCTTGCTAGTTTCATGTATTTCGTTTTTGCTTCGTTTATTTTCAGTCCGGATCTTGTAGTTTCTTTGTCCATTTCTATTAATGTTTCCCTAATAGTTATTTCGTTCCTCCCTATGATTACGATATCATCTGCGTATGCACATATTTGCATATGTTCTGTTGTTCTGTTGCTTATGCATCTGTTTATGTTAGGTTTCTTAATTGCTCCAATAAAATACTAGGTTAAATAAAAGTGCTGAAAGTGCGTCGGCCTGTCTCACTCCTTCATTGAACTCGAAAGCTTCCGACAGTTCGTTTTGTACAGCTACTATCGCTTTCGATTCATCCATAATGACCTTCACCATATGAACTAGTTTTCGTGGTATTCCCATAAGTACCAGGTCATTCAGTAGCTTACGTCTGTTTACACTGTCGAAAGCCTGTTCGAATTCGATAAACAAGTTATGAATGGTGATATTGTGTTCGTAGCATTTTTCCATTATCTTGGGGGTTGTTGTTGTTTGGGTGTTGTTGATCGGTTTGGTCGGAATCCGCACTGGTATTCGCCCAAGATCTCCTGCGCATATCTTGTTAGCCCTTGGTTGATTATACTTGCTAGTACTTTGTAGGTGACGCTGCGTAATGTAATCCCTATATAGTTGTTACAGTTATTTTTATTGCCCTTTTTGTGAATGTATGTATAATTTCTAGCTTCCATTCCTCTGGAATCTTCTTTCCATACCATCCTGATGAGCATATGTATTCTTGTCTACAGTAACTCGCCACCGTTCTTTAGGAGCTCTGAAGTTATCGTATCTGTCCCGGGGGCTTTGTTGTTTTTTAGGCATTTGATGATATCTACTACCTCATCGTATGTCGGTTCTATGTCCAGTGGTTCTGCTGGTATTCTAAGTTGGTTTCATCTACTTCATCGTTTTCATCGCTCTTTAACAGGATCTCAAAGTACTCTTTCTCTCTTTTTATTACTTCTTCGTTTTCAGTCAGTATCTTCCCATTTTTATCTGTGCATGACATAATTTGTGGTCTAAACTCTTGTTTTTGGAGCCGGATTTCTTTATAGAATTTACGATTCTCCTTTTTGTTTTTGGCCAGTACTATCTCCTCTATTTTTCTGTTGAGCATATATCGTTTCTTTCTTCTGCACTTTTACATTTTTATCGCTTTTCGTTTGGTTTTATAGTGTTCATCATTTGCTCTGGTATTTCTTCCTTGCTATATTTTTCTCTTTCATAACTTCTTTACATTCGTCGTTGTATCAATCTTCATTTCGTTCTCTTTTGTAGGTGCCTAGTGTTTCTTCTGCGGTTTGTATTATATTTCTAATGTTATTCCATTCCGTATCTATTTGTCAGGACGGCTGAAAGATATTTAGTTTTACTTCCAGACTCTTCTTGTACCCATCTCTTACTTTTTCTTCTTTTAATTTCCATGAATTCCATTTCTTTGGCTTAGTTGTTTTAGTTTTTTTTTAAATTTTATGTAAACATTACAATAATTTCAACGTGTTGTAGACTTTCTTTCTAAAATTTCAACGAAATTTTTTTAAATTTTGAAAATTTTGTCGGTCCGTTTGCTAGAGAAACCAAATCCGTAATTTCAGTTTGCTTAACTCTACAAAATAAAAATAACAAAATTACAAAACTTACACTGATTTTGATATGTTTATAGAGTTAATTATTCAACACACTTATTTGATATTTAAACAATAATTGCACTTGGTAGCATAAATGAGAAAGGAAATATACAATTAGTAATCAAACAAAGGAATTTAAGCTTAAATTTTATATTATTGTGTACCTACAATGTGTTTTTCCACTCTAAAAATTATTAAGTTATATATTATAAAATATATGTTAATAAAAATATGTGCTTTGTGCACGTTCTATATGAAAATAAAATGTTATTGATCTAGGGTTTCATATAAATCATGATAGTAGATGGATCTGGCCGTGAGTGGGTGAGATGTGGCCTGAGGCCAGTGGTTCACACGGTGGCCAAGCTTGCAGGTGTGCGCCAGACTGGACGGCGCCTTCGTGCCTCCAATCTCGCCGCATTCCGGCTACCTGCCCTTGTCCACCTCTCACCACCAACAAGACGTTGCGTTTTACCATCACCGTTTCCTTTCTTCTCGTCGCTTATCTTTCATTTCGATGCACACACAGCACCGAATCCGTAATTACCAACAAACACACTTAATTGCCAATTAAATTAAAAATATATATCTGACACGTAAGCCAGATAAGATTTCATAAACTAAAAAAAATTAAATGTTTAATAATTCCGTGCGATATTTAATTGCAGTACTTGCATGAAATATGTGACAGCTAAATTTATATAAAAATAAATGAAAACGTGTAGTTTCTTATGTAAACAGATGCACGAAATTAAAGTCAGCGAAAAAATGTATGTACACAGTTAATTACTCGTTAAAGTGTATTTAACATTTATTTTGAAGACACAACTACAAACATATATAAACTTGTTTCGAACTTGCTAAGCTTTATGTTTTTGTCCACAATTAACTCAATACAAAGAGATTGAATTTTGGCTGGAACTTCTAAACTTTTACATTAAAAAATTATATTTGTTTTCAGTATAGTAAACAAGGCCTAAACACAATAACAAAAAAATTGGTTTTCTGTTTTGATGTGATCTTCTTTGTAACTATTTATAATAGAATTACAAAATTTAAATTTTGTTATTATACAGGGTGCTTAAACCAGGTATAATCAGGCAACATCAGACATTATCGGTCAAGATCGGGCAAGGCCATAGAAGGCCAGACAAAAAACACACAAAATCAGAAAAGAACAGACAATACATAAATTTAAAAATTATCAATGAGCTATTTGTAATTGTATTATTTGCTTAATAAGAAGATATGTATTGCTGCAGTTACTTATTTTTTAATGCAAAATTGAATTTTGCATATTTATTAAGAATGTAATCTGTAATTGCTAAGCGCACGATAGCGAATGGAAAACACAAAAATGAAACGTAAACATAAAACTATTATATTACTAATTGTCTGGGCATGCATGTACAATTTAAACGGCGCCTTTACAGATTACATTCAATATAAAGGAAATAACGTTTCCTTTAAAAAAACAATTTCCTCAATAATTTACAAATAACAATTATTTCCCATTAAAACACAATTTATTCAAACAATAATGTATCGAGATTTTACAACAAGAAATTCTTGCTTATTGTCTTTTTGATTCAATTATTTCTTATTTTTGCGTTTGTAAAACTGAAACCGGATTTATGAAATCAAACGAAACCGTTTTAATTGAAGCTAATGAAAGGATACTTTGCATCAGGATGCCTTTAATTAATGTAAAAACAAATAACTGTTAATTAATTTCAGAAAATATAAATCGATTTCGTGTTCAATTAGTCCACACCAAACACGGCTTTACGTATAATTCTTCAAATATGGTTTTATAATTTTTTTCGTTTCATTTTCGTAATTATTGCAGTTATTAATAGTTTTACTTTATCTTCTCGAGTTCAAAACCATGATTAACCCTAATTAGGAAAAGTTGGATTAATGAGAATGAAACAAGTTTATCGATCGGCCAACACTTCCTCATATTTGTTTTTAAGATTTAATTGGTTGATATTAATATTTTTATAGAAATCCATATTTATTACTAATTAAACTTCTATGAACTTATATAAATATGTATTGAAGATAAGAAAGTCTCAGGCAAGAACTAACAAGACTATACAGGACCAGTCAAGAATAGTATAGATCAGTGTTTCTCAAACTTATTTATCTCATCGCTCACCAGTGATTATTAGTTCGAGTTGATTTTTTACTACTCAAACGGTAGAATTCGGGTAATTCCTATTATTGATCCTTCAAGAGAAACTACTCATGTCGACGTTTCGATTTATTAATTAAATCTTTTTCAAAACCTACAAATTGTTGCAATAGTTACAAAAGACAAGGTAAAAGATTTTTTTATTACTCACTAAGAAGGTAATGAATAACTTATAAAACGTATAACATATAACGTGGAAAAAGCGTTGCAGATTACACTACAACTTATGCTTATGTTACGCAAGTTGTGCAGATTACACTCTGCAACGTTTTTCTTGCAAATGAAACGAATATACTTATCCTTATGTTACGCAAGTTGTGCAGATTACACTCTGCAACGTTTTTCATGCAAATGAAACGAATCTTTGAATCTCTTTTTCATCTCGTTATGTAACAAGTAACGTCCAAGTAAAGTCCAAATGATTTTTTGAGTTTCCTGATTTTCCATCAGATTTTGGAATTGATAAAATTGACGCCGAGGCAAATTATTTTGAAAAACTAACAATTTTACCTACCGCCCCCTATATCGCCCCGGCTACCTAGCGACCACCAAAACGACGTCATCGCCCACTGGGGGCGATTTTGCCCACTTTGAGAATCACTGGTATAGATCAAAAGATCAGACAAGATCAGATAAGACCAGACGAGATTAGACAGGACCAGGACTAGACCAGACAAGACGAGACCGGACTTGTTTGGTCTTGTCTAAATTTGATATGTATTGACACACAAACCATAAATTTGTCAACCTAAGAAAGTATCAGGTAAGAGCTAACAAGACTAGGCAAGACCAGTCAAGAACAGTTTCGATGAAAAGGGTAGACAAGATCAGATAAGACCAGACAAGCTTAGACAAGAGCAGGACAAGGCGAGACAAGACCAGGACAAGAGGAGACAAGACCGGATGAAACCCGAGGAGGCGGGACGGGACCGGTTTCGTTTGGTCTCCTCTGTAACACGCGATGTGATGTGAAGTGATTTTTACGTCAAGGTATGTTTGTGAAATTACGATCGCCATAACGTGCCACAAAACAGCGTGTATGAAAAGTGACATTTGACAGACTTTTGACAGCGTTGGTACTTGAAAATGAATTTTGTTGTTAGGAATTATCAATCCTTCAATGTTATTTATTATAAAATAGGGATAGGTAAAGAATACGGGATTGTTTTGAAACTTAGTGTTGCGGACTTTTTACCTGGTGTAACTGTTGTTAATCGTCTTTGGCACTCTTTAACTAAGATCTGAAAGCAAAATTAATCTTCTACGTTATCTACTACGTTGGTTCAATAAATATTCGTGTTTTTGTTGAAATAATTGTTGACATTTTCAAGAGGACAGATAGTAGATGCGAACGCAACTAACTCGACGTTGCCACGTTTATTTTTGTTTATATGCCCGTTTATATGAAAAACTATAATTTGGGCAACATATATACAATCTTGAGCGTCGTATTGAAGTTGCATTCATATTGCAACGAACAGCTACGCCACAAGCAGCTACAATGTCTCTAGTTAATTATTTAAGTGTCCTGGATATCCACCAGATTCTTTTTTTACTTTTTGTAATAAAAAAATTTGTATCTTCAACCAAATAACTGACGTGTATGAATTTTTCATAGTTGAATTTTTTTTGTGCGCATGCGTCAATTTCCGCAAAGTTATACCTCAAAATTACCAGAACATTTTGACTTAACTATATACTAGCCCGAAACTTTTATATTCCTTTTCAAACTTGGAGGTTGCACATGCGCTTAACTAACCGTAAAAGTTCTACTGGGTCAGCGTTGCCAAAATTAATTTTCACAACATATAAATGATTTCATTTTTTCTGCGTCACATGTTTCTATAAAGTATATACAAAATTGGCTTGCTGAAATTATTTGTCTATTATGAATTTTCAGAATATTTTAAGAGATCCCGATTAAACAAATCAAAAATTACTTGAATGTAAATTGATATCAGCCGAGTTGGTTAAACCAACGGTTTAACGAGGCTACACATAATTGCTACATTGTCCTGCATTAGATCGAGAGTTCACACTGCCGCGCGAATGTGGTCTTGAATTATCTAATTTACCGGGATTAAACCAACGGTCCTTGCCACATTGTCCTATATTGAATTATATGAAATGTCCTATATTGAAGCGCTGCCGCTCGGACTCTCAATTCAATATAGGACAAGACCAATAGAGGACAATGTGGCAAGGACCGTTGGTTTAACCCCGGTTAGATTAGGTTGCCCGCCGCGAAGCGGGCAGATAAATCAAGACAACATACGCGCTGCAGCGCGAACTCTCGATCCAATATAGGACAATGTACCAAGAACCGTTTCTTTAACCCCGGTTAGATTAGTTTGCCCGCCGCGAAGCTGGCAGATAAACCAAGACATATTACACAAGACAAGACATATATTGACAAGACATATATTGAACATACATTGAATTATATTCACATTTCATATATTGAATTATATGAAATGTCCTATATTGAAGCGCTGCCGCTCGGACTCTCAATTCAATATAGGACAAGACCAATATAGGACAATGTGGCAAGGGCCGTTGGTTTAACCTCGGTTAGATTAGGTTGCCCGCCGCGAAGCGGGCAGATAAATCAAGACAACATCGCAACATACGGCAACGCGAACTCTGGATCCAATATAGGGCAATGTGGCAAGGAGCGTTGAATCAATCAAAAATAATAAACATGGCGACGTCGAGTTAGTTGCGTTCGCATCTACTATCTACATCTGTCATCTTGAAAATGTCAACAATTATTTTCAACAAAAACACTAATATTTATTGAACCAACGTAGACAACGTAGAAGCTTAATTTTTGCTTTCGGATCTTAGTCAAAGGGTGCCAAAGACGATTAACAACAGTTACACAAGGTAAAACGTCCGCAACACTAAGTTTCAAAACAATCCCGTATTCTTTACCAAGTACATAAAATATAAACTTTTCTAACTATAAACACATTGAAAGTAACAACACAATGGCAAATGCCACTTTTTCGAGTGCATGCGCGGAAGAATTGAGAGCGTTGATTGGCTGAAAGTATCAGGTGAACGAGAGGCAACGCGACGTGAAAGTTTGGGCATTGGAAGGTCTCATATTACGTTAAGTTCGAATACTTCACATTACGTCGATCGTTATCAGCCGCATATAAAAGAATGTGTTTTAGGTTTCTTTGTTTTAGGTCTCTTTGCGTTACGTTCATCGTAATACGGTTCTATATTTGAACCCGTCATTTTGAAAAGGGAATGAGTCACACTTTTTTTAAATAACACTTTTTTACCCCAATTTATTCATTGAAGCGTTTTACATATTCCATGCAAAAATATCACATGTGTATACACCACAAGTCAACTTAAAAAACAATGAAAAGGGCACAGGTCCTGGACTTATGCCCCCTTCAAGTGAAACGAAACGCATCTGCCAGATATGACATACGTCAATGTATTAGTTACGAAAATGGAGCATCGTGAGCTTGCCGAAAATGCTTTTACACCTAGAAAAAGAGTCTCTGGTGGCAGGAATAGTGAAAACTATAAACATAATCAAATAAAAAAAGCCAAAATTGCTGGAGAAGCCCATAAAAACCAAAAAGGGAAAGATGTGTTTCCAAGACAAACGGGAACCTATTGCAGGTTATTTTATTGTTCCTTAATCGTTCTAAATATTGTTTTTCTATTTTGCGTCTATAATGAAGTCATTAATGCACTCATATGGGTTCGTTAATGGCTCGCCGAGTGCGATACAATTTCTCAATAGGTATAATACAAAATCTCAATATGTAACGGCGATTTTTTTATTTAGAAATGGCATAAAAGGGAGCAAAATAAAAAAAAATTGTTTAAAAAACTCGTTCATAAGGCGTTTTTCGCATTTGTCCATTACATAGACGCGTGCTAAACATGGAGGCGTGCTGAAAAATCGAATTTACTCACGACGTTTTTCCACATATAATAGCTTCAGATAATATTTTTAGTTTGCTTTATTTACAGATGTAATTTAAAATGTATGGAAGCTATAAATGAAGATATTAAAGGACTAAAGTACTATCGATTTTGTTAACAATTTTGAGAGTAAAAATGCCCAGGACACATACTTGCAGGCATTAATTGAAAAAAAAAGAAATACAGAGAAAGCGACCCAGGTCTGAAGCACCTAAGAAAAGGGAATTCACTTTTATATATTACATTAAGATAGACGGTGTAAAAAAAAAGTGTGCAAGAAAGCATTTTGCAGCATCCATGGAATTTCCGAGAAACAAGTTACACGTTTATGTGGTTTATTAAAAATAAATGAGCAGCCTAGAGATAATAGAGGCAAATCGGAGGGTTCACGTAGTAATGCAATATCTGGTGAAATAGTATATAAAATACGGGAGCATATTGAGTCATTCCCTGTTAAATATGTGCACTTCTATAACAAAGATACATCAGCCTTTTATTTAGATGAAAAACTCAATGTGAAAATTTTGCACACATTGTACAAGCAAAAATATACTGATCACCCAGTAAAATATAAGTTTTACTTAAAATATTTCCAAGAAAATTTTAACTTATCATTTAGTAGAAAGCAGGTAGGTTTGTGCACTGTGTGAAGAGTTCAAGATTCAACTAAAAAATCCACATATTAATGATAATGCAAAACGGGTTCATCAAGCAGAAATTGAGATGCACCAAATACAAGCAAATAAATTTTACAAAACACTACAGGAAGTGTAAATGCAAGAATAATCCAAAGGTGTATGGGATTGCATTTGATTATATGCAAAATTTGCTCCAAAATTTGAGTTTTTTATCTACGTCAACTATGGCTATATGAGTTTTGCATATATGATCTGAAAACTAGAAAATCCGTATTTTATTTTTATTGTGAAGTCGCTAACAAAGGTCCCAACGAAGTGGGCACCTTTGTGCTGGAATACATTAGAGAAAACATTAGAGGAACATAAAATACGAGAAATAAACGAGAAATATAGATATTGGCAATGATGCTGAAGAACTGCACCTATTTTCAGATAGTTGCAAAATCGAAATCATGCCATGATTTGCATTCTTTTATCATTGGTAGCTGAACAAAGTAACAATACAAAGGAGATACAATATTACATACCTAAAAGAGCTCATTCATTCCTGCCAAACGATAGAATGTTTGGGACAGCAAGGAGGCATATTCGAAAAAATGACAGGATTTACACACCAGCTGAGTATGAAAATCTTATACCTGAGGCTAATGAAAAATTTGAAATACGAACATTTCACCTTTTTTAAGTCTAGATCGGGTCTTGTAAAAACAAGTGATTCCATAGACGACATAGTCAGTTATGAATTTCAACTTTTACAGAGGATGGGTACCAGGCCACCTTTACAATCAAATAATACTCCTGCATATGCTGGTATAGTGCCAATACAGGAAAAGAAAATTAATGATTTAAAAAAACTTTAAATATATATCCCAGCAGAGTACCAAAGTTTCTATGAAGAGATTTTTGCATGGCCAACAATTTCAGCAAACACGGAATACCAAGAAAATGATGAATAACTAACTAAAATGCCTGACTAATGCCTTTTTTGAAATGATTCCTTGATCATTTCGAAAAAGGCATAAGTCTAAAAATTTTAATTCAAAATATTTTTATGAAAATTGTTTCTTTTTTAATAAATAGATATTCCAAAAAAGCGTGTATGTTCTTTATTTAACAACCTCTATATTCAGTTTCTTCAGCATCAAACTTTTTTACAAAAAACATATTTTTGTTGATTCTGAAAAGTTTTAATTCGTTGACTCATGCCCTTTTCGAAGTGACAGGTTCATTTGTGTCTAAGATCTAGAGGTCAAGCACAAATGCAGACAAAGGGAGGAGGCCAAGGTCCACTATGACTGTAATACCACTGGCAGAAAATATAAGAATAAAAAAGAATAGGCAAGACAAGACAAGATTACACAACACAGGACAAAACTAGACAAGACCGGATACAACCGGACGAGACGGTACGAGATTGGGCATGTTTGGTCCCGTCTGGTCTTGTCTTGGCTTTGTCGAGATTTGATATGTATTGATAAATAAGTAATAAGTTTGAAAACCTAAGAAAGTATCAGGTAAGAGCTAAGAAGACTAGATGAGTCCAACCATGAACAGTTTAGATTAGACAAGACAGCACAAGATCAAATAAGACAAGGCAAGATTAGACAAGACTAGGATAATACGGGACGATACCGGTCTCGCCTGCTCTTGTCTGGTCTTGTCTAGACTCTATATGTGTTGACACATAAAGAATAAATTAGTAAATCCAGGAAAGTATCAGGTAAGAGCTAATAAGACTAGATAAGACCCACAACGCACAGTTCTAATGAGACGAAACCACAGAAGATCAGATTATACTAGACAAGAGTAGACACGACCAGGACAAGAGTAGACAAGACCGGGACAAGATCAGACAAGGCCAGACAAAAGCAGACGAGACCGGACGAGACCAGATGAGACCGAACTAGACCGCAGCACGAGACCGAACGAGGCCGGCTCTCGTCCAGAGATCAAACCAGAACAGACGATACCAAATGATACAAGGGTATATAAGATATAAATTCAAAGGACATGAATAGGTAGGGCCAGATAATGCTGGAGAGTGATGGACAGGTATGAACTAAATACAAAATTTTAAAAGAAAATATTTTATTGTGTTTGTCCTTAATCGAAGTTTAATTTTGTTTGTTATGGTGAGCGATATAAAAGGCGTAAAAATGGGTATATAGAATTGAGTAATTATTAGTAATTTACGTTGAAGGTTCTTTTTCTCCTTTGGAGTCTTTGTGTGGTCTCAATGCTAGTTTTCTAAACGTTTTAATGTAACGCGTCTATTACATCAGAATGCCTGGAAATTAAATATGATTATTGTATGGCAAAATCTTCCAGGTAATTGGATAATTTTGCGTTGAAATAAATTGCGAGATTTTACAGATAAATTTAATATTTTTTATGATTGAAAATCACAGAATAATATTCATGATATAAAAATAAGATTACGAAGATTTTTGAATATTGATGGTATAAAATACAAGTATGGAAATAAGCCAACGTCCTCCTGTGCATCGCTTTGGCAAGACCATCACAGTAATCTGTCACGAAACCTAAATAGTTGCTCGCTACGAACATTAAAAACGTTAAGGGCCCCCTATACGTATGTCTAATTGTAAGATTTAGACGTCAAGCACAAGTGTAGACAGAGCGAGGAGGTTATGGTCTAATAAAACCAGGGCCGTCCCTAGCAAGTGCGGGGCCCAGGGCAAAAAATAATTTTGCGGCCCCAACAATTTTTTTTTATAATTTAAAATCTGTAAAATAATATGGGATTTTGAAATTTATTTATAATGACAAAACAAGAATACTATTTATTTGTTTTGCACATGAAAAATAAAACAAAGTAAAATAAACAACTTTCTTTACTTAGTAGTAAGGCAAAAAATAATGAAAACCAATGTAAAATGTAAACAAATACAATTTAATATTAAAAAATTTAACAAAAACAAAAAATATCCAAAACATAACATAAATATGATGAATACAATCATAAAAAATAAAATATAAATTTTTAAATATCTGACAATATATTTATTAGCTATATCTAAAATTATTGTCCTAAACTAACTAAACTAAACGAAATTAATTTTTCGTGCTTTTATTTTTGAAAATGATTTCAACAAAATTTAAACTTTCAAACAACTCGTGCTCAATCGCCAGTAATGTTAAATTGTTTAGTGTTTTCTGGCTCATACTAGTTCTAAAATAATTTTTGACTAAATTTGGCTTTCCGATGCCGCCGATGATAGGGGAATTGTCAAAATTAATCGTAAAACTGTAAACAAATTACGAAAGGATTATCGAATTTGTGATATTTTTTTTTGTGATATTAACATTCTATGGGTGATATTTTTATGGTTTCTTTGCAGAAAATTTCGCAAAATATCTTGTTCTTCAAATAATTCTCTACCACTTATATCACGGTTTTTGCCGTCACGTAGGATTAAATCTAGGTCTGCACATTTCTTTTTCATTTCATCGTTGCTTATTGTTTTTATTTCGGGGTTGCTATATAAAAATCCAAAATTTATTTCATGACTTTTTAATTGTGAAAAATCTTTCCTCTATCGATACAACTCAACCGATGCTTGATCGACCACACAGAGCAAATAGTCCTTGCACTAACTTTTTCCAGGGCATCGCGTAACTCAAATATGTGAAACCTAACTGTCTTAACGGATTCATGTTGGCATTCCCACTTGGTGTCAGATAGTGGCTTTAATGTCGAATCTGTTATGTGCTTACAAAATATGGCCCATCTTTCAGCAGAGGCTGAGAATAAGGTAGAAAACAGGTAGGCACACGTTCGTGCCTGTCGGTTCGCATAAGGCTGCGGGGCCCTAAAACGCGGGGCCCAGGGTCTGGGCCCCGCTCGCCCCGCTCTAAGGACGGCTCTGAATAGGACTCTAGTACCACTGGAAGAAGATGAGAATAAAAAATGCACACAAAAGATGAATCTAGACAGATAAAACTAGACAGTCGCATCTAGAGAGTCTAGTTTAGACACAAAACTAGAAAGAGAAGACCAAATACAAAAGATTTGACATGCAAGACATGCCAGACAAGACTAGATATATAACAGTAGAAAGACAAGACTAAACATATACAACTATACAGTCAAGACTAGATTAAAGTGACCACATTTTCATTGAGACAAAGCGGGACAATTGGGATGAAATGAGAATAATAATTTAGTTATGATAGCAGACCAATAACTAAAAAAAATATATTTCAACTTCTCACACAACAAAATGAACACATTATTAAATACATTATTGTATGTGATGGCTGTCATTATTATAATCATGTGTAAAAGTATCCAAATCGTGCGTAAATGTCCAATGTAAATCAAATGGAGTTTTATTATTAAACGATTTCTGTTTGTTGTTACTATGGCAACAACTTGCGTAACTAAACAAAAAAAAAGACGTAGTGAAAATAAATTTACTGAAGTATATTAAAATTGAATCAATTTTTCTTATATTGAATCAAGGAGTTTCGGCCTCCCAGTCTGGACCTATCTGGCTCTAATATAACCTAATCATAACCTATTCTAGATTAAATCTACTCATTGTGATTAAACCACTGGCCTAAACAACTTCGCAACTCATGCACTAAAGCCCTACTTCACACACTTGTACCATAAACTACTATTATTGTATACATTGATATACTTGTCTATAAATATACAAAAATGTATTTGTTTTTAATTATTGGTAACTATAAAAATATTTGTAAAAAACAATAATTTGAACATTATGATTTTTAATTAACATATTTTTAATTAATTTTTTTATTTAAAAAAAAAATAATGATTATCTTTCACGGTCAAATTTTTGATCCGAGTGAATACTCGGATCATTTATTGTATTAAAATGTCGTGAAATTTCTTCAAGCAAATTCTTCATTTTTTGTTCCATTTTTTTATGACCCCTGGATACCAAACTTGTAAGATACATCCCCTCGCATGAGTAATAGAAAATATTGTATTTAACACGGGTGGTATTCTTAATTGCCCTCTCGAGCGAATTCGAGTGCCCAATTTTGCTCTCGCGTAAAATTGGCAACTTTCCGCCCTAGTTACAAAATATACTATTTTACGCTTAATATAAATTTTTAATGTTAAACTGCGTTTTTTCAGTTGCCCATATTTTATTAATATTAGAAAAAACAATTTTTGATGCTGCATTTGTTTCTAGAAGGGTGAGCGCGTATTCTACAAATTTAATAAAAACTCATAAATTTTGAGAAACTGCTTCAGAATCTGCTTAGAATATCATGAAAAATGTACAGTTCAATTGCAGGATATTAAAAAATTTCATTGGGTGACATTAAAAAAGGAGATTTTATGGGATTTTGTGGAAAAATCTTATTTTATATATATTACAGTTCTTTTAAAATAAGAAATGCTATTCTAATTTTAGTTATTCTCTAAAAAGCGGGACATTTAAAAAAATCGGCGGGATGCGGGACTGTCCTCCAAAAAGCGGGACTGTCCAGTCAAAATCGGGACGTGTGGTAATTTTAGACTAGATCAGCGGTTCCCAACCGGTGGGTCGCGACCCACTAGCGGGTCCCCGAAGGGTTACAGGTGGGTCGCGATTTGAACTATCAGAAACCATCGAATACACCATCACAAAAGATTAAAAAAATCGAATTGTGTTTTCTTGATTTTTGGCATCTAGGACAGAAAACAGAACCATTACATCTCAGGTCCTTTATTCAGGAAATATAGTACCGATTATATAAAACATGGGTTTACATTTCTATGCACAGAGGAAGAACCATTACCTCAATGTTTAATTTGCTTTGAAACATTGGCAAATCAAGGCATGAAGCTTTCTAAGTTAGAAAGACACATATCAACTAAAGAACCAGAATGTGTTAATAAGCCTATAGCTTTTTTTCAAAATAAGAAAAGAGATTTGATATCGACTAGGACCAGTATGGAAAATGTCTCAACAGGACTTGAAAATAAAAAGCTTACAATTTTTTCGTACCAACTGTTACTGTTGATTGCCAAAAAAGGTGCACCTCAAACAGCAGGTGAGAATATCATTTTGCTAGCTGCTAAGTTTATTTCTGTCTCTTTATTTGACGAAAAATCAGCCAAGAAAATAATAGAAATACCACTATCAAATAACGCGGTTAAAAGGAGAATAGAAGAAATGACTGAAAATATTAAACAGAAACTTATTTCTGCTTTGAAACGAAGTGACTTTTACTACTTACAATTGGATGAAAGCACTGATATAGCTGATAATGTCAATTTATTAGCTTTTGTAAGATTTGAGACCAATGAATCAGTAGCAGAAGAAATGTTATTTTGCAGACCTTTACCTACCAGAACGACTGGGGCTGATATTGTCAACTGTTTGGATAGTTTTATGAACGAAAACGAAATTGACTGGTCTAAGTGTGTCGGAGTAACAACCGATGGAGATGTCTGGCATTTAATCAGGACTAGCAGCGAAAGTTAGAGCAGTTTCTCCATTATTTGAATGCGTTCACTATAATATTCACAGAGGTTTTAGCGGTGAAAGGAATGGAAAAAACCTCAAAAACACACTTGACGATTCTCTTAAAATCGTAAATTTAATGAAGTCCTAAAAACTCTAAGAGTCTTTGGTGTGTTGTGCGACTAATAACTACTCCTGCATTGTGAAGTTCGTTGGCTATTAAGAGGAAAAGTTCTGGGCAGGTTGTTTGAGCTTCGTAATGAGTGATGAGGTATGGTTGTTCTTATCACAATTGCAAGCAGAAGGAAAGTTGAAAGCTCAAGTTTTTTCAGACAACTGCTTTAATGATGTGATTTGGTTAATAAAGTTGGCTTACTTAGCGGATATTTTTAGTTCTCTAAATAGTCTACAAGGAAAAGATTATACAAGGTCTACAAAATAGTCTACAAGGAAATTTTTTGTGCAAGACAAAGTTGATGCTGAGAAGCGGTAGCCGCGGTTCAATTCCCCACCGAGGAGGTATTTTCAACTGTCCGGGCTGCCCATTCTGAAGGAATGAAAAATATGCGGTACCGGGATAACGGGTTTAATGAGAGGTTCCTCCAAACCACAATAAAAAAAGACAGACATGATTAGACAGACCAGACTAAATGTACCAGACTAGACATGCAAAACTAATATAAAATGCCAGACAGGTCAAACTAGATACTAAATAGAAAAGACTAGACAGACTAGATGCGACAAAATAAGTAATGAGAAGTAGTTAAATTAAGTAATGAGAAGTAGTTGAGTTAAGTAATGAGAAGTTTTACCTCTATAACTCAATATAATATTTTAAACTCTGCTTAATTTTGTTAAATTGCAATTTATTATCAAAATTTACGAATGGTTTTTGCAATATTAAATTACGTTTCGAATAAGAACGGATAAGAGGCATTGGGTTTTACTCGAGACGTAATTTATATTTAAAAATAAATATTTCCTGGATAATTAAAAAATAAGTTGCGGAGCAGAAATTGCTGATCCGTGACTAAAAAATATTTGGTAAGATAAGAAGAAAAAAAGATATAATAAAACGCTGTTGAACACCTGCAATTGAGTGAGAGGTGTTTCCCAACCTTAATTGGAGAATCCATTGACTCTGCTAGCCTTAGGTATTAAATCCGAGATAAGTTTATTATATTTTTTTTTCACAAAATGGTCGACGTTTATACCTTGGAAAAAATGCCCATAAAAATATTCCAGTGTGTTGAAACATTTTTTTTTTGGGATTAAGGCAAAGCGGAATGTCCAAATCGCTCTTCGTCACAGTTACATTAAATATCAGTAGCGAGACATTGAGAAATATTAAATTATTCAATTACAGTTTTTTCCTTAAAGAATTTGAACCAATCGAATAAAAAAAAACTAATTTGTTTTTAATATATAAACGCAAAAGCATGTTTGTAATTTAAAAACTCGTTTTTAGAGCTTTCAAATGGAAGATATATTCTTGTCGATTCTTTATCTAAAATTAATATTTAAGTCTGCACTAAATGGAAATATTTGGATTTAAGAGCAATGACATGTCTTCGAGATTTTGTTCGTTAATACTTTGATTAGTATTCAGGTAGAACAAATTTAAAATCAGATATTTTTTATTTTGATTTTCTGAAGTGTTTTGATACAAATCTTACAATTCGTTTCGACATTTATGTTTAAAATCAAATTAAAAAAAATCACCTATTCAAAAGTTCTAAAGTAAACTTTTCAAGGAATTGAAAATAAATATGTGGTAATTTAATAATTACAAAACTTAAAAATATTTACTACACCAGCAACATTTAAATTTAAGTTGCTGCTAGGGATTGCAATCCGGTGTCATTTTCAATCCGGCCGGATTCAGCCGAATTTCCACAGATCCGGCCGTATCCGTCCGGATCTGGCCGGATCGGTTGAATTCCACCCGGATCGATGGAATTGAATCTAACATAATAAACAGTACTTAATCTACTGAGATCACAACACTTAGCATGCTTGCAAGTCTTATTCTTATATTTATGACAGACATCATGATGAATCTGTCTAATGAAATATAATATCTATTTAAATGTCTATTCAGTTTAATCAACTTACTATAAATACCGTTTTTGCCGGTCCATAAGGCGTACCCTAAAATTCAATCTACTTTTTGGGCGCCCATAACGCGGACCTATGTTTTAGAGCTCAATCTCATCTTCATTGTTCTGTCGCTCTTATTTTTAAAAATAGTAACAAAACGGTTTCAGATTTTCAAAACTTGGTCTTTTTGGAGAAATTCGAGGTTATTGGATTTACAAAATTGCTCCAAATAGTCTCACAGTAGAGAAAATAGCGAGAGTCTATGAATGTTAATTTTGTCAAATCTTAACCTCGTCTTCATTAATCTGTCGCTGCCTTATTTTTCAAAATATTGACTAAACGGTTTCAGATTTTTAAAATTTGAACTTTTTGGAGAAATTTTTGCTTTTCAGACTTCCAAAATTCCTCCAAATAGTCACACAGTAAAGAAACTAGTGAGAGTCTACAAATGTTAATTTTGTAAAATCTCAACCTCATCTTCATTAATATGTGGCTGTCTTATTTTTCAAAATATTAACAAAACGGTTTTAGGTTATCAAAATTTAGAATTTTTTGAGTAATTTGTAGTTCTTAGATTTCTAAAATTCCTTCAAATAGTTGCACACTCAGGAAAATAGTGAGAGTCTACAAATGATAATTTTGTAAAATTTTAACCTCATCTTCATTGATATATTGTTGTTTTATTTTTCACAATATTAACAAATTGGTTTTAGATTTTCCAAATTTGGACTTTTTGGAGAAATTTGTGGTTTTTAGATTTCCAAAATTCCTTCAAATAGTCGCACAGTGAGGAAAATAGTTAGAGTCTACAAATGTTACTTTTATAAAATTTCAACCTCATTTTCATTGATTTTTCAAAAAATCTTATTTTTCAAAATACTAACAAACAGGTTCCAACCCGGTGTCATTTTGAATCCGGCCGGATCGATGGAATTAAATCTAACATAATAAATATTGCCGGTGCATAAGGCGCACCCAAAAATTCAACCTACTTTTTGTACGCCTATAACGCTGACCTATGTTTTAGAGGCATTTTTTTTGTAAAAAAGTTGCGGTTACTACTGCGTACCTACTCATGCAACAGCGTGACTATTTTACCTAAAATTAGCATCACCGGATCCGGTATATTGGTACCGGATCCGGTAAATGTTTAGTGATGCCGAATCCACCGGATTACCGGATCCGGTTTTCCGGATTGCAATCCATACTTGATGTAGAAACTCTCTTTGTATAGTTACATTCTCCCCAATGCAAATGTAATTATTAAAAACAAGTAATAATAATATCAAAAACCAGAAGTAAAAATTTCATTCCCAGGATTTTATATGAAGTTTTAATTTTATTTGAAGTTGTTAATTGAGTTTTAATAATCATAATAATAATCTTTAGTGTCATCAACAGTAACAAATGAATATCGACCACAAGGCTGAGTTTTATTTACCCAAGTTAAAAATAGCACCCAATAGACTTGATACAATAGAAATATACCTCGATAGATAAACATTTCTAAGTATTAAATTGATAAATAACTATGATAGTATTTGTTTTCAATAAAACTTTATACTCGATGGAGGACATATCGTTAAATAAACATATATAGGGTGTTTCATACATCTCTCTCTCTCTTCGCAGGCGCTACAGCCCTGGCTGGGCCCTGGCCTCGCGTAGCTTCCTCCTCTACACTTCAATATTCATCCCTTCTCCTCTCTCTAGTATTTAGCAGATTTTCGGCATCCTCTTTCACTGCTTCCCACCGTTTTCGTGGTCGACCTACAGGTCTTCTGTCTAGCATGTTTCCATTGAGGGCTCTTTTTGGTATTCTGTTTTCGGTCATTTGTATCAGGTGCCCTGCCCACTACAGTCTTTGCGTTTTAATGTACCGCATGTTTAGATACCGAGGGTTCTTCGAGCGCCCGGTACATTTCTCTGTTTTCCCTGATTCTAAATACTACATTGTTTTCATACACTGAGCCCAGGATTCTACACATTATTTTTAAGGTGTTTTAATTTAAGGTGTGTATTCTTGCTTTCTAGCTCTGCGTAAGGATGCAACTTTAACATCCATATGCAGTGGTGGATTTACAAATTATAGGCTAATTTATATTACCGCCTAACATATTTAAAAAAATTCTTAAATGCGAGCACATCGACCATGAAAAGCGCAATTTTTCATTAAATGCTGCACGCCACCGCTGTTTCGAGTATAGAGATAAGAAATTTTGCGAATTTGATTGATTTAATGTGGATACTCTATGTATAGTGGCGGGCGGCTATCGCCGCCGCAACAAATTTCTGTTTTGAAAAATTTGTATATTTTTTAAATTTTCCGCTTACAAAAATTTGCCGCCTACGAAAATTTGCCGCCGTAGGCTATAGCCTAGCTAGCCTATTTAGAAATCCGCCACTGTCCAGATGTGAGGATGGGTTTGATTATAGTTTTGTACACCCGTACTTTGGTATTCCTGTGTATGTTTTTCGATTTGAATACTGGCGTGAACGCAAAGCGTCATTTGCTTGCATTATTCTTGTTTTAATTTCTGTATCTTCTCTCCCGGTGTTGTTGAGGTTGGCCCCCAGATTTCTAAAGTCGCTCATCTGTTCTATGTTGTCTTGTGTGGCGATAGTCCATTCTGGATGTCCGTAAAAAGCCAGTCGAATTCTTCTGATGGCATCTATGAGATTTTCTTGGTGTTTATATAGCTCACCATTTGGTTAATACCATCTGCTTCCATCTGGCAGAATTCTTGGCCTACTATCCGTCTCAAGAACTTTCTTTCTTGCACCTCGAGGGCTCTTTATGGGGTCTTCTTAGTTAGATATAGGCACACTGCTGCATAGAGGACTGAGGGTCTGTGATCTGACTGCGTTGTAGTGTCTTAGTTTGACATTCATCCACACTTTTTTTGAAGCATATAGTTTTCTAGAGGCATAGTAAGCCTTATCTATTTTGAGTCTCTTGTGTTCAAGAGCCAGTGTTTCGCTGAGGTCTTCTGAGAACCATTGCCCAAGATACTTTACATTTGTGACTCTCTTGATAGATATTATCTAGTAGATATTATCACTGACTCTCATCATTCTAGGGGCATCTTTGATATTAGTAACAAACTCGGTCTTTCCTAGGTTGATCAGAAGACCCGTTTAAGCCGCCTGTATGTCATTTGCCAATAAAGTCAGATCGTCTGCTAAGGCTAGGCAAGGTAACCTTAGGTGGTCGGCTTAAATCCCCATCCGTAATCCAGCGTTCTCTGGTAGGATTCTAGGATTCTCTGGTAAAATCTCTAATGTTCTTTTCCAGAACGCAATTAAATAATATGCATGAGATGCCGTGTCCTTGTCTCACCCCTGTTTTAATGGCGAAACTCTCCGAGAGTTGTCCTCTAAACTTTACTCTGGCTGTGATGTTGTGCAGGGTGGCTTGTACCAGCCTATTGATCTTGTCGTTGAGTCCTAGTTCTTTTACGGTCTTAAAAAGAATAATTCTGTCCACTGTTCAAAGCCCCCGAAATATGCTAAATATAACTTAAATATAACATATATTAGATTGAAATAAGCAGGGACGAGTAGAGACGACTCTTTTCAAGGGAGCATGGCAGATGAGGAGTTTAGGAATCCTTGTGTGTCAGGTTTAGAAAGTAAATTGGTGCATTTCTGTTATTGTATTTTCTTAAAACCCCCCCCGAAACTAAACCCTGGCTATGCCTATGCACTGGGTCGTATGCTTTCTGGAAATCGACAAATACCCATTGTCTGGCTCTTGACTTGCTGTATTGAAGGATGCTTTTCAGATTGTGTATCTGCTCGGTACAGGACCTCGATGCTCTGAACCCTGCTTGATATTGAACTCTTTATCCAGCTGTCTTGTTACATGGCGTTCCAGAATCTTGGAAAGTATCTTATAGGTAACAGCAAGGAGTGATATTCCTCTGTAGTTACTGGGATCTGTTTTGCTTCCATACTTGTGGATTGTATGGATAATTGTTGACTTCCAATCAGCTGGGAGCCTCTCACTAGTCCATGTATCCAGAACTACTTTATGTATCCTCCTGAAGGTGTTCTCCGGCATGTTTTAGCATTTCTGCTACTATCCCGTCTTCCCCAGCAGATTTATTATTCTTGAGTAGTTTAATTATTTCTCTGCTTTTTTCATAGGTTGGAGGAGCGATATACTCAGTATTAGGGTTAGCTGGTTCTGTAACTTGGAGACACGCAATAGGTTCTTCTGTATTTAAGAGTCCTTTGAAGTAGTTAGCTAGGGTCTTGGTACAATCGCTGTCATTAAGACACAGGGATCCATCTGGTCTCAGGAGGAGTAAGGTAGTGGACGTGAATTTGATTGTTTGTTGCTTGAGACCTTTGTATAGATCTCTAGAGTTGTTCCTTACACAATCCTCCTCTGCTTGCTTAATCAGTTCCTGCTTGTGCTTCCTCTTGGCCCCTCTTATGATGCTCGACGTAGTTTTCCTTTGTGCAATAAAGGCTTGTAAATTAGATTCGTTTTTATGTACATTCCATTTGATCCACGCTAGTCGCCTGGCTTCTATAGCTTCATCACATTCGCTGGACTACCACGGATGCTTGTTCCCTTTAGGTCTATTGGGGATTGTTTCGTGAGCCGCTACTGTTATAGCACCCCTAAGCGGATCCCATTTTATAGATGTGGCAGATTAGAATTGTATGCCTAGTGGATGAAGAATCCAATGAAGAATTGATGGATCAAGAATAATTTTTGAATTCAAAATAGTTTTTGATACAAGTTATTTTTTTTCACCTATTTGAAAAACCCCCCATCCGGGGTTAATTCTGTTGGTGTTATGAATCAGCCTCTCTTGGTAAGTAGTGCTGTCTTATTTAAGTTTGATTGATTTCATAGAAGTTGCTGGAAAGACAGGAGAGTACATTTGCAGATTATAGAAAAAATGACAGTTGATACTTTAGATATTGGACAATGTCGTGACCAATCTTATGGTAATGGGTCCAATATGGCTAGCATCTATAAAGCAGTACAAGCCAGGATTGCAGAAAGGAATGAGCTGGCTGAGTTCGCACCGTGCTTGGCCCACTCCTTAAGGTGTCCATTCTGCCTCATCGTGCCAGGAAGCTATAAACCTATTTGAATTGATTCAAAAAGTATATTGATGTTTTGTCGGCTCCACTGCTCGGTGGGATATTATGAAAAAATAAGTTAAAAAAAATTTAAAAGGAAACAAAACAAAACTTGAGACAAAATTCAATTGAACATTGGAAAAATGAGGCTAGAGAAGTTATTGAAAAAATGGCGTTAAGTCTATTCTGCCAAATAAATGAATTTCGAAATGGAAAAAACAATTTGGCTTGATGAGATGTATGATGACGAATTACGAACACTTCAACCTGCTCAGCTCTTTTCTAAAGATATAATGATGGCATTTGATCGAATCATATCCGAAATTAAAAAGAGGTTTGATTGTGCTACTATGCTGAATTTGAACTTGCAGTTCTCAATGGTACTGAAATTTTGAATATATCAACTGAAGAACTGCAAAATCATGTAGCAGATTTGGCTCGAAAATATAAGCGAGATTTAACAGATCTATGTGCATGATTTGCAAGGTGCCTTTCTTTTTATTTGTATTGCTCTGCGAATTTACTCTACGGTTTCTACTACATCCGCAAGCTGTGAGCAAAGTTCTAGCAAACTAAAATTTATTAAAAATTGTTTGCGATACTCTATGAGCCAGGGATGTTTATCGAGTCTTGCAATTTTAGCGATAGAAAATCGAATTGCACATGAGATTAATTATGACAAGGCCAAAGATTTGTTGCGGAACAAAAGGCTGGATAAGTAAAATTGTAATTTCAATTTGCAATACAATAACATACTAATTTGATTTTTATTTTTAATTTTATGTTTTATTTCATACCCTATCTATTCTAAATAATATATATGCCCTACACGTCCATGTTACGTACATAGTAGTAGTAGTTTTACGAACTAGTTACGTATACTAGTAAATAAATAGGCTTAACCCAGAAAGAGTAACGAGATAAGGTCTTTCCGGGAGGCCTATGTCCATCAGTGGTCGCCTGATGGCTGAAATGATGATGATGATAAAGGTAAAAATATAGGCAGGCGGGGGCGGCATTTTTCAGTTTTTGCCCCGCCTCGAAAAAAATTGAAGATCCAAGGCTGATAATAATAACAAAATCTAAAAGGAAAAAATATAGAAAATTTGATATTCAGGATTTTCAAGTTGTTTATTGAGTTGTAATTACCCAAGTTTTCTAAAAATAAACCCCAACATAGTTGCTTCAATATAAATATACCTCGAACGACAAACATTTCTAAGTATTAAATTGATAAATAAACCATAATATTATTTGTTTTAAATAAAACTTAATGCTCGATGGATAAAAAATCATTGAATAAACATATATAGATAAAGCTTAAACATTCACAGGAAAGAAACTTAATCTATAAAAAATTGTTAAATAAATCTGGTAAACAAATGTTAAATAAACCTTGACGGAATCAAGTTTTAAGAACCGTAATAGCCGATTGTTAAAAAAAATGTTAGACAGAACATAATATATCGTGGGTGTACTACTAAAAGAGAGCGTGAGTTGTCAAAAATTGTCAAAAATGACAAACTAGACTTAGAGACTTTTAACTGTAGATATTCATCTAATAGACTTGGTCGTTTTTGGCTCATGTTGGAAGGTTGATGATTAGCTACGAATATTAACTTATTGGACTATTTTTTACCTAATACTATTCAAACTTAACTCTACATAATACATATATGCATTGACAAAGAAAATAAATAATTAATTAAAAATAAGATATTCAAAATCTTAAGCTAAAATATTCATCTAAAGCAGCCATACTCAAACTGTGGCCCTCGGGCCGCATGCGGCCCGACAAGCTATAGAAAGTTGCCCACCCGTTGTAGCTTCAAATTCTATTAATAACGTTACTAAGCCAATTACCTATTTAAAATTCCGCGGGAATAATAGGCGCAGGGAACTGGTTGCACACTGCGACATATGACTCAACGGGCGGCGAGAGAAGACGTTTCTTTCAAAGACGTTTCAAAGTTAAGTCACTTATGAGAAATGAGAAATTGGCTTTTTCGAAAAGATATTTGCAACAACAAAAAAATGTTATGTCGGTGGCATTATCGCAAGATGCAGTGGTAACTAAAGCATAGTATGAAATTTGTTATATTCTTGCTAAAAATATGAAACCGTTTACCGACGCAGGTATTGTAAAAGAATGTTTCGTGAATGGCGAAAAAGCAGATATTATTGGAAATTAAAAAATACAGCTTTCTGATTCTACCTGTGTGAGACGTATTGAAGATATCGTCAAGAATATTCGTAATAACGTAATTCGCCACTTGAAGAAGTTCTTTAGCTTAGGTTTTGACTCCAGTACCGATATTTCAGCAACATCACAATGTTTGGTTTTTGTTAGATTGCACTGAACAGAATGCAAATATTCGAAGATTTTTTTAAATTCCTTATAATGAAAGGCCAAGCCAGAGGTACAGATTATCTCAATATTATTGTCAGTTTTACACAGAAATAGAAGCTGTGATGAAAACAGTTATAAGTATTGTGAATTATATCCGAGCACGAGAACTAAACCACAAAAGATTTAAAAATCTTTTGGGAGAAGTAGGTTTTATGGAAGATGTAGCCTATAAGAAGTTGAGGAAGAGAAGAGAGTAAAAAGAAAAGAAAGAGAGGAAAAGTTTTGGAACGGTTTTCTTTACGTCAAATTGTGTTTTTTCAGAAAATTATAAAAAGATGGTGGTGTCTTTTATATGTGACATTACTGAGAAACGACAGCTTTAATCGAAGTTTGCAAAGTGAAAACAAAATAATTGGCAAATACAAACTTATAAGTTATTTAGAAGATAGAGTTGAATTTTGGATAATAGCGCCAGATCAATGTAAGACTGTTAAAAAATGTGCCCAAATTCTGCTTATGTTGTTTGCATCCACATATCTTTGTGAATCTTCCTATTCCAATATGAATATGCAAAGAACATATACAGAAACCGGCTTACAGATTTTCATCTCGATAACGTATTGGGAGTAGCGTGCAACAATTACAAGCCTGATCTAAATGAATTTGTTAAAAAATGTTCTCAATATCATCGTACTCATTCAAATTTAAATAAACAATTAGACGTAATAGTTTTACTTTTGAACACCTAATTAACAGATGTGATTTTTATAGCGGCCCGCGAGACAGAGCTAAAATCTGAAAGTGGCCCAAGAAAAAAAAAGTTTGAATATGGCTGATCTAAAGTATATAATGTCTGTTTTATTAGATCATTTTTTTCCAGAATGTTTCGTAAGAATAATCATTGGTTCATCACACACATGGTCATTGATTTTGTGAGAATGATCATGGAGCAGCTAGGTAGCTTATTATATATAGACGTCCCAAATTTCCTTGAGGATTTACTACAGATTTCTAGATTACATTTGAGTGTGTATATTTGCTACGGCCTCTAATATTATGTTGATGCATGTCCAACTTTCTATTAACAAAATGAACAAATCCTGATACTTCTAATATACACATACGAGGTGTTAAAATGACCCTGAAAGACGACGAACATTATCTCATTTATATATGATAATGTACCCAACATTATCTCATTTTTGAAAATTTTGATTGTATACAGCGAAAAAATATATTATTTTTTTTTTATTTGTAACTTTAGGGCCAAATAAACTGGAAAATCGTTTTCAGCACTTCGATTTCCTTCGTGTAACTAAAAAAAAAATCACAAAAAAAATTATCAACCAAAATTTTCCTACATTTCGTTCGAAAAATACATGGTTTTTCAGATTTTTTTGATTTATTCGAAAACGGTAAACAGCAGCGAAATTATTTTTTGCAAACAGAAACTACACGTTAAGACGAACAAGTCGATGTGTAAACTGTCCAAAAACATTCAATAATTCGTAGAGAAATTTCAAACTGAAATTTACCCGATTCTCGAATTGCTAAGTAGATGTCTCAGAAACGGTTGCAGACAATTAAAAACGGATTGCGGCATCGTTTTCAGAAGGTCATTTTCCTTTTAAACTAAGATTGTCCGCGGAAATATTCTGACTTTCCGAGATCTCTACTCGAGCACCGAAATTTATTAAAAATTTCTTAAATTTTTGCAGGCGAAAGTGAACAGAAACAGCTGGCGAAATATAATTTGCATATCTGTAATCAACAGCGAAAATGCCTTCAGAAACGTTTTTAAATTTTGCTGTGACTCAAAAAATAACGATTTTGACAAAATCGATTTTCTCGCATTTCGTCGTTTCCGCGGTCAAGACTTACGAGTCGATGATATTTCGTAACTTAAAGCAGCCCAGGGAATTTTATATACGTTTTCCAACTAATTTTGGGACGCTGAATCGATCGGTGAAAACTAGAAGTCTCTGTTTTGAATTGGTAAAACCATACAACATTATAGATAATCAGATAAACTTAATAAAGACGGAACAAAGCTTGAATATATAAATATACTCAACCTTTCCGGAACTCTATAATACTAATGAGTCTTTTTAGGACTACCAAAAACAAATCTCTTATGAAATTTGTCAGTTATTCTATAGCTTTCAGTCCACCTTCGTGGCACTCAACAAAAACCATAAAAATAACATTGAGTTTTAAGATCATGTCTTTCCGATACCTTGAGTGGATAGCCATCTGTGGACGCGTTTCGAGATCTATCTCTCATCAGCACAGCTCTGCTTCCATGAACAATATTTTGTAAATCACTCACTTGAAAACCCATGTGGTGTTGGGGTTAGATGTTTTTAATTTTGACATTTTGTGAGAGAGACATGAACTTAGCAGGTTATTGATAAACGCAAATACGGTAGGAGGCAGAAAAAACGAGAGTTCTCAAAAAACTGATTTTTGCGACTTTTGACCTTGAATATCGAACGACGCTGACATGTTGGCATATGTTACTTTTGAGACAACATTTGTAAAGTTAAAATAAAGGTCTATACAAAAATTCAGTTTCCTCCGTTAGATTCCGGGGTGAAATGCTAAAATCACTGGGCTCTTGGTGTATGTTGATATTGTATTTCCAGGCTTTTTCCATTAGCTGTCGTTAAATTTTTAATTAAGAAAATCTAAATTCGAAAACTCAAAAGTTGGAAGTTCAGTGGACAGTGTTTCCATCTCGACGATATTGTGAAAGCTTGACAACGATGGTTTCTTGTCGATGCTCTTGTTAGAGTCGATGCTCTTATTTAAGATTATCCGACATTTTCACTAATGAATTTCCTAGGTCGTTAATAGGGGTGGTTGAAGGGTTCGTACTTGTCTTCGGAGAATGTTCCAGAAGAGCTCAATGAACTTCAAGTCGGGACTTCTGGCTGTCCATTGCTTAACAGGAACACCAACGTCGTCTAGGTATTCTTTTTTTTCTTCTTCCTCAGCCCGTGTTAATCCATTCCTGGATGTAGGCCTCTAACGTTTTCCAAGTTTTCCTGCATTGTGCAGACTTGCAACAGTTTTTTCCTGCTGTTTTCTGGATTTCGTCTCGCCATCTTTTCGCGGGTATGCCCGCGCTTCTTTTCGTTGTTCTATGTCTTCATTCTACGATTCTCTTGGTTAAATGCGCTATTCTTATGATGACATCTTGGACCTTGGTGCTTCTCCTGATTTCCTCGTTTCTGACGTGGTTTCTGAGACTGATACCTACCATTCTTCATTCCATTGTTCTTTGAGTTATGATGAGTCTTTTTGCGCTTCCTCTAGTCAGGGTTGTAGTCTCCATGCCGTATGTTGTTACTGGTAATATGCAGGTATCATAAACTTTCCTTTTTAGGTTAATGGGGATGGTTGTTGATTTTAGAATATAATTTAGCTTGGCGAAGCCACCCAGATCATCTTTATCCTTCCAGATATTTCTGCAATTTGGTTTAGTTTCCCCATCTTGATATTATGGCCCAGGTATGTGCACTCTTCTACCACCTCTAGGAGTTCTCCATCTACATTTTTGTCATGTCTTTTTTGGTCATTATCTTCGTCTTCTTTATGTTCATCTTCAGTCCGATCTGTTCTGATTTTCAGTTCTTCAAGCATTGATTTTAGTTCGTCACCGTCGCTACTGATTAGTACAATGTCATCCGCGAAGCGGAGGATATTTAGATAGGTTCCGTTTATGTTGATGCCTTTGTTTTCCCAAGCCATACTTTTAAATACATCCTCGAGAGCAGCGGTGAAAGTTTCGGCGATATGGTGTCTCCCTGTCTAACTACCTTCTCTAATTTAATTTTTTTTGTTACCATGTCCTCGTCTATGGCTATCTGCATTGTAGCATTTGTATATATGTGTTCAATGATCTTTGAGTAACTTGTGTCTATTCTTGCACCATCCAGTGCCTTCAGAATCGCCCACGTTTCAACCGAGTCGAACGCCTTCGAATAGTCCACAAATGCTAAATTTAGGAAAACGTTGTATTCTGTGCATATTTTAATCAGGCTACGTATCGCCTGGAGGTGGTCGTTTGTGCCGAATCCATTCCTAAAGCCGGCTTGTTCGGCAGGTTGATAGTAGTCTAGTTTGCTGGTTAGGCGATTGGTTATAATCTTGGATAATATCTTGTAGGTGTAAGTCAGGAGGCTGATCGGTCTGTAGTCACCGATGTCGTTGGTATCCCCTTTCTTGAAAATCAGAACTACTTCTGCGTTTAGCCAAGATTCGGGGACTTTTCCTTCGCTTATGCATTTGTTTAATAGGGTGCAGAGAGCTTCTTCAAGGGTTGCCCCTCCCATTTTTATCATTTCTGCAGTAATTTTGTCTTCTCCCGGTGCTCTCCTGTTTTTCATTTGCTCTTACGTTTCTCGTAATTTCTGGATTGTCTTCCGAGCCGACGTTTTAGATTTTGCTGCTGTCTCTGTCTGGTTTCTGTATGTCTGATTTATATAGATCTTGGTAGATTTTGGATTGTATCTGTAATTCCTTGCTTGTCTGTAATTACTTCTCCTTTCTTGTTCTTAATCGAGTACAATCTCTTCTTTCCTTTCGTCATGTTTCTTCTTAGTATTTTCATATTTGCGTTATCCTCTATGACTTTCTGTATTAGGTGACTGTTATGTGTTCTCAGGTCTTTTTGAGATTCCTTGCTAATTGTTTTACATAGCTCCTTATATATGCTGCTTTCTCTGTGGGTGTTCTTCCTTTGCTCTAGCAATTTCAAGGTGGTGGGGCTTTTCCCGTTTTTGGAGCTTTATTGTAGCTATTTTTTTTGGTTTCCGTTTTTATGCTTTCAGTTATTGTTTTTGATATTTGCTTAATATCCAATTTTTCTAGGTTTCTTATGGTTGCTAGAAATTTCTCAATCTGGTCTTTATATACATCTTGATTTTCCTTTAGGGTTTCGGTTGTTGGGTATTTCTTGATCTGGATCATTTTGTTTCTCTCTAGCTTGGTGTTCATAGTCGCCCGCACGAGTCTGTGGTCACTCCCTGTGTTGAATTTATTTAGCACCGTTACGTCGCTGCGTACTTCTCGCCTGTTCGAGATTATGTAGTCGATCTCGTTCTTACTACGGCCAACTGGGCTTCTCCATGTCCATTTCCTCTGCTGGCTTTTTTGAAAGAAGGTGTTGTGGCAGTACATTTCCTGCTGTTGCAAGTAATCTACGAGCATTTCACCTCTTGCAATTCTATTTCCTAGTCCGTGTGTTCCTATATGTTTGGGATCGTCGTTCTTTCCCACCCAATTTTGGCGTTGAAATCACCTGTTACTATTTGGAATATAGCGTTTCCTGAGTTCTGCGCCTTTGTTATGTCTTCATACAGGTTCGCGAGTTCCTGGTCGTCGGATGAACTTGTAGGCGCGAATACTTGTGTTATTTGTGCGGAGTATCTTTTGCTGAGTTGTATGACGATGTATATAACTCTGTTTTAGATTGCTTCCATTTTCGTCATTAGGTGTTTTAGTTTTTTCTTTATAAGGATAGCCACCTCCCCAATGTGAGAGTTTGTGTCAGCGTTTTTCTGATAGAGTAAGTGTCCTGATTTTAGGGTAGTTGCATGTTCTTCCTCCAGTCTGGTTTCGCACAGACCGCGTACATCCCATTTTATGTTTTTAGCTCATTTTCTAGAATTTCCAGTTGAGCGTTTGACTTCTTGGTACTTATGTTGTATGTTGCAACCCTAATCGTTGTTGGTTTTGTATTTACGGAATTTTTGCCTCCCTCAGAATCCACGAGGCTGACCGAGTTACCGGTGCGAGATTTTGAGTGTTTTACTCTACTCGCCTGGGGTACATTCTTTGTTGTAAAACTCATCGTTTGTTAGAAGGTTTTGGCATCTGTGACATTTTGGCCACGCTTGCCGAACGTGTTGGCCAGTTTGGGTGGGAAATTACATTTCCTTAATTTCCGATGAAACGGTTATACCGCCGTGTCTCGGTCGCGAAAGCCTCGTCAGTTCTGTAGCAGGGTGCACCGCGTGCAGGTGAGGGTGACATTTGGGCTGATGGGATCTTGTGTCAGCCCTTTACACCCCCGTCTAGGCATTACTTTTATCAATTCATCGAGGTATTCTTGCACAATTCTGACTGTGTAGACCCCAGCGTTTTCGTGCATTAAATGGAAGTTGTCTCCGATCTATGGGCCAACATAATATTCTAACTCTGACCGTTTAAAGTGTCGTTGGGGAAGAAGTGTAGGTTTATGAGGACAGTGAAAGATCTGCCTTCCGATACCACTATTGAGTCCTCACCAAATGCAATGTGGGTAAAATTGGATTGAGCATATCGTTCATTTGGACGAACAAAATCTCTAATTGAGGACCCCGCTGCCAAAAGAGGATTACTCCACTTAAGGAGTTTTCAAGTAATTAAAAAAAAAACGTTTAAATCGAAGGTAACAGTTTCTATTTTTTCCTACAGTACTAACCAGTATAGCTAGTGTAGACGTATAATTACTAATAAAATATTTAGGTGTCACTTAAAAAAAAAAAATGTTGGAGTTATCCCTTTTTTGCGTTATTGTTAAGTTATAGTTTTGGATATCAGACTTCACAAAAAAAACCTAAATATTATAATTTTAATAAACTGTACTTGAAATGTAATAGAAATGAAAATTATATTATATTTCTTAACAAAATAAAAACGGAAGATTACTAATTTATACTAAAAAACAAAGTTTTAACGTCCTCCGTAGTTTTCACTAAACGTTGGCATCATCATCTGTGAAGTCGGTATTTTCATTTTCGTTGGAATCTGATTTCAACTGCTGATAATACCATACATTGTTTGGTGGTACATATTTCTTAGCTAAATTCTTTACATTGTCATATTTTACCTTCTTGACAGGTAATTTTGCACCATAAGCGGGACGGGCTTCGGATAATAGCGGCAGTACAGCTGATTTTTGAATAACGAAACTTAAAAGTATCAAGATATTAGTAGACTTACTGCACTGTATGGCAGGAAGATCAGAACTGTAAACGAAGACCTTGTACTGGCTTATGTTGAATCGTTCTCTGTTAGCGCTCATCGTGACTCGTTTAAAATGAGGTTGAAGTAGTTCCACAAAATTTTCTATTTGATTTTGTGTAACCCTGATGATAGAAAATGACCGTGATGACTTTCCCATTATTTGTATATATTCCTGAGGAAGGTATATTCTTTCAACTTTTCTCATGGATTTTTCAAGCACACCAAAGCAGCGGTCACAGGGGAGGAAACTATGTCCTGGTTCAGGAAATCTATGAACTACTTTCTTAAATCGACGTGACTGTACTAATGTAAACAAAAACTGCACCATTCTATTGTTTCTATTTTGGGTACTGCAATTATCGGTGAATAAATATAGTGTCCACTTCTTTATTTAGCACATTTTCAAGATAGTGGTTTAAGAAGCTAATGGGTTCGTTTGGTGTTTTTTGCCTTCAGTTTCATCGTAAACGTAGAAGTGAGCCACATCATTTTAGCCTGAGTGAATACAAAAATTGAATAGCCATAGCTGTCTTAAATAGAATGCATCCCCAGATGGAACTTTCGGTAGAGGAAGGTTTTGCTGGTAGTCGAAAGATAGCACTTCTATGTTCTTGTTTTCCTTGGCAAGTTTAGTTTTTTGGGATAGATCCGTAAAAAATGATTGTGCTTTTAGTTGATGCAGTGCTTTATCCGTTTGTATTTGCTGGAGTCGCTTTTCTGAAAGTGAGGTAGATTTGGACTCATTTTCAAATTGATCACAAAGTTGACAAGTATCTGTCCTGGGATGACCAAATTTATATTTAAAATTCGCCTTAAAATAACGGAAATATAAGTCGTATGTTACTTTTGGTTTAAATTCTGATAATTTCTGTTTCCTCTCGTCTACTAATTTTTTCATATCAGGTTCAAAACTTTCAAGGTATAACTCGTAAATTTTTTTCACATTAAGTTCAGGGTACAAAACAAAAAACAAAAAACAAAACGTACTACCTTTACGTTTTGTAATTTTTGTTTCTGGTGTAATGAGAACCACGGCGTGGGAAACTTTTGATGTGAAGCTCCACTTGTGAAACAATTTCTTCTGGTATTGCATTTGGTCGATTATGATGCTTTCCTCGACGCTCGTTAGGTGACGTTATTTCATTTGAAACTGATAATTTTGTTGCCAGAAGCTCCACCCTTTTTCCTTAAATAAGGAAATTGATTATATAAATATAGAGAGAGCGAGAGAAATATTTTTGTGTCAAACCTGATGCCAGCATTCTTTTCCGAATATTTCTTTTCCAGTTACGTTCATTTCTCGTTTTCCGTTTCTTTATACTAGATGTACTTGGATTCAATGGAAAGGTAACCTCACTTTCTGTTTCGTTATCTGCAGTTTCACTATTTTTGCCAGGTTCATAGTTGTCTGAAGAACCAGAACTAAAGGGCTCATTTACTTCACTTAAATTACTCATCTTTACTATTGTTTACACAAAATTTGCTCTTGAAACTGCTCAATAAACATTAGGTACGGCCGCTGCCGCTTTGTGCACAAGCGCGTGTTTTTCTCATACCAATCACCCGTATACTATGTTTGGAGCAAAAAGGAGATAAATCCGGAGAAATCCCCTTTTTGCTTCAAACTATACTAGGGAATAAGTACATTTAACGCTCTAGTAAGAGTGGTATTGGATGGATTTGTGTCGTTCTTGTACCAAACGATGAAGAATAGTTGACTTTATGGTTTGGCATACAAGTCATTTTCGTAAAAAAATAGAGTTATCCCCTTCTTGCAGCTAGGTCTTCAATTCGCCTATCTCAACTCTCCAAACAAAATTTGAAACAAAATGCGTCTTCATACATCATTTCTGTAATTATAACCCACAAGAAAATAATTTAGTTAATAAAATTCCTGAAATACCATCGATATTTCCAAACCATCGATGAAATATAATCATTTTAATCGGTACTCAATTTGCACGGTTTTGCATTTACACTGTTTTGATTTTACGTTCTTTTTAAAGCCCGATTAAAAGCTACCTAAGTAAACCTAAATCCACAAACGTCTATGTTAAACGTTTATGTTTCCGTTCTAATGTAATCAAGAAAAGAAAATGTTTAAGTGAATTTAAATAACAGGTGATAAAGGCAGTTCTGGATTTTTCAGGAAGGTATCTAGCGTATAAATCGAGGGATGAGTGTACATTTATTTAGGGGAATGTATCCTTTTAACTATCCCGTATCCCGTAGCAACGTGGCAAGGACGAGTGCTATTGGATTTCAGGATAACAATGGCCGCCTATTGATCCCGGACGCCGTTCCCATTTTCCTTACAATTCCCAAGAAAAGCCGTTTTATTTTCGAAAGTGAAATGAAACGAAAATATTGTGAGAATTTCGTGCGAAGGGCGAGAACTATTTGAAGTGCACTATGGATGCACGTGGCCAACAAGACTGTCTCATTAAGCTAACGAAGACACGTGCAGTGCCCCATACTAATACTGCACGTGCAGTCTGCTAATACTTGAGTTAAAATAGTAACCTAATATTATAATCCCGCACGAATTCAATTTCACTCCGTTCTAGACATTCGTAATTGGGAGGGACTTTTCTGACCTTTGTCAAATCATTAATGTTATTAGAAATTATTGATTTCTATATATAATATTTTTATTTATGCACTCATTCAATTTAATTGTATATACGAATATACAAGCATACACACATACAAACAAATATACTATTATATTAAATATATAAGATTCACCGATGATAAAGCAAAATCAAAATAAAACTTTACTTTAATAAAAAAGTCGTTGAATTGATTAAAATATGCAGATTAAATTTATTTCGGAATATAAATTATGAATCTCATGATGGTGGTCAACCGAGGAGATAAATCGCTTATGTATCAATTTATGTTCTACCTTAAAAGGATTCAATGAGTTCGCGTTTAATTTATTTACAGCGTTACATTTACGCTGTAAATTTATTACATTTATATTTCATTCACATCGGACGTAATACTAATATCAATTAAAAGTTCTTGTTAAAATCTTACGATCGGTCATTCAATCCGGGCTGCAGTTAATTAAAATTGTTTTGTGTTTTTTGGTTCTTTTGTCGACGATACCTGATTTCCTGATGAGAAATAGATGTGTACGAGAGGAATAAATTTTGTGATTAAAACGGGTTTTTTGTTGTTGGTTTGAACATAATTGCTGTAAATCGGAGGAAATGTATAAAAGTCGTGAGTTTAATTTTAATTTGATGGCATTTTTTGATATTTTGTTTTATGCAATTAAAATCTCATAGCTTTCTAAATGGATTTTCATATTTCTTGTCAGATCTGACGTAAAATTAGACTTTCGAGAATATTGAAATGATTGTCATTTAACGAAGGTTTTGGGTTTTCAAAATTTGCTGTTTCTTTGAAAATGTGTTGCTGCAATGGCAATGACGACACCTACCGGGTGGATAGCAACGGTTGTTTCGATTGTGACGAATGTCCGAAGGTAAAAGCAAGATTTGGATTGGCTTGGGTTTCCGAATCTCCAGATTGTCCTCGTCCTGAGCCGGTAGGTTGGCAAGTTGAATTTTTAGACACCCCATCAAAAGTCGAACAGAAATGTCAAGAAATGGTTAGATGGATCAATTGTCCTCCATTACCAAGATGCGACCCTTGTCCACCTGAAGAACTTTGCCCAAAAAGATGTGGACAGTCTCAACAAAAAGATTCCTGTTCTTGTGGCAAACCTAAGAAGAAAAAGAAATGTTGCTGTTGTTCGGGTGGAGGAGGAGGTGGAGGCGGAGGAGGAACGGGGAGGGGAAATTGTTTTCCTCCTACCGGAACACCTTATTGCAAAAGACAACGATCTCCGAGATAAACATATTTTGCTTATACAAAAAATATGTTATAATACCATTTTATTTAATTTTGACAAAATAAATTCCTTTTAAATAAATCTTTCAGTACAAAGTGAACTAGACAATTTACATCAATTAAATCTCTCCAACGTTCGTTTAACAAGACCAATTTTGAATATCCATAGGGGTTTCAACCCGTACAAAACATTTCTTTGTTTCAACAATCCCTTTTTTTATTTCACGTACGGTTATAGATCATTTGATATATTTGACATATGTGCAAAAGAAGTTTAATGTGCAGGGGTTAGTACACGTGTGTAATCAGCTGACGTTAGCGCGGATCCGGCCACGTGACCGGAACATCTCCAGTCGCGTGCTGCACCGGAACTAAGCCATATCTTTCAACCCCGCGAGATCACTTTAACGCACGCCATTCTTTCCCGTGACTCATGACTTAATGGACTTATGCATCCCCACGAAACATTACACAAAAGAAAGCTTTATTCTCATACATTGATCTTATCAATTATTCTTTTTGGTACTCGTAACATTATGCTAGAGTATATTATTATATAAATTTATATTGAACAGATGTGTTAGACAAGACTAGACAAAATATATTAGATTATCTTGAAAAGATGTGTTAGACAATACTAGACAAAATATATTAGACAGACAATATATATCGACGGTCTACTTGCAAAAGGACGTCCAGGACGTGAAACTTTAAAGGCGGTAGGCGAAAAACTGATATAGACTTATTGGCTAAATTGCATATTTTTTTTGTTTTCTATGCTTCTTAGACAAGTGTTACTTAAATAACTTTGTCTATCTAGTATAAAGTGAGATTAATGAGGCTACATACTTAATTAGAAATTTAGACTTATGTTTTTCAATCCAGAAAGAAAAACGGACCATCGACTTCTGCAATGGGATTAGAAATTCCCATAAAAAAAGCTTAAAAACAATGTTATTTATCTAGTTCTTGTTTAGTACCGCGAAAGTGGACTGGGGGCTAGTAAATGACATACAAATATCGGTTGTATAATTCAATATCCTGCGTGGTATTAGTAAAGGAAGTAATTGCTTCAACATGAGATTTGTTTTGCAGTCTTAAGAAGGCTTAATAATATTATAGAGCTACGTAAAGGTTAAATATATTTATATATTCAGGCTATATTTCGCCTTTAATAAATTTATATGATTATCTATACTGTAGTATGGTTTCACCAATAGTAATTCTTCCTAGATAAGTGTAGAAAAACTAGATAATAACGACAAGCCTACGCAAACAAAACCAGGGGTTTGAAAGTTCTTCGGTAGTAAGACCATCCGTAGTATCAAGATGAATCCAATGATATTTCATTTTCCAAAATCGTTTTAGGTTCTGGAGTGGAATAATACTTGTCTATTATATACATACACACATATCTCTCTCTCTAGTCGTTTACTTCATTCGTTGAAGTGTCGTGATCTTATATATATATATATATATATATATATATATATATATATATATATATATATATATATATATATATATCATTCATGTTATGGTGATTGTGATTTCTCTCCATTTATCTCTGTCTGTAATGCACACCATGTTGTCCTGCAGTGAATTTCCTGTGAAGTGCTTCATTTGGTCCATCCATCGTTTCGGAGATCGCCCCCAAGGTCTCTGCCTTCGATTTTTCCCTGTATCACAAGTTTTTCCAAATTGTCATCCTTTCTCCTGCTCACATGTCCAAAAAACTTGAGAATTCGTTGTCTTACGAGGGCTGAAAGTCTTACATTAATTTGCAGTTCTCCTAATATTGATACGTTTGTTCTGTGAGCAGTCCAAGGGATTCTTAAAAGCCTTCTCCAGACCCACATTTCAAAGCTGTCCAGTTTAGCAACGTCTGTAGGTTTCTGCCACATATAATGCTATTGGCAAGACAAGAGTTTCGACAAGTTTGCGTTTTGTTTTAGTTGTAATTTGTTTGTCCTTCCAGATTTTATGCAGCTTTGTCATGGCAGTTTTGGCAAGAGCGATTCTCCTTTTTAATACACACATGATTATCTATATACATATATACTGATATCCATACAGAGACGTTTCCATAAACAAGTATACCTACAACAGGAGATCTACATAAATATACATCATCATCATCGATCAGCTCTTTCAGTGCTGAACATAAGCATCCCGTAATGAATTCCATGCTTCTCTGTTCTGCGCTGCGGTCATCCATTTAGTGAGGATGTGTGTCATCATCTGACCTTCGAGCTGAGGTAAGGTTGGGTTAGGTTTTCTTCAGGTTCAGAATGCCTCCATTCCGTTAATCACCTCGTCCATCTGTTGTTCTTTTATCTGGGTATGTGACCTGCCCAACTTTTAGGTTTGTGATTTTTTCAATAGCGTACGCAACACCGCTGCTTCTCCTGATACTTATCTTGGATATCTTGTCTCTTAGCGATACATTACTCCCTCCGTGGGTGGCCCTTTGAGCAGTTTGGATTCTGTTTACTGTCCTTTTTGTTAATGTTTTGTTTCAGCTCCGTAGATCAATAGCAAAATCATCGTAGATCAATAGCAAAATGAGCTAATTGAAGACCTTCCTTTTAAGGTAGATAGGGATTTATGAATATACATACACCAATACATACATACTTAATGTTTGTGTAGAATTACACATCTGGTATAGTTTTGTATATCATATATGGGATCGTCCATTAATCACGTGAGACTCGAAAAGGGTTGGGAGGGGGTTTGTGAAGAATCTCGAAATATCACATGGGGTTCCGAGATCTCTACTCGAGCCCAAAAATTTCTTCAATTCTTGCAGGCGATCGTGAACGGAAAGAGCTAGCGATACATAATTTGCATATCTGTAATCAGCAGCAAAAATGCTTTCAGAAACGTTTTTAAATTTTGCCGTAACTCAAAAAATAACAATTTTGACAACATCCATTTTCTCGCATTTCGTCGTTTCCGCGGTCTAGACTCCCCGTGTCGTTGGTATTTCTTAACTAAAAGCTTCGTAGGGAATAATATATACGCTTTCCGACTAATTTTGGGACACTGAATCGATTGGTCAAGACTACAAGTCTCTGTGGTCAGCCGTTCAAAAGTTATGACAGCGTGAAATCAGTCGGAAATGCGAGATGGTTTACAGCGAAAAAATATATAAAACTTGTTTATTTGTAACTTTAGAGCGAAATAAACTCGAAAACCGTTTTCAGCACTTCGATTTCCTTCGGGCAATCGAAAAAAATCAAGAAAAAATTAAAAAAAATTCATTTCGTTCAAAAAATATGTGCATTTTCGGTTTTTTAGATTTTCTCGAGAACGGTAAAAAGAAGCGAAATCGTTTTCGACACACAGAAACTAAACGACAAGACGAACAAGTGGATGTGTAAATTGTACGGAAAGATTCAATAATTCGTCGAGAAATTTCAAACTGAAATTTACTCGATTCTCGATTTGCTAAGTAGATGTCTTGGAAACGGTTGCAGATAATCAAAAACGGATTGCGGCATCGTTTTCAGAAGGTCATTTTCCTATTAATGCACTAAGATTGTCCACTGGAAATTCACCACTTTGCGAGATCTCTACTCGAGCGCCAAAATTTATTAAATATTTCGTCAAAATAACAATTTTGACAAAATCGATTTTCTAGCATTTAGACTCTTCGTGTCGATGGTATTTCTTAACTAAAAACTTCGTAGGGAATATTATTTACGCTTTCCGACTAATTTTGGGTCGCTAAATCGCTTGGTGAAGACTAAAAGTCCCTGTGATGAGCCGTTCAAAAGTTATGACAGCGTGAAATCAGTCGGAAATGCGATATGGTGTACAGCGAAAAAATATATAAAACTTGTTCTCGGGAGCGTCTCGGGAGCAGTATCCCGAGGACATAATTAAAACGTCTGATGCACCAGCTGATTCTTAAGCCGTACCACCCCAGACTGTGGCATGGGCTTCTTGAGGACGATCCTGTCCGCAGATTACAGTTCTGTGAGATAATGCGCAGTCAACTGACTGAACAACCAAACCTGCTTTCCAAAATCGTGTGGACAGATTAAGCTTGTTTTAAATTGTCTGGTCACGTCAACAGACAACTCTGTGTACTGGGCCAAAGAAAACCCAAGCAATTGAATCAGCCAAGCGACACAGAGTGGGGTGGCATATCCTGCGAGGGTGTCGTGGAAGCGTTCTTTTTAATGGAACCGTTGATCAGGATATGTTGCCCCAGGTATCAGGATATGTTGATCGAAGTTGTAGTGCCACAACTGAAAGCACGGCCCGACTTTGCGGAATTGTTCTTTCAACAGGACGGGGCCCCACCGTTATTATTCTTTGGTGGTTCGTCAATACCTGGGCATTCCCGCATCATTGGATGGGGTGACGGGGGAGCATTGATTGACCACGATCCCCGGACATAACTCCAATGGATTTTTTTTTCTGGGGAGTAGTAAAGATAAGGTTTATTCCAGAAAACCCGTCACAGTACAACAGTTGAAGAATTTCATCGATGATGTGTTTGAGGACATTCGTTCTAACTTGAATTTGAGTCGCACTGTGTGCGAGAGTGTTGGGGATAGGTTGCAGGAATGCATAAATGCCGAAGGTGGACATTTTGAGCAGCTTCAGAATTAAATATGTTATTAAACATGTAATAAAAAAGTGAAATATTAAAAGTATTGCTGTATACGAACTTTTCGGCCTCTCGGTATATATAAATGAAAAAACTTATCTTGACTCTCTTGAGTTTGTGGTAGTATATCTGAGTCGTAAATACTTTCCAAACCATCTGTGCTTAAACTAATCATTCATTTAATTTGCTCTTCCACATTATCTAGCGGAGGTGCTGTGTTCTTGCCACCTCCAGTACGGTAAAGTTCAGAGCGTATTGCAGCAGATTTTTTTCTTAATGTTTTGGTCGATCTGAATATGCCTTCGAATGATCGAGCATTGAATTCGCTTTGGATGCTTTCCCAAGCGGCTTCTTTCTTCCTCCATGTGGAAGCATCACTTTGTTTATTCTCAAGCACAGTTTGGCATTTCTGGATAAGGGATACCAAAATGTCCCTCTCATGTAAAGAAAAGTTTACATTTCTCTCTCTTTTAACTTTATCCATTCTATACACAAACACTATAATAACACTGTATACAAACGTATAAAAACTTGCGAACTATGAATACGTGCTTCTCTTGTCTCGGTGTGGACTGATTCGTTGTTTAGAGGTGACCATATTTATATCTCCTTCCGAAATCGTTCAAGGGATTATTGTTTCAAAAAACCCCATCGTAAAATATCTATTACAAATTCTTAAAGACAACTGGATTTTTTTATAATCCATACTTGGAAGGATCTATTATCCGCGGCCCGTTTAAAAAAACCCCATTGTTAAAGGCCAAATGTTTGAAATGTAAAATTTTTAGGAACTACAATTCTAATTAAAAAATATTGGTAAATAAAGTAGCAAATTAGCTTTCCAAACCAGACACAAAAACACCACAAATGACAGTTGACGTTTGACGAGTTAGAGTGAACGACTGTGACGTAAATTTGTTACGTCATACACTTAACCCGTAAGTTGTTACTCGAAGCTTTATTTTCGTTTGTGAAATTGACAAAAATACTGGTAACTTTTACTTGCAGATTAACGTTAACTGGGAAGTAACTAATCAACGCTTTACTTAGAGATGGTGAAAGAGGCCCTTATACTTTTTACTTACACTCTGGACTGCTATGGACTGTCTACCGGGCTGTCCATACGTGACTCTACTTGACTTGTCTCTACTTGGCGCTACTTCTTGACTAGTTTGTATTGGAGGGCATTCTTGTATTTATACAAGAAAGCTAGGAAGGGATTTGTCCTTATTTTGTTATTGTGGTTGAATGTTGGCAAAATTTAGATTTGATTATCGTTAATGGTCTTTTTCAAACAAGGCCGGGAAAGAACTTGGGAAGTTGTGAAAGTATCTAAACAATGTTAATTGTTTAGTTGTTGTCCCATTCCTTAAATTTACATAGATTGAAATAGTATCGTACGCCTTTCTGAGAGGGGACGGGAAAAATACGTCGAGTCGGAGAATATTCGTTTGGAGAATGAAAATGGACGTTTTGAGTGTACTCCAGAACAATTAACCTAACTCCAGACAATTGTCGAATCTTTGAGATATTGTGGTGCCACCGAAGGCGGCGGGTGTGCGGCGCGAAAATGAAATTTCAGATTCTCGGCCGCCGAGCGGCCGTATTTGGACCGAACGCGACAAAAGTAGTGCTATCGGGCGCTCCGATTTGTTCCGCACAAAACTGTCATCTAGAATTTTCGAGTCTCTGAAAATTTGGAGATAATAGCGAAAAACTGAAAAAAAAATTCGCAAAAAACGATCTTCTTTGACGTTCTATTGCGAGCCGACCGCTGAACGGAACACCTTCCCGTTTACGGATCCGGTTGCGCGGGTTCTTCCCATCTGGGCCTTGGAAGAGGTCGCGCGATTTTTTGCAAAAATGGCCGTGCGGTAGATGTTTTTGCAAAACCGGACGTTTGCGGCTGCCGAAGCGGAAGCAGAATTCCACCTGCTTCCGCTTCGGCGAATTATGCATTTTTTTCTATACCGTTCGATGGAGGTCGGCGGTACCTTGCGTACGATGTGCCGTTTTGCTGATTCGCAGAAACCACGAGTTCGCACGGTAGTTGAAAGGAAACCAGTTCGCAAACTCCAACCCTTTTCTCCAAGGGTTGTAAATTTCGCTTCTTTGCCGACTGCGGTTCGGTGGGGGAGAATTTTCCCCCACCAAATTCCTCAATTTTCGGGTACGTCACAATCGGAATTTTGTTACCACGACATTTCGGATGCAACGAAAAACACCAATCGGTGGCAAACACATTTCTACACATTCACCTCTAAGTGACGGCGCATGATTGTTCGAATTTTCGATTTATTTCAGCATTTTCTGTACTGAGAATAAAATGTAAATGAACTGAAAACAAGCCGGCGTATGCTACTGGCAGGATCCTGCTACTGGCAGGACGCAAACACAAACGTCAGCCCAACCGTCAGTCAGTTGACACCAACTACAACCGCGGGATATGGGTTTTTTGTCCATTTCTGATCGGGAACAGACATTGATAAATCAGACGTTCATCGATAATTTTGATAAATTTCGGTCGCTAGCCGTTTCCATAACACGTGAATTTCTCCGTCCTCCCTTATAAATATGTGTGGGATTTGGTGGAGAATACGGGTCTATTGAAACTTAGTGTTATGGACATTTTAGCTAGTGTAACTCTTCTAAATCGTCCTTGGCACGGCTTAACTAAGGTCGGAAAGTAAAAATGAAGCTTCTACGTTGTCTGGTTCAATAAATATTCGTGTTTTTGTTGAAAATAGTTGTTGACATAAACTTAACCTATATTGGACCGAGAGTTCGCGCTGCCGCGCGTATGTTGTCTTGATTTATCTGTCCAAATCTAACCAACTAAAATGTCAACAACTATTTTCAACAAAAACACGAATATTTATTGAACCAGACAACGTAAAAGCTTCATTTTTGCTTTTCCATCTTAGTTAAAGAGTGCCAAAGACGATTAATTAACAGTTACACCCTGTAAAAAGTCCACAAAAATATTTTCAACAGACCCGTATTCTCCACCTTTCCCATATGTGTGAAATGAGTATCTACGCACAAATGAATTTCGATTTGAGAAAGCGTGAATCGTGAACCAAATTCAAAGAAGGGGTACGTTGAAAAATTGAAAAAAAATCGTTTTTTACAATTTTCACTTTTGTGACTAAACCGAACGATTTTGCAAGATCCTCAATGAATACTTTTTGTAGGTATATACGTACTGCATATGGTGGTTCAACTCTCAATTTTTAAAGCATTGACAAGATGTTTGGAGTTAAATTTTGAAAGAAAAATTAATCCCCACGGCGTCCTCGGCGAAGGTGCGCGTTCAAATGTTGTTAGGGAGTACTTCCTACCGACACTCATGTTCAGTAAAAATTTCATTGAGATTCTTCAAGCGTTAATACATTTTTTTACAATTTTTGAATATTTTGAAATTGTCGTGATCGGTTTGGTTAGAATACCTAGATGTATCTCGATTCACTAAAAAAATTGTCTTAATAAGTTCAACTCGAGGTGGAACAATAAAATTATACACATTTGTAGAGAAAGGATCAGACGATGAAATCACTGTGTCAGTTTTGCAAAATATTTTATCAATCGATGGCAGCAGCCCCACAAAGTCAAAAAGGTACTGATGGAAATAAATTCAAAGAGCTACCTGCAAATTCTAAGAGATATATGAAAAAAACTGTCAGTTAAGCATAGATCGTTGATTTTAATATAGGAATTAATATTTTGGTATTTTAACGGTCGATAGCCTTGACAATGAATTTTGTAATGAAGGAGTTCATGTTTAAAATTTTTAAATATTTATATTGTACAACTACAAAATTCTCAAGATTCTATATACTTTATTATCGCCCTTACAACTATAGTATCTATAGTTTCAACCGCTTCACTCTCATCAACTTTTTCACCCTATTCAACTATTCCATCCGCATGTACTAGTTGCTAATAAAGGGTAGAAGATGATATCTACACAGCAAATATCATAACAATAGGATAAACGGTAATACTTTGTTGTAAATATATTCAAAAGCAATTATTTTTATAGAATATTTTGTAAAAATGCTATAGTAGACTAGATAGACAATTATTTCCCGATAAAGTATTTAAGTATAGATGAAAGTAATGAATCATCAGTGTAGTAATGAGAGCTGGGATTTCGGGCTTTAATCGTTTGTAAATATATGTAAGCCCGCGGCTGAAAAGCGACTCGGGTTTGGGGTTGCGGCTGATAGGAGAATGATGGTGTAGCAGATTATGATTCGTAGCTCATATCACGAAACTAATCTGGGAGGGTGCGGGCGCTCCAAATACCAGGGCTTACACAGCCATCTCATCCCCTTCGGCTCGGGGATTGCTCTCATCATGCTGGATTAAGATGCTGAGTAATGAGCAAAAGAAAGACAAAACATATATAATAGGAATTGTGAAAGGATGGAGTAAAGTACAAAGTTAGGTTTGTGTGAATGGAAGTTTTTTTTTTCTTTCATTTTATTGCATTTTTTGCTGGTTTATGGTTTACGCGAGTTTGTAAATATGATATTGTTTGTTGTTTAAAAAATAGTTTGTATAATATGATATTTCCTGTTAGAATGTTTGTGTTTGTAGTTAACGTACAATGTTTCAAGTGTTGATTTTAACTTCGTTTAGTCTACTTTCTTGCTTGAATATTCCATTTTCTGTTCTCGCAAATATTAACCGATATTGTTTGCTTTAATAATATTCAGTTCAGTTCCTTCATATTCCACTTTATTTACTTGTATTTTCTTCTTTAGTATGTAGTTTCATTTAAAATGCTTATTTATTGAAAATATTTTAATAAATACTGAAAATTAATGGTATATTAAAGAACGAGTTCAATAAGCGCGATTTTTCAGCACGTGTCCATGTTTGTGGATAAGTACGTAAAACGTCTTATGAACGAGTTTTTTTATACTTTTTTGCTATTTTGGACCCTTTTATGCCATTTCTAAATAAAATAATCGCCGAAAATTGTATCACACTCGGCGAGCCATTAACTAATAAGTGCTTTAATGATTTCATTATAGACGAAAAATAGAAAAACATTTTTTTGAAACTAAAATATTCTTCAGTTTTATTTAATATTGTTTCTCTAATCTCATCTGTCTCGATATCTCTAATCGCATAAGTTTTGTTAGCTTATTGTTGTTTTCTATATGAATAATATGATATTTCCTGTTAGAATGTTTGTGTTTAGTCAACTTGCATTTATTTCTAAGTAGATTATGATCGCGTAAGCGTTTTATTTACATAGTTTTTTTTTTCATAAGTGTTTACCTTTGTCGATTGATAGCTTGTGAAACGTAAAACAAAATATTTGTTTTCACTATTTATTCCATTCTCGGAATTGATTAATAGTGTCGATTTCATTGTTTATAAAACAACTAATATGTCTTTAATATAATGAAATATCAATAGCTATATGTTTTATTACTATATATGTTTAATTATTATTATAAAATTTCTAATCGAACCCCCATTAACTCCGGATGATGTTTACGACTATTTGGAATGTACGACGGTGGGATGTCGAGGACAAGGATATATCCAAGGACCTATCTTCAGGACACATACCTCAAAAATATATTGTCCTTATGTCGAGGAAAATATAGATTTAGAGGAAATGTTGCCTGCAAGGTTGGTTACACCTGATAGGCAAATTGAGGCTGTTGTACCTATTAGTAGAGAACCTAATGCGAGTAAGGATGCTAAAATGAAGCTTAAACCGGCAGAAATAAAAACGGAATGGGAACACGCAGATGAACAAATAGAAAAGACTTTGATAGAGAGTTTCAAAGAAGAGAACGAGTGTTTTTCATAGAGGGAGAGAGGGAGGAAGAGTGTTTGAGAAAAATAGTCTCTGCAATTTGTTCATCTGCGTCTTCCAATTCCGTATTTATTTCTGTCGGTTTAAGCTTCATTTTAGCATCCTTACACGCTTCAGGTTCTCTACTAATAGGTACAAGATCCTCAATTTGCCTATCAGGTGTTACCAACCTTGCAAGCAAAATTTTCTCTAAGTCTATATTTTCCTCGGCATAAGGACAATATATTTGTGAGGTATGTGTCCTGAAGATAGTTTCTTGGATATGTCCTTGTCCTCGACATCCCACCGTCGCACATTCCAAATAGTCGTAAATATCATCCGGAGTTAATGGGGGTTTGATTAGATGTCCTGTTTTTTGACACTAACCAACTGGATGGATGTCAGTGCTGTCATCGTCAACCCAATAGTTGTATCTATCAGGCTAACCATCAAATTTGATCCGAAGTTGATGGTCTTTGACTTCGTCAACTGTTGCTACGCGGACTAGTTGACACTTTCGTGCCAGTAGCTTTTTTTTGCTGGGGCCCTACCTGGGCTATAGGGCCTTCATTGGCCGATGGACAAGACCTTTCGTAATATGTGCGCTTTCCGATCAGTGCAATATTCTGCACCTGCTCGACGTTGACACTACATGGTAGTTCTTCTAGATATTTTCCGAAGCCGATCATAAGAGTTCCGAGAGCTCCAACCACAACTGGGGCCACTTTGGTTTTTGTTTTCCACATCCGCGCTATCTCGATTTCTAGGTCTTTGTACTTGCACCTTTTCGTTACCTATAACAACGGTAAAGAGGTTGACTACAAACTCATTAGGTTAGAACATTACTGTTTAATATTCCAAGCAGAGCCCATCGCCATACTACATGCCTTGCAATATGTTGAAAATCACAGCCATAGATCCTGTTCGTTAATATGTGACAGCCGATATGTCCTCGATGCTCTGGAAAGTTTGAAACGAGCCACTGAACTATTGATGGCGACGTGGACGACAGCTGCAAAAGTATCAAGACAAAATATGATCCGATGGTATTGGATTAAAGCCCATACTCTAAGTCGAAGGTAATGAGCGAGCGGATTTGCACGCAAAACTCGCAGCAAGCAATGGTCATCTGGCCAAAACTAGCGATGAAATCTGGTTCCAAGGAACATTTCGAGAAACTCTGGCAGGACAGATGGAAGGCAGCTACAACAGGCTTGTAGACTAAGCTGTATATACCATCAATAAAGACTTGGTGCAGCTTAAACGTCAGTCTATCCCACCATGCAATTCAAATTATAATGGGCCAAGGTAACTTCAAGGTGTATCTCCACAGATTTGGGGAAAAAGAATCTCCCCTCTGCGAGTGTGGGGAAAACGATGATGCGGCACACGTCATATTCTCCCGTTCAGATACTGCACTATGGAGACGATCCTTACAGATAGATATGCAACAGCATAGACTGACCTGGCCCGACAATAAGTAAGATTTACGTAGATTAGAGAAACTCAAAAAGTGGTGGTGTATCTTCAATAAACACGCCAAGAAATTGTCCAGACTGGATCTCGACAGTCAGTTGAGGTGTTAATAATTTGGGTTACCCAGACGCCCTTGTAAATAGTCAGTAGAAAGCGTTACAACGATAGTGTCGTATTTGACGGAATGCTGGATTACATATACCTGCATATGATAAAATAAGCTGTCTGGTCCTGTTTGTCGGGTCTTGTCTGGTCTTGTCTGTTTGGTCTTGTTCGACTAATTTTGTCTCTCTGGTATTGACTGTTTGGTCTTGTCTGTCTGGTCTTGTCTGTCTGTTATTGTATGTTCTGGTCTTGTCTCTCTAATCTTGTCGGTCTCGTCTTGTCTATCTGGTCTTGTCTGTCTGGTCTTGTCTGTCTGATCTTGTCTGTCTGGTCTTGTCTATCAGGTCTTATCTGTTTGGTCTTGTCTATCTGCTCTTGTGTGTCTGGTCTTGTCTGTCTAGTCCTGTCTGTGACTAATCTCTGACTAATCTTGTCTCTCTGATATTGACTGTTTGGTGTTGTCTCTCTGGTCTTGTCTGTTTGGTCTTGTCTGTCTGATCTTGTGTGTGTCTGGTCTTTTATGACTGGTCTATACTGTCTGGTCTTGTCTGATAAAAATCAAAATGAAAATCAAAATTTAATTTAATCATGCTACGATGTACAAAGGAAAATGACATTCTCTTCTCTATTATTCTCTTCTCTATTCACTTCTCTATTAAATTAATTTAAGCTTTGTTCTAATAGATTTTAGGTAAGTTTCTTGAGTCAGCATATTAGGAAGTTTGCTGTAGATTTGGATATCAATCTTGTTTGCTGCTTTCCTGAAAACTGTTAGATATGATATTGCAGATCGAATTTGCTCTTGAACCCTTGTATTATGATGGTGTTGAACTGGTGTTTATTGAGACCTTATTCTTGTGAATATGGTATGCAGTTTTCCTTATATATGATGATGGTACCGTAAGAAGATTTAACTTTTTGAAATATCGAAATATGAATCGTTGAATTATCCTGGATTTTGAGCTTTCAAGACACTTTGAGTTTGTGGAGAGGGTCCCCATACTATAATCCCGTACGAGATGACAGATTGTACCTCCGCGTGACATATATTTAGCAGTTCTCCTAAACAGCGGGTATTTATAATGAGATAGGCTTTGTAGTTGATTTTCCTGGTAATACGATCAATATGTATATTTCAGGTAAGATTTTCTTATAATTTTTTTCCTAAGAAATTGAAACTGTGTGTGTTCATTGAACGGTTGTTTGCGTTGCCTATTTATAATGTTAAGTCGTTTTCACGCAAACTACGTGTTGTGTGATATACAACATGTTTTGTTCTTCCAATGTTTAAATACAGGTAACCATTGACAAACGTCAGTTAGAAGCTCATTTTCACGGATTTCGCTTTTTTTGCAGACGGCTCCAATACTATAAAGCACGAATCGTCTGATTGACCAGTGTTTCCCAAACTCTCCATCCAAACCCCTTTCAAATATTTTTTCATTTTTTCAACACATCGTACCCCGTAGTAGAAAATGTCTTGGATATAATATTAAAATAAAAAAAAAACTGGTACTAATATTGTTTAAGAAACATACAGTCCCTAGATTTTGGTTTAAAAGATAAGAATATTTTTTGTTATAAATTTTAAGGAAAATGGTATGCTTTAAGAGTTCTCTTTGAGAGAGTTTCTCCTTGTCTTAGACTCCTCAAACCTGACTTTTTTGTAAAGTTTTAGCACATGTATTTTTTTAAAAACAATTTTCGACTTAATTTATTGATTTTATATTTTCGAGCATGCATATTTTAATGTACAATTGGATTTGAGTGCTGAAAGTAAATAAAAAATGCCTTAAAAAGGCAATAAAGCTACGTACATTACAATGCACTGGAACTGAGGAGGTTAAGTAGGTAAAACCAATCTTCATTTAATCGTCAGCAGTTAATAAAATAAATTATTGGTTATTTAAAAATCATAAAAGAAAAAGTAACAAAATCATTTAAAAACAGAAAATATGACTAGTTAGTTATTATTTGTATTGTATTAACTCTCTGGCAAAAATGACTGAACTGTTACAGATTCATAGCTGATTCATAAAAATTAACAGATATTTTCCAACATATACGTTTCTGGATGCAAACATTTTATAGTAAGTAATATTTTGCTGCATTATACAAACATACAACGCAAACACACACACAAAAAGGAAAGTTCTGAAAAATCTTTTCGTACTCCTCTCAAACCCTTCGCATTCCACTTGGGGTACGCGTACCTAGGGGTGGGCTGCCAAATTTTGAACAACCGGCTCGCTATTATTTCGAAGGAAAAAAATGGTAAATGAGTTATATATATATATATATATATATATATATATATATATATATATATATATATATATATATATATATATAACAAAACAAAACATTTATTGACAACTAATAAAAAAAATAATAATTAATATTCTAAATTTGACATACTATGCTATGTATATGCATAATTAATTAATTAATGTAGAGTTCATATGCATTGTTCATTCGCAGAAACATCATAATTGTACCCTTTTCTTACACTTGTTTCTGTTGCTAACCTGTGATTCTGGTTCATCCAAAATGTAACAAAAGGAATGGCATCGAAATTTGCTATAGGTTTGCTCAATAAATATATTGTCATTACATTGGATATATGTTCCATATTGTATTGTAAGGCTGGTTCTTAATTTTGATGCAATTAAATTCAGAAGGCTAAAACCTCTCTCAGCTTCTGAACTGCTAATAGCAATTGCGCTTGCTATTTTTTTAGCCCTTAAAATTGAATTAGGTAACTGAATAGTTTCCAGTTGTATGTTTATAAAGTCACGAAAATCGTTAACATTTACTTGAAACTTTAAAATGTTACATAATTTTCTAACCATTTCTTCGCCTTCTGGCCAATAACATAATTTTATCTAATGACCAGGTAGAAGGATCTAAAATCTCAAAGAGCTGCAAGTTATCAGTGTAATTGTTCTCGTTCTTATCCTTATCCATATTTATATGACTAGCCGATAAAAGTCTTGCTTTCATATTCTTTAACACGCTATCTAATAATTGCTCTCTGGCAAGAATCAATCAATTTATTATTGTAATCAAATTTTCGTAGACAACAAAATTTTCATTCTTGTGTAGCTCTTATTGAACGCTTAATTAATTGATCAGCTTTAGATATGGTAATTTTTCTTGATTGAAGCGCATTGGATAGTATTGACAATTCTTCTAAGATATCTATCATTAAAGCTAAATCTTCAATAAAATGTGTATTAGCTAATCTTTTGGTCATTCCTGAATTTGATTTGGACTGGATAAAATGTTTATACAACGCTGGGTATGCTCGCCACACAGCAGTAGCTGCTTGTAAGCTACAGGATGCCCAACGAGGTCCGAAACGCGACCAATTTTTATTATTTCTAGGTTCAAATCAATAGAAATAGTTTCCCAATCGGCTTGGTCTTTATTTGACTGATGATATATAGCATATATTTCGTCTCAAAATATTTTAAAATGATTTACTTGTTTAATTTCGCTTATGGAATCATCTAGTGACAATTGCAATCGGTGATTCAAACAAAGCCAAACGATTATATTTGGACACATTTTAGTTAATTTTGTGGTTATTCCAGATTTTCTTCCTAACATTGTCGATGCACCATCTGAACAGAATCCTATGAGATTTCTTTGTAAATAATTTTTATCAAATCCATAGTCCATAAGACAGTAAAACGCCATAAAAATATTTTAGGCAGTTGTTGACGTCAATTCCTTTCTACGAAAATCATAAGGGGTAAGAGGAAAACCAACAAATTATAAAAAAAAATAATAAAGTTGCAACAAGTAACGAAGGAAATAATAAAGCGGGCAATACCATGTGCAGTGTGTCGAAGCTTCACAACTTGTGACTCACTCACCAGCATGAGCCAAGCACTCATACTATGAAAATTACTTATTTTTTTGTTTTGGGGGTACTTTAACAAGCGGCTCGCCGAGTTTCAAAAATTTTTACAACCGGCTCGCGCGAGTCGGGCCGAGCCCCTGGCTACAGCCCACCCCTGCGTGTGCCACACTTTGAACACATTTGAACTGATTTGCCACAACTCATTTGAACTGATTTAGTTTTTTGTACAGACGGTTCCGATTCTATAAAGCACGAATCTGCTCAGAGATTTTGACAAGAATGAAATTTAGAATGAGATTTAGAAATTTAGGAGAGAATGAACCTCAGCGTAGTAAAAACTTAACAGATTTGCATGGTTTATAATATTTCTGAGCTGTCGGATTGCAAACGCCTTTTGATGTAGCCTTTTAGAGATGCTTTCTATTTCAATATACCAAGTTAAAAATTCTTCAATGGCTACGCCTAGATATTTTGTATGCTTAACTCTATTTATGTTCATGTTGGCAACTTAAGTTTAAATTGTCCATGTAGTTAATTCTTTGGGTTTGAAAGATAACATACTACGATTTATCTGCATTCAGAAACAAAATATTTGCTGAAAACCATTCGCCTACACTATCAAATAATTTCTGAGCTAATATTTTATTATCATCACTAAGTGTGTGATAAAATAAGGCTCGTGTCATCTGCATAGAAATTGCACTGATCCATATTTATGTATGCTGGCAAATCTGCTATATACATTATAAATAACATTGGTGCTAGTATACTCCCTTGAGGGGCACCAACATTTGTTTGCCTAATATCAAATTGGGTCGTATTGTTCTAATGATTTATAGCAACGAATTGATTACAATTTACTAAATATGATCTTATCCATCTACTAGCTTTTCCCATTATTCCTTAAGTTTATAGCTTATTTAGTAGATTCTCGTAGTATTCTACACAGTAGAATGCTTTAGATAGATCGCAGAAAATTACAATAGGTCTTTTTCCCCGATCTATTTCCTGCATAATTCTGGTGAGGACTTCTAAAACCATGCGGTTGTGTTGGGATGAGATTCTATTTTTCAACAAAGAGAGTTACACGTTTCGACATGCAGTGTTCCACGATTTTATGTCTTTTCGGTATGTAATTATTTAGATCGGTTCTGCTCCCTTTTTTATATATTGCACAGATTTTTGAGGTTTTTAGTATTACGGGGAACTATTCCATTGAAAAGGACGCATTTATTTATTTATTCCTTTATTATGTGACATGGCAGACCATCCAGGTCGCGAGATTTTTTGCCTGTCTGGTGTTATCTATCTGGCCTTGTATGTCTGGTTTTGTCTCTCTGGTCTTGTCTGTCTAGTCTTGTCTGTCTGATCTTGTCTGACTGATCTTGTCTGTCTGATTTTGTTTGTAGGGTCTTGTCTGTCTAATCTTGTCTGTCTGGTCATGTCTGTCTAATCTTGTGTGTCCGATCTTGTCTATCTGATCTCGTCTGTAGGGTCTTAACTGTATGATCTCGTCTGCCTGGTCTTGTCTGTCTGATCTTGTCTGTCTGGTCTTGTCTGTCTAGTCTTGTCTGTCTAGTCTTGTCTGTCTGGTTTGGTCTGCCTGGTCTTGCCTGTCTGGTTTTGTATGCCTGGTCTTGTATGCCTGGCCTTGTCTGCCTGGTCTTGCCTCGCTGGCCTTGCCTCACTGGTCTTGTCTGGCTGGTCTTGTCTACTGGGTCTTGTCTGCCTGGTATTGTCTGACTGGCTTTGTCTGTCTGGTCTTGTCTGTCTGGTCTTGTCTGTTTGGTCTTGTCTGACTAACTTTTACGTGTCTAATCTTGCCTGTCTAGAAAATAGTATTTCTTAAGCTACGTACACGGTAAAGAAAACTAACGAATAGTCCTGCTGTAATTTAACTATAGCAGCGACCACTACGTATAGTTCAACTATAGGAATAGTTTTGCACTATACGAAGCGGTCACACAGCAAGTCATAGTATAGCCGAACTATACGCTAGTTTTCTATACCATGTGTACGTAACGTTATAGTCAAACTATAGCAGTTTATATATACGCTAGTTTACTATATCTTGTGTACTTAGCTTTATTATAATTTAAAGCAAATATTGCTGCATTTTTTAATGTTAATCTTAAATCTAACTCTATGTTTAGCCTATGTTATATATTGTTTGTTAACATGTTTTTAACAAATGTATTTTATTGTTTGGTAGTAATTATTAATGGATTTGAAACTAAAATTTAAAAGTCTGATATTTAAATTGGTGAAATTAAACATAAATCACTTACCACAAAAACAAATCTACTGCCTGTGTAAGTAATAAGGAATTTTGAAGATTATCTGTAACAGCACAAGCAGGAACATATTCGTTGCATTGCATAATTCCTTGAAAATTCTCGATTTGTTTTTGCAAAATTCCCAAACAAATTCCACAGATACAGAATATATTCCAAACCACCTTCGGATATCTCCAATACCACGCATAATTTGTAAACATATACAACTTATCGCAAAAATTAATCAACTATTACGCAGCAATTTTCAAACTTGCAATTCTAGTTTAAATACTTAACAAGCTTAAGTATGTAAATACTTAATTACATTACAATTCGATGGAAAAAACAAATATTTATATCAACCTCTAATATTTTTCATTCCACTTTCTGCTATTCAAAATCATGTGTTTCTTCCTCAGTTGTGTTTCTTTGTTGTATATTGCGCATTATATAGAAAGAAGCCCTGCCGGGGGCGGTTGTGTTGCTTAGCAACAAATGTAACGGCGGCGAGGGGCGGCGAAACCGAGGCGATGGCCGCCACAGCAGCGGAGGATCAATAAGTCAAGTCCTTGGGGACTTTACGATCACCAGGAGTATATATTTGTTTGCCCAGACAGTCTACAGTCTACACACCTTTATAAACTCAACAATGCAATAAATACAGAAAATACGAGACAGTAGACCAGTAACAAGTAAACTACTAGATATGGACTATTAGACATGGACTACTAGACAAACTACTAGACAAATAACTGCACAAAATAAAAAACATACAGAAAAATCTAATGAAAACCAGGACTAATATAAGTTACAGTTAAAGCATTAACTAGTCACTAGTAACTGCAATGATTAGTTAATGTAGTATATTAGTTTATTTAAAATTATTAGTATATGTTTATTATTAAGTTTAAGGTACCTAGCTAGAAAAATGTTAAATACAATGTTAAAGTTACTTTAGTAAATATATAGGATCAACTTTATTTTACACAAATTACTAAATAGTAGTAGTTAATATAAATAATTCAACTGATAAAAATATGGTAAAAAGTTAACTATTAATGATTGATTCCATCAATATAATTAATTTTAACCCTTTCGCTGCGAATTATTTACTTGAACTGATGTGATTGTGTGCTCAATATTCTGAACATTACATTATAGCCCGTGCGGAATACTTTTATTATATAATTTTTATTATAATAACTTTGTATTATTTGCAATAATTTGCAAATATTGACAAATATTCAAAAAGCAAAATCTCTATTCGCAACCAATTTTATTTTTTTGTTGATTTGAGTGGACAAACTTTGTAAAATTCTTTTGTTTTATGTCAAAATTGGCGAAACTATCAAAATAATTGGCAAATATTGGCAAATTTTCAAAAACCAAAATCTTTATACGCAACAAAATTTTATTTATTTTTGTTAATTTGAATGGACAAACCTTGCAAAATTCTTTTGTTTTATGTCAAGATTGTACGAAAACGTCAAAATAATTTGCAAAAATTGCCAAATTTTCTGAAACCAAAATCTCTATTCGAAGCAAATACTGTTTTTTTGTTGATTTGAGTAGACACACTTTGCAAATTTTTTTGTTTGATGTCAAAATTGGACGAAAACGTCAAAATAATTGGCAAATATTGACAAACTTTCAAAAACCAAAATCTCCATTTGCTGCAAATCTTATTTTTTTGTTGATTTGAGTGGACAAACTTTGCAAAATTCTTTTGTTTTGTGTCCAAATTGGACGAAAACGTCAAAATAATTTGCAGAAATTGCCAAATTTTCTGAAACCAAAATCTCTATTCGAAGCAAATTCTGTTTTTTTTTGTTGATTTGAGTAGACACATTTTGCAAAATTCTTTTGTTTTATGTCAAAATTGAACGAAAACGACAAAATACATATTTTGCAAAAATTGCCAAATTTTCAAAAACCAAAATATTTATACGAAACAAAATTTGTTTTTTTGTTAAGTTGTATGGACAAACCTTGCAAAATTCTTTTGTTTTGTGTCAAAATTGGACGAAAACGTCAAAATAATTTGCAAAAATTGCCAAATTTTCTGAAACCAAAATCTCTATTCGAAGCAAATTCTGTTTTCTTTTTTGTTGATTTGAGTAGACACACTTTGCAAAATTCTTTTGTTTTATGTCAAAATTGGAAGAAAAAGTCAAAATAATTGGCAAATATTGACAAATTTTCAAAAACCAAAATATCTATTCGCTGCTAATTTTATTTTTTTGTTGATTTGAGTGGACAAACTTTGCAAAATTCTTTTGTTTTGTGTCCAAATTGGACGAAAACGTCAAAATAATTTGCAGAAATTGCCAAATTTTCTGAAACCAAAATCTCTATTCGAAGCAAATTCTGTTTTTTTTGTTGATTTGAGTAGACACATTTTACAAAATTATTTTGTTTTATGTCAAAATTGAACGAAAACGACAAAATACATATTTTGGAAAAATTGCCAAATTTTCAAAAACCAAAATCTTTATACGAAACAAAATTTGTTTTTTTGTTTGGAAAAACCTTGCAAAATTCTTTTGTTTTGTGTCAAAATTGGACGAAAACGTCAAAATAATTGGCAAAATTTGCCAAATTTTCTGAAACCAAAATCTCTATTTGAAGCAAATTCTGTTTTTTTTTTGTTGATTTGAGTAGACACACTTTGCAAAATTCTTTTGTTTTATGTCAAAATTAAACGAAAACGAAAAAATACATAGTTTTCAAAAATTGCCAAATTTTCAAAAACCAATATCTTTTTACGAAACAAAATTTGTTTTTTTGTTAAATTGTATGAACAAACCTTGCAAAATTCTTTTGTTTTGTGTCAAAATTGGACGAAAACGTCAAAACAATTTGCAAAAATTGACAAATTTTCAAAAACCAAAATCTCTATTCGAAGCAAATTTTGTTTTTGTTGTTGTTTTGAGTCGAAATTTTTTGCAAAATTCATTAGTCTGATGTCAAAATTCAACGAAAATGTCAAAATATTTGGCAAATATTGCCAAATTTTCAAAAACCAAACTCTTTATACAAAACAAAATTTGTATTTTGTTGTTAATTTGAATGGACAAACTTTCCAAAATTCTTTTGTTTTGTTTGAAAATTGGACGAAAACGTCAAAATAAATTGCAAAAATTGCCACATTTTCTAAAAATCACAATCTCTATTCGAAGCAAATTTTGTTAATTTGAAAGGACAAACAAAATTTTCAAAAACCAAATCCTCTATTGAAAACAAAATTGGTCTTTTGTTGATTTGAGTGGACACATTTTGCAAAATTCTTTTGTTTTTTGTCAAAATTGAACAAAAACGACAAAATAATTTGCGTCTAGTCAAAATTTAATCAAAATAAGCCACTCATTTCATTTATTAAAAAACACATATTAGACCGTTTTCAACGAATCTCTGTCGACCTTGGACACAATTACCTTAGCCTCGCCTCTCAGAACCTCCTTCTCCAGCTGTTCCTGAAAACTCCGCAAGAAACCCCTTTCAGTGTCGCTGTGATTGCACAAAATCACGTGCACATTATTCTGTGTGGCGTTCAAAATATCGTGGTGCAACATTTCGCCAGTCAAGTGCAGATCCGCGAGAAAAACGCTCAAGACGCTATTACCAGATCCGGCACACAACGCCACCGTCTCAATTATAGCACTTTCGTCTTTGTTTCTCGCCAAGGCAAGTCTCAGGTGGTCGATTCCAATGTGTTTCTTGATGAGTTGCACGGCCGCCGACACGGTGATGCCTTTTTGTAGGGTGCAGATGCGCCCGGCGCCGAAGATTTGGTTGTTTGGGTCTTGGATTATGCGGACCGAGGTGTATATGGGTAAAGCCGTCGCCAACCAGTCGTTCACTCCACCTAGCACGGCGTCCCAAGAGGTGTGCAGCGAGAAAGCCGCGATGTTATTTTTGATACACTGCACCACTATCCTTTCCTTCCAACTCCTTTGTGTTACGCTTTTCATTCATTGGAAGATGTTGGGATGATAAGAGATGATGAGGCCACACTTCATGGCAATCGCTTCCTCGACGACATCTTCGGTCAAATCGTTGGTGAGCAGAATGTTTTCGATTTTGCTGTCGGACATCGGGTCCACCAGCAGGCCAACAACGTTGTCCTAGCTGCTAGCCAAGGACAGAGAAGCAAGCGTACGACTGCAAACGGGACAAGATCTCCGACAGCGAGCTGCCCATGTACCCGTGCTCAGCCATTTGCGTAAAAAGCTGTTACGTCTCTATAGTCCAGTCTTGTCTGTCTCGTCTTGTCCATCTAAACTTGTTTATCTAGTTTTGTCTTGTCTGAAACAAATTTAAGTTGAAACTTCGTATTGCGACAACTTCAATTTGCAACAACTTTTTTTATTTAAGTCGACCATGGAAAGCACAATCTAATACATCTAGTCCAATTCAGTTAGCATTGTAGAGAATTCATTAAATTAACTACATTTTAATCTAGTAGACTACATAAACAAGACAAGAAATAGACAATACTAGATAAAGACAAGAAGGAGACAAGCCTAGACCAGACTGGACAAGACTGGATAAGACTGGACAAGACTGGACAAGACTGAACAAGACTAGACAAGACTCGACAAGACTTGACAAGATTAGATAAGATTAGACAAGACTAGACATAAAAAACGCTATCCGTATAGTTTACAATTATTTTTTCTAATTTTGTGAAATATTCATCTTTCCAGCGATAAGACCCTAGTTGCAGGGGTGAGTCCTGTATCTTTCACCCAGGGCAACGCAACGCTCTAATTAGAGTGTATGCATTTATTAATCTCTTTGTTATGTTTAAAAAAATCACAATTAATTTATGAAGTCTGTAGACTGCTATCGCAGTCCATAGCATCTGATCGCCCAATCAATTGAACTACAATAACAGTCCATAGCACCTTGGCTCCAAATCAATTGAACTGCTATAGCGGTCCATAGCAGGATGAAACATTCTTTTTACGAGATTGCTGGCTACTTGAGGTTGTTCAATGAAATATTATTCATGAGAATATTTATAGCAGAAAAAGTGATTTAAGTTCCTTTTAAATTCAATTGATGTCTTGATTATAAATTATTTATACAGTTGTGCGAAGCGTGTAGGAAATTTTTCCTTCGTAAATAAATTAAATTCCCCGCGGATTAATTTTTTTCTGTTGCGAGGGTTGGTTTTTCGAATCAAAATGCTGAAACGGCCGCATCAATATTCTAACTGTTCCGTGTATTTTTTATGGGTTGATTGGTTTCGACTATTTTCCACCCCTTTTTCAGGGGTGGGAAACCTATTGAATTTCCATATATAATGCCATTTATTACATGTCTCTCTTTTTGCTACAAGAGAGATTGAAATACAACACTGCGGCAAAGAAGATCTCACATTGAATTAAAATAATTATCATATAACACGATCATATTTCACACATAAAACTTTTTTTTTTAACAGTTACAAACTAATCAGCATCACTGACATTTAATGGGCTATAAGACACAGCGAAATAAATAAATTCGTTGTTAACAAAACGGCTATTAACAATTATTTTTAAAAATAAACCAACATTTGGAAACCAACATTTATTTATTAATATCGATTAATTTGAGACATCGATCGATTTTAGACATGACCAGACAAGACCAGACAATACCAGACATGACCAGACGAGAACAGACAACACCAAACAAGATCAGAAAAGACGACACAATACCAGACAAAACTACACGAGACCTGGAAACTCACGGACATCTTGGAACCGGTTTTCAAGATGGCGTTGGTTTTGATCTTACTTGATGTCCATACGTCCCCCGTCCACGGAAGGTGATTAGGGGTTCAGGTTATATTCAGTTTTCGTTGTCTATGTTGTTTTGTTCGTTCATCCTGTTCTTCCATGCTTAGTATGTCCCTTATCATCATTTCTGTTGCAGACCAGTCTTCTTCACTGGTTGTCTGTTTCGCTTCCAATACTGTGCAGGTAGTCTTTGAAGCACCCGTAGCCGCTCAGTGCCTGCGTAGTAAGTAACTTTTCCGTGCCTTCTCGTGACTAATGGATCCAATTTTGGAATCAGGAGTCTCTTCCACTCATTCCTTTCTGAGGCTTCCCAGTACTCTTGCCAACTTTCGAACATCTGGGTCCTTGTCTTTTTTCTCAGTTCCTTTTTGTTTTCACTGCTCTTTCTTTACAGAGCGTGTATCTCTCTTCAACAAGAAATTTTATAGCAGCTTTTCCTGCAATAACAAGAACAACCTGAGACGGTCCTATTTTCGCTAGACACGCGTAGCGTCATTTTACGTTGAATGGATTGCAGTTTTTGTCTTAGATTTGCTCTCTCCATGACTCACTTCCAGATTGGCGCTGCGCAGAGCATGGCAGATTCGACAACTGAACACAAGAGCCTTCGTTTGGTGCTGTTAGGACCACATACAGTTGGCATAAGTTTTCCAAGTGCTGCTGAGGTGTTTAATGCCTTCCAAGCTGCAAGAACAATGTGCTGTCGAAAGGAGAGATTTTTATCTATAGTTACGCCTAAATTTTTAATGGCCCCCTTTGGTATTATTGTTTCGTTTTTTATTTTAAATGTGACTGGTCCTACTTTTATTCTTCCTGTCAATAAAATCGTTTCCGTCTTTTCTGAAGCGAGCTTTACCTGTTTTTTCTCCAACAAGTTGTCTATTAGTGCTATAGCTTTGTTTGCCATGGTAAGGTAGTAACATGTGCCATGGCAGTGCCACGGTAAGGTAAGGTAGTGGTCCAAAACACTAAATAAGATAAGACTGATACAAATCAACACCAATAGGAGTCGTCCAGCCCATGACATGTCGCTTGCTACCGCCAAAAATGTAGGGGCGGGAATATTAATCATCAGCGAACCAAACCGAAATTCTATACGAAATAGGATGGACTGGATTTACGATGAACAGATGGACACAGCAATTAAAATAATGGACCACGATTTAACTATTAAAAAACATGGTTATGGCCCCGGTTTTACATATGCCCAAACATCCGACTTTGCACTCTATAGCTGCTATTGTTTCGGAAATGACGATATACAACACTTTTAAGAAACTCTGTATAACGTTGGATCTCAAATTAGGAATAACAAAGAGAAAACCATTGTGGCTGGTGACTTTAATGCGAAATCTCCTCAGTGGGGTATGACATTTTCAGACATAAGGGGACAAATGTTAACAGAGTGGATCGCATCAAATGACTTGGTAATTGTAAACGAAGGGGAAAAGCCAACTTTTCAAAGAAAGGATTACTCATCAATACTCGACTTGACGATAGCAACGGAGGATATGAGACCAAAGATTACACGTTGGGAAGTGAGTGATAAGGAATCTTTAAGTTTCTCGATAAAGAAACAGACAGTAAGGCGGAAGCAGATAAAAGTATAGGATGGCAAGCAAGTAAGATAGTTCAGAAAAAACTGCGAAGGGCACTGGACGAGATCGTTAATGACGAGGACACAACATCAACAAGAGGCTTCTCAAATATTCTCACCAAACTCTGCGATAAAACAATGCCAAAGAGAAGAGCACCTACTAGTGGCCAGCCAGTGTACTGGTGGTCGGAGCAAATATCGAAGTTTCGCAAGGAATGCTTAAGAGAAAGAAGAATTTATACCAGAACTGTTAAAAGAAACACACCGCAAGTAACCCAGCACCAATGGCAAAAATACAAAGAGAGTAAGAAAGCTTTGAGAGACAGCATAAAATTATCAAAAAAAAAAACAGCTGGAAAAATATTTGTAACAACATAGACAGCGATATCTGGGGAGACGGCTATAAGATAGTCAAGAAACAGATCATTGGTTATCCTCCGAAAATAAAACTGTCGAGGGAAACAATGGAGAAAGTGGTTAACCACTTATTCCCTGTTCATCCAAATCTAAACTTCGACATAGATACCGATACTAGCTTTACTGACTTCTCGCTAGATGAACTACAAACAGCTTCCAAAAAATCGAAAAAGAACAAAGCACCGGGCTCAGGAAACATTCCCCCAGAAATAATAAAACAAGTGGCAATGGAAAACCCAGATTATATACTAAGAGTATACAATAAACTGGCAGCGCAAGCATAGTTTCCAATAGAGTGGAAGCAGGCAAGACTAGTATTGTTAAGAAAGGGAAAGAAACCAATTGATAATCCGGCGTGTTATAGACCAATCTGCCTTTTAGATGTAGAGGGCAAGCTATTTGAAAAATTAATTTTAATTAGACTACAAAAAGAAATACTACGTACAGGGGACTTGTTGGATAAGCAATATGGTTTTAGGGAAGGTCGACAAAGGATAGATGCCGTCAATGAAGTAATAAAAGTTGCCAAGGAAGCACTAGCCTATTCTGGTCTTTACCGAAGACTGTGCGCAGTAATAACGCTAGACGAGAAAAACGCCTTGAATAGCGCATCATGGCAGCAAATTCTAGAAGAACTAAGAAGGAGGAACATCGACAAAAGTCTAATTAATATTATAGCATCATATTTATCAGAAAGGGAGATTGTTCTAGAAGCAGAAGGAACTACTAAAACAATGAGAATAAATAATGGTGTGCCACAGGGGTCAGTACTGGCTCCAATCCTATGGAGTATCCTGTATGACGGTCTTCTGAAAACTGAAATGCCACAAGGAAGCACGTTAATAGGATTTGCAGATGACGTAGCTATGGTGGTAACCGCAAAAGAGGAAGAAATTCTAATGAATAGGACAAACGCTGGACTACAACGAGTTTTTTACTGGTTGGAAGAAGAAAACTGGAACTGGCACCAGAGAAAACTGAGGCAGTGCTTCTTACAACTAAAAGGAATATATCTCCTATCACCTTTCACATACAGGGTTTACAGTTACACCCTGCAGAGCTGTAAGGTACCTAGGGGTGTGGTTGGATCCAAAACTAACATTCACCGAGCAAATTAGCAGAACCGTTCAAAAGGCAGAAAAGACGATGACTGCCCTCGCCAGCCTTATGCCGAACATCGGAGGACCCAAGGCATCCAAGAGGAGACTATTATCGAGTGTGATACACTCTCAACTATTATATGCTGCACCAGTTTGGCATTCGATATCAAACAACCGAACACAGCTACAGAGACTCGGAAGAATTACACGGATGATAGGCATTAGAGTTTGCTCTGCATATCGAACTATATCATCCGAAGGGGTAGGAGTCATTGCAGGAATTCCTCCTATACAATTGCAAATTAAAGAGAGATGTGACAGATACAGAGGAATCGAGAAAATAACAACCAGAAGGAAAAAAGAGGGAAAACGGGACATATGGACGCTGGACCTACAAATTAATCACGGATATCTACAAGTCGATCAACAGAAGTCACGGAGAGATTGATTACTTCTTAACCCAAGTCACTGTCAGGACATGGTTGCTTCCAAAAATACCTGTACGATAGAAAGATAGTGAACTCAAATAAATGCCTTTACTGCGAAAACATCGACGACGCAGAACATACTCTCTACGTCTGCCATAAACGGGACAGTCTAAGAGAAATATACATAAATAACACAGGAAAATTATTTAATCTTAGGAATATGATGGACAGCCTGCTAGAGTCAGCGAGAACATGGAAAACCACATATACAACTATCCGACAAATCATGGAAACAAAAGATAAATTAAACAGCCAAGGAAGAAGACGAAGAAGGTGAGAGAAACCTTCATTCCCAACTAGGGCGGCATCTACCGTCCGGGCTGCACACCCTGAAGGAATGCGCAAGCGATACCGGGGCGTAGCATACTAAAGCCAAGTGGATAAGGGGTTTAGTGAGTGAGAGCCCCACACTCAGGCTGGGAGAGCTTCCCCCAAACCACCATAAAAAAAGCTTTGTTTGCCATGCTGATAACACAGTTTTCTGATAGGGCCAAGTCGTCGGCGAAACCGACAGCTTCCACTCCCTCTGGCAACTTCAGTCTAAAGACTCCATCATACAGGATGTTCTACAAAGTTGGTCCCATTACTGAGCTTTGTGGAATACCACTGTAGATTTGTCTTTCTACGCTTTCACTCTCTGCCTCTATAATAATTTTTCGGTTGCAGAGGTAGCTGCTTACGAGCTTCAGGAGATATGTTGGGAAGTCTCTTGATATTAATTCTTCAACAATATTTTAAAACAATATTTTTCCAAGCGACGGATTGAAGGCGTTCTTATCGTCTAACGTTATAAGTGCGCAAATTCTTTTTTTCCCCCTTAATCCTCCTCCAGCCACCTTCTGTACACCTTCTGCCACCTTTAGTACTCTCATTATTGCGTCTATAGTTGAGAGACCCTCCCTGAAGCCGAATTGCCTTCTGGATAGATCTTTACCTTTCCTAAGCTCCAAACAGGACCAGCCTAGACAATACCAGTTTTACATTATATTTAGTGTGGTTACTCTCTGCATTATCTTGTAATCTGTGTATCTAGTAATTTATGCCTCGCTTTTCTACAAACTCCTTATTTTAGTTTTGCAAATCTAATGTTGCCTTACAGAAATCGTGTTTGGTTTTATCAATTCAATGTTGTGTTACAGGATATAAGAAGATAGACACAATTAGACAGTGGTAAAGAATGCAGACGTAACAAATGCTATATCACGTCGTTTATAATTGTATAGGTTATTATTACTAAGATATTACTAATTGTAAGATTAAGTCGGTATTTGTTGATGCAAGGCAAGTAAACATTTATGGAAGAGAGAGATATCTAAATTTGCATAATAATGTTGCGTTTCCTGAATGCGTTGACCGTTAGCTCTGCAGTTTAAATTGAATTAGATGGAATTAATGGTCGTTTAATTAAAATCGTTATAAAACTGTCCGTGAAATAATAGCCGACCGTGTACTAGGTGGTACCGTCTCATTCATACAACAGGTAGTCAATGAAATAATGAGATTTGTCATAAACACTGGCCTGGTTCTAGCGGATGCCGTCGAGTGCATCCGCTGGAACGAACACGCTTCACAAATTGCAATTTCAATTGTTGAACAAATAAACAAGACTAAATATAAACATCAGAACGTATATTAAACTAGCAACATAGGTTACTTAAAAAGAAGCTGGATTAGATCTAAAATAAGCCTTTATATAAAGAATATAAGACAAAGAATATACAAGTAGACTTAAGATATTAATAGACACTAATAGTATATTAAACATAACCTAATACGAAATAAATTTGTTACATTAAACATATTTTTCTTATTAAACAGAAACAAATTAGTGTGGTCGTAGATAAAGTATAGTACATAACTCGAGTTGTAAACCTCTCGATCCGAAATAAGAAAAAAAAATTAATAGTTTAAACAATTTTAATATACCCCTTCAAATTTATTTTCCCTACCCCTATGTGTCTTGCATCCGCACAATGCGTGCATTGGGTTGCCTATTTCTATGAGCACTCCAGTTTAACCCTATATTGAACAATAGTAGCAGCTCTCAAACCAAACGTACGTGTGTGTTATCAATCATAACTTATCATTAATCGCGGACTGTTACATACGTGTGTGTTATGATGTATTTATATAGTCCACGAACTGTACAATAATGGGCATGTACAATAGTGGTCGTAGAGAAAATAATTAAATTTACTAGTCCAAACTATTTGATCTTCTTCTTCTTCTTCTGTCCGCACTACGGTCCATGTAGAACCTTGGCCTGCTCAATTACTTCCTTCCATTCCTCTCTATCTAGAGCAGTGTTTCCCAACCTTTTTTGTGCCATGCCCCACCTAAGCCTTTCTAAAATTATTATGCTCCCCCTATGTAACATATACATAATTTTTAATATTAAGAAATTATTATCTCATATTTGTTTCAAGGATTGTTCAATGTGCACAATTTATGCATTATAAAAAGAAGTATCCATCTGTCGTACAATTTCAAACCTGTTTAACCGTGCTCTTTGCATCCGAAGATGTCAGGGTGAGGTTTTAATAATGTTATAGATATTTCTGTGCGGCGAGGTGTGTTCTTGGGGAGGGGGGCAGCATTTTTAGGAGGTAATTCTTTTGTTTTAAGCTAAAACCCTCGTCAGTCCGTTCGATGTTGATTCCGAGGAACGATTTGAGCTCCCCCAAGTCATTCATTCGGAATTTTCTTCTAAACTCTTGAAAAATAAATTTTTCTCAAGTTTTTCCCGCAAACAATAATATTAACATAAAAAATCAGGAATATTTAGGTGTTATCTTTCTTCCGATATGCTCAGATCTATTGAAATCTAGATTGGTTAAGAATTTATGTCGATCGATTATGTCGATTAAGACTTAGGTCGATGGTTTGATTCCACGCTCTCGGTGCTTGTTTCAGTTTGTAGAGCGCTTTCTTCAGTTTGAAGACTAAATTTCCTTTGCCCTTGAAACCGTCGGGAATTTTCATATACAGCTCCTCCTGAATTTCACCGAGTAGGAATGCATTTGTAACATCCGTGTGGTAGACTGCCCAGTTCTTCTCGACCATAACGGATAATAGGATTCTTAGCGTCGTAAGTCTATATGTTTCTTCGTAGTCAAAACCATATTTCTGCGCACAACCCTTGATTACAAGTCTAGTCTTGTAGCGCTCGATGTTCGCGCCTTGAAAACCCACTTGCTGTTGAGTGTGTATTTTCCTTCGGGAAGTGGTGTTAATTCTCAAGTTTCGTTTTCCTCAAGTGCGCTTATTTCTTCGGCAACTGCCTCCATTCATTGATCTTTGTCTTGTCGAGTGACGATTTCTTCATAGTTGCTCGGTACATCTTCCACGAAAACTTCGGCGTGCAGCTCCAGGATTACATAATTTTCTGTTTCATCGTTCAGGTAATAGTCCTGGAGATAACGTGGCCTCTTTCCTCTCGTAGATCGACTAGATGGTTCTTCATTTTCCGGTTCTTTTGTCTGGTCCTGTTTCTCCTGTGAGCTTTCATAAGTCCCCATTTTACCGAGTCTCACTTCCAAAGGTTCGGTTTTCTCGTTGCTGCGATCGAAGTCTTCTTTCTGATAGATCTTCTTCTTCGTCTTTACTGCTTCCGGTTTTTTCTTCTATTGGCTCTACAACACCTGGATCAATCCTCTCTTCATTTGGCAGTCCTTCGAATGAAATTTTTGATTCGTTGAAGATAACATCTCATCCAACGATGACCTTATGCTCTTCTGGATCTCAAAACGTGTAACCATTTGTGCAATATCCACTCATGAAACATTTCTTCGATCGAGATTCAAAATTTCCGCCTACAATTTGGCTACGCACCCAAAAACCTTTAGTTTCTTCAAGTTGGTCTTTTCATTGAACCAAAACGACGGCGGAACTTTCCCGCACAACGCTGACGTGGGACTTCGATTAATCAGATAAACTGCTGCTTTAACTGCTTTGGACCCAAAATGTTTTCCAAGTTTACATTGGAGGAGCATACATCTCGCCTTCTCTACTATGGATCTATTCATTCACTCTGCTACTCCGTTTTGCTCTAGCGTATAACGGATGGTAAACTGGTAAAAGTTTTGAAAGTAATTAAAATCTGAATTAATATGTTTCACCTTGAAATGCGTCTCAAGACGACCTTGTTTCATTGATTCAAAATCAAAATTCAAAATTCTCGTCAAAAGAAATTTATAATATTTATTATTTACGAATCTGTTTTTTTCTTTCAATTTTGGCTCCTAAATAAGCATTGCATTTAAATGGCCCGGAGCAAAAGGGTTAAACTCGCGTCGGGTCCATATTCGAATTGCCCCCCTTAACAGTCATATTGCCCCCTGTGGGGTGTGGGCCCCACGTTGGGAAACACCGATCTAGAGCCTTTCCTCCAAACTATTTGATCTAATCTACATAATACTATTATGACAGATTTTTAAACATTTTTTAGATGTTTGACTACCTAACTATATATATATATATATATATATATATATATATATATATATATATATATATATATATATATATATATATATATATATATATATATATATATCGACTACTTACTAATTTCCCATAAAACTTTACTATCTAATGATAATGTTGGAATAAAACAGATTCTCAGTAATATGAAGAAAGAGATGAAAATGTTTTGATTTTATATTTTTTGAGATAAATATAGGCATGTGAAGACTTGGGAAAGAAGACAAATTTCAATCAATCAATGTTAGAAAATAATGTACAGTTGCATGCAAAAGTGTGCAAAGAATGCAAAATAAAAACACAAATATATCATCGTAAACTTTTATTATGCAATCAAAACGTGTAATTGAAAAAATATATAAAACTATTCATAATTATTTATAACAAAAATAACAATTTTCGCTTTTTCATAACTATCCGGCCAAGCAGATATCATTCACATATCATTCAAATATACAAAGAAAAAAAATGAAAACAGGTTATAAATGTAAGATTTTCATCAATACTTGGTAGCCATACCCTTTGAAGCTATCACGGCAGCACATCGGTGAGGCATCCATTCAATAAGTTTGATGATTCTATCTTGAGAGATATTGTTCCACTCTTGTTGAACTTTTTCCCACAAAGCAGCTTTATTGGCACAATTTTCAGTTCCTACTCTTAGTTTCAACTCTTGCCATAAATGTTCAATGGGATTCAAGTCCGGAGATTGACTCGGCCACTCTAAAACTCGAATATTTTTCTTGCTAAAAACCTGCTGAAGGAGCTGTGATCTATGCTTTGGATCATTATCTTGCTGAAAAATCCATACTCGTGGCATGTTCTGACGAGCATAAGGCAGCATTTCTTCTAATATAATATCTCTATACATAGCAGAGTTCATAATGCCTTCAATTTTAAAGATTGGACCGACGCCTTTCCAAGAGAATGCACCCCGTAACATAATGCCACCTCCACCGTGTTTCACGGTTGGTGTTTGATATCGTAAATCATTTCTAGTACTTTTTGGTCGTCGAACGTACCTTCTCCCATCATTTCCAAACAAATTAATTATAGTTTCGTCTGAAAATAGCACTTCTTCCAATCTTCAACAGTCCAGTTCTGGTATTTTTTGAGAATTGAAATCTGGGCTTCTTATTTTTTTTACTGATGAGCGGTTTTTTAACTCCAACACGTCTAAAAAGTCCCACTTCTATCAGTCTACGTGAAATAGTACTTTGGCTAATGTCAGCCAAATTTTCATCGCGTAATTCACGTGCGATGATTCTTTTCTACGTCTGCGACAGCCTTTCTTTTAATCACTTTATCGACACGATTAGTTGTTTTCCGAGGTCTCCCAGGACAGTATTTATCTTTTACCCGTAGTACCCGTAGTCTTGAATTTGTTTATTATATCGCTAACAGTCGATTTTCCAAGAGTCAAAATTTTAGCTACTTCACGTGAAACTTTTCCTTCATTGTGCAAATTGATAATCACTTTACGCATGTCTAAAGACGTGCGTTTCGGCATCTTGACTTAGTGTTACTGATCGTACAATACGAAAGGAACGGAGCTCTTAATGTTTACATACCATCGCAACTCCTAACGTAAACAAAGTGAAGCGAATTATATCTTCTTGGAATTTGGCCGGACATTAATGAAAATGCGAAAATTGTTATTTTTGTTATAAATAATTATGAATAGTTAAATATAATTTTTCAATTACACGTTTTGATTGCATAATAAAAGAACTTTACGATGATATATTTGTTTCCCTTTTGCATCCTTTAAACGTTACTTCATCACAAAATTATCTTTGGCCGGACACTTTTGCAAGCAACTGTATATACAGCAACCCCTCATGTTTTATAGAAAATTTGATGGATTTCTGCATACATTTGGCTTCCATCAACTCAATTATGTTATAAAAGGTGAGATTAGTGAAATTGTCTTTAGTGATTTTGTTGTTTATATCTTCTAACTTCTATTATTTCTGTACTCTTGCTTGTGTGATATTATTTGATGGGAATTGTATATCAAATCTAGTCAGGGTTATTCAATATTGATCATAGGCATGTAAGTTTGCAGCGTTGTGGTCAAAATATATGAAGGAATCCTTGTAATTGCGCTACACGTCTGGATCAATAAGTCAGATTGTCCTGGCGCATAACAAGTCTTCGCTCCTCTTCGCTGATTTTTGTCGGGCGGGTTCGTCGGTTTAAACGCTTTTGACTTGGCGACCGAGTAATGAGTAGATGTATTCATTGGGGGTGGTTCACCCTTATGCAAGCAGTGTTTGTTGGGGGAGTAGATGGATGGATGGAGGCGAGCGGGAGGGCGATTGATCCTGTTTTATATGGTTTTATTGCGCACGGGATGTGCTTTTATACGACCGCGGAGAGCAGGCTCGCCTTGGCGACAGATTGCGTTTTCATGTTAGTGAGATGTGTTAATTTCACGGACAGCTGAGGTCTCCTAACGCCAGATTATGAATTGCCTTTTAGTTATTATCGATGATTACTACTTTGTAAGGGGGTGACTTTTTATTATTACTTTTTATAGAGATTATAAAACCCTAATACACCTCATAAATTCTATCGCAAATACCAATATTATTCATTGAAAAAATATGAATACTAAATGAATTGCAAGTCTACAGGTTTTATTTATAAAAAAAAAACTTTCTTAATTGAAAATATTTCTTCCACAATCATTATTTCCACCATCTGCTAAATAATAAAATAAACTAAACGATATTTATTACATCTTGCAATCTATTGTTTTATCGATAGTAAAAAAAGTTGTGAAACATTTTCACACCTATACCGAGAAACTACGATCTTAATGTAACACGAAATCGATCTCGCAAAAAAGCTAATAGATTGCGTTGTGTAATATAAGAAAGACCCATCAATCTTTCACGCCGCCTTTACTTTTTTATCTATATCTGATAGTGAGTCACTCAAAAGAGGACGACAACCAACTCGCCCTGCATAACCTAATCAAGTTAATGGAAGCCACGTTTAGACAGAACGCCATTTCATTTCCTACAATATACAGAGGGTTGTTATTTGCTTAATGTATTGAAATTACTTACATTGATTGATCTATGAAATCTTTATGCTTTCACATGCATGCGTTTTAACACTAGTTGTTAAAAATAAAACCTGAAGATAATCAAACTTCAAATAAAATAATAATAATCTATATTGTCACCAAAAGGAAAAAATGATCATAAGGACCTTGTGCCTCAAACTTCAATTTTGCAACAATTTACTTTATTTGTAATTATTGGATTAGTTAAACCAGAAGGATGAATGACTCTCGACTAATAGTTATATTTGAACGGAATAGTCTGTATAAAATTGGGCGAGAAGAAAATTAGAACCAGGATTTTAATCTCGGTAAAGTAAAAATGTTTGCCTAAATTAACAAATAAATAAAACACATTTTATATTTGAACTTTGATAATGTTTGTTTTTTTTTTTAAAAGTAGAGACTTGAAGATTATATTTGAAAGCAAATGTTTTGATGATTTTAATGATATAATTGTGGGGAAAATTGAGTAATGTGTCAAATTTACTGTTAGGTTTAGGTTTTTGAGCTGGTGGTGCGATTGCTCCATATTATTTGAGACAGAAGCTCATTCTCAAAAATAAGTAGTTGTGTGTAGAAACTGTAAATAGAGCTCAATTCAGGTCGATCATTTAATCAAAATGATCTATTGAAAATGATTTATTGAATGAGTTAACACATTGCAGTCCGTTGACGTGCTTATACGTTTTCTTTATTTGAAATATGTCAATTTATAATTCAGGTATAGACCTTTCCCCGAAGAAAGACGACTGAAGAACTTTTGGCAGTTTTCCGTATCGTCTGCCAATGATTTGATCTTGGGAATCCCATCTTTGGTTTTCTTGAAAATATTGTTTTTTTTTTCTCGATTTTTCGGAAAACTGTTATTGGAGCTTTGGAATAGACCAGTGGTGGCGAACCTATGGCACGCGTATCACAGCTGACATAGAAAAAAATATTGGCACACGAGAGAAATAGTAATTTTTGTTAATTGCCTGGCATTTCAAACTGTGAACATTTTTAAACTTTGGCACGTGGCCATAAAAAGGTTTGCTACCTCTGGACTAAACCAAGGGGAATTGAAGAAGTTGATTCCCCTGGACTAGACCATCGGGAATTTTCCTTGAATTTCGGAAAAGTCTTTGGCTATATTTTGTGTCAGACTATGAAGAACAGAAGACATCATTGGAATTTAAATTTTCTTTTGATTTTGGACCACAGTATTAGAAGTGGAGTTTTTACTAAATTTTCAGAAATACCGTTATATGGATTATGGACCAAACCTTGAGAAACTGAAGAAGTTGCTGGAAGATTTGGAATTTCCTCAAGATTTTCAAAAATATTGAAACTTGATTTTGGACCACAAATGAAATTGTCCATGTATCACATGGAAAATTCTTATATTCTCCTTAATTTTTGGAAAACCTACAGCTGACATTTTGTACCGAACAGAACTAAAAAATTTTCCGAAAAAATTGCATTGCGAAACCAACACGGTCAGATTTTAGATTTGAATCTTATCTAAAGGAGGATTTATTTCCAATATCGTTCGATATTCAAATAATACTCGTCCACATTATATGGTTCTATAATAATTAAGCCGCACAGTTCCTTTTTAAACTTTATAAAGTTTGTTATATGCTTAATATATGCTGGCAATTTGTTATAAAGTTTAATATTGCTGCATGGTGGGCTGCTTTCAGTCATCACCAGAATATGTTTGAGTATGTCATGAGTTCTTTGTTGTACCTTGTATGACCTTCACTCGGTTTGTGAGAACTTGTAAATAAGTGCCTGTATTTAACTATGAACAGGATACTTTCATATATGTAGATGAACGCAGTAGTTAGTATTTAGCCCTTTTAAAAACACCACTGCATGATTCGCGGTATTTTAAGTTTTCTAGAATACGGAGGGCTTACTTCTGTATTCTGGTTCGTTACGTAACAAGTTCGTTATGTAAATGCTGTTACCCCAGAAGATGATTACAAATTTTATATATGATTGGAAGTTAGAGAAGTACACTAGCCTCAGAACTTGATCATCTACATATCGCTGTTGGACTCGCAATGCAAAAACTGCCCTGTTCAGTTTATTAGTTACATGGTCGACCTGTGACGACCACTTAAGTGTATTGTCAATATACAGTCCAAGGAGTCTTACTGATTGGTCTACCTTTATTACATCATTTCCCATTCGGATTTCTTGAGGGTAACTCGAGGTGCTTCTATTAGTTTGCAGGATGATGCACTTCGTTTTATTTTTGTTTAATACTAATTTATTATTAGTAACGCCCGGTCATCAATGACATTGCTAGACCAGCATTCCGACTAATGTCCTCTACTGACTTGTTAATTAATAGCACAGTCGTATCTTCGGCATAATTTACCATTGTATGCTGCGGGATGATGGGTATTCAGAGCATATCATAAATAAATAATGCGAAGAGCAGTGGTCCTATAGTATTGCCTTGTGGTATCTCCATGTTGATTATTCTTGCGTTGGAAGACCAATTAATGGGTACAATCGTTGGAGAAAGGTTTCCTTTGGAGTTTTTTTTTTAAGTTTGGTCGAATGTGGATAGCGGGTTATTAACCCTTCATACACTCCGGTCAAGTAGTCTATTGTATTTAGCCCACATTTTTTCTTTATAGGCCTAGAAACCTAGATGTTATTTAAATTGGCGTAAATTAATTACACATTTGTCTTCTGGTACAAATGCGGCCGACACGGAATCGCTCCCGGGGTCGAACCCGGGACCTCCAGATTTGTCAGTTAACGCTCTAACTTTGTGGACTATGAGGCCAACTTTCTTTAGAGTTGGTTAGTGAAGTTGACAATTGAAGTTGACAAGCTAGAGAGTTGGTGAGTGAAAGTTGACAATTCCTATAAATTTAACAATACTGAGTAAATTGAACTGGATATTTGCGGTAATTTTAAAAATAATTTTAGCAATGTGTCAAAAAAGTCACTTGTAGGACATAATTTGCAACTATTAACTACAATACTTTATCATCATCAGCATTAGCTCCACATCTCTAGGACTTTGGCCATCCGATCACCTTCATTACACTTAGATTCTCATCCACTTGGTCCAAATATTTTATTCTTGACCTGCGTCGCGGCCTTTTCCTTGCTGGAATTTGTCGTGTGATAAGTTTTGCTGGCTATGAAACCTTCATTAGCTCGATATGTCCTATCCATCTTAATCTTACAATTTTTATTGTACGAACTACATCCGGGTGTTCATATAGGCGGTATAGTCCATTGTTGTATCGCCGTCACCACTCTTCGTTTTTCTGTACGATTTTCTTCTTCCTTTAATTTTGGCCTACTATGAACCACGAGAAATAATTTCTCATGATTCAGTTTTTCTCTTCTTTCTTCCCTTCCAATACTCTTTCATTTTTTCTCCATTTCTCCATTTTTTCTCTTCTCTCCGTTCATTTTGCTCCTGTATTCTTTTTTGTCTTTTCTTTAAAAGCCTGAAATCCTCTGATCTTCTTTCTTAATTATTCTCTTCTCTCTACCTCTTCTTCATCTATTTCCATTTCTTCAGTGTCTTTCCTGACCTCCTTGATTCATGTTATCAGTGTATTGATGTTTCTATCTGATGTTTCTATTCTGATGATTCTATCGAAGTAGTTATATATAAATTTTTTTAATTGGAAGGCCAGTTCCATTTTTTCTGCTCTTGCAAGGACTGCTTCTTTGTCCAGGGCGTTTGGTTGGATTATTTATCTCAGGTATTTGAACTTGTTGACCCTTGGTTTTACCATATTTTGTTGTGATCTGTCATGGTGCATCTATTCTGTTTGTCAAATATTCTGTATTTTCATATGATATTTGTATACCCGCATTATCTGCCGTCTCTTTCAGTATATTGATTTGTCTTCTAGTGTCTTCCATGTTTGATGATGTGTCTTCCGCTAGCACGGCCAGGTCGTCCGCAAAAGCTAGACAGTCTATTTTCCACTGTATGCAACCCATTCCATATGGGTTGCATGCAGTTAGGTCCTCCTCGGTTAGGACCCGCCGAGGAGACATTTTCAACCAGGGAGGCACTAACCGCCCCGGCAGCCCATCCTGAAGGAATGCAATATTTACCCGTAACTATTCTCTTCCTCCGTTTCTTCATTACCTTTTCCAGTACACAGCTGAAGAGTAGTGGGGAAAGCCCATCTCCCTGTCTCACTCCTGTTTCGATCTGAAAAGGTTCTGATATCTCTCCCATAAATTTTACTTTTGACTTAGTGTTTGTTAGGGTTTTTCTTGTGATTGCGATTGATTTGTCATCGGCTCCGAATTTTTCCCGGGAATTGAATAGTGTATTTTTATCCAAAGAGACGTACACTTTTTGAAGTCCACGAATGTCACATGTATGTCTTTGGCCCTTAGTCTCTTGCACCTTATTAAGAGTTTCAGGTTTAGTATCTGTTCGGCCCAGGATCTTCCGCTCCTGAATCTTCAATGGTAGTCACCTAATTGTGGGTCCAGTTGGACCTCCAATCTGTTTTGTAATGCTTTGGATATGATCTTGTATGTTACTGAAAGTAATGAAATTCGTCTATAGTTTTTTGCATCCGATTTCTCTCCTTTTTAGGGTTCCGTACCGTAAATGGAACCCCTATAGGATCACGTTGTTGTCCGTCTGTCTGTCTGTCTCTCTGTTCGTCCGTATGTCTGTCTGTCAAGACCATTTTTCTCAGGAACGCGCAGAGGTAACAAGTTGAAATTTGTAACAAATACTCGGCTCTGCGGTCTGTTTCAGCTGTGAAAAAATCAAACTTGTAAGTCAACGCGATTAAAAGATATGACCGTTTATGTCGCATTTTTTTGCGATTTCACAAGGGAATCAAAACCTATAGGGTACTTCCCGTTGACCTAGAATTATGAAATTTGGCAAGAAGCGGTGTCTTACAGCACATGTAAAGAGAAAAATGCGAATTTACTATTAGAAACTTATGAAAATACACTAATGTGTTGCGTGGCATTGTCAGGCACCAGAAGCATATGGGTTGCATATAGTTAGGTCCTCCTCGGTTATGTCCTCCTCGGTTATGTCCTCCTCGGTTAGGTCCCGCCGAGAAGACATTTTCAACCAGGGAGGCACTAACCGCCCGGGCAGCTCATCCTGAAGGAATGTGGCGCATAACATAACATAACAACAAAAGGTGGCGCATACTGAAAAGTGGAAAAGGGGGTTTAGTGAGCGTTTCCACCAAACCACAATAAAAAACAGTTACTATTGTTAGAGACAAACTAATCCCCATTATGCAACAGCAGGATGCAGAGGCAAAATTGAGCAGTAAAAACAAATAGTGAAGTTCCAGAACCCCTAAAAACTCATAGTGAATATAGGGTAGAATTTCATCGTACGACAGCGACATCTTGAGGTTATGCTTGCAGCGGTACTAAGATGGTCGTGATTTCAGGAGGGCCACTTGTCAAGTTAACTGAATGTGCTTGCTACGTCCTCCACAAAAAAAAGATACCTTACTTACAAGTTTGTACGGAACCCTCGGTGCGTGAGTCACAACTCGCACTTGGCCGGTTTTTTTTGTGTATTGGATGGATAATGGCTGTTTTCTACTCTTCCGGTATTTCTTCTGTTTCCCAAATGTTTTGTATTATATCATGTACACTTTGGACTGTCTTGGTATCTAGGTTTTCCCACATTTCTGCTACTATAGAGTCCTCTTCTGGGCCTTTATCATTTTTAAGTTCTTTAATAAACTGTTGGATTTCTGTTAAGTTCGGAGATTCGGAGTTTTCGAATTTATACTTCGGATTTAGTTTCGGGAATCTCACTTTTGGCTCGTCATAGTTTAATAGTTTTTTGAAGTATGTCGCTAGTAATTAGCAGTTTTCTTGATTATTCAGTGCTAATTTTCCTTCTTCATTTTTTAAGCATAACTTTGGTGGTCGATATCCCTGCAGGTTTTACCTCAAAATTTTACAGAATGTTATTGTGTTGTTCTTTTCAAAGTCTTTTCATCAATTTGTTGTAGTTGGGTCTTATCAAAATTCTGGTCTTACCAGGCTCCTTTTGATTTGGCATTTGGTACCTCTGGATAGAGTGTCCGTTTTTTGATGTCGCGTTAGACCTTAATATGTTTTATTTGCAAGGCGCAGCCTTTTTATTTCCTTATTGCAGCAGTTCGTGTTCGTAATTTGGGAGTCCCTGATATATTAATTCCGATACGCCGTCGATTTTAGCGTGTTCTGAGTTACGTTTTGTACTTGCGCGTCCCGTGTAGATGTAAAAATGTATTTTCTCTGACCTTTTTTTACTACTAGACCCATCCTTTTTCCTGCTATTTCATTGACTGTGAATGCTTGGATGATCTTATTTTTTGAGTTAGTTATTATATCTACATCGTCCGCGGATGCTAGTATCTGTTCTAACTTCTTGATTATCGCGCTTACTTTGTTTACTCCAGACTCCAGCAAACCACAACATCTGGTACTATTTGCGAAGGTAACCTTCTCAAAATTGGAAAGCACAGTTAGTATCCAAAATAGTAAATCAAGATCTTGTACTACATACACCGGATTACTGCGAGGAGATGCCTTATCGTGCAGATTATTTAACATCGCTCTTGAAAATGTAATCAGAGTTTATATTTTCAAGAGCGATGTTAAATAATCTGCACGATAAGGCATCTCCTTGCAGTAATCCGGTGTATGTAATACAAGATCTTGATTTACTATTTTGGATACTAACTGTGCTTTCCAATTTTGAGAGGGTTACCTTCGCAAATAGTACCAGATGTTGTGGTTTGCCCAGTTTAATCATTACTTCAATTAGCGTTTTTCAATTGACCGTGTTATACGCGTTTCTGTTCAAGCCAACAAATAGGTGGTGTGTGTCAATGTTATATTACCGAGGTCAGTATTTTGTAGGCAATATCGAGAAGAGTTATGCCTCTGTAATAGTTGGTGATCTTTTATATGTATCGGTATGAGTATGCCCGTGTTCCACTCCTGTGCTATAACTTTAAGTTGCCAGATTTCTGCTATGAGTTCTTGGATGCATGTCGCTAGTTCTTTACCTCCTGTCTTGATCATCTCCGCTGTTAATAAAAATAATGATAAAAATATATTTCAAAACATATTTAGCACAAGGGGCCTGAAATTGGTTTTAAGCAAAGAGCCATTTTCTAAAAAAAAAAAAGCAAATCTTACAGAAGAGCCGAAGGGATAATAATATAAAAAATGATATTTACTAATATTTTACTTGTTTTATAGATATCTTTTCAAATATTGTAATATAAATAATTAGCGAACAATTTTATAAAATGAATACAAAGATAAGTGAGAATTTTACGATTGAACTGGTGCACAAATTTATTTTGTATCAGGTTTGTAATTTTAAGTTTAAACTTTTAAGGCTAACGTCGTTGAGTTGAACTCAGTTGAACTCCTTCAGAAGAAACCAGAGGAAAAAAATTAGTTCCGAGATAACTAAAATTAATATGCAGTTGACGAGCTCATTGGAATAAGGTGACAAGCCACCAATTAACAAACTTGGGTAAACGTGCTAAGAAGTTTCATAAAATTGTAGAAAATCTGTCAATCCTTGTTGTAATTTCTACGTATTTTTAATGGATGGATTAGCTCATACACTGATATAAATCCACTGATAATATCAAGTAGCTACCCCACACATTTCGATTTAAAAAAAAAAATTAAAAATAAGGTGGATTATCATTTTATTGCAAAACTAAATTATTACATTTTCTTAAGATTTACGAAAAAACAATAACTATAAAAACGTAAGTAGCTTCCATGTAGAAGAAAAACTGTATCTGTCAATAAGTTCTGCATTTTCTGTTTCATTTTATACCTCAGACAAAATTTAGAAAGTTTAGACTGTTATAAAAAGGATAATGAACGAGTGGAAAGTACGAAAAGAAATATTTCACATTCTGTATTCGCAGCAATTTTTACTTCCTCTGTGTATTTTGCCTTGAGTACATTCAAAGATATAGCAAGAGGTCTTCCCTTTTTTACAATACTCAGCTATTTATATTCTCCGCCTGTATGTTTAACAAAAATTGACATTGTGTTTTCTGCTCTAAATTGAAAGGAATATGCCTCCGAAAAGTCTAAGTTCTGCCCATCCATGTTCTTCTTTATACTTGCTAGAATAGGCTCAAAATCTAAAAAGTTGTTCTGCTCCAACTGTGACGACAAATGAAGTTTTGGAATTCGATTCTTTGATGACTTGGTACCATCCTTCGGGAGAGTAAATGATAGGGCCATATTTTCTATGCCCTATTTCAATAAGGGAAAGCCCCTATCAGACGGCTAGTGGGTATGGCCACTCACTAAAAAATGATGTGTAATAGAATTTAACTTTTTTTCCTTCACCACTATAAGCCAGAAGGCCATCATCTGGAAGTTCTTATTTTGGACAGTTGTTCGTAAAAATGACCAGATCTTTTACCAGATCATGACCAGATCGATCATTCTTGTTACTGAGAAATTTTAGCAACACAGAAGCAACTTCGTTGGACCCACGCTTGGCTTTATTCTCAGTCCACAAGTACATGTACCCCTGCCCCGCCATGTAATCATGAACGCCAAGGTTATATAACCAAATTTTTCGGTAGTAAAATGCCGGTCTACTAGTTAATTTTGGAATAGGCATAGCCTGCTGAAAGTTGAAAGAAATAACACATTTTTTGGACCACTCTTTGAGTGTTCAGAATCTGATTTGAGGAGATTTTGCATTGCCTTAGCTCTGCTCTTGTGTAGATTCAATGAGGTTGTCAACAGTGTTCCCTCTAATTTTGTGTGACCTGTGTGCGCACTTTTTTAAGTGTGTGCAATTTTTTCCAAAATAAAAAAAAATGTGTGCGGCAATTAAAAAAAGCGCATATAATTAAAAAGTCCTGTGAAGTTAGCAACCGAATTTGCAAAAATATAATATTACATCGGAGTTCCCGGCAGATATGAAATAGTTCTAGAGTACTTTGTGCAAAATTTCAATAGTTCTGCAGAATTTCGCGAAAAAAATGGTTTGCGAAGATTAGATTTGCGAAAAATTAGACTTCACCTGACTTCACTGAAGATGAAAAAAAATCGCGCGACAGTTCTGTTTGTAGTTCCCAGTACATTTTGAAAACCGCGGAACAGTTCTGTTTGCGATTCCCGATAGAACTCTTAGAGTTCTATCGAAAGTCCTTATAACATTTTTCTGTAAAATTAAAAATTGAAAATTTTGCGAAAAATTGGATTTTACCGACGCGACGAAGTGAAGAGAAAAAAATCGCGCAATAGTTCTGTTTGCAGTTCCTGGTAGAACTCTTAGAGTTCTATCGAAAATCCTTATAACATTTTTCTCCAAAGTTAAAAATTCAAAAGATATGCGAAAAATTAGACTTCACCGATGCGACGAAGCAAAGAGAAAATATTCGCGCAATAGTTCTATCAATATCGTTCGTTTTCAACGTTTATTTTTACATTAAAACAAAGCTCAAAAACACTGTTTCACTAAATTCAACACATTAAGAAAACGAGAAGTCTGATATAGCACGTCCGAGCAAAGCAGTGCCATTTCGGCTGGTGTTGCTTGTCGAGAAAGCAATAACTATTTTTTCGAATAGGAGGCTACACCACGAATATCTAAAACGAGAGTCCGACCATTGCGTCCCTTCAGAAAGAGTCGATCTCAAAAGCACCGACGACCAAGCGGCGTTTTGAATCTTTCTTCTTTGTTGTCGGCAGATAGTTTTAGGGCCGCACGAAAATCTGCGCGCCGAGCTTGTACAATTTTATTAAGAAAATGTGCACATTTTGCAGTAAACCAACGAATTCAAATATGAACACAACTGTTTCGCTAGTATTTACTTTTTCACTTCAATGGTGAATTAGAAATTCAATCGTGAACTTGTATTTTTCGTATATCTTTCCAATTTTTAACTTTACAGAAAAATGTTATAAGGATTTTCGATAGACCTCTAAGAGTTCTATCAGGAACTGCAAACAGAACTATTGCGCGATTATTTTCTCCTTGCTTCGTCGCATCGGTGAAGTCTAATTTTCCCATATCTCTCGATTTTTTAACTTTGGAGAAAAATGTTATAAGGATTTTCGATAAAACTCTAAGAGTTCTACCAGGAACTGCAAACAGAACTATTGCGCGATTATTTTCTCTTTGCTTCGTCGCATCGGTAAAGTCTAATTTTTCGCGAATCTTTCGAATTTTTAACTTTGAAGAAAAATGTTATAAGGATTTTCGATAGAACTCTAAGAGTTCTACCAGGAACTGCAAACAGAACTATTGCGCGATTATTTTCTCCTTGCTTCGTCGCATCGGTGAAGTCTAATTTTCCCATATCTCTCGAATTTTTAACTTTGGAGAAAAATGTTATAAGGATTTTCGATAGAACTCTAAGGGTTCTACCAGAAACTGCAAACAGAACTATTGCGCAATTATTTTCTCTTTGCTTCGTCGCATCGGTAAAGTCTAATTTTTCGCGAATCTTTCGAATTTTTAACTTGGAAGAAAAATGTTATATGGATTTTCGATAGAACTCTAAGAGTTCTACCAGGAACTGCAAACAGAACTATTGCGCGATTTTTTTCTCTTTGCTTCGTCGCAACGGTGAAGTCTAATTTTCCCATATCTCTCGATTTTTTAACTTTGGAGAAAAATGTTATAAGAATTTTCGATAGAACTGTAAGAGTTCTACCGGGAACTGCAAACAGAACTATTGCGCGATTATTTTCTCTTCACTTCGTCGCGTCGGTAAAGTCCAATTTTTCGAAAAAATTTCTATTTTTAATTTTACAGAAAAATGTTATAAGGATTTTCGATAAAACTCTAAGAGTTCTACTGGGAACTACAAACAGAACTGTCGCGCGATTTTTTTTCATCTTCACTTCGTCGCATTGCTGAAGTCTATTTTTTCGCAAATCTTTCTAATTTTTAGCTTAGCAGAAAAAAATTATAAGGATTTTCGATAGAACTCTAAGAGTTCTATCGGGAATCGCAAACAGAATTGTTCCGCGGTTTTCAAAATGTCAATTTTTGCAGAACTTTTTGCAAAATTGATCAAGTACTCCAGAACTATGGTCGAGGTACAGGAATATGTAAAAAACGCAGTTTTTCTCAAAAGTGGTTGCAAGCTCAATTTTGGTATTTTCCATTTTTTTAGCGAAATTCTGCAGAACTATTGAAATTTTGCACAAAGTACTCTAGAACTATTTCATATCTGCCGGGAACTCCGATGTAATATAGTATTTTTGCAAATTTGGTTGCTAACTTCACAGGACTTAATTAAAAGATACAATAATAATAAATAATAATTAATATTCAGCTAAATTTTGTACGTACTTATACGCATTGACTCGATCTTACAGCATACCACTTGTACTACATACATTTCAACGGAACACAATGAAAAAAACTACCTTAAAGTCAAGTCAAATTATTAGTTCGTGAAGACAGAATTTAGCTAATTACTGTGGCTTTCTCTTTCCATTCAAATGAAAAATAAGAAAATTTAATAATTACGATGTGTGATCTAATTTTTTTAATTAAGACATTTGACAAAACAAAGAAACAAGAACAACAATTCACAATTACTTATTATTGAACAATTTTAGAATTAAGGATTATATTTTTTAATAATGGTTTTTATTTTTTTTATAACTTCTCTATCCTGTCTTTTGGTTTTAACCACTCTGTATAGACTTTACTTAAATTTACATTGTTTCCGTTATTCATATATGATTTTACTCTCATCAGCATATCAGAACAGAGTTTTCATGCAATCAATTTCTATATTTCGTTTTTCTAGACCATCATTAAATTATGGTCATACGACCATCAAATGGTATCCAATCTTCTACTGTATCCGTTGGAAACCATGCCATGTTTCCAAGATATTTTTCCTAAATTTTATTAATTCTTGCATGAGCAAATTGAAAAGCATCTACGGGTGTTAATTCGCGGCGTTGAAAAAATTGACATAAAGCACTGAGTTCTTCTAAAATTGAAGACAGAAGTTCTAAATTTATTTGAAATTCAATGTTGTTTAACTTTTTGAAGAAAAATTGGAAATTGGATCGTTTCGATTTTTCTTGTGGCTTTTACTTCTTTCCATGCATCCGAAGTATATAAATTTTCTCAGTATGAAACACAATATTGTTGTACCCAATGTGGTACATTTTGCTTTAATTTAGCTGCTACACCAGGCCTGGGCAAATAGCGGCCCCTGGCGACATTGTATGTGGCCCGCGATGCATTTTAAAATTTACTTTAATTAAAAAATATATCTACGTATAATATAAACAAGTTGGTTTCCAAAAAAAGGCTGGTTTCGTGATTGTGCTAAAATATTACTTCACTGAGAAAGCAATTACAAATTTAGCTACATATTTCCCACAACCAATGATCTTAATTCATATTCCAACATAACTACAAAAAATCTCAAAAGCGTGTCAATGCCCACTGCGACTACCTTCAACCTTCCAATCATCTTCTATAGTCATTAGGTCCATAGTTGGGTATAGGCCTTTCCCAATTGTTTCCATCTTTTCCTATTCTGTGCTAGTTAGATTCATACTAGTCTGGCTGTTGCTAAGAGGTCATCATACCATATTAATTTATGATCTCCATTCTATGATTCGCCTGTCCCATTTCATCCTATCACTCCTTGCAACGTAACCTGTGCATCTTCATTTGTTGATTTCAATTTTCTCTCCAATATTGGTGACTTTGGTTACTGCTAATATTCTTTCGTTTCGCTATCTGTACCTATTTGTAATCCCCATCCTTGACCTCTTCATTGCTTTTTGTGCAGTTTCTAGTGCCATATGTCATCACAGGTAAAATGCACTGTTCAAAAACTCTTGGTTTAGATGTTGAGCTATTTTCTTATTTCACAGGATGAATGATAGTTTGGCGAAAGCCACCCATCCTAGCCTTATTCTCCTTCTTATTTTTCCCTTCTCTTTGGTTTGGTTGATAGTAAGTTTCTGTCCTAGGTACATGTATTCTTACACCTTTTTGACTTTCTGTCCTACCATCATTATTGGTTCTGTTCTTAAGTACATGATCTGGGTTTTTGAAAGGTTCATTTTCAGCTCTATTATTTTATATTCTCTTTGTTGGTCTGCAATTATTGTTGATTTAACAAATATTCTCCACAATGTGCCAAGCAAATAATATCCTCAGCACATCTTAGATTGGTTAGTCGAGTTTCATTGATGTTGATAACTTTGTCGTTCCAGCAAGTTTTCTTAAAAATCTTTTCAAATGCTAAAGTGGAGAGTTTTGGAGATAAGGAGTCACCTTGTTGTACTTCTCTTTCAAGTTGGACAGGTTTAGATTTTTCGTGGATAATGTAAGTTAAGGTTGCTTCTTTTTGGTATTCGTCGAATTTTCTCTCTAGTCTGTTGGTGATTATTTTTGTTAATAATTTGTATACATGTGACATTAGACTGATCAGCCTGTAATTTTCAATCTTGTTGTTATCATCGTTTTTTGTAGATTAGGACCACGTTATCGTTTTTCCGTTGTTTTGGTATTTTCCTCGTCTTTAGGCATTTGTTTAGTAGTTTCGTAATTTTCTTTATTAGATATTCTCTTCATACTCATATCATTTCCACCGTGATATTCTCATCTCCAATTGCTTTATTGAATTTCATGTTGTTCAAAGTAGTTTTTACTTCTTCTATTATCTCCTAATATACCTACTACAATTTCATAGACACTGCACATTAAAATAACTAATAAAATAGAATTTTTTAATGCGACTCAAGATTAAATTTTCATCAGCAATGTGTCCCTACAGCCAAAAGCCCTGTCCACCCCTGTGCTACACCATTTCGTTTTCCAAGCATTACGGATGCGCCATCAGATGGAAACATAAGCAGCATTTGCAAATCAATTTGGATATCTTTAAATTAAATTGGATTTTTTAATTGGATTATCCCACCGAAGACAGTTTTATATTGATCAGATTTTCTAAACTGAAAATTAAACCAGAAATTTGGTTGTTGCAATGTCTGTGCTCATCAACAATTAAAGTATGAAAATGTGCATTTCAATTTCATTTAATATTTTAGTTTTTACAACAGTACTCAACACTTCCAAAAATAAAAAAGCATAGTTCTACTACGCCAACTTTCTAAAATATGAACGTATTTTGCCATGTGATTATTTATTTCTCGCACCGAAAGTAAAGATATGTTCATTTTAATTGCCAATAATAGATTATCAATTAAAATTGCGCAAAAAAATTTTTTTTCGCGCAAATATCTGTCATGTGCGCTATGTCTAAAATCAATGTGCGCGCGCACAAGCGCACAGCTTAGAGGGAACACTGGTTGTCAATCTGTCCCGTTCTTGAACGTCGTTATTTCGTTTATCAGTAGCAAGTTTATTGTGAGTTACATCACTTATGTCTGATTTAGGAAGTTTAAACCCTATGTTATATTCAGTACAAAAAAATTTCGATACGAATTTTCTTTTACAGACACAATGCTTTGCTCTTCACACCATGGAATATAAAATTCTTTATAGAGACGAGCCATCGTCATATGGCAGTTGAGAAAGGTCTTGCCTCTTGCCCATATTATCTATTCGGCTATAGTGTTTCTGATATTTTGGTAGTGTGTGTATGTAGTGTAATATGTTTTCTAACAGATTGCTTCTGTTCATTGCTCATCTTGGTCTGTTTCCATGTTTTCCTCGACCATCTTTTACTGGAACAGAATTTCCCTGTGATTTCATCGACACAATATGGTTGATTCTTCCTTGTTGCATTCCATGGACCTTCATAAATTCGACTTTGCTTATTTTGATACTCCGACCATCAACAGAAACTGTATATTCAGCAGTGAATTTTCTGCAAGATTCCTGTAGCTTCTGTTTCTTCTTATAAGATCTCTTCTTATTTTGTATGTTGATACATCCAAAAAGGTAACTGTTGTAGTAGGTAGTGTTGTAGTAGGTCATGCGAACCCAAATCCCAAAACTTATTAAAAATACTTTCCTGTGTGTTGTTTAATAACTGTCTGCAATTTTTAATGCACCTACAGAGCGATCCCAACTCACGTGCGTGGACAAGTTTTTTAGTTCTGGCAGTTAAATACTCCAGACCCAAATTACGGCTTTTTCAGCTTTTCACTCTTTCATAACTACCTTTTTTTTTACTTTTTTGGCTTGTCATATTGTTTCGAGAAAAAATGCCATTTTTAATCGTAATGTGGTTTATCACCTTATTCCAGTAAGCCCTTCAATTAATTGTAGTCATTGCCTGGTGCTTTGCTGTTCTTCAACCGTTGAATGGCTTTCTCTATATCTATGAGGATTGTTATTTCGTTCTGCATTTTGATTTAGGTTCATCCTAGCTTGACTGATATCCTCCTTGTTGTTGGTGTTCAAGCGTTCTTCGAAAGGCCCACTGGTGTAATACCTCATCTGTTTCACAGATAATGTTTCTTTGTCTGTCTCTGCACATAGTGATTTTTGGGTTGAACTATTTTCTATTGTTATTCAGTTTTTCCTTAGAGTTTATTTACTACAACACTTCTAAAAAAAAAACGACTAATCTGTATAGTTTATATGAATAAGGAAATCAAAACGTCAAGTTTAGATATCTATATTATAAAATTTAGTATGTAACACGCATCAAAATTAAGCTCTTTCTTATGACCACTGAGCTTGTCCATAACTCCAGTCAAATCGAGTATGATACCCCGTGATGTCGTTGGGCCCCAAGCCCCAGGTGGTCAACTGTCACTACTACGTGACAACCGAAGACAACCGTGACAACCGAAGATGTTTTGTGTCTGCTAGTAAATGCCAAAGCTTCAGAGTTAATCTGGATTAAAAAGACAAGATTAGACAAGACTAAACAAGAGTACACACGTCCAGACAAGAAGTGGACAAAAACTGAAGAAGACTAGATAAGACTAGATTAAGACGGGAAAACTAGATAATTGAACAAGAACTAGTCTATAACTGGAAAAAAAATGGATGAGAACTGTTCAATAACTGAAGAAGAACTGTTCTAAAACTGGACAGGAAGTGTTCAATAACAGGACAAAAACTGTTCTATAATTGTACAATAACTGTTCAATAACTCGACAAGAACTGTTCAATACCTGGAATGGATGAGAACTGTTCAATAACTGAAGAAGAACTGTTCTAAAACTGGACAGGAAGTGTTCAATAACAGGACAAAAACTGTTCTATAATTGTACAATAACTGTTCAATAACTCGACAAGAACTGTTCAATACCTGGACAAGAACTGTTCTATAATTGTACAAGAACTGTTCAATAACTCGACAAGAACTGTTCAATAACAGGACAAAAACTGTTCTATAATTGTACAAGAACTGTTCAATAACTCGACAAGAACTGTTCAATAACTGGACAAGAACAAGAACTGGATAAAAACTGAAACAAACCGAACAAGAATTGGACAAAAACTTGACAAGATTTGAATAAGAATTGGACAAGAACTATTCAAAAACACTTATAGAACTGGAAAAAGAAACTGGTAAAGAACTAGATAAGAACTGGACAAGAACTGGATAAAAACTGGACGAAACTAGATAAGCCTAGAAAAGACTCGATTAAATTAACCCTTAGCTACATGTGCTAAATCTATGAAATCTAAATAAATCTTTCATAGTAGCGTATCTACACGCTAGCGAGTATTTCCCCGCACTTCGATTTTCATGTTTTTTCTCTATTTTAATTTTCTCTATTTAACTCTATTTTAATCTATTCTATTTTTAACGTTCTGTCTTAGTAGAAGCTATGTGTATTTATATGTTTCTATAATTTTTTTTAACGAAAGATGTAAGTACATGAACAATTGTGCACGTAACTCAATGTTTATTAAAAATGAACAAGGAAGCCTTAAAACGAAAGATGATTTTTCTTCTATGGAAGAGTGGATTTTCTACAGTTCCAAAAGTCAGTCTATTTCTTCGTCGTTTGCTCCGTTGCGATATTCGTTGAATTTTATTACCATCGGGCAATGCGTAGCGCTTGTTCACTGTCTTGTTTTTTCTATGCTTCCAACACAGGAAACAAGGACACGAATTATGTTTTCCAGAAACCAGTATTTTTAATACTATTTTACTTGTTTCATAGATTTAGTTTCACATCTTGTAAAATAAATAATTAGCAATTTAATAAAAATGAATACAAAGATAAGCGAGAATTTTTACGAGTGAAACGGTGCACAGATTTGTTATGTATCAGGTTTGTAATTTGAGGTTTAAACTTTCAAGGCGAACGTCGTTGAGTTTCGAACCTCAGTTGGACAACTGCTTCAGCATGGTTGGGTTCCGTAGACATCCTAAACGAATATTTAGAAACTCGAAGAAACTAGATTTTTAATTAGTTTCAAATTTTTAGCGCCAAAATGGTATCTCTTACGATTGGTGGAAACAAGTTAAACGATTGCGCTGCTACCTTCAAGTTATTCAAACAACAGTTTCTGTCATCACATATTTCCAGTTTCAAATTGTGTTTTTTTAAATAAAACTGATCGATGAAGCTTAAAATGTAGTGCAATAGTTTCCTGAGTGGATTATGTAAGTAGACTAATAGTTAGTTTTTTTTTTTTGCGGAACGTGGAAAAATTGTGTTCTTATGTATAGCAGTGTCCACTGGCAATTAACTTCAGCAATTCCTTGCAGAAGTCAATTGGCGATTGTTTGTGCAGACTGCAATTACTCTATTTGTAAGTCGCTTTTAGAAGTTTAAGTTAACTTCTGCAAGAGCTTGCAGAACCGTATCGACAGAAATTGCATGTAAATTACTTGAGCAAGATCTGTCAAACAAGTTGCCTAGCTGCAGAAAAATACGAGTTGCGTTTATTATGTTGTTGCTAGAAAATAAAAAAAAAAAACGCAAGATGTGGGTACGATATTCGATATTGAGACGTGATGATTTAGGTCTTAAGAACCAATTATTAAAGAGAAGTTCCTGTGACCTCTTGGGCAAATTGTGTTTTGATATTATGTAGCTTTCGATTGATTTCAAAAGCCGTAGTATTTATTTCCTCTGCTAAACACTCTAACGCAACGTTTTTCTTAATTTTATTTTTATATTTTTTTACTAGCTGTGTCTAGGTGTTTTACTAGCTGTGTTTACTACCTTCGGCAATTGTAGCCATTAGCATTTCTCCGTCTTGGAAATATTGCCTATACTTATTCAGCAGCTCTCTGTCCGATGTTCTCAGCCCTGGTACAAATTCAGCCCTACATCCCCTCGGTATGTACCTTCTTGATATTTGCTTTACTGTGTCTACGAAATCCTTGTAGTTCTCCGGTGTTGGTGTAATTTGTGCGAGAGCCCTGTCCAGTTCTGTCTTGTATGGGTCCCATTTCGATTTTTTAAAATTAAAACGTCTTTTGAAAGATACAGTATGGAGTTTGACTATAGCTTCGGTATGTGTTGCATGACTATTTTCCTGCATTGGGCTTCAATATTCTTGGATACGAATATGTTGTCGGGGTTGTATCCTCTTCTCCATCGGCCGCTGTCAAATCAGGCTGATTGTTTTGGGTAGTGGATTAGCGTCAGATTGTCAGTTTCTGCCCATTGTTCTAGAGCTTCGACGTTATTGTCAGTCGCACTATAGCCCCAGCTGGTGCTATCACAGTTAAAATCATCCATCACCACTCTTGTATGCTGGTCTCTTTGTTGCGTGGCTCTTCGAATATGAAATCTGCGTTGGGTAGCTTGTACACAGATGTTACAGAGAATCTGGGAGTTCCAATTGTTAGTACTTCGATGTCATTATTTTCCGACAATTCAGCGGGTAGTACGTTTACCCTTGAGTTGGCAAAAATTGCGCTACCGTAGCGATCGTGTGGTCTCTCGAGTATCAATTGCATGTCCTCTATCTTTGGGCGCCGCCTTGCTATTTCGCAATGTGTTTCCTGGACCAATATCTGGGAGTTCAAATAGTATGTAATAATAGTAATATGCAGTATGTCGCAATTCATCTCTCTGCACAGGTCACTAAGCAAAGTCTCCTTTTGGCTTGTTATTCCCTCGATGTTAATCGAGATCGTAACCAGGTGTGGCACTGGTAAGAGCCATTAGTAATCATTTTTGTTTTTCGCTGATCCGGTGTTGGATGGATTGACCGTTGAGACAGTCATGTGCAACGTTCCCAGGGGACGCCCCGTTGCTTTTATTAAAATCTTCGTGGAAGTTCCTTCCTTGTCCCCCTGTGCAAGAAATGTAATTGTAGAAGAACTGTTCAATAACTCGACAAGCACTGTTTAATAACTGGACAAGAACAAGAACGGAATAAAAACTGCACAAAAACTAGAATTGGACAAAAAAATACAAGATTTGAATAAGAACTGGACAAGAACTATTCAAAAACACTTATAGAACTGGGAAAATAAACTGGTAAAGAACTAGATAAGAACTGAACAAGAACTGGATAAAAACTGGACGGAACTGGATAAGCCTAGACAAGACTAGATTAAATTAAACCTTAGCTACACGTGCCAATAGCTATTTTATCCAAGTTTTAGGACTAATTTTAGGCCGCAAATTCTACTTCTATCAGAGTTAATAAATCTAGATAATGCAAGTTAGTCTAATAAAATTAGACACACAAGTGTTGATTATAGAGATAAGATTTATACAGAATTTAGTTTCGACCAAATGGAATAAATATTTGGAGAGTAATGCCGAGAAGATTTTCAATATTGGAATGTTGATGGCGCAAGCATGAAAGAAAGTGTTGAATAAATCGATCCACTTTGAAAAATAAACTAAGAAAGCGATAAAATAAATCATATGTTGCATGGATCTGTGCAATTCCGCAAGAACGATATGTAAATAAACGTCGGGTCGGGTCGAAAACAGCTGTGTCTGTGTGAAAAAAGTGTCGTGGGGTCAACTGGCCCACTACGGGTCACTTGATTGTAATTATAATTAATTTTTAGTGTGCTGTGGGAATTTCCTCATAAGGAGATTGTGTTTATTTCTGTTATTCATGCGAAATATTACAATGGACAATGTCTACAATTACTAGCTTTACAGTTTCTATTTATCTTTATCACATATACCATGTGCTAATCTATGGAATTCTGAAATAGCTACAATGTATTAATCTTGATAAATTGTATGTCTGTGTTCCTGCGTTTGTGTCTGTTTTTCGTGTTTGTAACTGTATTTGTGGTTATGTCTGTCTCTATATTTATCCTTTGATACTTTTTTGGATGTTTTGAGGGTAAAATTTACCAGATTTTGTTGTTGTCGAGAAAACTAGAAACTCAAAATTAAACTAGAAATTATTGGGGAGCTAGGGAATCTGAGGGCGATCGCGCTAACTAAAAGAGTCATCGAAGTATATTCAAAAACTGTTTTTATCGGATTTTTAATATTTTCTAAAGTACTTTGTTAATAATTTAGTTTGTAATACATCTATAGCAACATATCATCATCTTTATCAGAAAGTTGTCCTTTATATTTTTCAAAAGAATGTTAACATTGTATTTTTATATCAAATTGAACTTGGCGGATTTTGCTGTTGAAGGAAAATCTTCTGTAGCAGTAGATTGTAAATTAAGTATTGTTTAGAACTTATTTCTTTAGCAAAAAATTCTCAATTTGCAATCTACTGCTCCAGAAGATTTGTCTTCAACAGCAAAGTCTGCCAAATTAGGATTAATATGTAAATACAACGTGAAAATTCGTTTCGAAACCAAAATGGGCAACTTTTTGAATAAAATGATGACTTGCTGCTGTATATAAATGGTACCTTCGTTCGAAAAATGTAAATACTTCCATTGAATTGAAAAATTCACTATGTTTTAACCACTCACGACTTGAGTTTCGACTGTTAAAGGTCATTTTCAAGTCTGTGAATGACCTTTAACAGTCGAAACTCGAGTCGTGATAAATGTAAAATAACTATGAATATAACTGTGTTTATAACTATTATATAATTTATATAACTGTGAATAATAAGTTTTATAACATTTTTACATATTATAAGTGTGGTTAAAACCTAGTGAATTTTTCAATTCAATGTAAGTATGAATTACCAAGTAGTAACAGTCGCATCCATTCTATTCCAACAATCCCCTTGAAATGAAATTAATATTTTGAATTTAATATTTTAACAATTTTATAAACAAAAATCTATTTATATAATTTTTACTTATCTATTTATTTTTAAGGACTAATTTTAGGATAAAAAGACTTATTCCGTTTGCCTATAAATAATCCCGCGATGAAGGACAGAAATATAAATCCCCTCACGATGGACACGTGTAAGTCATTTTAAGACTCCTAGACAAACAAACACTAAACTGTCTATTTTTTATAAATATGTATAAACCCTTGCGATAACTCCTCCGATAACTGTTCGACAGGAATCCTTCCTGTCTTAACCGGAAACTTAAATTATTAAAAAAAGCCTTTAAAAGCAACCTTGAAATGTTTTCTGTGGCACACGCTGTATTAGTTTCATTTTTAATAACTTGGTTTTTTGGGTGTAAGATAATTAATGAAAATAAGACTTAACTCCCTTATAAAACATCTGGCAGCGTTTAATGCACACTTGTTGATAATTAGTATTAAAAGGGACGAAAATACAGAGGCGCCTTTCAAACTCACTACAGCACGCGACAACATGTTCACATATTTTATTCAAGGAGATCAAAAATTTAGATAAGAGAAAATATTCGTTTAATAACAGAGAAGCGAGATTTGTCTTCTAATTTCTACTATCATGGATTTTTAGTCATGGCCATTTTGTATAAAGGGCTAGCGATCTTAGGTTTTGCGGCTTACAGAAGTTTTGGAAAAAAATGCCAATACAAATAGAAACACAAATACAACACAATATAAATAAATATACACAATTATGTCTATAGATCATGTTCATCATAAACAGCTTGTATAAGTGTACAAGACGAATATTTTCTGTATAATATGCTCTTTTCTTTCAGTTTTTTCCATAATTGGTTCAGGATGTCTCCGTTTTTGACCTGGCCTTTATCCTTTGGTCGTAGTCTATAAAGAATTGCAGTGATTTTAGTTCTTCCGTATAGGAATATATTGGAGGGATTGTGCAGAGGGTTGTTTGGGTGACCAATTTTTGTGATAGTTCTCAGTGCGGATCTTTCGGTAATTTTTATGGTACGTCGAGTGGTTTTCTTTGTGTTCGTCCAAATAATGTGTCCATAGTCCAAGATCGGTCTGCAAATAGTTTTCATAAATTGTCGTCGCAGTCTTCGTGGAATCCCTGATTACATAAAGTCAGCGTCCGAAAATGTTTTGATCTTTTCAATATTTCGAATGTTAAATTTGAATGCTCTGTCGAATATGATGCCTAAATATTTAATTGTAGGTGTGGGATTAACTATCGTATGGGGAACCTTAATATATGAGTTAGATTGAGAGTTGATGCTAAAGACGAAGAGTTAATATAGATTCGATGGAAGGGTAGAAGGAGAAGGCATTTGGAAGGGTTAGGGCTTAGTTTCCATATATTGAACCAATTGATTGTATCATTGCTATCACCAGGTAATTCTAAAACAAATCAATCACCAGGTGATTGTAAGTTTTTGATTGCTTTCGGTAGAGATTTGGCATGTGAAATGAGGACCGTGTCGTCGGCATTTTGGAGAATTTAGGAAAGGTTTACGAGATTGGGAGAGTTGCGGTCCATATTAAAGATATGTCGTGACGGAACGAGTTGTAAAGAGGGGTGATAGTGGTGAACCTTGGAGAACAACTTGAAGAGGGGACAAATGTTGGAGTGTGCTTCATTGATTTTAATACATAACTTTCTGTCAGGGAGGAAGTCTTATCATGAAAATAAGATATGAGGGGACGTTTGAAAAGGGCGGCGGAGTGTTGATTAAGAAGTTGAGAGGTTTGCATATCGTTTGTGTGGATGAAAAGTGGAAAGGGTTTAGAACCAAATTCAAAGCAAGGAATCTGATTTTTGAACAAGTCCAAATGCGGGAATTTCAGGATTTGTTCGAAATTTTTACGTAAAACAGGGAGTAAAGTAATTGCTCTATAATTTTTGGTAAAAATTTTGACTTGGCCGGATTTTAATAGTGTGATGATTGGATTTCTAAGAAGGGGGAAACACGCGTTGCTTAAGGCAAAAATTGTGTAATTTGAATTTTGTTGTTCAGATGTCTAATAAGAGTTTTGAGATTTTGTCCCTTCCAGGAGCGCTGCTTTTACCAAAAACAATGATAGAAAAGTATTTATCATCGGAAATTTCAGCAGGGGCATTGCTTATAATGCACTATTCTTCTTCCTTCGAGTTTGGCCTACTATGGACCACGAGAAATAACTTATCATAATTGATATCCTCTCTTCTTTCTCTCTTCCGTCCATTTTGCTCCTGTTTTCTTTTTTGCCTTTTCTTGAAAACCCTAAAATCATCTGATCTTTTTTCTAAATTCTTCTCTTCTCTCTACCTCCTCTCCATCTATTTCCATTTCTTCCATGTCTTTCTTGACCTCCTTGATCCATGTCTGTTTTGGGGTTTCTATCGAGTAGTTGAATATTCTCTTCGTCAATTCGGAATTCCCCATCTTCCTCTACCGGGCCTAGGATCTTCCTGAGGATTCTCCTCTCTCTGATTTCCAATTTCTCTACTAGACCTCTTCGATACAAGGAAAGACACTCCATGGCATACAGGGCTTCTGGTCGTAAGACTGATGTGTAGTGCTTAAGTTTCAGGTTGCATGACAGGAATTCCTTATTGTAAGTGGTCTTAGTCAGTCGATAGGCTAGTTCCAACTTGTTGACTCTCTTGGATAATGATTCTCTTTCTGATAAGTTGGGTTCAATTCATTCGCCGAGATACTTAAATTTCTCAGTCCTCTTGATGTTTCTCTGTTCTAGTAACATCTCTCTGTTTGCTTCTCTGATGTTGGTGAAGAATTCTGTTTTCTCCAGCGACACTTGAAGACCCACTTTGGCAGCCTGTTTTCTGAGGCAGTGTACCTGCGTTGTTGCCATCTCAAGAGAATCAGCAAACAGCGCCATGTCATCTGAAAAGGCCAAGCAATCTACAACCAGTCCATCGTTCTTACGTCCCAGGTAGATACCACTCTGAGCACCAAAATTGATCAGTTCCTTGCGCCATTCTTCCATAACCTTGAATGAGCTATTATTATTATATCTTTATTCGTTTTTACTAAACTATATAATACAGCTAGGATAACAGACATTTTACTATGCATTATCAAGTTTAAAAATGACCAGATGGTGGGTTCGATAGATCATTATTGGAATTGGGGATGTTGGAGCACTTGTCAACAGGAAATGTTCGTGACGAATTAATACAATATCCATTTCCTTCTTTCTCTGCAGGAGAGAATATGATACTTTTCAGCGGGTGAGTTGCAGAGGCGGCATATGCAGACTTCCTCTGCTTGATGACATTGTCGGTTGGCTCAAAGGAGGTGCTGAAAGCTGTGTCAGGTGGTGCGAGTTAATATGTATCAGTGTTTTTATTTGTACCCTTCCACTGATGTGCTTAGAACGCTGGGCCATCGGTATATCTCTCAACCGTGAACACCAAATTTTTCTCTTCTATTTCCTTCCTGTATGCGTCCTTATTTGAGAGTGATAAACCTTAGAAACCCTCTTGAATATTCTCCCCCATTGTCGCAGAACTTGATAGGTGGAAGGTGAAGGTATTTGATCTGTTTCGCCCATTGTCGCAGAACTTGATAGGTGGAATGTGAAGGTATTTGATCTGTTTTTAGGAATTACCCCATTTGCATATTTATGGTATCCTGCTTTAATTTTATCTAGCTCTAGCAGGTGGTTGGATGTTAGAAATGGGCTTATAGATTTGAAGCAATAGGTTATTGGCTGCCAGAGTTTCATATTAAATAATTTTGCTGCTGTAGCTAGACTTAGGGCTCGTATATTCCTGAGGGATCCTGAGGGTTTGAGCTGCTGGTGCTCTCCTATATAAACTTTGTCGCATTTTCGGAGCCGACCGAGTTTTCTAAATTTCATGGCTTCACTTTTCTCAAAGTGCCAAAATAGGATATTTGTTTAGAACGCATGGTGCGTTTAAACGCACAGTGTTTAAATGGTTCAAGCTTGCTTGGGTTGCTGTCAGTGGAGTATATGACCAGGTCGTCGGAGTAAATTAAGCAGAAAATCCCAGGTACTTTAATGTTGGTTGGTAGATCATGGATGTAGATCAAAAACAGGGTCTGGCTCAGTCTGCCACCTTGGAATGCCTCCTGGTTTTGGAGAACCTGTGTTGATGAGTAACAATTCTAATAGACAGATGTAAGACTTCATCTAGGGCAAAAGATCAGAGTAGTAGAAACATTGACGATGAAGGCTTTATGCATTTAGATAGATAAAAATAAGCAAACAAGATTATTTTATTTAATATCCAATGATTTTTGCATCTTGTAGTGAACTCGCATTTGAATTTAAAAAGTGTTGTAAGTGTGCACCTGCACTGAACAACAAATAATAATTTATAATTGCAGAGTTAGTAAATACCATGAAATAAAAATAAAACATAAATACACAACATGATAATAAAATGAGAGCTTTATAGCTTATTGATTGCTTAATAGGTTTTTCAGCCTTAAAAACGATACAAAAATAAAAAAAACAATGATTTAAGATTAGACGTAAAGGGCTAAGAGATACAGGAATATGTAAACATTCATAGATCGAGACTGGCAACGTATACAGGCTATGCTAGATATATAATATTACTCGCTTCTATACTAATTTTTTAAATGTGAAACCAAATGCAAATAATAAATATTAATTACACAATTAAATTTATGTTGAAAATGATTTTTTCCATTCGCCATTGTTGTCTTAGTAGTTGGAGCATGCTCAGATGTGATAAGTCAATCTCGATTTGCACAGAGATTTTTGACAGGTTGGAGTGAAAGTAAGTGTGATTTGTTTGTGAGTGGAATTGTGTGAAGTTGTGATGGAAAACGAGAAGAAAATGCAGAAAGCTGCAAAAGAGGAATGGGTGAGTCTGTTTTACAAAACCTATTTGTTCTATTAAGTCACGTCGACACGTTTCCTCAAACTATTTACTTTATTTTTGTTTACCATATATATTTTACGTATTTTGCTATTAGGCTAATTTATAGACACAGTTTAATCCAGTATTATCGAATGTAATTGTAAAAGAAATATTGTAAGCCAGTACTACAAAATAAGTTCATTTCCAAGTATAAATATGTTTGTTGTTAAAACTTATTAAGTAACTCATATACAAATCTGTGTAAAAGATTTTAATACATATAAAAAAAAGTTTCTACTAATCTAACGATTTATATAACTTTGGACTAGACATACAAGACTAGACAGAATAAAGCAGACATTGCCTATCTTCAAAATAATCTTTGTTACTTACGTATTAACGCCATCACCACCACATTTTTAAATGCCGCCAATCTACACCTAAAATTTTTATGATAAATCATAAAATAAAACATTTTATTTAAAATTAAAACATTTTTCATTTTTCAATTAAATTCGGATTGCGTAGCTGGTGTTAATAAAATAACTTCTCCGTGGACCCCCTGGAATCACATCCGTACACTCTGGATCCGCTTATCGCAAACCTCGTAGTGACGGATGGTATTTTTTTAAAATTAGTCTACATGCTGTTTTTCTTTCCTCCTTTTTTCCCTTTTTGGACTGCATCTTATCGTTTTCTTTATCTTTCATTATTGTTACAATCAGTCCGTTTACATTGTCCCAGTTTGTTTTTCCTTTTATCATGTATGGGATTATTATTCTAGCGCTAAAGGGTTCATCCATGAGTTTTTCGACTGCTTCTCTTTCAGTTTCCCACCTCCAGCAATCAAAGATAGTGTGATTTACATTATATGTTTCCCGACAGTAAACACATAGGTCGTCTGTTGCTCTGCCAATGTTGAAGAGATAATCTCTAAAGCTTCCGTGGCCAGTCAGTACTTGAGTAAGGTAGTAGATAGTTTCGTCGAATTTTCTATTTACCCAGGACGATATATTTGGGATTAGCACTTGGGTCCACTGTCCTTTGTCGCTTAGCTGCCATCTTTTTTGCGATTCCTCGATAAGCTCTTCTCTGGCCAGTTGTGTTCCCTGTTTGCAGTAATTTGCATCGTGCAGCTTTTTCCGCTCTTTTACGAGCAGGTCAATGGGGGGTATTCCCGAGATGACTTGGGCGGCCTCTTCTGAGACCGTGCGGTAAACGCTGCATGTATGTAGAGCCATTTTCCGCTGAACAATTGCGAGTTGATCAAGATTTCGTTTCTTGTCTAATTCTTTGGCCCATATTGGAGCTCCGTAGAACATGGTACACTGGACTACCGAACTAAGTATTTTCCGAGAGCTGCTCTTAGGCCCCCCTACGTTTGGCATGAGCTGCTGAATGCCTGCTAGTGTTCTCATTGCCTTTCCTGCCGCTTCGGTAATGTGCGCCATGAAGGATAGCCTTTTATTGATCACTACTCCGAGGTATTTGAGTGTTTCTTTTGGTGTTATAATTGCTTCTTCCACTTTAAACTTTACAGGGCTAAGTTGTCTTAGGCCTATGAGGAGGACAGCCTCGGTTTTTTCTGGAGCTAGACTTAGGTTCTTCGACTTCATCCACGCGCTGGCCATCTCTGTGGCTTGATTTGCCGTTCGCATTAAGTTCGCATTATCCTTTCTTGCTCTTGCCCATCTCTATCTCTCTATACTAATTCATCAGTCATTATTCTGCCTCTCTCTCGCATTCTTTCTCCGCGCCTGCATACCCGTTGCTTTCGAGATATGCCTCCTTCTCTTACTACACCCCCTTTCCTATTTCTTTCCTTTTTTTCTTTCAGACACTCTTGCAATTTTCAGCACTCTCCTCTCTCTATCACCCTCTCCTCAAAACTTATTGTTCTCTTTCCTGCTTCTACCTTTATTCCATATCTCTTTGTTTCCTCCATAACTATATACCCCGGTGTCTTTCTATCTATTCCTAGCACCCATTTCAAATAATTTTCTTGCAACCCTTTCCAGCCCTCCAGCATCATCACGATTCTCACTAGGCTATCAAACATCATTTCTCTCCTTCTATAGTCATGTCCAAATTTTCTCTCTCCTATTCCCCATACCGCTCCTATTATTTCATTTGCTTTTTTCACTAACTCTCTCACCTGTGCTGTTGTTGTGTGTTTCTTTCATTAAACACATAACCTGGAGACTTAAATTCTTTCACTTCTTCAATTTTCTCATTCTTCCATCTCCACTCATTTGCTCTTCTCCTACCACCCCCTTTTCTAAACACCATCATCTTGGATTTATCTACATTCACCGTCAGCTTTTTCCTCATATATTTCTCCATGCTCCCTACTTATTCCATACCTTTCTCCTCCAACGCTAGACCACCAAGTCGTCCGCAAATGCTAAGGACCACACTTTTTATTTGCCCACCACAACCCCGTCCATAGCAGATTGACAAAATTAGATTAAACTGAAAGTAAACTCAACTCGTAAGATTGCATGGACAAAATTGCATAGACTAGACAGACTTAGCAGATCAAATCATATCAAATGAAAATCAATTTTATTTCTCTAAGGATGTAAATATTACGTATGAGACAAGTCAAGATAGAATATACATAAAACAAGCATAAAAATAAGATTAATGAAAAAACCAATTAAAGAGAAACAATAATATAGGTACTATCAAAAAAATCATTAACGCTATAGAAACAGTTATCAATTAGGAACAATTTTAGACTTCTTCTGAACTATATATAGTTGGATTTATTTTTAATATCTCTAGGTACACGATTGAAGAGCTGAATGCCGATACGATTGGGTGCTCCTTTTGAAATGGTTAGGTTGTTTTTAACCGTTCTAAGCTTCTGGCAATTTCTAGTTTTGTACCCATGACTATCCTCGTTAGTGCTCATTGTATGTCGGTTTTTGGATATATGGCAAGCAGCTTTCCATATATATAAATATATATATATATATATATATATATATATATATATATATATATATATATATGTATACAACGAACGGTAAGAATTTTAAACCTTTGGAAGTAGGGCTTGCAGGAAATGGTACTTTTTAGGCCGGCTAGTGATCTGAGCAGCCTTTTTTGAGCAAGAAATACTCCATGTGATGCAGTCGATATTCCCCACTCTAAACTGCCATAGGACAAAAAGAGTGGATTTCGGCATAATAGACTTTGAGAAGATTTTTTTCTCCCACAGTTTGACGCACTTGCCGTAACAAATATGTCTTGCTGTGCAGTTGTTTGATTATTTTCTCAGTTATTGCGTTCCATTTCATGTTCTCCTTTAAGTGGATACCTAAAAATTTAACTTTCTTCTCTGTTTCAATTTTGCAGTCTCCAATTTCAAGTAGAATATCATATGAGTGCATCCTTCTACTATACTGAAACACTACATAACTAGTTTTAGCGATGTTAAGGTATAGGTTGTTAGCGCAGAACCATATGAAAAGTTTTTGTAGAATTGTATTTGCTTGTATGGTAGTTTGTGCCAGGGATCCCACCGAGATTATCAGACTTGCGTCATCAGCGTATAATGTGCAGTATTTTTGACCAATAAACTGTATCATATCTGCTGTATACAGAGAAAATAGCATAAGTGCTAAAATACTCCCTTGAGAGACACCCACGTTAACAGCACTAGACTTTGACAATCCTATCTTCTCAGTTGAATTAATTTTGACGTATTTTTTCCTGTCGGCCAAATACGACCTGAACCAGTTGTCTGTTTTACCTCTAATTCCATAAGAGTCCAATTTTTGCAATAGTATGTGGTGAGAAACGCAGATATGTATGTCTAGGTTTATATGCCTAGGCAGACATATCTGGATAAGCGAGGTATCTGCTATTTACATAAGTAGACTTCACATAATAGCATTGTAACATAAGTAACATCTTTACTATTCGATTCCCTACTTTTTATGGCTACTGCGTTTGTGTATGTGATCGTGTCACAAGGTCCTGGGCGTGAGTCCTTTTTAGTCTTCTAGCCGTCTTGTTGGTGTACAGTGCTTTGCCTAGCTGGTTTGGATGGTTTGTTGTTTTTTATTTGAATAGACGCCGGATTTCCTGTTTTACAGTGGGGATTTGTATGTTCTTTCGTATCTCTTATTTTTTTACGTACTATGGTACTATTGTCCGAGGCATGATGGTTTCCATTTTGGAGATGTGGCTTTTTGCTGCCGTGCCCCATAGTTGGGTTCCATACGTCCGTATGGGTGTTATTATGATTTTATAGATAAATAGTTTATTTTCTATGCTTTGTTGAGATTTTCGGCTGGCTAACCAGTACATTCTAATTTTTATTCTAATTTATTGAATCTTTTTGTGTACGTGCTCTTTTCAGCCAAGTTTGATATTTAATCACCTTTGTTTGTGGAATTTCTTTGTTACAAAGAGTCATTTTCGGAACTTCTCCTTTACCTAGTGTGAAGGTAATATTGTGACATTTGCTACGATTGACCTTTATTCTGTGATTAATTAAACATTTTTCGAGTAGGTTAGTGTGCTTTTTTATAATCTTGATTGGTTCCTTCGGGTCTTCATGTAATGCCAGTATTGCTGTGCATGTTATGCTATCTGACGTCGTTGGTATATCTGCTGTGTATAGGTTGTATAATATTGGGCCAAGTATGCTTCCTTGTGGCACCACTGCATTTATGCATTGTATGTCAGAATGTGAGTATTTTACTTGTAGAATATAATGTCTTTTACTTGTAGAACTAATGTCTTTTACTTGTAGTAAATGTAGATTGTTTTTCTGCTGAGGTAAGATTTTAGTAAATTATACATATATTCTATATTGTGGGAAGTGCCGTTTTAGAGTTTTTAGTAGACTATATGCCATACCTTGTCGAATGCTTTTTTTATATCTATAAATAGGAATGTGCTATATATTTTATCTTCCAATGCTAATAGTCTGTAGACCAGCTCAGTCGTGGCGTGTTTGTTCCTAAACCCAAATTGATGGTCGGTAATTAAGTGATTGTTGTTGATTATCTCCGTTAGTTTTTTTGATAAAAACTTGAAACTAGATACCGAGAAGTAGATTAGAGTAGTAGAAATATAGATGATGAAGGCTGATGCATCTAGATAGATAAAAATAAACAAACAATACTATTTGATTTAATTTCCAATGATTTTATATCTTGTAGTAAACAAACATTTGAGCAGAGTTGAAAGTGTGCACCTGCACTGAACAACAAACAATAATTTATAATTGCTGCGATTGTAAACAACTTGAAATAAAAATAAAACATAAATACACAACATGATAATAAAATGAGAGCTGTATAGTTTATTCATTGCTTAATAGGTTTTTTAGCCTTAAAAACAATAATTATACAAAAATTAAAACTAAATGTGTGAGTTTAAACATAAAGAACTTAGCCATACAGGAATAAATAAACATGCATAGATAGATAATCAAGACTGGAAACGTACACAGACAATACTAGATATATAATATTCCTCGCTTAATATTGGTAAATCTAGTTGTAAGAATATAAAGGATTTTGCAATAAGGTAGTCGTTGCAAGGCCTAATTCTTGAGAATAACGGGGAATCGATTAATTTGAATTTGAAAATCATAAAACTAATTTATAAATATTAATATTATTTTAATTTGTTTGGAATTTCTATATTATGTGAATGTAAACAAATCTGTTAAGATTTTTCGAGTTCTCGAGTTCACAGGATGCGTGTATTTAATTCTTACTTGTGAAACAAACACCTGCATTGTATACGACTGGAACGCACAACGAGGGAATAAAATAAAATACAATGGGATTTAGTTGTCTCTACTAAATAAAAAATATCCAATAAATTCTTATAAGTGTATAATAAAATGCTACAGCTATTTAAGAAATGATGCTGTGGTAGAGACGGAGTAAGATTAAAAATATTACTCCTATGATTTAGATTTGTTTTTTATTTTTTAATTCGATTAAGGAATGGTGAATTGAACAGTAAAGTCGTGGAAAAATGATGTAGTCCCGTTCCTTTTTAAACTAATTAATATTTTCTCGGTTAGTTAGAATAAAAATAGATCGGACTATTTGGATAATGATCTATTTAGGAAAAAAACTTGATAAATTAGTTACAATTTAGTTCGTAACATCTCTTGTTTTACCAAATTTATCAAGTTTTGATTTGCCTTTCCGTTTTTATTATTTTTAGTATTCAATTCTATTTCCAGTTTCATGTTCTTTTATAATTAGCATTTTAATATAAATTGAAGAACAATACATGCTGCACCCAGTATGTAAATTAATCTGCCTTGTCTCCAATATTTCTCATATTTCAGTCTTTTTTTTACAAGTAGTTTTTCAAGTAATTCTTGTTAAGCCAATAAGCAAAACTAAATATAAAAACAAATGATTTTATTTTTGTGCTGCAGCATGATTTAGACCAGGGCTGTAAAACACGCAGTCCGCGACTTCACTTTTTGCGGCGCGCGGAGCGGGCCTCTAAAAGTATAAATTACCGCTAAATACGAAATATGCACAATTCTTAAATTAACGATAAAATACAAATAAAGTAACGTGTGCAGTATTTTATAATGCGGCTCTCAAAATCGCATTTTTTTTTTTAAATCAGTCCTTGGGGCATTTGCAGTTGGACAGCTCTGCTTTAGACCAATGGTTTTGTAACTGTTGTCCGCGTACCACCCGTGGTACGCGTGGTCTCCAAAGGTGGTACGCAAGCAAACAATATACTTTTTATTTGAATGCAAGTACGAACTTGCTCTTTAAGTAAAATAAATATTGGTTTTTAATTGAAAATTTAACTTTTCACACATTTATTATTTCTTGTCTTTATTCACATTTCATACGTATTTCTTATTATTCCACAAGTTGAATACCTACATGGAGAACAGCTACTTTTTTTATTTCGGTGGTACGCGTTTGATCCACATTGCACTTGAGTGGTACGTGAAAACAAAAGTGGTGGTATGCGTTTGATTTACAATGTACATGAATGGTACGCGAAAAAATCGAAATTTGAAAATGAGCGAATTATTGGAATGATGGAGGATGTCTATTAGTTTTTCATAAAATATTGAGAAGATTAAATATTATCGTTTCTGCAGTTATAAGAACTTGTAGAAGATGGTTTGCAGAACATAGCTATAGTCGCTAGTTCTGGTCATTCTAGAAATATTCAAGAAGGCAATGAACGAATTCTTCCTGTAAGAAGAATTAATCGTTTTTTCGATGACATCTTGTTTAATTTAACAGTTGTTTGTTCTATCAGAAATTAAATTATCAAACGTTTCTTGACTGCAAATGCAACGACCAAAATAATTGCGAACACCTATGGTAAACCCAAACACATTAGAGAATGAATCTTCTGTTTTTGTTTTTAAATATATTATAGTATATTTTGTAACTAGGGCGGAAAGTTGTCAATTTCACGCGAGACCGAAATTGATCGCACGAACGAAGTGAGTGCGCACATTCGCTCTCATTCGCCTGTGTTACAAACAATATTTTTTATTACTCATGCGAGGGGATGTATCTTACAAGTTTGGGATCCAGGGGCCATCCAAAAAAATGGAATCAAAATTGAAGAATTCGATTTTTCAATTGTCTCCGGTGGTGTGGATTCGTCATAAGAATAAAAGAAATAAAAATTAAAGAAAACGATTTAAAATGAGAGTAAATTCTATGGTGATACCGGAGACTGAGGACTCTCCTCAGTCTCCGGTATCACCATAGAATTTACTCTCATTTTAAATTGTTTTCTTTAATTTTTATTATTATATTGTAATGAAAAAAATTTCTGACTCTTCACGTCACTTTTTTATATCGAGGTTTTGATTGTTTTTTTTTTTATTTTTATTTATTTGTTTTTTTTTTTAATGTAACCTAGCTATATTGAATATTTGCGTGCGTTACCCGGGTTATGTGAAAAGACAATGCGAGGTGGTATTTCTCGTATTAAAAAACGTGCGTCAGGAAGTACTTCGCGCGCATGAGTAATTAAATATATATTACACTACTTTATCCGCATCAATTTCTGTCGCATAGTGAATATTTATGAGAGCCAAACCGTTCAGCCTGTTTTTACTCCTAGTGTTGAGTAAATAGTTTCTCGCGAAGTCTCCTTAGGGTTGGTAGCCAAAATTTGTAGCAAGGTATAAATATTTGGATGCAGTTGTCGATCGCACTTAACTAGGCATTCCAAACTAGATTTTGGAGTAGAGGAGGTGCTTGTCATCACTGCTTTCCACTCTTCAGGTTCTGCTGTAACCACATACGTATTGCTTTCGGGAAGCACAGACGAGTAGAACTAATAAATTGCTTCTTCAAATTCAGAACTGGCTGAAATTTGAAGGTAACACACCAGAAAATGCTGTTTCTACTTTTCGGTGTTTTGTAAACCTTTCAAGCAATTGTTGAACTGTATGTCCAAAACGTTTGGTTTGTTATGTTTGAAAAAGTTGTTAGGTTAAGTTGTATTAGAGAAAATAAATCAAGGCCATATACAGCGCGCTAGCGCGAACTTTCGATCCAAAATATGGAGAATTGTTGCAATTTATCCAGTTTCGATAATAAATTGGTCAGGTTAAGTTGTCCTAGAGTAAAGTGACCACATTTTCATTTTTACAAAGCGGGACAAATGGGATGAAATGAGAATAGACCTTTTCATAGTTGAAATTTTTTTTGTACGCATGTGTTAATTTGCGCCACGTTATACGTCAAAAAGTGCCCGAACTTTTTGACGTATAACTAAATATGTGCCCGAAGTATCATATTCCCATTCAAACATGGCGGATGCGCATGCGCTTAACTAATCGTAAAAAGGTCTATTATAATTTAGTTATGAAAGCAGATCAATAATTCAATTATTGATCGACAACGAAAACTCTCGATCCAAAATAAGAAAAAATTTCAGTACTTAATAGTAAAATTCTCGTCAATTTTAAAAATTTCAGTAAACTTGCGCATATTGTTGTAAGAGACAAGAAATTCATGTTTCAAAAAACCGTTTTGTTTTTCTTTTAATTTACAAAATTGAAAATCAGTGGTAAGTCATTGGCGTATGAGTCAATTTATTTACTAAAACTGATACCAAAGTGTTATTACCTAAATTCCATATCTACAATACTCTCTTCTTTCCTCGTCTTTCCTTGTTTCAATATAATATTTATGATATATTTTACATATTTCGAGTGGTGTGTGAATTGTGGTGTATAAAATTAGTCTATATTAGATGTACACGATTAATTAAAAATGCAAATTTAAGTGGAAAAATGAAAAAAATTTATATGACAAGAGTGACCATTTTTTTACAAATTCACAATCGTCGTTGACACAAAACTTATCCAACACGTATTGTACTAATCGTTCATTACACTTTAACGAATAAAACTTTCATCTCGTAATACAAAAATAGTTCATTTCTATTCAACGTTCTCTCTTGCAAATGGTGGTCATCACGACTACTTGGAAAAAAGTAAGTAAACTGTAATTCTCAGTAAGGTGGAACGATGTGGACGGGATTTGCTTTTTTAGAATTGTCAATGTTTGTTTTGTTTTACAAAATATTTAATTTAATGGAACTATGCGGAACTTTTTTAAAAAATCAATTTATTGCAGTTTATTACAAAAAAAATTTAATTTACGATAGTCTTTAACAAAACTTTTTTTTAATCGTATTTATTAAAACTTTCTAGAAATTTGATATTATTACATGTAAATACATACTTGAAGCTATATTCTCCATATTAAAAAAGTTCACCATTTTTTAACACAAACACAAAACAGACGTAGTTACTTTGTTAAAAATCCAGTGCAACTAATTCCTTTTTGGTACCTAAGGGACAAGAGCGATGTTTAACACGTTCCCACAACCAATGGAATTGGGTTTTCGCATTTATTTGTATATAGTATTATGGACGGGTTATCAATACATTTTAAGTGGTTTTGCTTAATTGTGAGACATTGTAAAATTCTATTTTTGTCGCCGTAAATTCGTAATCCGTCCCAGTGTGCGGCGGCGCGTCCCACGACATCATGTACCTTTGTTCTTCTCCTGATCCATTCATTTGTTTTCCTATCCCTTAATGATATTCCAAGTATTCTCCTCTCAATAGCTCTCGGGTTCACTTTAAATTTGTCAAGTATAGCTTTCGTGAAGGTCCAAGTTTGTGACCCGTAAGAAGATACTGGTAGGATAAATTGGTTGTATCATTCAGTTTTGAGGTTTATGGGACTAGTGGTATGTCCCATAAACCTCTTATCAAGTTGGCAGTGGAAGAGTCAAGAATGTTTGCAGTGAAAATTTATGAATTTCTTATTATTCTCTTGATATATCAGCTTTAATATACATATACACACAATATTTAATATACATCTAGTTTAGGGAAAATAGACATTTCATTGGTCTATTTTGTAGATTTACTTCCAGTTATTGAGCGAGTGTTCCATAGATCCATAAACAATTAGTAATCTAGTTGCATTATTTATTTATTTCTTAAATAAAAAGAGGATATCATCTATTTATTTTCGTTAAGTTGTAGATTTAGTGATAAAGACTGTTTCAATTTTTCTGCCTTTCCTTTGTCAAAGATAACCAATGTTTACAAAAATCTGGAGCATTTTGAATTTCGAGATGTTCTTCTTTGGGTTATTCTTTATTTTAATGGATTTAGCGTCCTTCTTTCTGACCCTCAACAGGAAATCTTTGATTTCATGTGACATTTTTAATCTGCCAAACTCGACCTGTTTGGTTGGAGATTTGACGTAAAAAATACTGAAGTATTTAAGTTGCTTTAACCCTTTGTTGACCGACGGTACTTTTAAGTTCAGGGATAGTACAGTTCAAAGCAAGTCAGCTTTGGACAGGCCTGGGCAACTAAGGGTTTAGGACTATTTGCACAGAATTTGATTGAACGGTGAATAATCTACTGTGGTGAAGCAAATATAGTAAACCACATAATATTTCAATGTTATATGGCAAAGGGACAGATAAGAACTTACGGAGAACGTGGGAGATATACTAGAAGTTAACGGAAATTTTGATAGAATATATATGTTACTGTAAAAGCCGGTATATTGGTTAATCTTAGGTTTTGCCAGTAAATTTTAGGATTTACCGACATGAGTAAAGATTTATAAAAAAGGGACGATTTTTTCGGGTTTTTACCCTATTTGATTTTAGCACATGCTAGGTTTTGCCAATGACGGCAGAAAAATGTTGGTTTTGGGAATAAAACTTAATAATAATTATTAATAATTTGAATAATTATTAAAATAGTACTTTTAAAGAGTAGTTTTAATAATTTATTTCAATTAAGTATCAATCGAAACCATTCTATGAGAGTTATTATTAATCATTTATATTACTAAACTGTCAAATCTTTACCCATTTTAAATTATGTTCATTTGGTATTTATATTTATAAATACGTAGTAATTAGTCATTTTTAACACCTATTTTCTATTTAGCGTCTATAATGAAGTCATTAAAGCACTCATATGGGTTAGTTAATTTCTCGCCGAGTGCGATACAAGTTTCTCAATGTGTGACGGCGATTTTTTTACTTAGAAATGGCATAAACAGGCGCAAAATAGAAAAATAGTATATTTTACAGCAAGAGATGAAAGTGGCGTTTTTTTTGGTGAGGTGGGAGTTTGCTCACGAGTGCCAGCGAGTTAGCAATCACACCGAACAAAAAAAAAACACTTACATCTCGAGTAGTAAATGCATTTTTTTCTACTGATTTCGGTTGTAGAATCCATAATGCGACTTTAATAAATCCAATTCGAAGCCAACTGTCAGAACTGTCAATACAAATTTTATTGTTGGTTTAGTCGTTTCCATGGTAACATATTGCATTCTCATAGAAGGGTTTTTAAATAGTTTCAGGCTCGTTTTACGTTTGTAGATAAAATATTTCATTGGAATTGATATGATTTATAAGAAAGTCCATGCAAATTTGGTTAGTTTAGTGTTTTAATAGAGAAAATCATAAATTTAAAATGCTCATTTTCGTCTCTAGATGTGAAAATATTTTAATCTCTAGAATGAAAAAATGTCACTCTCATGTAGGGTAAGCCGTGAAAAAAATGCCATTTTCACATATATCAGTCGAAAAAAGTATAAAACTCGTTCATAAGGCGTTTTTCGCACTGGTCCATTTTAAAATTCCTCGCTTCGCTCGTCGTTTTCTAAACATGGACGCGTGTCTGTTCGTTGTGTTAATATCCTATAAAATACTCATTGAATAGTAAAAAATAACCCAAATAAAATTATCTTCTCACATACATAATGCTCACGTTGGTTAATCTAACTGAATCAGATTTTTTTTAATTATTTGGTATTAACACACAAATTGAAAAAAGACAATTAATCAATTGTCATTTATTAATAGGCAGTAAAAAACATTTTACTTATTACAACAATGAGCGCAAATGCGGCATTTATAATTTACTTTGTAATTCTAAATGCCTGATGACTTGCAAACGCATTTCTTCGACACGCATTTCTTGAGACAGTTACATTTTTTATTTACCATTAAGAGTTGGTAAATCTTAGGTTTTACAGGAAAATCTTAGGATTTACCGTAGTACGGGCTTTTACAGTAACATACACTGATACAAACAATCATGTCAACGAAGGAAAAGGATGACTGACTAAGAATAACTATATTAAACTGTAGCTAGGCTTATCCATTTGACATAACAGACACTCTGAGGTTATATGATAAACGGCTCCGAAGAGTCTAATTCAGTTCGTGTAAACTTTACAGCTACGTCCTCAAAAAAAAAAAAATTGACTGTATAGCCTTTCTGACATTCAAGTTTTGTCAAGCATATCTTGACGGTCTAGTCTAGACTGTCTATTTTTTTCTATTTACCAGACATTACTTATCTATATAGATCTGTATGTTTATTCTTAAGAGTGAAATCTCGCTTGTTTAATGTTCATGGGCGTAGCCAGGATTCGGAGGGGGTTTAAAGACCAGGATTTAGTTTCAGGGGGGGGGGGGGGGGGGTGATGTGGTTGTTTAAGAAAATACAGTAACAGAAATGCACCAATTTTAACGGGTTTGCATATTTCGGGGGGGTTTGAACCCTGTCTAACCCTTTGAACTTTCTGTCTAACCTGACTTATCTAACCTTTTCTGTATAGCCCTTGTGTCGCCCTTGTCTAGTCTTAGCTTGTCTAGTATAGTCTTGCCGGAATTGTTTTGTATATCGACTCATGCTTGTCAATTGGTATTAGTCTTTACTATATAGTCTTGACGTTGGCAGTTTGGTCGTCGTTTAGTCGGTAGCAGTTTTAGTCTTGCGCTTGTCTGGTATTGCTTGTCTAGTATTGTTTGTCTAGTATAGTCTTGCCCTAAAGTCCTCCTCGATGATGTAGTGCAATGGTGCGCAAACTTTTTTCATGGGCGACCCCCCATTTTGTGTAAAATTTTGTCGCGACCCCCGGATCGACAGTACTCGTTTTTTAATTGTTAACGTATGTAAAATTAAATTCTTTCTGTGATTTGTATTTACAGGGTGTTTTTAAAGGAGTGTAGGCGACGTCATTGATTGAAATACAGCATTTTTTAAATAGCGCAGCAAACTTACAAACCATCATAAAAATACTATAAAAGTTGTGACACTATAAAATGTCTGCGCAGATATTAGTGAAGTCAAGTATTAGTATGAAGAGGTATATTTTTATTTAGAGAATAAAATTTGATGACTCATCGACACTCTTTCAAAAACACCATGTATACAACACATGTAATACAACACATAATTTTAGGAAACAATGCTTTTATTTGTGTATATAAGTATAAATATTTTTATATAGAAAAATATTTTGTTATTACTCATGTGTTAAAAGTATTATCTGGCGCACGTTTTTTAGTACAAGAAATGCCACTTTTGGTTTTATTTTCACGTAAGTTGGGTAACGCACGCAAATATTCAATATCGCTCGGTTACATTAAAAAGAACAATTAAATAAATAAAATAAACATAATCAAGACCTCAATATTAAAAAAGTGACGTAAAAGTGATTTTTTTCATTACAAAATAAAAATTAAAGAAAACGTTTTAAAATGATGGTGATATGTATGGTGTGATACCGGATCTCTTATTTTTTTATGGCACCTGGATTTCAAACTTGGAAGATACATTCCCTCGCATGTGAAATAAAAAATATTGTTTGTAACACGGGCGGTACTGTCAATTGCCCTCTCGAGCGAATGTGCGCACTGCGCTCATTTCGTTCGTGCGCCCAATTTCGCTCTCGTATCAAATTGACAACCTACCACCCTAGTTACAAAATATACTATTAAAAAACTTTACATCATAAGAATTGAATGTGAGTACGGGCTTATAACTATGTAGTTCATAATTGCTTCCATGTTCGGTTTAATATTGGAAATCGCAATTTTTGGCAAATCTGAGACTTAAATTGAATGCTCAGTGTTTAGTCGCTTGAAACATTAATTAATTAATTAACTATCCTTCTTCATCTAAAGCAGGGGTCTCCAAACTACGGCCCGAGGGCCACATCCGGCCCGCGGACAGATTTTGTCCGGCCCGCGGAGAGCTAGCATACTTGAAAACTCCTTTTAGAGAACATATTTTTCATAGCAAATTAAATTTAGTTCACTGAAGTATTCTAATTTTATGTTGAATAATTATTAATATGACATCTACATTGATATGGTCATGGGATAACTACTCATAACATTGTTGTAGGCTTATTGTTATTGTTTTTGTGATAAGTTGGATAAAGAAACACAGAATTGTAATGAGTAAAGACATGTATAATATGCAGAAAATTTAACTTCAGTATATTATAACTAACAAATTATTGAAATGAATCCAACTAACATTTCATACATTTTAAATAAAAACATAACTTATAACAAGCATAATGACATATGAAATACTAATGAGATCTATGTAATTGAGATTTTCCACTGACAATAGTTTGTAGTTGTAGACTAATTTTACTTGTACCAATTATTAAAAGAGCTTTAAGATGCTCATCAGTTAATTTAGATCTGTAAATATTTTTTGTGTACTTCATTTTGGAGAAGGTCTTCTCACACAAATAAGTAGTACCAAAAACAGAAAACAGCCCAGGAGCAAATTTATGCAAATTATCAAATTGTGTCAGTGGAAGACTCTTATAAAATTCCAACAAAGATGAGTTTTGATATTTGTTCTTAATTATATCACTGCACTGTAGATCAATCATTTCCATTTGAAGTTCCGGGGCTAGGGTTTCAATGTCAGTATCAAAAGGATTCTGAAAAATCTTAATTTGATTCGCAATGGCATCAAAGTCCGAGAAACGAGTATCAAAATTTATTTTCAAAGCACTCAAAGTTTGCACGATTGCAAAATCGATAGGAAACTCAGTCTCAGTGGTGTGGCTGAATATTTCACATGTTTTAAAATGTGAAAAACATTTACTTCGTAGTTGTGATTGAAACAGTATCAATTTCTTCCGGAATGATTTGATATTAGTGTATAAATCAGGAAGATGCTGGTTTTCTCCTTGCAATCTCAAATTCAGTTCGTTCACATGTTTTGTCAAATCAACATAGAATGCTAACTTCCACAGCCATGCGTTGTTTTGTAATTCAGTAAGAGAGCGATGCTTTTCATTCAAAAAAAATTCGATCACTGCTCGAAGTTCAAAAAAGCGCTGAAGGACTTTCCCACAACTAAGCCAACGTACGGCAGTATGATAAGGTAAGTCATTTTCTCCAATCTCTTCAATAAATTGTCGGAATTGTCGGTGATTCAGCCCAAAAGATCTGATAAAATTAACAATTGATATGACTGGTTTCAGAACTTCAGACATATCCAAACATTTTCCGCACAAAGACTGTTGATGAATGATACAATGTAAGACTAATGGTTTTGAACCACCGTCATTTTCTAAAGCCTTTGACACAAGAGCGACACTCCTTTATATTTCCCACTCATGTTTTTGCCTCCATCAGTTGTAATACATTTCAAGTTTTTCCATCGAAGGTTCTTTTGATTAATGGCCATTTCAACTCCTTTAAAAATATCTGTACCAGTAGTTGTGCCATGAATACTATACATATCAAGAATTCATACACATATCTTCATAGCTTTTATCTACTCCTCGAATATAAATCAACACCTTAGCAGTATCTGACACATCCGTTGACTCATCCAAGGCCAAAGAAAACCACTCAACATGTCCATTTTTGTCGAACAGTTGAGAGGATATATTTTCAGCGATGTTTTCTACCCTTCGAGCCACAGTGTTTGCTGACATACTGACAGTTTTTAATAAATTTACCTTTTCAGGGCACATTTCTTCGGCTACTGCAATTATGCATTCTTTGATCATTTCTCCATCGGTGAATGGTTTTCCACGTTTTGAAATTTCAAGAGCCACACGAAAGCTGGCACGAGTTGCAGCCTCTTGTTCAGTTTTGAGTTTTGTAAATGAAGATTGCTGCGATTTCAATCCGCGCTTCATAGCTTCGAATTTTGCGGACATAAAAATTCGAAGCTATGAAGCGCGGATTGAAACTTCCTGTATATTTTGAGTAATTTTGAAAATGTTTTGTTTTATAATGACGTTTAATGTTATATTCCTTGAGAACGGCTATGCTTTCATTGCAAATCAAACATAGCGCCTTGTTACTGGACTCAATTACGAAATACTAATTGTTCCACTGATCTTTGAATTTTCTGCATTCACTATCAATTTTTCGCTTCTTTTCCATACTACTAAATCACACACAAAAGCAACAATTCAAATCAAAATACTGTTACAAAGATGTCTTAAACTTAAACACGCACAAACACGTTTTAAGGAGGTACGCACTATTTTATTTCACAACAGTGTCATAGGAACTGACTTGTGGTTGCGCCACTAGCCTTCTTATATATTCCAATTACTGCCATCTAGAAGTGAGTGGAAGACACCAGAACTTTCTCGAACCAACGAGATTATTCTGTACGTGCTATTAGCGCCATCTGTTAGCGATAGACCTATTATGGTAGATAGTACTACCTATTTCCGCTTGTGTTCACCAGATGTCGTGTCACGTTACTCCTCATGGCTCGTACTCTACGACTAATCTAGAAATTACAGATAATGACAGGAAAATTAATAATATGCAGTGTTGCCGTTTTGCGGACTTTAGTCCGATTTGCAGCCTTTTTTAAACGTTGCGTACTTTTTCGGACTTCTTTTTCATCAGTGGACTATTTCACTTTTTACCACCGGCAACAATGATAATATGGTTTTGGCTCTCGGAACTTACTGGAGTAATCAGTATGGCCCTAAGGCTGGAAAGTTTGGAGACCCCTGATCTAAAGGGATATTTGAATGGATAATATCAAATGAAAATGGATCTAACATAAATCATTATCTGGAAATTTTTCGAACCTTTTCATTTCTCTTAATGTTATGTAATGACGAAAAATGTTCTTTTTTTAAATAACAAGATTTTATATCATTTCTTTTAGTAAATTCTGAAAAGGACAGGAACATATTTGTGTTTTTTTTTAATTCTCCTTGCCAAAGTATCAGTTTCTTTCTAAAGCTTCAATTTTACTGCTTAATATTAGAATGTTTGTACTCTCTCCCTGTAGACTCATATTCAAATCGTTAAATTTTTCGAAAATGTCATCCATGTAACTTAGTTCTCCAAACCAATCCTCATTAATGAATGAGCGTCGCAAAATATGTTTATTTTCTAACAACAAAATGTAGACCTCGTTTCTCAAATCGAAAATACGTCGCAATATTTTGCCTCGTGAGGGTCATCTGGCTTCGGTGTGTAGTAATAATGTCTCACAAACAGTACACCTATCTCATTTGAGGGTATTTTAAAGACTGTTGCATTTAATGTAATAATTGCAGTAATGACTATATCTTGTTCATTTTTTATCTATATCTTTTGCAACTAGAGCTTCCCTATGTATAATGCAATGGTTGAATACTATATGGGGAGCAATTTTCGTTATTAACCCTCGTAGTCCTTTATTACCATCAGTACAAACCGTAACACAGTGGGTACGGTCATTTTTCTCAAAATATCTATTGATAATTTCAAATATTTTCTCTCCGTTTGTCCTTCTTTCTAACTTTTTACAACAGAAAAAATCTTCCGATATGTCTTCTTCAAAAACATATCTCAAATAAACAATTAATTGCGACATTTTAGTAATGTCAGTAGTTTCGTCAAGTTGTAGAGCAAACACAGGAGAGTTTTGTATTGGATTTTTTCTATTTTGCAAATGGACTCATAACAGCACTCATATGCGTGCGGTTATAGCTCGCCGAGTGCTGTTATGAATTAATTTTTTCAAGGTTATTGCTGAAATTCAAAGCTGTCTGTGTCAAATTTTCGGCGAGATAGTTTTGAGGTTATGTGATGTGTGGAAATCGCGAATACAGAAATTTAATTAATTATTGATAATAAACGACATGGTAAATTTTACATGATAATATAATAATTGTAGGTCTTTCTAATTTGGAATTTTTGATTCACAATTGACTCGTAATAAAATCAATTCCTAAATAACATATGTGGATCTCGTTAAATTAATTTATAAATCTACTATAAATATTTCCCAAGGGCGCCAAAAACATTTATATGGCTCTGATTAGGTATTAAAAGAGACAATTGTTTTCGTAGGAAATGTAGTTCTATTTTTATAAATAATATAATTTAATTTTACTGGTATTTTACTGGTAAATAAATTTTTGATTTGAATTTGGCGACCCCAAAAATTTCTCTCGCCACGGTTTGCGCACCACTGGTGTAGTGGACAACATACCCACCTTTCAATGCGGGGCACCCAGGTTCTAATCCTGGTCGGGGAGACAACAACTAAGGCGGTTTTTATTAACCGTCCGGGCTGCCCACCCTGAATGGTTGCAAAATATGCGATATCGGGCTGGCGCATACTAAAAGCCAAGGTGGAAAGGGAATTTAGTGATAGCTTCCCCGAACCAATTTAGTATAGTCTTGCCTGAATTGTGTTGCCTATTGAATCTTATTTGTCAATTAGTCTAGTCTATTTCAATTTCTTGTTTTTCTCGAATTGTCTAATTATTCTTGTTTTTCTAGTTTTGTGTGTATAACTGAATAAGCACGTATAAACTTGGAAAAAAATTATAGCTATAGACTTTTCCAATTAATCCATTCCAATTTTGGAATAAATTAATAACTCTTGTATCTAATTAAAATGCTAATTAAACATTTTGCATACGATTTGTGAAAACCCGTCTAAACGTCTACATCCAATTAAACCTGTAACAACATCTATGTACATATAATTAAATCTCTAAATCTCCTGTATCAATTACAGTAATTGCAATGCAATTACAATTATGAATTTAACAGCACAGCTAAAATATATATTTTTGTTCTGTTCTAAATTTACTAATTTACCAACGGCATTGAAACGTATTCTTTTCATTTCGTGTATTTTAGAAAACGTAATTTTTATGCACATGAATTATGCAGCATGTTTATTGTTGAGTAGGAAATTTTATGTAGTTGGAGTAATAAAACCGTGACCGCCGTGACGTCAGGAGTGCAGGTGGCTTCGAGTGTTAATTGGGTCGTCGTGATTCTAAGGTCGCCAGAACCGGACTAATTAAGCAATCCTAGGCGACACGCGAAATAATTATTTGTGAAATTTTCAACATACTTTTCAATATATTTTCTATAAATAATTTTAAGGGAATACGTAAATAAATACAAATAAGTTTTGTGTAATAAATGCAAATAAGTTTTTATCTTTTCCTCGATTTTCGGAAAAATATTTACATGCATTTTGGTGAGCAACTGAAGACGTCATTAGAATGTAAAATTTTCCCTTGATTTTGGGAAAAATGACTAAGAGAACCTGACCCTGACTAAGAGAAGTGGATTTTTTACTAATTAAAAAAAAATGTTTTTACTAGAGTTAATGGAAGATTTGGAGTTCTTTTCTTTGGAGATTTTCGTAAAAATTGATATTTGGATTTTGGACCACATTTGAAATTTTCAGAAAATTCTTAAATTTTTCTTAATTTTTGGAAAAACTACAGCTAGAATTTTGTACCCAGCCTTGCAGAACTAAAGAATTTTCCGAAAAATTTTGTTTTGCGCGGAACCAAAAAGTAATTGTGTTTTGGATACTGTTGACAGTCCAATTTTAGATTTGAATCATAAGCAGAAGAATTGAAAATCTCTCGTTTAAATCCTCGGAGATTTCTCGGAAAACTTTTAATTTGGAAAGTTTGCCATTTGTCCTTTGCTTTTGGAAACACTAGCCCTGATAGTACTTTGAACCAGAAAACTTTGAATATTTTTTACCTTTGCCATCGCGCGTCCTGTATAGTTTTTTTAAATGTTTATAGGGTTCCGTACCAAAAACGGAACCCTTCTAGGATCATTTTGTTGTGCGTCTGTCTGCCTGTCCGTCTGTCCGTCGTCCGTCTGTCTGTCTGGCAAGACCATTTTTCTCAGGGTCGCGTAGAGGTAACAAGTTGAAAATTGTATCAAATACTCGGGTCTGCGGTCTCTTTCAGCTGTAAAAAAATCAAACTTGTAAGTCAACGCGATCAAAAGATATGACCGTTTATGTCGCATATTTTGCGATTTCATAGGGGAATCAAAACCTATAGGGTACTTCCCGTTGACCTAGAATCATGTAATTTGGCAAGAAGCGGTGTCTTACAGCACATGTAAAGGGAAAAATCTGAAAACCGTAAATATGTAGTTTAATTACAAGAAAAATGCGAATTTACTATTAGAAACTTATGAAAATACACACATGTGTTGCGTGGTATTGTCAGGCACCAGAAGCATATGGGTTGCATACAGTTAGGTCCCCCTAAAGATACCTTACTTACAAGTTTGTACGGAACCCTCGGTGCGCGAGTCACGACTCGCAATTGGCCGGTTTTTTTCTATTTGGAGTCTATAATGAACTCATATGGGTTCGTTAATGGATCGCCGAGTGCGCTCTTAATATGTATCGGCGATTTTTTTAAATTTAAAAATGACATAAAAGGGCACAAAACAGCAACAATATTATAAAAACTCGTTCATAAGACGTTTTCTGCACTTTTGTCTATTAGAAAACTCATCGCTACGCTCTTCGTTTTCTAAACATGTAGGCGTGCTGAAAAACTGCGCTTATTGAATAAAAATTAATATTTAAAGAAAATACATATTTTAATAGAAAACAGAAAATAATTTCTGGTCAACACAATATATTGGACTACTTATTAGTCGTAATATTTATTAAAAAAAAACTGTTTAAACCAGATATTACAAATAATTGAAATTGAAATAATATTCTTATCTATGCCATTATCTTTATCATTATCTATATATTATCTTTGTTAAATACGCCCAACAAACTTCCTAACTATGTCTATTCAGTCTGTCTGGTCTTGAATTTAATTTAACTTGTTCTATATTGATTTGCATAATGTTTTTCTAAATATAATTTAATAATATTCACCGACAGGAAACATGCAATTATTGTTATTCGAAATGAATTTGAAAAAGGTTGCATGACCAAGGAAACTATCTACGGAATAGAGCTATTATAGTACGTAACATGTCAATAGTACACTTGGGAGGTATAGTTGAGGCATTTTTGCAACTGGACTGCAATTAAGTAATAGAAAATAATTTTACTAAAATACATAATTGTGCAATTTAGATAATTTAGTGACTAGCCGAAAGGGTTATAAGATAGAATCTGCACTCTAATCTGTCTAGACCAAACTATGCTTCTTGTATTTATTAAGGCTAGACTAATTAGACAGACGGTAGGCTACTGCTCAAATATTTTACGAAACGCATGAACACAATAATTGATGTAAAACAATGGGTGATTAATTAAATGCTTTTTTAAAGACATAAAAACGTAATGTTAACTATAAGTCAAGAGCAAATAGCGGCATCGATAAATAGTTTTCCTAATTACATTTTTTCTCAATCATTAAATGCAGGAAATCTACTTGCGCCCCATCGCCACGCACGGACGTATTTCAATAAACCATGCTAGAGTGAACAAGTTAAAATCCAATCAACAATTATCGGCTATTAGTGACTATAATATCGTCAAACACCTGTGCTTTAACTAGATACGACTAATATATGTAGTATGCCTATATCTGCTTGAGTAAATTACTCCTTCCTGTCCCACGATTGCCTTTCATGTGTGTTGTTACTCACCGAAAATGCCGCTATGTTTTCCTGCCTTTTTTAATTTAACGTTGGACCACCTGATTTTTCAATTGCTTGTGAACTTTTTTCACCGATTACGTAACACATAGACCATGCAATTAGTTTCCTTTTTATATCAACATGATTTGCATATTTATTTTATATGTCAACAGTTTATGTCAGATACTATTGTCAGAACTAGACTATAAATTAACTAGAAAGTAGCTAGTTAACTTAAAAAAAGTTAACTAGTTAACTTTTTATTGAGAAAAAATGTAATTAGGAAAACAATTTATCGATGCCTAACTTATAGTGTTGAGACGGACACCACTGGAAGTCTAGACGGACAAGCCTAATACGACTAATCTATAAATATAAACTATTTTAATAGCTTTGCTTTTTAACTTGTTTATATATTATTCATAATTAAATAATTTAGTGATAATATTTCCAAAAATATTATTAGAAAGATAACTGTTTCAGCAATTAATCTCCATATGTTCGACAGAGTAAATTTGAAACGTAAAAAAATAGAGAGAAAAATATCATTATACTAAATATGGATAGTTGACTGAGTGGAATGAAAATGAATACAAATGATCTCATAAAGCGTACGGCTGGGAAAAAGTGTACTTAGCGAGCGCACTAACCTGCTCGTGATGTAGTTCTACTTGCTCCTCGGCTGACCTCCGACATAACTAAACAACAATTGGTTTTTAAGACTACATGAAAAGTTCATTAATTTTCATTGGAAAATAAATAGCGAATTGTTCGAATGAATCGAAGTATACAATGATACTTGATTTCTAGACATTATATTTGATTATTACTTAAGAAAGTGTTCTTCTCTTTTTTTAAGTTCTTTATATTTTAAAATTTTGAAAAAATCGAATAAATTATCTTGATTTTTAGGTATTACATGATTTTTAAATTTTTTTAAATCAATGTAATTGCGTTGAGTTAATCGATTTTAGTATTTAAAAATGGAATTTACTAGGTAAAATTATCTTTAACTTCATCAAAAAAATGTTTGGTTCCTTTTATCACAGAAATTAATTTGAGTTTTAGTCAAAGAGGACTAAAATAGAATAATTAAAAAAATCAGTAAATTTTGATGTTTATTGTAAATTTGGTTTAAGAAGGGAAAATTTTTAATTTTCAAAAACTGTTTTTTAGTTTTCACAAAAAGCTATATATAAAGTTATATTAGAACCTGATAGTTTTTTTTTTATTGACCCCAAATTTTTCATACAATTTGTCCCTGGGGACATTTGGCAAGTTGTTGTATTTTATTTACAGGTAACATGTGAATACTACTCCCGTTGGTATATATTATGTTTATGAAATATTATGTTTTCTGATTTTTTGGCTATTAGGTTTGTGTAGTTTGTGTGGTGTCGCAAGGTCCTGGGGGTGTGTTCTTTTTAGTCTTCTGCAGTCCTGTTGGTGTACAGTGCTTTGGTTAGCTGGTTAGAATGGTTTGTTATTCTTGATTTATATCTGTTTGTTAGACGCTGGATTTCCTCTTTTACGGTGGGAATTTGTAAGTCCTTCCTTATCTCTTCATTTTTTAAGTACCATGGCGAGTCTACTATTGTCCGGTGTATGATTGACTGCATGGCTTCCATTTTGGAGATGTGACTTTTTGCTGCCGTGCCCCATAGCTGGATGCTATATGTCCATATGGGTTTAATTATGATTTTATATATTAGTACTTTGTTTTCAATACTTAATTTAGATTTTCGGCTGCTTAGCCAGTACATTTCTTTCCTTTTAATTCTGATTTGTTGTATTTTTTTGTGTATTTGCTGTTTCCAGCATGGTTTCGAGTCTAGGTTTCCCGAGGACTAGGAGTCCCAAGTATTTAATCACCTTTGTTTGTAGAATTTCTTTGTTGTGAAGAGTAATTTTCGGGACATCTCCTTTACGTAGCGTGAAGGTGATATGGTGACACTTGCTATGATTTACCTTTATTCTGTGGTGTAGTCAACCATTTTTCGAGTAGGTGAGTGTGCTTTTGTAGAATCTTGATTGCTTGATGTGGGTCTTCGTGTGATGCCAATATTTCTGTGTCGTCTGCAAATGTGCATGCTGTGCTGTCAGGTATCGTTGGTATATCTGCTGTATGTAGGGTGTATAGTATTGGTCCAAGTACGCTTCCTTGTGGCACTTCTGCATTTATGCATTGTATGTCAGAAACTGAGTCTTTTACTTTGACGTAGAATGTTCTTCTGCTGAGGTAAGATTTTAATAGTTTGTACATATCTTCAGGGAAGTGTTGTTTTAGGGTTTTAAGTAGTCCTAGATGACCTTGTCGAATACTTTTTCTATATCTAGAAAAAGTTATGTGCAGTATTTTTTATTCTCCAGTGATGCTATAATTTTGTTAATTAGTCTGTGGACCTGCTCAGTAGTGGCGTGTTTGTTTCTGAACCCAAACTGGTGTTCGGGAATTAGGTGTTTGTTGTTGATTGTCTCCTTTAATCTTTTTCTTTAGTATTACTTTTTCTAGCATTTTAGATAGGATTGGTAGTAGTGAGATAGGTCTGTATGAGGAGGGTTGGTGTATGTCTTTATTTGGTTTAGGCAACATTGTGATTTCGGCCAGTTTCCATGTGTTTGTAAAGTATTGGAGTCTAAGTATGGCATTGAATATTATAATTTTGATAGTAATGGCCTTATCAAGTAGCTCTTTAATTACCCTTCCGCTGATTAGGTCAAATCCATGTACCTTGTTTGTTTTGAGTGCTGATATTATTTGTTTTATTTCCCCTTGGGCAGTTTTTCTTATTGTGGTGCTTTGTTCTGCATTAGCAGTGTTGTCATTTGTTGTTATTGCTGCTCCCGTTGTACTGATGTTTGGCTAGAAGATCTGTTGTAGGTGTTCTGCAAATGTTGTAGCTTGTTCCAGAGAAGTCTTTGCCCAGGATCCGTCCGGTTTTTTTATTGCTGGTATTGGGGCTATTGCTCTGGTTTCTTCTGGTTTCTTTTAGTTGCCTGCCATAGAGAGTAGTTTGAGTCTTCTTTTGATGTTAGTTGAGTTAGGTAATCAGTCATTTTTGTGTCAAAGTGTTCCCGTATGGTTTTCTTGGTCTCCCTGGTAAGAGCATTAAGGAGACGTTTGTTTTATGTTTTTGCCATCGTGCTTTAGCTTTTCTTTTAGTATTTTTTGTAATATATGGTCTGGAACAGAGGAATTGTTTTTTTTATTATTATCTAGTGGTGTGGTGGCTGACCATGCTGCTTCTTGGATTATTTGTGTTAGGTAGTCCACTCCAGTCTCGACGTGTTTTGGTGTTTTTAGCGGGATGTTTATGCAGTTTAGTTTTTCGTTAATTATTTTTCTGAATTTTTGCCAGTTTGTGTTATTGTTGCATAGTGCAGGAGTGAGTTGTAGTTCTTTTGGTTTTTTGAGATACTCTATTAATACGGGTGTGTGGCCGGAGCTCATATCCTTGCTTGAAGATAGTTTGAAGTGCGCCCTGTTTAAACCTTTGATCAAAGCAAAAATCTAGTAAGTCTGGAGTTTTATCTACAGCGGCTGGCCAGTAAGTAGGTTCGCCCGTTGAAAGTGGTGTTAGTGATAGTTCCACTATAACCTGTAGTAATGTAAACCCCTGGGAGATGTTTTATTCGCACCCCAGTGTCCGTGTTTAGCGTTGTAATCACCTGCCACTAAGTATTTGTTTCATAGTGTCTGGAAGAAGTTCTTGTATTGTTCCTGGGTGATTCTATGTTTTGGGGGACAGTATATAGCTGAAAGTTGTATTGTTCCATTTGCTGTTTCTAATGCAATTGTGGTTGCTTGAAGGTAGTAGTGATTAGTGGTGCTGTATAAATAGTGTTTAATGCAATTTTTAATGATGATCCCGCTTCCTTCTTGTGCTTTCCCTGATGGATGTTTCGTGTCGTATATAGTGTAGTTAGGAATTTTTGCGTAGTTTCTATTTGTAAAACGTGATTCAGAGATCATCATGATATCAATGTCATACATATGTATAAATATTTTAAGTTCTTGCAGTCTTTGTTGTAATCCGTTGCAGTTTCATACTACTATTTTGGTAGGAATTTCCATTATTTGCTGTTGTTGGCGATTTTGGTTAATATTTATATCATGGAAGTTATTTGATGTGTTTGTTATTGTAGCAGTGCGGTTTGGGTTGCTAGAATGCTAGGGTTGCTAGTTATGTGTTCTGAGTTTTTCATTGATTGGGTTAATAATTGTTTTAGTTCTGTATTTTCGTTTGTAATTTGTTTGTTTTGTTGGTTGGATGAGTTTTGATTTAGTAGTGGTGTGTGAGAACCTGATAGTAGAACCAGAATACTTTGCAGATTTTTTTACCTTTGCCATCGCGCGTCTTGTGTAGTGTTTTAATAGTATATTTTACAACAAGAGATGAAAGAAGAGGTTCGGTGTGATTGCTAACTCGTTGGCGCTCGTGAGCAAACTCTCACTTCACCAAAAAAAAACGCTTTCTTCATCTCGAGTTCTTTCTAAATGCATTTTTTTCTACTGATATAATGTAAAATTTTTCCTATATAAGCCAGAAGAACGTTTTCAGAAAATGAGCTTATCTAGTTGTCATTTCTTCATATAATGATTTAATAATAAACTTCATGATTAACAAAATATAAAATAAGAGTGTAAAAATACCTTCTATCCGTAGTTAAGGCATAATTAGTTTAATCATACAGCCACTTACATTTAGTTAATTGTTTATAATAAAGTTTATTTAAAAAATATTTTGACTATATTTAGTTACAATGCAGAAATAAGTATTTCAACGCGCTGTAATACATACTAAATGTCGACCTACATTCTAATTTATGCTCATATGTAGACATTAATTGCGTCAAAATGTGAGCTTAACCTATAAACAATACGAATTTAACAAATATAGATAAATTGATTAAAGTTCAAAGATTTCACTTGTAAAGGGTCTTCCAATAAGAGGTTTAATTTTCAATAGCCCGCCATTTTAACAGTTGTCATAAGTCAACCTGTAACTACTTGACATATGACAAGTAAAAACTACGCCATTAATAAAAATGGAACGCTATACGCTTCAACAACGCATTGAAATTATTAAAATTCACTACAAAAATGGTGAAAATTCCGCGGTCACAGTTCGCAAAACTAAAGCTTTTTTTAGTCGTTGTGGAACACCTTCTCGGCCAGCAATTGTGAAACTGGTGGAAAAATTTGAGTCTGTTGAGACAAGTTACTGATGTGAAAAACCGAAGCCGTGCACGGTGAGGAAAACCCAGGTTTGTTCATTTCACGTAGATCTTTGTAATTGGGCATTCCACAAAGGACATTACATCGTATTTTGACTTACAATTAGTTAAAGACTTTGGTTAACTTAGTTAAGACTTAGTTAAAGACTATGTCTTCTAAAGTTCAGTTAACACAAGAAATTACGCCTATCCACCGTCCATAACGTCGTGCCTCTGCTGATTATGTCATTGAAATGCATCAAACTGATTCGGAATTTCATCGGGAAATCATCTTGAGTGACGAGGCCCATTTTCACCTCGGAGGCTACGTTAACAAGCAGATTTGTCGCATTTGGAGCTCAGAAAATCCAAGAATTTTCGTTGAAAAGCCTCTCCATCCTCAACGTGTGACTGTTTGGTGCGGTTTTTGGTATGGCGGGTCATTGAGCCCCACTTATTCGGAAATGCGGCTGGAGCATCTGTGAAGGTCGATTCCGATATGCGACTCAGCACGTCATGCGACATCGCCTGTCAAATAATGATTACATTGTTTTAAATGGGCACGTCGCGTAGCTGTCGCGTAGAATTTGACATACCATTTAAAACAATGTGATCATTATTTGACAGGCGATGTCGCGTGACGTCGCGTAGCTGAGTGTCGCGTATATGGAAATCGGCCTTTATGGTGATTGGATTGTGATATCGAACGATGATCAATGATTTTGTATGGCCGCAATTGGAAGATGTTGATTCGAACGACGTTTATTTTCAACAAAACGGCTACGTGCCACACAAGTAACGATACCATTGCTCTTTTGCGTGAAAGGTTTCCTGACCATGTGATTTCTTGAAGAGGCGATCACAAATGGCCACCGATATCTTGTGATTTAACACCTCTAGACTTTTTTCTTTGGGGCTACGTGAAAGTTAAGGCCTATGCCAATGGCCCACAATGGATTCAAGACCTCAAAGATGGAATTCGTGAAGTTATAGAGGACATACAGCCGCAAATGTGCGAATTGGTGATACAAAATTTCATGAAAAGATATGGTCATGCAAGCGTGGGAATTGCGGTTATTGCGGTAATATTATTTTCCACTATTAATGGCATACCGTCCTCTTTACAATTAAATAAACATCTGATGATTTCTCTTAAAAATAGGGGTAAACAGTACAGTAATCGAGCCCATTTAGAAATTTAACAAAGAAAATAATAAAACTTGTACAAAATGAATTTATGTATTATTATATTGCTAGTGATTGCAAAAAACGATACTTTTCTATTTAAATTATAATTCGAATCGGAAATTAAAAATTTTATAGAAAATAAGAAGATTAATGTTTGATTCTTCTAAAAACATAGTTATCGGTCACATAAATATAGTAGTTGTCCAGTGGATTTACAGTAATTGGTCACTGCCTTATAATAATTAAAAAATATTTAGAGTAACAGTCTTTTATAAAGTCGTACTATATGTGTGTCTAGTCTTGTCTGTGTAGTCTTGTCTGCCTAGTATTGCATGTCTAGTCTTGTTTGTCTAGTCATGCCTGTCTAGTCTTGTCTGTCCAATCTTGTCTGTCTAGTATTGTCTGTCTAGTTTTGTCTTTCTAGTTTTGTACGTCTAACAAGAAAAATTTGTGCGCTTATAACATTAGACATAAAAAATGCCTTTAATTCGGCAGCACATTATGGATGAATTAACAGAGAGAGAGAGATATACGGCCATATCTACTAAGAATGGTTCGTAGCTATCTATACGACCGCAGCATCATTCTCCGTGCTGAAAATAAAGTTCAAACCAGTGGCGTCAACAGTGTCATTCCTCAGGGCTCCGTAATGAGACCGACCCTGCGGAATGTACTCTTCGACGGTGTCCTCAGGCTGAAGTTACCCGAAGGAGTTAACATCATAGGTTTTGCAGACGATCTGGCACTCACAGTAGTGGCTAAACAGAAAGAGGCACTATGCTTAAAGCTAATTTGGCGATTGAACAGATCACCAAGTGGATGTCATCAAAGTCTCTCCACCTAGCGCCGGAAAAATCCCAAGCGGTTCTGATAACGGGATACATAAAATTAGACCCTACATCCTTTAAAGTGTTGGGTGTAAAAATTAAACCAAAAAACTCCTTAGAATACCTTGGCATCATAATTGAAAAAAGTTTGTCCTTTGCATAGCATATTTAAAAAGCGGCAGAAACTGGTATGAATACAACAACTAGAAAAACTAATGCCAAATGAGGGGGGCCTAGAGGCAGTAAACGCAGACTTCTAAGCACTGTGGCTCACTGGCCATGCTTTTTGGAGCTCCTATATGGTTAGACGCCCTAATTAGCAGTATACCAGAGAAAAATGGCCCTAAGAGTATGCAGTGCTTACTGAACAGTATCTGGAGACGCAGCTTTGGTAATTGCAAGTATCCCATCGAACTACAGGCAAAATATAGGAATGAACGAGATGAGGCAGGCAAAACTAAAACTTCTAAAAAAGAGGTCGGTACCAAGCTTACTCTGGAGTGGCAGGAAAGATGAATAACTCCACAAAAGTCAGTGGACGAAGATCCTCATCCCGGACATTGAAACATAGATCACTCGACGACACGGTGAGTGTCATATTATCTCACCCACGTCCTCAAGGACCACGAAGATTGTTTCCGAGATTACCTCCACAACATTAGGAGAGCATCCGATGCAGATTGCGTATACTGTGGTTTGACCGATTGTGTCATCCATACTATATTTCAGTGTTCGATATGGGACAACGCGGAAATGTTTGGGAACGACAAACTCGATCCACAAAACATGATGGCACACCTAATAAAATCGCAGGAAGCTTGGAATACTATCCACAAACTGGTCAAAACAATAATTACGGAAAACGAAAGCGATGAGAGAAAAGCAAAACCCAAAAAAATCGAACCCCTATTCGCACGTACTGCGGAAGGGGAACGTAGATAGTACAACTGTAGCAATATTTCTGGGTGTGAAACAATATTTCACACCCAGAAGAAATGCGATAAGCGGTTCACTTGTATGGTTCACCTGTATGGTTAACCGAAAGGTGCCATCTACACCCCATTAAAAAAGTCTTGTACTTCTAATCTTCTACGTCTAGTCTTGTCTATCTAGTCTAGTCCGTCTAGTCTTGCCTATCCAGTCTTGCCTATCTTGTCTTGCTTGTCTAGTCTTGTCAGTCTTGTCAGTCTAATCTTGTCTGTCTAGTCTTGTCTGTCTAGTCTCGCCTGCCTAGTCTTGTCTGTCTAGTCTTGTCTATTTAGTCTTGTCTGTTTAGTCTTGTCTGTCTTGTCTTGACTCTAGTAATGTTTGTCTCGTCTTGTATGTCTAGTCCTATCTGTCTAGTCTTGTCTCGTCTGTTTAGTTTTGTCTGTCTAGTCTTTCCTGTCTAGTCTTGTCTGTTAACTCTTGTCTGTCTACTTTTATCTGTCTAGTCTTGTCTGTCTATTCTTGTATCTCAAGTCTAATCTGTCTAGTATTGTCTTTTATAAATACTTAGTATATAAATATAAATTCACATTTTAATCAATACCATTATTCTTAGCTTCTTATGCTCTTATTTAAAAGTTAGAACTTACTGCCACTAACTGCCTCATAGTTACTCTAATCTCAGAATATTAATTGACCAATCACTATTTTTACCGTTTATCGTTTAATATTTATTGGTCTGTCTAATTTTTCACAATCAGTACTTTATATTATAATACTTTTTTTCTATAATTTAAACCTGTTTTGATTTACAAATGAAAAAAATCCTCACAAAAATCATGTTTTAATCATGAAAATATCTAAACATAGTAGGGTCCCTTTTTGTATATTTCTGGCTAAAATGCCGTAAATTTGCAAGAATCTCGGTCTTGCCATTTTAGTAATTAAATAAACACACGAAACTCTGAATTATAAAAAAGTTATGGCTTGTATCCAGTACAGAAAATAATATAGAATTTTCTTCTGTTAATAAGCAATTATGTCACCAAAAATTGTGTTATAGTTATATAGTTTTCGAAATTTGACCAATCACTCTCTATTGACCAATGTATTAACAATGTAACAGTAACAATGAACAATGTACTATTTACCCCTACTCGTTTTTTTCAGATATCATAATGAAAACTATTATTGGAAGAGCCTTTATTTATTATATTCATTTTTTTTTATAAAGAATAAAACAGAATAAAAATAGACAATGTAAAAAAGTTTCAGACAAGAGACAACAAATAGAAATGTATTTACTTTATATTACCTAAAGCTTTCCTTAAACATTCTAGTTTTGTCTTCTTAGCCTTTCTTAGGTCTCCTGCGTCTTTTGTTGATAAAATAAATTCAGTACAAAAGATCACCCGGAAGCCTAGAGCGCATGGAAGAACCAGAAAAATCTGCATAACATTTGATGATATTGTTTAAAACGCAAAATAGAAGAAACAATCAATTTTTGAGTTTTAAACAATATCATCAAATGTAATGCAAATGTTTCGGGTTCTTCCATGCGCTCTAAGCTTACGGGTGATCTTTTGTACTGAATTTATTTTATCAACAGAAAACTAAGGAGACCTAAGGAAGGCTAATTGTAAGCAGACAAAACTAGAAAGCTGTGGCCGTAGAAACAAGAATAGACAAACAATTATTAAAAGGGCGAAGTTATTATTTACTGTTAGATTTATGCAGACTGGGATGGAAATGGCAGGAATGGAAAACATATGTACCAAATAAATTTCATCATCTTCAAAAAAGCCAAAAATTTAAACCGATTGTAATTTGTATAAATTAGTTTAGGCAACCCGTAGCTCGAGAGCCGCATGCGGCTTTTATCCAAGTTGTGCGGCTCTTCAATCCGTTCAAAATATATATTTTGAGATTATTGAAACGAATTAAAATCTCATTTATTGAAGTAGTGATTCTTCAAATTTGATTATCTCCAAACAAATTCATGATAAAACACTCAAAATGAAAGAGAATGTGTCATCACAGCAATTTTATAATTTAAAATCATCGCCTGTATTTTTTAGCCTGTGACGAGTGGAAATAGTAGTTTGTGGTACAAGTGTATGAAGAAGGGCTTTTGTGCGTGAGTTTGCGAAGTTTAAAGCAATGAGTGCCCAAAATCCTTTCACATACGCGTACATATATTATTTTATCTACGAAGCATGTTAAAATACTTTTGAATCTACAAAAAATTAATTGTTTCTTACCGATAATATTGAAAAATTGTAACTTTGACAGACAAAATACTTAAAGTCTAATAAAAACGTAAAGTGACGGGAGCACTATTTGGTCGTTGTCGATGTAATGTAGGTTAACCTCGATTTAATCTAGATTAGGTTATGCTTAGGTTAAGTTGTATTAGAACCTTATAAATCCATATTTCCTGTTTCAAAATAAGAAAAATTAATTCAATTTTAATATACGTCAAAAAAATTATGTTCACTACATCTATATTTTTTGTTTAGTGACGCGAGTTGTTGCCATAGTAACAACAAACAGAAATCGTTTAATAATGAAACTACATTTGGTTTACATTGGAGTTTTACGCAAGCATTGGATACTTTTACACATGATTATAATAATGGCATCTTTCACATAAAATAATCTACTTATTAATGTGTTCATTTTGGTGTGCGAGTTATAACAATTAAAACGTTCTTAAATATATAAAATTTGTGAATATAAATTTTGAGCTAATGAAACTCCATTTGATTTACATTGGACTTTTACGCACACATTGGATACTTTTACACACGATTATAATAATGTCATCCTTCACATACAATAATTTACATATTAATGTGTTCATTTTGGTGTGCGAGTATAAAATTTGTGAATATAATGATTTAATGTAAAAATTAATGATATAATGATTTTGAGTGGTTTTTAATACTATCATTGCAGTTCTTCTCTCAGATTTGTTAGATTTGCTTAAAGAAAATGGCTCTTTACTTAAAGCAAGTTGCCCACCCCTGGACTACCGACAAGATTAGAAAACTCGCTTATGCAGTTTAAACTGAAAGAGACTGTAAATATATAGGAATAATTAAAATATAATTAAGTTTTATATTCGTGGTAAATTAACAATAACAATTACTTTATAATTAACGTAATTTGCATACAAGTTTTTTACACGTGTATGCAACGAATTTCTGTTATTACTATATATTAATTAACATTTAAATATTTAATTTGCTACAAGAATTACGTTATCGTACAAGAATTTGATTTAGTTATTCAGATAAGACAGCAAAAATATATTCCATTTAGTTTTTGCAGTGCTGTGTAACTAGATCAGAAAACCTCGTTATTTCTTGTTATGTCTAATTTCAGGTTGTGTATCGATCTGGGTAATTTTAATTTGTTTTTGTCTCGTTTGTGCTTTTTCTTCTTCAGCTGAGCGTTACATGGAGCATGAAGAGTTTCTTTCTCGATCTCGAGCGTAATGATTTGCATAATTTAAGTTTTCTCTCTTAAACAATAAATTGCATATGGAGCAAAGCAATTTTAATGATATCAAGACCGCACAATATAATAATGATAATGCAGCCAGTTATATAAAGTATCTCGAAATTATAGAGTTGCACGCGCGATCACGGTTTTCTCCATATAAGTCGAGACAGTGCAAGAAAGACTCGGTAATTATAATTTTAACAATTCAAATAAATAAATTTCATATCGGAGGATTACTTTGCAATAAATAATAAAGCTGAAAATCGATGCGGAATAATAAGCGGCTCTCGCCATATACGCCACAATTTACGGTTATTTTATACTTAAATAATTGCTATAAATTTAATTAAAGGTTTTAATTCAAATTAATAGCGAATTTCTTAACGAGATGAGAAGGTATTACCTTTCGATTCACATACTCAACTTATCATAAATTTGCGTAACTTATTTTAATAATATAAATATGTATTTTCTCTCCCTACTAAAATTCTATACACAATTATACTATACTTAGTTACTATACAGCCACGTCCTTCCTTTACCCCAAAATGCATATTTTATGAATATTTTAAGTTCTTGGGTAAGACATCACACTAAATATCACCATATTAAGACATTTTAAAGCCAAGGATGTATGGCTAATTAAATATAAAATTTAACCAAGCAATTATATCTTTTATGACGGCCGTTCCTTATAAACTCCTTGCAATTATTTAAAAAAATCTAATTAAGTTTCATCTTAACATAATGCATATGTTTTAGGTTTGATATTACATATAAACAGTAGTAATCTTATAATCAGTTCAATATCTCTATATAACATTTGTGTTTATTTATTTATCTAGTATAAGACATTATACGAGGGTTGGGGCAAAACTGATGGCAACTATTTTTTTTCTTGAAGATACCAGTCCGGTTGGAAAATGTGACATATACAGACGAAAGGAACTACATGTGTGGACAATGAATAGCACTGAAATATCGTAACACACTAATTTATTACGGTAGTATACAGGGCAATATTGACTTCACCGTTCAAAAGAATGATAAAACAGTACACATGAAGTTGACATGACAAACATGGGCCAAAAGATCCTCAATGTAGTCCCCTGCTAGTGTCACCACACGCTGCTAACGATGTGGGAGGCGCTGAATACCATCAGCCTTAGCATTTGCCGCACCATGTGTGAATCGGGTCATCTGTTGGCGCAAAGCATTAGTAATGTCCTCTCGTGTTGCAAACCGCCTACCACGTATTGGTTCCTTAATTTTGGGAATCAGATCAAAGTCACAGGATGAAAGGTCAAGAGAGTACGGTGAGTGCTCCAATTCTTCCCATCCCCAACGTCGGAGTAGCTGCCGTACATACCCTGCTTTATGTGGTCTTGCATTGTCGAGCAGGATTATTGCACTGTCCACAATATCCGGACGTTTATCCCGAACGTCATGTTGTAACTGCCGCACCAGGAAGTCCCTATAGTACTGTGCGGTCACTGTTCTGCCATGAGGAACAAAATGGCAAACAATGACACCCCTGACGTCATGCGCGACGATCACCATCAATTTGACTGGGGAAGGATTCTGACGGAACTTCTGCTGTCTTGGTGATCCAGGATATCGCCACTTCGCGGACTGACGTTTCAGTTCTGGTTCGTATGCCCTCGCCCAAAATTCATCGATGGCGATTAATCGTGACAAGAATTGATCTCCGTCCTGTTGCCAGCGTACAAAGTGGTCGGAGCATATTGTATAGCGCACCCACCTTTGAACTTCCGTCAGTGCATGCGGTACCCACCGCCAAGCTATTTTGCGTAGCTGTAGCTCATTACGCAATATAATATGGACGGTGCGTTTCTCGATGCCACTTGTCCTCTCTAACTCCAGTAACGTCCATCGTATGTCTTCATCCATGAGCTGCTCGATGACGGCACGTGTCAAGTCGGTCCCGCACACTCACCGGTCGTCCCTAACGTTGCTCATCACTGGTTGACACACGTCCTTGCTGAAACTTTCCTACCCACCGTGCTACTGTACGATATGGTAGGGCATTATTCCCAAGGGCTTCTACTAATTCACTGTAACATTCCATCGCATGTCTCCATTGGAGAACGGCTATTTTGATGTAAGCGCGCTGCTCAACACGGGTTACTTCCATCTCGCACGACACTCACCAACTGACTGATTTCAGAGCTCTCGCTGCGCTACTACCAGCTATCACAGAACTATCTGTTTTTCTGCATACACACTATGCCTGCAGAACTTCCACACGACACATATACGTTTGTGATCCGTTCACATATCTACAAGAAAAAAAATAGTTGCCATGACTTATGCCCCAACCCTCGTATTAGTAAAACATAGAATGAGCTGAAATACAATTATATAACCAGTTATTAAATCTCAAAATAATAAGATAGAATTGGTGAAACCATCCTACTTTAAAGATAATCATAAATATTTTATAGTAGTTTTCAGTAAATGTTTCATTAATTCGAACTTTCTATAGTTTTATTTTTTATTAGTAATGTTAAAAATTGTTCTTACAAAGAGAACAAGTAGAAGATGCGTGCAAAAATCTAGCAGCCAGAACATGGGAATGTACCCCAGCAGTGCAGAGCATAGGGGACAATGATGTATTGAAGCAGAACCAGACTAATCTCCATGAGAAAGTTGCTTGAGAATATTGAAAGTCTATACCTGGATAAGAACTTGTTTCTCAGCAGCAATGGGTTAGGATTGCATGGAATAGCTATTGGGCCTGAATCCTGGGCAGGGGGGAGCACCTAGATTGGCGATATTAAGAATCGGCAAGGAAGGAATAAGTAACGGGAAAAAAATAATCGAGAAAATTGTGAAGAACAACCTTGTAAAAAAATTTCAAAAAGTACCAAAGGATGAAGTACCGTAGGATAAAGTGCTGAAAAATGAAGTACCGATGGATACAGTGCCGAAGGATGAAGTTCCGAAGGATGAAGTACCGAATACCGAAGGATGTAGTACCGAAAGGTGAAGTACTTATGGATGAAGTACTAAAGGATGAAGTACCGAGGAATAAAATACCACTTTGAGAAACACTACACAACAATTTATGTTGGCAAACTCATTTGCAGGGATGAAGCCCTAACATGCAAATTTACTATTAAATGTTAGAACGTAGCGGGTCTTTCAACAAGCGTGCGTCAACTTTAAAAACAATAAAATATAGTTGTATGTGATATAGCGTGGAATTTTATTATTAGTTGTAAATAAATTTTGATACCATTATGTTTTAAAAATCACATCATGCAAATGGCCTTCACGGCTACATTCCCCCTCGTCGATCTGCGATGCCCAATTTTGGATGACTTTCTTCAGTAAGTAAGGCTGGATTTCCGAAGCAGTTCGATTAGTTCTTCACTTGGGCAAGAATTTTTGGTTTCTTGGAGTACACGAGCGACTTAACGTAGCCCCAAAGAAAAAAAGGCGTTAGATCGCGCAATCTTGGTTGCCACTCGACGTCAGCTCTTTTAGAAATAATGCGCTCGGGAACTGTTCTTGCGATAACTCTCGCGTATCACCCGATGTGTGGCTCATGGCACCATATTGTTACAATGACATGTCGTATATGCTCATATTGTCCACTGCGGGCCAGAAAATCTTTCTTTTAGTGGTTCTATCTATTTCGTTTCGAAAGATTTACGGACCAATGATGCCATCCATCCACAATCCGCTCCAAGCAGTCAGTTTCTCAGGGTACAAGTGATCCTCCAGTGTCTCCCGTGGGGGTGTCGCCTCAAATGTGGCAGTTGTATTTAGATTGTAGATTTCGGTGGTGACTTGTACTGCGACCTTCATAGATCTTTTGTGACAGTTGTGTTTAGTTACGTATCCATTTAACCAAAAATGCGTTTCGTAGCCGAAGATGATTTTTTCGCCAAAACAAGGATCCGTCTTCAGCTGCTCCAAAACCCAGTCTGCAGACGTGCGACGAGATCTGCGGTCTCGTGGCTTCAATTCTGGTAACAATTGAATCTTATACGGGTACAAATGCATGTCTTTCCTCAAAATTTGCCAACTTTTGGTCTCTGAAGACCAAGTGGTTGTGAAAGACGAAAAATATATAGATTTCGGTCTTCCCGTACACTTTCAATGTTTTCGGTCGAACGTTTGATACGATTACGTATAGATTTTACTCGATCACAAACCGGCCCAGTTTCCACAAATCTCTTCATCAATCGTTCAATCGCGGTGTTGTTTGGACAATCATTACGACCAAAAATATCAGGAAGTACGTGTAGCGTCTGACTTACAGAGCACACATTTTGATAAATTTTCACAATTTGTGTGCGTTGTTGAAGCGTGTACTTTTGCATGATTGAATGGGGACTACAGCTTAGAAATAGGGAACCCCACATCTTATAGACCTATTTGTGTACTGGATGTGTCGGGAAAACTCTTAGAGCAACTTTTGCTAAGCAGAATAAAAGGAGTACTTGAGATTGGGCATGGTTTGTCAGAAAAACAATTTGGCTTCAGGAAAGAAAAATCCACAATTGACGCGCTAAGATCTGTCATAGAGATTGCCGAAAAGGCGAAGTCTGCCACGCAGACAACAAGGAAACTGTGTGCGCTGCTAACCTTCGATGTTAGAAACGCATTTAACAGCGCTAGCTGGAAGCAGATCATGGAAGGCCTAACATCAAGAGGCATATCACCGCATCTACTACGCATGGTGAGGAGCTACCTTAGCGATAGATAGTTAATACTAAAAGGGGCTCTAAAAACGGAAGAGAAAAGCATCAGCAGCGGTGTCCCACAAGGATCGACATTAGGCCCAACCTTGTGGGACGTCTTATATGACGATGACGATGTGCTGAGATTAAGACTGCCATTAAAGGAAAAAAACAGACTTCTTATCCCTGAACTTCAACCATGGATAGACAGAGAGCATGGTGAAAATAGTTACTATCTCATCCAAGTGTTGTCCGGCCACGGCTGTTTTAAGGACTATCTGTATCAAATTGGCAGAGCCTCAGATGACCAGTGCATATACTGCGGAGAAACCGATACTGTGAGCCATACAATCTTTGACTGTTCTCGATGGAAAATGGAACGGCGTAAAATTACAACCAATTTAGGAGTACCAATCAACCCGAGAACGTTAATTGAACATATGCTCAAAACAAAATAAAACTGGTTTAAGACACAACAATATATTCATTATATTATGGAATCCAAAATAACAGATGAAACGAAAGAACAAAAGATAAAGAGAAATTAAATTTAAATAAGTCACCCGTAACTCCGAGGCCATGCGACTAGTATCACGGCAGAGTTCACGGCAGTGTTTCCAGGGGGGGGCACTTGTCTGGTTAGGTGTATAACCGCCAGCTACGTCCCTCAAAAAAAATGGGGACTACAGCAAAATACCAACGTAGCTGAATAAAAATACAGCGTTTCATAACCGAACCACAATTAAATGTAAATATTGACGCGTCATAGTTGAAAGACCCTGTATATAGTTAAGTCAAGGACGAAGAAAGGTACAGGTGACAGATTCAATACAAATATGTGTCAATTTTTGAATATTTTCTGGATACCACTTGATGCATGGAAGATTGATGGAAGAGATAAAATAGCGTTTTGGTCACATTTTACTTTTTATTATCGCAAAGGTAAAATAGCTGCAGAATCCCACAAGAAGTTGTGTGATGATGCACAAACAAGATGTAAATTTTATATTCAAAATATTTTTCTGTACCACGTTCTGGAAGACCGATTGATGTGGATGACGACAAATTAAGATTTATCTCTTATCAGCACAGCTTTGCTTCCATGAACAAAAATTTGTGAAGGTGGACTGAAAGCTGTAAAATAACTTACAAATATCATGTGAGATTTGTTTTGGTAGTCCTAAAAAGACTCAATAATTGTTATAGAGTTCCGGAAAGGCTGAATATATTTATATATTCAGGCTGTGTTCCGTTTGTTTTAAGTTTGTATGATTATCTATAAATTGGGATGGTTTCAGCAATTCTATCTTATCATTGATGATCTTTTGAAAAGCTTGGATACGTAAAAACATTAATGGATCTAACGCAAACTTAAAGAAATTCATTTAAAAGATCAATCCAATCCAATGTGATTTGATTTTCAAACGTAACCTAAATGATTTATTTTTTAACGTTTCATAGCTAGCTGGTGATGAAAAATGTGGTCTTTACAGTAGCACTGAAACAAAAGTTAAGTTATTATTTAAGGAGAGTATAAGGGATTTGTTTTAAACTTGGGCCATAGATTTTTCGTTTTGGTCAAGTAACGAAAAGATCAATTCCAATTTATATTGTAATAACTAGCATAATTGAAAGATAATTTTTAACCTCCATAATTGATGAATGTCACGAGACAATCGAGACAAGAGACAAGATAGGGCGAGAGTTTCAAAAATCTCGTCTCGCTCTCGTTAGTTATGATAAAAAGTTGTAGATTGTAGATATCGTGGTGACGACTTGTACTGCGACCTTTATAGATCTATGGTACCCCACCCTCCTCCTCCAAGCGTTGGTGTACTTACCCATTTAGAGCGCCTCCTCTAATCCTGATTCCTCTAGGAATTTCAGGATCTGGGTGGGATTCAAGGCCTGCAGCTCCTCTGTGTTCAAGCAGTGAGCCCCGAGGTACATCTGTCTCTTGCGGAGTAGAGCTCTGCAGTCTTTGAGCAGATGTATGGAGGATTCCTCTGCTGAACCACAGAATCTGCATCAGTCATCCTCCTCTGGGCCTAGGGCCTTGAGATATTTCCTAAGTCTGTAGTGTCCCATCAGGACTCCTGTCAGAATTGTAAGCTTGTTCCTGCTTAATTTCAGGCAAGCTTTTGTTCTTTTCTTGTTAAAAGATCCCAGCATCACTTTGGACTGCCTTAGCCCTGGAAGTTCTTTCCAGGTTTTCATCCATTGTTCTCTTGTTTCTTCATCTAAAGTTTTGTGGATGGTGTTCACACTCATGCCGCAAAAGGGTTCCGGACCTATAAAGGGATTACTGAATCCCTTGTTTGCTTGGTGATCGGCTTCTTCGTTTGCGTCTATCCAGTGTGTCCTGGTACCCAGTAAAGTGTTACTTTATTGTTTTTTCCAAGTTTGTTTAGCTTTCCCACACAGTCCTATACCAGTTTGGATCTGATGATATTTGATGATAAAAAGTTATTCTCGTCTCAGTCTGGGTCTTCTCGCTCTAGAAACCGTTTGTCTCGTCTCGCTCTCGCTCTCGTAACCGTTTGTCTCGTCTCGTCTCGTCTCAACTGGTTAAATATTGTTCTTATTGTTAATTAAACACTGCTGATTAACTGGTTCATTTTCGCTTAATGCATCAGTCCTTTCATCTAATCTTGGCCTTTTGTTAGGGTTATCACTACTAGCACCTTCACTCAACTACATTTTTGCTGCCACAAGTTGAAGTTCAAAATACCTTTATAAGAAATCGTAATTATATGATTATAAAAATATATCACATAAAAATGTCCGTTGCATTTTGGTGCTTGAAAATGTACCTAGCGATAAGACACCATAAATGTGTTTACATAAATTACTATTTGGTTATAATTACTATCTTCGAATTTTGCTTTGTTCCATCCACATGAAAATGTAGCGATAACAAACCATAAATGTCTGTTTACATACAATTTCTATCTGTATACCATATTTGAAATTCGTCTTGTTCCAACCACATGAAAATGTAGCGATAATAAACCTTTAATGTATGTTCTTCTATTTTGTTGACTATTTAAAATTCATAATAAAAACGAACATAATTTGAAATTGTTTACGACATCTATTTAATATTAAGAAATCTACTCTTTTAATTGTTATATAATGAAATGTAACTTGCCCGAGCCCGCAGTTCAAATGTATGCAAGAAAATATTACGGTTGCCCATATTAGAGCCAAAGATTGAAGAAGAAATATGACCGAGATCAGAAATGAGACTCTCGTGTCTCGCGATAGCGAGGCCACATACGCTCTCGTTCTCTCGAGAGCGCGACCACATACGTTCTTGCTCTCGCGAGAGGGAGACCACATACGGTCTCGGTCTCGTCTCGCTTTTTCGAGACGCGACGAGAAAAATATCGTTCTCGTGTGAAGCCCTATTGATGAATCGTAAAGAGATTGTGCTTCATCTTTAATCACTCTTCAGAAATTATTGGTGCTGGGTTGGACCACATCTACAATATTACATTAATTTCAGTAAATAAAAGACAATTTATTAGCAACAAATGTTGAAAATATTAAATTAATATTATATTTTCTATAAGAAACAAATTTCTGAATGAAGGAAAGCTTAAATAAAAGTTGCTGTAATAAACTAAATATGCAATAAATGAATCCAAATAAGCGAGCAAATTAAACTAAATATGCGGAAATAATATTCCAATGCTGCACATAGATTTCCTATAAATGTTTTATATTTACTGCGGAGTTAATTTTTACAGTTAAATTATAAATTTCCTCCTAGATTAACTGTGGCTAGACATGTGAAATTTATTGATTTTAATTAAACTGATTAAACTCAAAATAGTTCATTTTATACCCACTTATTTATTTGCTGTGGATTTAATTATCCGACTAATTGCGATGTTATTAGACACTTAGCAATATTAATTTAGATTAAACTAATTAATTTGTTAACCAATCTATGTACTTCCAATTTTATTTCGTTTTAATAATATATACTGAAATAATTATTATTTATAATTATTTTTAACAACTCGTTATTGTATATACAGTGGAACTTCCCTAAGTCGAATTACCATAGTTCATGAAAAAAATTCTAGTTATTGAAAATTGGAGTTATAGAAACACATAAATATAAAATGAGAAACTATAAACAAATTATAAACAAAAAACATGAAAAAAATATGTTGACATTATTACCATGTTGTTATATAACTATAATTAATTAAAAATAATTTTAATTGATATCTATTTTTTTTAAGTAATTTTTAATTGTTTTCCATAATATATAGCACCTTGTGGGTGATCTTCGATTATATCGTCTCTTTTTGGATTACCGATTCTCAGAAGAATAATATCCAGTCGTATTTTTCCTAAAGCACACCCGCTGGTAAATTCTTAGTTTTGCTATATTCTAGTTTTTGGTGATCACAAAATATAAAAAATAAAATGTTTGGTAATATGCCCGAGGATTACGCTATCGACGGTTTGTGGTAGGCAATATGTGGTAGGCATCATAAATTTTGGAAAATACACGGCGGTTAAAAAATTGAAGTTATAGAGATTAATTTGTATGTAAAATTTTACTATTGTACACATTTTTATAACGAGTTATGGAAAAATTCGAGTTAAGGAAAGTTCGAGTTATGGAAGTTAATTTCTATATAAAATGTTATCTAAACGTATGAATTTCTAAAAATATTTCTGTTATAGTAAAATTGGAGTAACAGAAGTTCGAGTTATGGAAGTTCGAATGTAGATTAAATATTTAATTTTTGTTTACAAACCTCAATCACTTGTGTTATGAACTATATATTCCAAGGAATATTTGTTCACATCTATTATTCGTTCACTAACAAAATTTTCAAAAATTCCTTCAAACTTTGAAGATGCAGCAAGATTTTGAAAACCGAAAGGCGCCCTAGCTAGTCGCATTGTACCCTAATTATGATACTAGATAGATAGACACAAACATTAAAACATCATATTGACACATTAGAATTTTATTCTAATTAGTCAATACAAATATAAAAACTCAGCTTCATATTCTGGATGTTTTAATGTTTGTGTCTATCTATCTAGTATCATAATTAGGGTACGACTAGCTAGGGCGCCGAGCCAAAATGCTAAACGTGTATGTTCGCCGCGAACTAAAAAAGTTTGGGAACCCCTAATCTAAGGCATAGTTTCAAATACTAACGTATATTCACATGTAGTGAACGAATAATAGATGTGAACAAATATTCCTTGGAATATATAGTATATTCCTTGTGTTATGAACTATATATTCCAAGGAATATTTGTTCACATCTATTATTCGTTACTTTACTTTCCTCAGCGCACTATTTGGGAACCCCTGCTTCAGACTATAGTTGCGATAAATGACGGTATTTCAAGAAATTTATTTCTATTTGAATTTGCTTTGGACCTATTTAATTTTATCCATTTATAAAGATTACAATTCATTTTAAAATATATTTATGAACATATTGTAAAATGATATATTTATTAAATAAATAATTCATATCTTAATGTAAAAAATATTATTAAATTCAATAAAATTTATGAATAAAGAATACGCAATAAATTAAAAAAAAACATTAATTGGCATTCAACACATTTATTTTCAGGTCTACTTGCTTCTTTCAACAATAATGAAAAATAAAATAAAACGTGGCCGAAAAAATGTTTCAATGGAAAAATAAATTTTGTTAACGCATGAAAAATGTGTTGAATGTGTTATTGTTGAATTGAAAAAATGCAACGGTTGATCTTTTGCTGATTTAAATTTTAAACCGTTTTAGTAATACATTTTTTTGTTGTAACCTTAATTGAATTTTATTTACAAAAGCGTCCATTCAATAATTTATTTCGTAGTGTTCGTAATTAAATAAAATATGAGCCGCGTCAATTTACCAACAGCGTTTTATGAATAATGGAGTATTGTGAGCAGACGCGTGGCTCGATCGTATTACAACCCAGAGACTTATCCTTAGAGAAATCAGACAGGATGAATACAATGTTGACCTCTATGCACTAATACTCAAAGACTGCTTGTTTGGAAATCGCATTTCACGAATTTCTTGTCAATTAATATTTGAACAGGGCAAATAGATTTCACCCTACCCTATACTCATGAAAGGTCGACTTTGATATTCACTGACATATTAACAATCAAGTGAATCTCAACACTAAAAATACATTCAATATTTAGAAAACAAGTTTCCCTATATTGATTCCTATTAGTAAAAGGTATTAGCTACTATTAGTATTAACCCCTTGACATACGAATAAAATGCGCTTTGACATGTCCATATACATGTGATCTTATCACATATACATGACGTCTTAGAGACGTCATTGTATATGAAGAGGTTAACTTAAACCTACATCCAAATAATCAATTATCGGTTGCTTAAAGAATTAAACGTTGACTTAATTTAAAAATAAAATGTCTTTATTCTTTTAGAAATAACAGTAATAACTATTTTTTCGTCTTGAAAACATATCTCTTCAAAAAATACCAGACTCAAAATTTTCATAGTATATACTCAGTTAATATTTGACGAAACAAATTATAAATGATGACGTGAATTGGAATTGCTTTGTTCATTATTTATTTAAATAATTATTTTTATGTGTGTTATAAAAACTTTTTTTCTATTAAATGTTGATGTGAAAAGGTTTTTTGAAACAATGCGGTTTGCTGGTTATCAAAGTACCGGTGCTTGTACACGCATCTGCGTAACACGATATCAGCACTATCGCAACTATGTGAAACTTTTACGGCGTATTTTTTGTACAGAGAGCAGACGTGTACGCAAAAGAGAGGCAGGAGTAATTGCAATAAAAGCCGACATGGCATATTCAGGACACGGTTCTCACGAACCTGCAGGTAGATGTGCCAATGTTTTTTTTGCGGTGTGGGAAATCCTGCAGAGTCGTTGAACCTAATCAGGAAACGGACACTGATATATACCTTTACACCAACTTAACTAGATTCTTTTATTACGCTTGTTACACAATTTCCGAAAAAATACCAGTATAATGTTTCTTAGATTATGTGCAAATTAAAATATACATTATTGCTGAGCGTGAACTTACTGCTTACGATAGGACAATAAAACAAATTGCTTTCTGTTACTAGCTCCTAGTTTCGCCGATCAATAATTTTAACGTCACTAGTAATTTCACTTTCAGCTATTAACTGACTTAACGTAACTTTTAACGTAACGTAACTCTTTTTAGATTACTTTATACAGTCATATAAATTATTATTTTATTTTGTACATATATAGTTTTTTTTTATGTTTATTAATGTTATTAATAAGTTCCACTCCATCGCTTGCGTTACTGGTAACACTTTTTGCAAACCTTTGGTAAAGCGTTTTTAACCCTATAGGTATATATTAATGGTTTTATGCTTATTTTGGATCAAAGAATCAGCACTGAAAGTTTCTCGGTGGAGATCTGACACACCCTGAATGTACATTTGTTATTACTATATATCCTTGTATACCCAATATATAGACAATTTTGTCTATATATCAAGTTTTAAATATATATTTGACCATCAATATATTTCCGCTGCTTCTATATAGGCTTATATATCCTACATATAAACAATTTTTTTAAGTTTTCTATATTTTTCCAGTGCAATGAACCTGATAAGGAAATGTACTACCCAACATTATCTAATTATTTCCATGGCGTTCTACATAGTTTTCCTGTTTGTAAATTGTCACCCGCATCGGACAATGTACAGTTTCACATTGATATGTTAATTGCGAATATTGGAACGATAATGTGATATCGTAATACACGTACAGTTACAAGACACTGGGCGTGATTATTATGTAGGTGATTACTATTTAATCCATATGCATTTTCTGCGCGCTCATTATTTATTTATGCCATTATTAACAGAGAGAACTAGTTCGAGTTGAATGAATGCATAATGCCGCATTGTTTTCGCCCGGCGTTGTTTTTCTCCATTTTATTTAATTGTCGACTACTGGCGCCTCGAAGCCAACCATTATTTTCTTATTTTTGACAGGCACGACCATATATAGGAAAGTCTGATTTGAATTTGTAATTGTTTCTTACTACCGAGAATATTTAATGGTTGTTTAATAAAATCATATTTTGTATTCTAGATGGTTGTATTGAAATGATAAGAAATCTTTATAGGCGGATTATAACAAGTTTTTCTCATATTATTTGACAAATTTTATAACCAGATATGTATATACACATACTCTCTCCTGATGGCGTAATTAAATAACTATGGCTTGGATCACTTCTTCCCAGCATTGCATATTACTGCCGCATTACTTATTAAATCGCTTTCTTCATGTTGTGTTGGGTGACTCTGTCTTAGTATGGCTGTATAACTTTATGTGTACCAAAAGGATAAGTATTGCGTCCGATGGCACTCCTTATATACACGGATGTACATATAACAATCGTTGATACACGGATGTGTCTATAAGATGTACCAGAGGAACACCAAAAGCGGTGGTATTGTCGATGAAACGTAAATCTATCGACATTTTGACGCTGCTAATGTGAAGGAAGCTTGTAACGCCAAAATCTGTGACCTTGTAACGCCATTTACTTTGACCCTGTAACAATTGTTGAATACGTGGAAGATTATAACTTACAACTCATCATCGTCATCATCATAAGCAGCGTTTAAGTACTCCATTGCTGGATATACGCCTCCCCTATCTGATTCCATTGACTGCGATATGCGGTATCTCTTGTCCATTGTCCTCCTCTTACTTTTACGATATCGTCCCTCCATCTAGTTCTAGGTCGGCCTGGATTTCGTTTTCCAGTTCTCGGTCTCCATTCTGTAATTTTTTTTGTCCATCTTCCATCCTCTCTTCTCATCACATGCCCAGCCCAGGACCATTTTAGTTTTGCTATGTATTGGCTTATATCGATTACTCGTGTTTTATTTCGTATCCATACATTTGTTTTGCGATCTCTTCTGGTTAGTCCCAACATAGATCTTTCCATCGCTCGCTGGGTTACTCTCATTTTCTCCATTCCATTATCGGTCAATGTCCATGTTTCTGATGCATATGTCAGTGTTGGTAGTACACACTGGTTAAAACCTTTGTTTTTAGGGATTGCGGGTAGTTTTAGATTTAAATACGTTTTAGATTTAAATAATTTTTAGGTTTCCGTATGCCCATCCTAGTTTTAACCTACGGGCTATCTCCTTATTCTGGGCATCTTGTGCGAATAAAATAAGCTGACCAAGGTATACGTATTCGTCTACCACCTCTATGATCTCGTTTCCTATGTCGACTTTAAGTGTTATGTTTTTGTCGTTCGTCATGATTTTCGTTTAAGTGATGTTTATTTTTAATCCAACTTTTTCTGTTGCTTTGTTTAGGTCTTTCTGGGCTGAGTATAGTTCATGATAAAATCGTTCGATGTATCGCAGCATATCTGGTCTTTCTACGAGTATTTTTCCGTTCTCGTTCATTAATTTTGTCATGTGTTTTCCTTCTTCTGCTAACTTTTTATTGAATACTTTCGGGCCTCTATTCTCTTCTATTGTTTTTAGGATGAGGTTTTCATTGAATACAGCTACATCCCGTCTTACTTCCCTTCTGGTATTTTTATTCAATAACTTAAGCTGTTCTTCTTTTATTTGGGACTTAGCCTGTTTTCTCTGATCTAATAATAGTTTGGTTTTCGTTGAGATTTTAGATGTTCTCTTCTTGACATTGGGTATAGAGTTCTTTGCTGCTGTGCACATGTTTTCTATGATGTAGTTGTTGATCTCATCTACGTTCGCATTTTCTGATAGTGGGTGTAGATTCATTTTTTGTTCTAATTTGTTTCTATAGGTGTCTGCATATTGTTGTATTTGCGAATGGTTAAATGTTTCCTTACTTTTGTTTGTTAGCTTGTTTCTTTCTTTTCTTGTGTTTAGAACTACACTACATCTTACCAGCCTGTGGTCACTCCCGCTATTTCCTTTATTTTGCACCGTTACATCTTCTATAATATGTTTGTTCTGTACGATAATGAAATCTATGTCGTTTTTGGTGGTTCCATTCGGAGATTTCCATGTCCATTTTCTTTTTTCTTTCTTCTGGAAGAACGAGTTCATAGCGTATAGTTCGTTTTGTTCCATAAAGTTAACTAGAGTTTGTCCTCTTTGGTTGCGCATTCCGGTATCGTATTTTCCGACGCAGTTCTCCTTATGTTGCTTTTTCCCTATTTTAGCGTTGAAATCTTCTAATATCACGTTGTAGTGTGTTTTTCGTTCTCTTATTGCTTTTTCAACATCGTAAAATTGCTCGATCTCGTCATTTGTATGTGTTGATGTCGGTGCATATACTTGTATGACTTTTAAGCTATATCATTTGTTTATAGTGATAATGGCGGAGGCGACTCTAGTTGATACGCTATATGTACCTTTAACTTGGTTATTCAATTTCTTGTGTATTAGGAATCCCACTCCGTTTTCCTTGTGTGTTTCTTGTCCTTTATAGTATAATGTGTTACCTGAACGTAGATTGAAGAGATTTTCGCCGGGTCTTCTAATTTCGCTGAGTCCGATTATATCCCAATTTATATGTTTGAGTTCTTCTTCTAATTCGAGGAGTCTATCCTCTGATGAGAGTGTCCGTATATTTAGAGTGCATATGTTCATCTTAGTTTTAAAGCTAGTTTTAAAGTTCCTAGTTTAACCCGGATATTCTTGGCACCCTTTGTTCTGCTATTGCCAAATCCGCTTCCTTGGGCTTGGATAGCATTACTGCCGGGCACTAAGGGCCATTGTTTAATTGTTGTCATTTCATGGGGGTTTTTTGGCAATAAAACGCCACGCTTGCCAGGCGTCTTGGCGAGTTTGGAAGGTTACATTTGCTTAGCCTTCTGTTATAACGGTTATACCGCCGTGACTCGGTCACGAGTTGGTTCCTCGTTGGTTCTCTAGCAGCGGGCACCACGTGCAGGTGAGGTTGACATTTGGGTCGGTTTTATATAGTTGTTTGTTGCCCTACCCCTTACCCACCAACTTACAACTTAATGCTAGTAAGTGCATCGTTCTGTGATTTCAAATGTAGAAAAAAAAATTAAAAATGAAGTAGAAATGCAGGTCAACAAACAAGTCCTACCACTAATAAATACAGCAAGAAATCTAGTCCTATTAATTGATAGTAGCTTTAGATTTAAAAGTCTTGATCTTGAAGACTTGATCATAAAAAAATGTTATATTACCTTAAAGTTAATTACTCTATATACCAGATTATTAGCATTGAATTGTGAATATTAAACTATTTGAATCGTTGAGGACGAACGATTCAAATAGTTTAATATTCGAAAATGCTGTAGATTTATTTGCAAACTTAAAAAATGAGATCATGTGTCACTTAAAATGGCGAGTTGGATTGATTAAGGGTAGAAGATCTCTTTCAATATTAACTAGGCGTCTTCACCTGTAAGTTGTTCGTAACATCCCTACTACCACATCTCAGAAAAAGAACATCGCGAGAAAGTATACATCAAGTTTACTTTACGACATTAACAACGAAAATTAGCAATTCCGTAAAATCCTCTTCCAAAGATCCTTCACCTTCAATGACTAGGAAATTAATAAAGCGTCCAATCCACAACACTGAAACAATTTCTATTCCATAAATAAATAAATAAAAATTGACTGACATAATAAGCAGGTAAAGCAAGTTAAATGAATCGCCCTTTCCTCATATCCGTTTCCAGAAATGTTCTATGAACTTGAATATCTATGTTATTATCATTATTACTTATTAATTAAACTTAATAAATTCGGAACAGCTTGAATATATAAATATATTCATCCGAAGCTCTATAATATTACTGAGTTTTTTTAGGATTACCTTAACAAATCTCATGTGAAACCAGTAGTTATTTAGCCAGTTATTTACTAGCTTTCAGTCCACCTTTGTGGCACTCAACAAAAATCAAAAAAATAACATTGTTTTTTCGGATCATGTCTTTCCGTTAACTTAAGTGAATACCATGAAATTTAAAATAAAATATATCTAACCCCTAGTCATCCACGTGGGTTTCAAGTAAGTGTTTTACAAATTGTTATTCATAAAAACAAAGCTGCACTGATGAGAGATAAATCACGAAACGTTTTAGTCAAGTCTATTCTGTCCAGGTAGCTCTGCCTAACCTATTCGCTCCCAGCGCAACAGCAATAGCGCCAAAGGTGACACTTTTAAGAACTTCATGACCAGTTACTTCATTATTTAGCATTTATTTATATATATTGACATGTATTTTTGCTAAATAAAAAATTGTTTTATTATTTTACATAAACTAATAAAGTGCATAAATTGAGAATGGATTCAAGGTCAAAACATATGCTTATAGTTGCTAATGTGCTAACTTTAGAGCGAAACAAACTTGAAAATCGTTTGCAGCACATCAATTTCCTTCGGGTAACCAAAAAAATCACGAATTTATTTTTTTTTTAAATTTTCAACAAAAATTTTCCCATTTCGTTCGAGAATTATGTGCTTTTTCGATTTTTTCGAGAACGATAAAAAGCAGCGAAACCATTTTCGGCACACAGAAACTACGCGACAAGACGACCAAGTCGTTGTGTAAATTGTCCTAAAAGATTCAATAATTCGTTGAGAAATTTCAAATTGAAATTTACCCGATTCTCGATTTGCTAATTAAATGTCTCGGAAACGGCTGCAAATAATCAAAAACGGATTGCGGCAACGTTTTCAGAATGTCATTTTCCCATTAATACACTAAGATTGACTGCGGGACATTCACGACTTTCCGAGGTCTCTACTCGAGCGCCGGAATTTCTTAAAAAAATCTTCAATTCTTGTAGGCGATAGTGAACGGAAAGAGGTGGTGGAATATAATTTGCATATCTGTAATCAGCAGCAAAAATGCTTTCAAGAACGTTTTTAAATTTTGCTGTAACTCAAAAAATAACGATTTTGACCAAATCGATTTTCTCGCATTTCGTCGTTTCCGCGGTCTAGAAGTGTCGATGGTAATTCTTAACTGGAAGCTTCGTAGGGCATACTATATATGTATTCGGACTAACTTTGGGACGCTGAATCGATTGGTGTGACAAAAAATCTCTGTGGTGAGCCGTTCAAAAGTTATGACAGCGTGAAATTAGTCGGAAGTGCAAGATGGTGTACAGCGAAAAAGTATATAAAAAATGTTTATTTGTATCTTTAGAGCGAAATAAACTGAAAAACCGTTTGCAGCACTTCGATTTCCTTTGGGTAACCGAAAAAAAAAAATTTTACAAAAAAAATTTCAACCTAAATTTTCCATCATTTCGTTCCAAAAATATGTGCTTTTTCGGTTTTTTTTTATTTTTTCGAGAATGGTAAAAAGCACCGAAACCATTTTAGGCACACAGAAACTACACGACAAGACGAGCAAGTCGATGTGTAAATTGTTCGGAATGATTCAATAATTCGTCGAGGAATTTCAAACTGAAATTTACCCTATTCTCGATTTGCTAAATAGATGTCTCGGAAACAGTTACATATAAACAGAAACGGATTGCGGCATCGTTTCCAGAAGGTCATTTTCCTATTAATACAATAAGACTGTCCTCGGGAAATACGACTTTCCGAGATCTCTACTCGAGCGCCGAAATTACTTAAAAATTGCTTCAAATTTTGCAGGTGATAGTGAACGGAAAGAGCTAGCGAAATATAATTTGCATATTTGTAATCAGCAGAAAATATGCTTTCAGAAACGTTTTTAAATTTTGCTTTAACTCAAAAAATAACGATTTTAACCAAATTGATTTGCTCGCATTTCGTCGTTTCCGCGGTCTAGACTCCCCGTGTCGATGGTATTTCTTAACTGGAAGCTACGTAAGGCATACTATATATGTATTCGGACTAACCTTGGGACGCTGAATCGATTGGTGAAGACTAAAAATCTATGTGGTGAGCCGTTCAAAAGTTATGACAGCGTGAAATCAGTCGGAAATGCAAGATGGTGTACAGCGAAAAAATATATAAAACCTGTTTTGAATTGGTAAAACCATACAACATTATAGATAATCAGATAAACTTAATAAAGACGGAACAAAGCTTGAATATATAAATATACTCAACCTTTCCGGAACTCTATAATACTAATGAGTCTTTTTAGGACTACCAAAAACAAATCTCGTATGAAATTTGTCAGTTTTTCTATAGCTTTCAGTCCACCTTCGTGGCACTCAACAAAAACCATAAAAATAACATTGATTTTTAAGATCATGTCTTTCCGATACCTTGAGTGGATAGCCATCTGTGGACGCGTTTCGAGATTTATCTCTCATCAGCACAGCTTTGCTTCCATGAACAATATTTTGTAAATCACTCACTTAAAATCCCATGTGTTGATTAGGGTTAGATGTTTTTAATTTTGACATTTTGTGAGAGAGACATGAACTTAGCAGGTTATTGATATAAATGATAAATTTTGAATTGGTAAAACCATACAACATTATAGATAATCAGATAAACTTAATAAAGACGGAACAAAGCTTGAATATATAAATATACTCAACCTTTCCGGAACTCTATAATACTAATGAGTCTTTTTAGGACTACCAAAAACAAATCTCGTATGAAATTTGTCAGTTATTCTATAGCTTTAAGTCCACCTTCGTGGCACTCAACAAAAACCATAAAAATAACATTGATTTTTAAGATCATGTCTTTCCGATACCTTGAGTGGATAGCCATCTGTGGACGCGTTTCGAGATTTATCTCTCATCAGCACAGCTTTGCTTCCATGAACAATATTTTGTAAATCACTCACTTAAAATCCCATGTGTTGATTAGGGTTAGATGTTTTTAATTTTGACATTTTGTGAGAGAGACATGAACTTAGCAGGTTATTGATATAAATGATCTTAAATGATCTTAAAAATCAATCTTATTTTTATGGTTTTTGTTGAGTGCCACGAAGGTGGACTGAAAGCTATAGAATAACTGACAAATTTCATACGAGATTTGTTTTTGGTAGTCCTAAAAAGACTCATTAGTATTATAGAGTTCCGGAAAGGTTGAGTATATTTATATATTCAAGCTTTGTTCCGTCTTTATTAAGTTTATAAAACCTGTTTATCTGTAACTTTAGAGCGAAATAAACTAAAAACCGTTTTCAGCACTTCGATTTCCTTCAGGTAACCGAAAATAAATCTCGAAAAAAATTTCCAAAAAAATTTTCTACCAAAATTTTCCATCATTTTGTTCGAGAAATTTGTGCTTTTTCGTTTTTTTCGAGAATGGTAAAAAGCAGCGAAACCATTTTAGGCACACATAAACTACACGACAAGACGAACAAGTCGACGTGTAAATTGTACGGAATGATTCAATAATTCGTCGAGGAATTTCAAACTGAAATTTAAACGATTCTCGATTTGCTTAGTAGATGTCTCGGAAACAGTTGCACATAATCAGAAACGGATTACGGCAACGTTTTCAGAATGTCATTTTCCCGTTAATACACTAAGATTGTCCGCGGGACATTCACGACTTTCCGAGATCTCTACTTGAGCGCCGAAATTTCTTAAAAATTTCTTCAATTTTTGCAGGCGATAGTGAACGGATAGAGCTGGCGAAATATAATTTGCATATCTGTAATCATCAGCAAAAATGCTTTCAGAAACGTTTTTTAATTTTGCTGTAATTAAAAAAGTAACGATTTTGACAAAATCGAAAATTGATTTTCTCGCATTTAGTCGTTTCCGCGGTCTAGACTCCCCTTGTCGATTCTATTTCTTAACTGGAAGCTTTGTAAGGCCTATTGTATATGCTTTCAGACTAATTTTGGGACGCTGAATCGATTGGTGAAGACTAGAAATCTCTGTGGTGAGCCGTTCAAAAGTTATGACAGCGTGAAATCAGTCTGAAATGCAAGATGCTGTACAGCGAAAAAATATATAAAACTTGTTTATTTGTAAATTTAGAGCGAAATAAACTGGAAAACCGTTTTTAGCACTTCGATTTCCTTCGGGTAACCGAAAAAAAAACAAGAAATAAATTTCCAAAACATTTTTTTTTTAACAAAAATTTTCCTTCATTTCGTTCGAAAAATATGCGCTTTAGCGGTTTTTTTCGATTTTTTCGAGAACGGTGAAAAGCAGCGAAATCATTTTCGGTACACTTTTTGCCTGTTGTTTTTATACAGTATTGTTGGAGACGAAGTTGTCTTTTTGGCCACGGGTGGCACTAAGCGCGGTTATGCACGGAGCAAATAGAGATTAAATTGAATGGCATATGCCAGACTTCGCCTCAATCATGTATGACTTCAATAAATTTCAAATTATTATTGTTATGTAACTACATATGTATATGAAGAACTATATATACTACGTATATGAAGAATTAGTTTCATGAACCAACATTAGTTGCCAGATTAGTTGCCAGAGTAGTGTCTGGTCTCGTCTAATCTTGTCCAATCTTGTTCAGCGTTCTCATGGCTTGTCCAGTCTTGTCCAGCTTTACCCAGCCTTGTACAGTCTTGTCCAGTCTCGTCCAGTTTTTTCCAGTCTTGCCAAGTCTTATCCAGTCGTGTCCAGGGGTGTGTAGTCTTGTACAAGTCTTGTCCAGTCTTGTCAAGTCTTGTCCAGTCTTGTCAAGTCTTGTCCAGTCTTGTCAAGTCTTGTCCAATCTTGTCCACTCTTGTGCAGTCTTTTCCAATCTTCTCCAGTCTTATCTAGTCTTGTCCAGTCTTTTCCAGTTTTTTCAAATCTTGTCAAGTCCTGTCCCCTTTTGTCTAGTATTTTCTAGTCTTGTCCAGTCTTGCATTGTTCATCTGAGAAAAAAAACTCAAAAAAAATTGCTTTTGTACCCTGTTGTATCATGTGTACTGTACTGCAATGTGTACTGTTCTACCTTTTTGTATCATGTTGGAAAGAAGAAACATTTAAAATAAGAAGGTTCTGATTTTGTTTCAAGTTTCAATTTCTACCAATTCGACAGCAAAAAATCAATATATAACAAGATTTCTTGAAATTAAATCCTGTATAAGTTTTATTTGGAAAATTTCTCTTCGTTTTCGAGTTATTTTCGAATTTTTGAGACAAGAAAAATGCAAAACTATTTTGACTTTGTTTCAAAGTTGATTATTACTAACTTGACAGACAAAAAATCACTAAATTACAAGGATTCGTATAAAAAAATATTTTCTCTTAAAAAAATTAATATTAGGTTAGGTTTGAAATATTTTACAAAATTGTGCCCAGTTTCAGAGAAATCTTTCCATTTTTGGTAATGGTAACACCTAACCACCTGACATACGTCTCACAGACCCAAAGTAGCAGTAATTTTCACAGCTGAGACGCATGGCAGGTGGTTAAGGGTTAACAAAAACATATGTTACAATTACTACCAATATAACATAAGCGAAAATTAAGAGGCAAATTGAGAATTTTTGATAATTTTTTATTACTCATGCGCGAAATGTACTTCCTGACGCACCTTTTTTTATACGAGAAATGTCACCTCTCGTTGTATTTCCACATAACCTGGGTAACGCACGCAAATATTTAATATCGCTAGGTTACATTAAAAAAACTAATAAATAAATAAAATAAACAGTATCAACACCTCGATATTAAAAAAGTGACGTGAAAGTGTCAGAAATTTTTTTCATTACTAAATAATAAAAATTCAAGAAAACGTTTTAAAATGAGTGTAAATTATATGGTGATAAATTATATGGAGACTGAGGAGAGTTCTTATGACGAATCCACACCACCGGAGACAATTAAAAAAGAAAATTCTTAATTTTTTATTCCAATTTTTGGATGGCCCCTGAATACCAAAGTTCTAAGACACATCCCCTCGCATGCGTAATAAAAAATATTGTTTATAACACGGGCGGTATTTTCAATTGCCCTCTCGAGCGAATGTGCGCTCTCGCTACCAATTTCGCTCTCGCGTCAAATTGACAACTTATCGCCTTAGTTACAAAATATACTATTCTTGCATGATAAACAAGAAAATCATAAAATATACCCAGGCACAAGTAGTTTTTGTTTTTCTAAAATTGTGTAAAATCTAGTTTTGCATTTTTGTTTTGTTTTGTATTGACCTTTTGTTTTGTCTAGTCCTTCCATGATCATTTCAATCCTGTGTGACTATTCTCCTTTACTTAATTCTTCACCGTTTATTCAATCCAGGAAAGGATTGCACTTAAATAACGTTTATAATGGACGTCATGTAAAAACTTTCTAATTTCAAACATTAATCTATCGATGTTTGCTGCCTACGCGTAATCGTCCAGATATGGGCAGAATATTCTTTCCATTCCACGCAATTGCAGGGGATTATAAATTAAATAGCACACATAAAAATATTGATTGATTCATTCCTTAAACGAATTAAGTCAGTAGAAATAATTAGCTATCGCAATTGCGGAAGTAAGTCATCTTAACTATAATATAAATGACATTGTAACGGGACTCGTCATTAATCTTCACAGTGTGTTGGAAAATTAATTTATTATAAGTACAGTACATTATAATTTTACTTCTTGTCTAGTACGTTTTTTAATCTGTCGCAGTCTAGTCTGTTTTGCCATGTTTGTATTGATTCACAATTTACGTTAAGATGTTTGGATATTTCGATTTGTTTTATAGTAATACTACGATTGCCTACTTTGATTATCTATATCTTAATTAAAGATACAATATTCATAAGATTTATTGTAAATAATTGCTTTGGGAATAAATATTTTTTGTGGTTGAATATATTAGTGAAGTTATAAATAAAAATATATCTTTTGCATGTTCTTTGGTGGTTTTGTAATATATATGGTTGTCGGTGTGGTGTGCTGGTTTGTGTCACCTAGTAAGAAAACATTTGGACTTATTATTCTGTGAATTAGGATTGTTGAATCTGGAAAACGAAACGAGAAGAAAGGACGAGAGTGGTTTCCGAATGTCTCCAAGACCGAAAATCTGTACACAGTATGTTGGTGATCGGTGTTTTGGCTTATTTTAGCTTGAGTTATTTTGAATTCCCACAATCTGCCTACCATATTGCCCAGTTGTGCCAATGACAGCACATGGCTCAATCTCATATAAGCCAGATTTCTATATGTGTACCAGATATTATGTTTTCTATCACAGAAAGACAGATTTTTTTACACAGATGCCAGTGAATCTGCATTTTCTATTTAAACACAAACCACACAATTGCTACCCCAATTTATAATTGAAACACGTTTGGCCCCAATACACAAAACAAAAAAAATTATTATAAATAGCAAAGTAAATCTTTTGTTTTATATTTTCTTTTTGAAAAAATCTTAAGTAATGTTATACAAAGCATAATAAAGCAGTCGCACGTTTTGTTGTTTACTCCGGGACACGAAAATAATCTAATTTCGTGAAGTTAATAGAAAAAGTGTTAACTGCAAAAAATGTCCAGCCAGGTGTGACAGCTGCGGCTGCGGGTTATTTCGGGGGCTGCATTGACAAACAGCGCGGCACATGCGAGCGTCTGTCAGTAGCACATGTCGGCACACGTGGAGCGCCGCGACGCCGCTACATATCACCGTTGCCTGAAATACCCGACACCCCGTACGACTCCTCTTATAGATATATTTACTTTCACAATGTTTAAGTACACACAAAAAGATATTCTTAAGACAAAAAAAAAACTATACACTTCAACTAATATATTCAAATAAAAAGACTAACACTGATTCCAGAAACACATGGCTCTAAAGAGAATAGTAGAAAGCCGAGACTAGACAAACACATTGGATACAACATACTCGAGACTGGAGAGGCAGGGCTGGACCAACAACACAAAATGATTTGAGGCTGACAAGATTAATCGAAGTTTAGATTGTCTAAATAGACAAGAATGGACAGATTAATCTTGTCTGGTATTGTCTCACAACGTTCAACACGTTCATGACAAGACAAAAAAAAAAACTATACACTTCAACTAATATATTAAAATAAAAAGACTAACACTGTTTCCACAAACACATGGCTCTACAGACAATCTTGTCTGGTATTGTCTCACAATGTTTAATTAAACGCGAAAATATATTCTCAGGACGAAAAAACGTCAACTAATATATTCAAATAAAAAGACAAACACTGTTTCCACAAACACATGGCTCTACAGACAATATTACAAAAATACCGAGATTGGATACAACATACGCGAGACTGGAGAGGCAGGAGGGCTGGATCAACAACACAAAGTGATTTGCAAATGAGAAGATTAATAGATGATTAGAATGTCTACATAGATAAGAATGGACAGATTAATCTTGTCTGGTATTGTCTCACAATGTTTAATTAAACGCGAAAATATATTCTCAGGACAAGAAAACTTCAATTAATATATTCAAATAAAAAGACTAACACCGTTTCCATAAACACATGGTTTTATATAGAATACTAGAAAGCAGCTGAGACTAGACAAACATATATACATACAACATGCGCGAGACTGGAGATGCAGTCCTGGACCAACAACACCAGATGATTTGATACTGAGAATATTGAAAGAAGATTATATTGTTTAGATACACAAGAATGAAATCTTGTCTGGTATATAGTCTGCTCATTGTCTTTTATTTTGTCTTGTCTAGTTGTCTCTACTTTATACTCTTCTCGTTTAGTTACAAGACAATCAAGAATGGACAGTTTAGATACACCAGATCAACAGATAAAATTAGATAAGGCAGACTAAACTCATACAACTCTAGTCTGTAGGGAGAACTCTAGTCCGCTGTAAAAGTAGCTTTATCCAGCCCCTTATAATTTTAGTAATCTTGTTTTACTATGGATATGACGAAACTTGACTTGCCTTGTCCAGTAATTATTTGATTCGAGCAGTAGTTATCTTATTCGAACAGTTAATTATCTAATAATTTTATCCAATTTATTACATCCACTGACATTTGAATAGGAAACTTGAAGAACAAACAGACGATTCTAAACTGTTCGTTTAGCATATAAGTCGCCTTCTCCTATCCATAACTGAAATTAACATTGTAATTTATCTTGCCCAATTTGAGACTTGTTTATCAAGTTCGAATCCCACCCACAAAATATAATAACAAACACGCGTATTATTTATTTGTGTAATAATAACGAGCTCTTGGCTATAAGAGGAATCAATTCGAAGCATACGTTGTAATAAATCTAGTGGTCTGATTAATTATTTTCATAGCGAGTCGTGGAAAATAAGATAAATGAAATGGTTCTTCGATCTGAATTAGTCGTAGAAATATTGTTTCTAAGAACATATGCGCGTATGTCATTGAGCCCACTTTTATCTCTCATCAAGACCTACTCGAGATGAGGCCAAATCTGGTGATATAGACACCTGTGCACACTCCCAGTACGTTTGCACTCTTTATTAGCACGCAAACGTGCCTATCCTGCACCGTAACCAATCACGATTTTTTTAAACGAGCCCGCTTGAAAACCGCGACGACCTCATTTTTTATATTTCTTTGTTAACTCACAATTTTAAATCGAGAGAATATGAAAATTGAAAGATTATGTAAGCTGCAATATAGAACGGAACATAAACCGATTTTTAAAGTTTAAACTACTTCAACAACTATTTTTATTGCTTATTATTGATAACTAGATATTCGAAAACTATGTAGGCATACAAAGACTAGACGGATAAAATTAAGGATGTGGCTATTTATACAAGCAATTGGTTATTTATACATACAGTATGTATACGCAATTGGCTATTTATACATACAGTATGTATACGCGATTGGCTATTTATACATACAGTATGTATACGCAATTGGATATTTATACATACAGTCTGCATTCAGTCTGTACCAGATATGGTGTTGAATTTTTATAGAGGTAAAAAACAAAATGGACAGTAATAAAAATGTCACTAAATCATAATCATACAATCGGTAAAGAAGAATATGGATAATATGGCAAAGGAAAAAAAATGAAGGAAAATGCTTATCACACAACAACGCCATTGATATAATTTGTCTAATATCTGCTTGGTTGTACTTTCGATTTCTTGTACTGACGAGCCTGTAATGATTATGCTAGTGTCGGATGCGTACATAATACAGTTATCTGCTCCAATGTAGTGGATAATGTCAACTGTGTATAACGCTAATAGTAGTGGGGCATATGGTTCCTTGTGGTACCTCGACTGATATGTTGGTTGTACTCGATCTAGTATTCCCTATTTAAAAAAAATGATTCCAGTTTCCTAGGTATGATTGGAGCCAGCGTTGTGTTTTGTCTCTAAATCCATATCGTTCTAGTTTCTCTAGTACCTAGTGTATTGTGAGCAACACAGTCAAATGTTTTTGACAAATCACAGAAAATTCCCACTGCGCAGTTTCCTTTGTATATTCAATTTATTAATTTTGTGTATACATTTTCTATTGCTGTTATTGTTGATTTGTCTTTACGAAAGCCATGTTGTTGATTCGGCATTATTTTGTATTTTGTTATGCAGAATGTGATTCTACTTTCCATGCAGTATTCTATTATTTTCGCTATTATTGATGTTAAGGCTACTGGCCTGTAGTTGTATAAGACAGTTTTATCGCCTTTCTTATGGATTGGTATAATCATTGATGTTTTCAAACATTCGGGAAAAGTGTCTGTTTTGAATGAACAGTTCACAATGTCTAAAATTGATGGTGTCAATTCTTGTAGAACTTCTTTTATGATGTTGTATAGCAGATTGTCTGATTCTGCACTGTTGTTTTTTAATCTCTGAAATATGAGAGTAATTTCTGAGTCGGTCATTTCTGCCAAAAACATGCTATTATATAATTTGGGTATATGGTCATAATTAATGTTTATCGGTGTTTTTCGTTATTTGTATCGGTGCATTTTTTAAAAATTCGTTCAATTTTGTTACTACATCTTCCTCATTGGAGATGATTTGGTTGTTATCTATTAATGTGATTGATTCTTCAAGATTTTGTTTGTTCTTTACTTTGTTAATGATACGCCATTGTTCTCTTTGTTTATTTGTGGTGTAATTGATTCTATCATTATAAGATTTTCTTTTTGTTTGAATTATCAGTCTCTTATGTTTTTTCTTCGCGATCTGGTAGTCACTTTTTAGATCTGTTTTTTTTTTGTATTGAGTATAGCTTAAGAAGTTCTTTGCTTGACTTTTTGATTTCTTCCGTAATCCATGGTTTTGTAATAATTTTAACTTTTTTGATTGGGAATGCTTTATAAAAATGATTTTGAAGATTTTTTGATGAATTCTGTTGTTTTCTCATTGCAGTCGTCTTTAGTTAAGTTGCTTTGCCAATATTCTTCTTGTAAGGCTACCTTAAATTTTTGTTTAAAAACTGTTTCGCTAAAGATTCTTTTGAATTCATATTGTGTTCTGCCTGTATGATTTTGTATGTTTCCGCCAAGGAGAATGAATCTGTTGTCTGATAATATTGTATCATGAATATCATTCCTTTTTTGTTTTTTTGAGTGAAAATATTGTCAATAATGCTGCTTGCTGTTTACGTTACTCGTGTATGTTGGAAAATTTGATCTTTAAGTCCATATGATCTCATGAGTTCTACTAGATAGAATCTTTCTTTGGTATTGGATTCGAAATGGATGTTGAAATCTCCTACTATTATTATTTCGTCATGCATGTTGAAAATTTTGTCCATGTTCTTTTCCAACAATGTCATACAAGTGGTTAAGGATCCTAGCGGGAGTCTGTATAAGCAAACTAGTTTTATTTTATTTTTATTTGTCGAATTTATCCATTGGATCCCACATATTTCTATTTGTTTTTCTATTGACATTAGGTTTGAAAATTATATATTTTTTGGCCCAAATTGGTACCGCGCCTCCCGTGGTAACTGTGCGGTGGAAAGAGCTGATAAGTGAATGAGCTGATGTCATTTAGCCATGTCTCGGTCATAAACTCGAACATAAAATCTGGTTTCAAATCTACGCTTAAAATTTCCATTTGGTTGGTTTTTTCGTTTAAGCTTTGGATATTCATGTATATACGTTGTGATTTTTTTCTGGAACTCTTTGTATATTGGTATATTTATTACGTAGTGCATGGTTTTCTTAGCTGTCGGAAAAAAAACGATTGACGCGTACGTATTTGGGCCATATTTCAGGGTATTTTATTTCAGTTAGTTGTTCAAAGGGAATCGTGATTATAAAAGATGTGTATGCTTCTGGAAATTTTGAATTCAGTTTCATGCATTGTATGTTGGTGAACCCTTTATTACTTAGGTATTTAATTACTTCTTCTTCTGTTAGTGTTGGGTGATGAGATTTTGTTGATGATAATAATTGATGAGAAGCATAAATTATAGTATGATTTCAAGAAATGCTTGTATTCCTAATCATATGAGGAATAAGAAGAGCAGAAAAAATAATTTTTGGAAATTTGTAAATCTGTAATTTGTATAGTTTTTATAGGAACAAAAGATAAATATGTAACACTTAAGGAACAATTCCTTAAAAATTGGGATAGTTGTAAAGAAATGTGGGTACATTATTTTAGAAAACATTTACCATTAATGGGACGCACTTAAACAAACAGAATTGAAGGATCATTTTGGACCCTTAAATAATACATACCAACTAAATATCATAGTTTGCCAATAATTTACGTATGTATTATGTAAATCATAAGCTGTATTGATTCATGAATAAATATAAAATTAGCCAAAAATAAACAAACAGTTTTTTAAATTATGGATAGTGATATCGAAATAAGAAATATACTTGAAGGATGTTCTGAAGCCCTCACAGAGACAGGAATAATTTTTTTCATAGACAGTTAAAATTATTTCAAACTTAGAATCCAAAATGAGAATTAAAAACATTGGCATTGAGGAAAATCTTGATAACAAAATATCAAAATTTTTAAATACATCGGTGGAAACATGTTTGTATTCATTTTAGAATTCTTTTAGTGCACCACGTCGTCATATTCTTTTGACAAGAAAATATAATAATTTGGATATATTTTCAAAAACTTGTTTTCATGCAAGATATATTTCAACTGAAAATGCACTAAATATGGATACAGATGTTTTAATTCTAAACATTGATGATTACATTGAAAATGAACTTAAGAGTAGTGGGCGTAGTGCAATTAAACGAGAAGAATCTGAAGAACAAATTCGGTCTAATGCCGAGTCAATCGAGCCCTGCCAGCCCCTCAAATCATTCAAATTAAAACTTACAATTCAAATCTAAAATAAAATCCAAAGGACGTCCAAAGATAAAGACTAAGAAGCACACCACTTTTTACAAAAAAAATACAGAATAAAAAATAATATACCTTTATTTATTTTACTTTATACCATATTTTACCTACTTTATATATAATTTAAACCTATATTTCACTGATCTTGTGATACTTTGAATTTTATTTATGAATTTGTTGAGCAAGATTGTAAATGAACTTTAATAAATAAAACTATGATTATTTATAATTGTGTAGTTATTAACAAAATAGTAACTGCAATATTTGTATATACAGTCAGTATGTGCAAATAGTCAATTGCGAATGAATACTATATGTATAAATAGCCAATTGCATATACATACTGTATGTATAAATAGCCAATTGCGTATACATACTGTATGTATAAATAGCCAATTGCGTATACATACTGTATGTATAAATAGCCACATCCTAAAATTAAATCGACGAGGCTATCAGACCGTATCAGACAGATAATATTAGATAGCACTTACTTACATATAGTACTTAATAGTACTTAAGAGTACTTAATAGTAATTAATAGTTAGACATTATTGGACTGATAATACTACAAAATTAATTCTAAATAGATTAGACTAGGCTACACTTGATTTATTGCAGAGAAAAGAATGAGAACCAGATTAACAGGAGAGCTTGCAAAACCGGGCTACATAAATAGTCTTTTAACATTGACTTATTATTTTAAGAAACCTAATTCAAAAGTTCTACATACTTAGATCTAACTGATCTTACTAGTTTTGTATTGTCTGGTAATGACTAAATCTGTCCAGTTCAGCGATTAGTGAATTATTGATTCAGTAGCTTATTTGTGCAGTAGATATTTTATTCAAACAATCTAGACCAGAGAATCAAGATTAGAGTTAAGGCTAGGCAGGCACGACATTCTTGAATAGACATAGAGAATTAGACTGCCCATACTACAAAAAATATTCTAAACAGATAAGACTGGAGAGAATACAGAACTAGACAGACTAGGCTAAACCGACAAAACTAGACAAACGGGATTAGATAGACAAGGCAATGAAGACAAGCTTAGGTACACAAGTTTAGGATACAGTAAACTGGATGGATAATACTGGACAAAGAAGAATATAGAGATTAGATTATACTAGAGACTAGTCGATACGGTTAACTCAGAGGCAGATAATAAGCAGATAATAGGCAGATAATACCAGACATAATAGTTAGACCGGATTGGACAGATAAAACTAAGCAGATAAGAGAGACACGGTTACACAAACAAGACTAAATAGACTAGATATATATGTTTAGATAAATGATTATTAAGGAGACAAAGCGGATTAGACAGATTAGATTATCTTAGAGTCTTGTCAATAAACACGCAAAACTATATACAAGACTAGACAGATAAAAGTAAGGAGATCAAGATATTTAAGGTTGTACAAACTAAACTAAATGGAATAAACATATTATATGGAGTAGATATATTACAAACAAGACTAGATTAGATTATATAGGAAATAAGACAAGCAGGGCTAGTACAAGAAGACTAGTACGACAAAATTAGACACATCAAAATAGATATACGACTAAACAGAGAATATTATAGTAGATAGATTATACAACAGAAATAATACTAGGCAAACTTAATTAGGATTAAACACACATGAGTAGATAGAGAAATGTAGGCAAATAAGTCTAGACAGGCAAGAGTAGTCAGACCAGGCTAAAGAGTTATGACTAGACAGATAAGAATAAAAAGATAAATCTATGCGAATAAGCATCCCTAGAAGCATTAGGTAATTAAACATAAAAAAACCAAGGAAATATTGCTAGATTTACAAGACTAGGTAGGTACACAATACTAGAAATATGGAAGCATAACTGGATGAATATATAGTACTAGACAGGGACTAGGACAGAGCGAATAAAACTGAGATTTATAAAATAGAATTTTTTTAGACCAGGGGTCGGCTGAACACAGAGCTCCATGCAGCTCTTTATATATTATTCTGATATATTATTCTTCTCTTTATATATTTATTATTTACTATTTTACTTATATTTACTTTATATATTTATTGCCATTTGCTGCTCTTCAACATCGCTTTTAGTTCAAGAAGTTAATCTTTAGTTCAAGAAGTGTTTCTATTGATTCCTTATAAGGTTATTATTATTTTTATATATTATTTTTTGTATTAATACTACATAGACGTATTAACTACTACATAAAATGCTACATAAATACAAAGATTAAATTACTATTGGTGATACCATAAAAATTATAGATAAAATAAACTTATATAAATAATAATAAACTTATAAAAGCCTAATATTGTCTGAATATATTAATATATTCAACCTGTTCGTAGCTCTATAATATTAAGTCTTATTAAGACTACAAAACAAATCTGATGTTGAAACAACTACTTCCCTTGCCACAGTTACTAGCGTCAGTTCTGTTTGGTGGCACTAAACGAGAACTAGATAAATAACATTGTTTTTAAGATCATATATTTCTATTTAACTTAAGTGAATAACCATCTGCAGATGCGATTCGAGATTTATCTCTCATCAGTGCAGCTTTGCTGTTTTGAATTGTAAATTGGAATACACTCAGTTAAAGGTCTCGTGCATAACTTTCGAGATTAGGTTTTAATTTGGCGTTTGTGGAGAAAAACATGAAATTAGCAGGTAGTTGTTTCAACATGAGATTTGTTTTGTAGTCTTAATAAGACTTAATATTATAGAGCTACGAACAGGTTGAATATATTTATATATTCAGGCTATATTTCGCTTCCTATTAATACTCAGAAAAAAATCAACGTTTGAAAATTGACTATGACGTATACGTAACAACTTTCAAATGCAAATTTTTTATTTCTCCGAATGTATTAACAATATTTGAATGAGTTAATAATGTGCTTAAACCACATTAAATTATCTACGGAATATTTAACATTGCTTTCGTATCAGAAAAATCACGATTTTCGAAAATATTAGCTCCCTGATATTTTTATTATCCCGTTTCCCTGTCAACTTTGCTCTTCTCATCCGAAAGTTTGCCTACCCCTGTGTTAGACTAATGAATTTTAATATTTGATTTTTTACTTATTACTTCAGTAACACTCAGTTACATTGTTGTGTAACAATGTTTTCATTTGTATATAGATACAACAATGCACACATTTCTTCTTCTTCTTTCGAATAGGCCTACTTTGGACCACGCTTGCTCAACTGTTGGGCTTTGATCTCCTTTGGAGTGTAACTCCTTTCTCTCTTCTGTCCGTGGGGTACCTTTCCTTCGAGGTTGTTCCTGAAATCCACGGACTTCCTTCAGGGTGCATCTCACAGACTGTCTGTTTTTGAGATCTGTTATTCCCAGTTCTTTAATATCCTTCTCGGTCTCTGTCAACCAAGTGGTACGAAGCTTCTTGTTTTGCCAGAAGGTGAAAAGACGGTTGGTTAGTCGGTTTGGAGGTAATCTTGCAACGTGGCCATAAAAAGCCACCCTTCTCTTTCTTGCACAGTCAGAGAGCATCTCAATATGTTCGTAGAGCTCAGAGTTATGCCGTCTTCGGAATTACCCATCTTCCCTTACCGGGCCTAAGATCTTCTTTAGGAATCTCCTCTCTCTGATTTCCAATTTCTCTATTAGACCCCTTCGGTTCAAGGAAAAACACTCCATGGCATACAGGGCTTCTGGTCGTAAGACTAATGTGTAGTGCTTAAGTTTCAGGTTGCGTGACAGGCATTTCTTATTGTAAGTGTTCTTAGTCAGCCGATAGGCTAGTTCTAACTTGCGGACTCTCTTGGATAACGATGCTCTTTCTGATAAGTTGGGTTAAATCCATTCGCAGAGATATTTAAATTTCTCAGTCCTCTTGATGTTTCCCTGTTCTAGTAACATATCTCTGTTTGCTTCTCTGATGTTGGTGAAGAATTCTGTTTTCTCCAGCGACACTTGAAGACCCACTTTGGCAGCCTGTTTTCTGAGACAGTTTACCTGCATTGTTGCCATCTCAAGAGAATCAGCAAACAGTGCCATGTCATCTGCAAAGGCCAGGCAATCTACAACCAGTCCATCGTTTTTGCCTCCCAGGTAGATACCACTCTGAGCACCTAAATTGTTCAGTACCTTGCCCCATTCTCTCATAACCTTTTCAAGAACACAGTTGAAGAGAAGTGGGGAAAGTCCATCTCCTTTCCTCACTCCAGTTTTTATTTCGAAGTTTTCTGAAATCTCGCCTCTAAATTTTACCTTGGAATGGGTGTTGGTCAAAGTTTCTAGGATTAGTCTGCGGTTTTGTTGTCTAGTGCTAGTTCCTGGAGTACTTTGTTAAGCGTTTCTCTAACAAGGGTATCGTAGGCCTTCCTAAAATCAACAAAGGTAACGAGCACCTTGCGGTTTCTCATCTTGGAGTATGCAAGTACAGTTTTAAGATTGAGGATCTGTTCAACACAGGATCGGGTCTTCCTGAAGCCGCCCTGGTATTCTCCCAGTTGACTATCCAGCTGATTTTGCCCTTGTTTGTAACGCCTTCGAGAGAATCTTGAATGTTACCGTGACGAGAGAAATTCCACGGTAGTTGTTTAGATCCGTAAAATCTCCCTTTTTGTGAAGCGGATGGATCAGAGCAGATTTCCAATCAGGTGGTAATTTCTCTATTTCCCAGATGTCCTGGATGATCTCGGTTAGCTTGCGCACGGCATTGTTTCCAGCACCTTTCCACAGTTGAGCAACGATAGAGTCCTCTCCAGCTGCCTTATTATTCTTAAAAAGTTGAATGATCTGGCCAACTTCTTCCAATGAAGAGGGAAGCGAGTCCGGGTTTGGTGTGGTTTGTTTATAGTCGAAGTCTTCGCTGGGTGGGTCACAGTTGAGTAGATTTTTAAAGTACTGAGCCAAAAGGTGGCAGTTGTCCTTGACTTTATAAGCCAGTTTGCCTTGTGAGTCTCTGAAGTGGAGACTTGGCGGAGCGTATTTTCTGAGTGCCTGCTTAAAGGTTCCAAAGAAATCTCTGGAATTATTCTTAGCAAAGCTCTCTTTTATTTGGGTTAGTTGGTTTTGTGTGAAGGTTCGTTTGGTTCCTCGAATTATCTTGGCTGTAACCTTTCTTTGTTCTTTTTGGAATTCCACGTCACCCAGGCTATCTGTCTTTGGGTTATTGCATTGTCACAGTCTTCAGTCCACCACGGATGCTTCCTTCTTCTAGAGAGATGGGCGAGTTTATTGGCTACCTTGACAAGAGTCTCCTTCAGTTGGTCCCAGTTGTTTAGGTCTGTGTTCTTTAGTTTCTGACTTAGTTCTTGACTGTTCTTGAGTCGCTCGACGTAAAATCTTACCATTTTGGAGGTTCTGTGTAATCTAGTGCTTCTAGGCTGGAGTCTTATTTTGATCTTTGAGAGGTAGTGGTCTGAGTCCAGATTGGCACTTCTTAGTACCTTCACGTTTTGTATTTCCTTTTTAGATTTTCGTGAAATGGCCACATTTTATATTTGGAATTCACCCAGGTGGGTATTAGGTGAAATCCAAGTCTTGTGCTTCCTTGGCAAGTGTTTGAAGGCTGTAGAAAATGATTACACATTTATTACACACATTTATTATTGAAATATAATTTTTGAAGAAAAGGCTCTAAAAGTGTTTCATTCCAATTTAATATATTTATTTTTTGAATGTTGGTGCTTTTATTTAAGATTAATCTTTTGAAAATCGAGTAAAAATTGTCAAAGTTACAGGCAAAACTAGAATAGAATATTAGCGGTCAAAATTGAACATTTCGAGGAAAGTTTGAATATTTATATCTTGAAGGTGACTAGAGGAAATGGAGTCATTTTTGGATCCAATGTCCGATCGCATTTGTTCCAATAAAACCGATGTGACCAATAACGTACCACGATTACAAAGAGAATATGACATGAGCAGACAGACGACAAAAATATTTCGGAACCTAACAATGATAGGGAGCATGTAGTTTTGGTACGATATCATAGACAATGAAAAAGCAGGAAGCAGGCCTTGGCAACTTAGCAGAAGCAATGACAAAGGCCAGTGCAATTGATGTACTGACTGATACCATATCAATGTTGGGTGGGCAGTAATGTTAACATATCAAATATGAGGGGCGATACAATCCTTGTACTGATACCATATCATAAAGCTGTGACTAGGTGGTAAAAGTAATTTTCCAAACATATCAGTAGAAATTACAAATGGGACATACTTTCTGAATTATCATTGAAAAGAGGGAAACAACTGTCGTACATCTCATACACCTTCATCTCTATAAAAGAACAACATCCAATGGATCTTCTTCTTCTGGTGCCTATGCGCTTCGGATGTTGGCGATCATCATGGAAATACGGACTTGATGCAGCCCTGAAGAGATTTGTTGTTGTGTTGAACCAGGTTCTAAGGTTTTTTAGCCACGATATTCTCCCTCTTCCTGGCCCTCTGGATGAACGTCGGATGGATGAACATATGGATGAACATCGAAAATGTGGAAAAGCACAATAGGCCCTCATTGGAAGAGAAAGAAAAAGAAATTAAAAGTGTGAGATTTAAAACTGAAGCAAATTTAGCATTTAGAATTGTGCTGAGGTAATGAAATTTTGCATTCTAGTTTCTGCTTTAATTTCAGACTAAAAATTTTAAGTTTCGATAAAATTTGCGGAAGTTACAAGATAAACAACAAAATAATCACAGAAGTCGAAATTTCATATTTGGTACTAAACAGAAACCGCACAAGGCTAAAATATTAATTTTGAAAGAATGGAAATACAATATATAGAGAACACCCAGGCGTTGTCCCGAAGGCAGTGACAATGCAGTTCCCTAATAATTAATTTAAATATTTAACTGCGAATAAATATGCTCCCTAAAGGAGACTTGACAGACATTAATGATAGGGTTGGTAGAGACTTCGATTTGTTGATTCCCAGAGAGACACCCTGGCTAATAGACAAAAGCTGAATTGATAAAATTAGACTAGATAGACAACTCTACATAATTACGACTAGCAGGTATAGACATAAATGACTAGAAAACTCGGTTATCAAAAACTAGACAAGAAATTTAAAAGGAAATCTAGATAAATTCGTTTATACAAAAATTTGAGATGCATTACTATATTGAAAATGAAAATTTGCGTAAATTTCTAGCCTACCATATTGATTATCAGGTACAAAATATTTTTAAGTGCACTTAAATGTTTACATTTTCGGAGAATAAGATAAAGGCTGCAAATGTAGATTCTGCCAAGATTCATTAAACACCTGGTTGTACTCTGTTTTTATACATGAATCTAGTTTATGTGTACTTAAAACCAAGGACGCAGTTTCGTTCGCCTTATCTCATTTAAGTTCAAATATTTTTTATTTGAACAACTCGATTATAAAAGCCTGGGATTACTTCAATTACGATATCAAATTTGTTACAATGTTTCCGACTATTTCTAATTAAATAGTAATGTTTCAATACGGATGAACTTTGATCCACCACTGATCGAATATCACTTTCAACCTCTTATATCCTGCTAAATCTAGCAGAATCTATGCTCTCCATTTAAGTTTCAAAATAGTTTGACGCATATTTGTGGTTTTGAAACAAAAATTGTTTCGTTCATTTTCACTTTTGTTGGTATTTAAAATAGTTGTCGCGCTCTTTGTTTGTTTAACGTTAAAATTACCAATTTGGTCGTGAAATATCTCAATTTAGTTCGGCTAAAAAACAATACTTGCACTTGTTCGGAGAATAACAGCATGGTACGATTACGATCACATGTCCTATATTGAATGGCATTTGAAGCCTTTTGTAGAACTAGCTCTATCCATTTAGGCGAATGGTGATTTAAATTATCCAAACAGGTTAATTTTAAGTTCATTTTAACAAATTTTATCAAGAAAAAAATTATCAAACTGTTTAAACGGAACGATGTAAGATTGGATGAAGTGTGACTGATTGTAAGTGTATTAGACTGACTGGAGACTAACTAGTGTCATTAAACATCTGTCATTAATGAGACACCTTTTAAATGGTCTTTTTAGGGTTCCGTACCGAATACGGAACCTTTATGGGATCGCTTTGTTGTCCGTCTGTCTGTCTGTCTGTCTGCCTGTCCGTCTGTCCGTCCGTCCGTCCGTCTGTCTGTCTTTCTGTCTGTCTGTCCGTCTGTCCGTCTGTCCGTCCGTCCGTCTGTCTGTCTGTAAAGACCATTTTTCTTAGGAACGCGTAGAGGTAACAAGTTGAAATTTGTATCAAATACTCGGGTCTGCGGTCTCTTTCAGCTGTGAAAAAATCAAACTTGTAAGTCAACGCGATCAAAAGATATGACCGCTTATGTCGCATATTTTGCGATTTCACAAGGGAATCAAAACCTATAGGGTACTTCCTGTTGACCTAGAATCATGAAATTTGGCAAGAAGCGGTGTCTTACAGCACATGTAAAGGGAAAAATCTGAAAACCGTAAATATGTAGTTTAATTAGAAGAAAAATGCGAATTTACTACTAGAAACTTATGAAAATACACTAATGTGTTGCGTGGTATTGTCAGGCACCAAAAGCATATGGGTTGCATACAGTTAGGTCCTCCTAAAGATACCTTACTTACAAGTGTGTACGGAACCCTCGGTGCGCGAGTCACAACTCGCACTTGGCCATTTTTTTATGATAATAAGAATAAATAAACTAATATAAACTTGTAATATATAATACTATATTGAGCACAAGTTACGCATACGTGGTATAGATGACTAGCGTATAGTCCTGCTTTATGGTTTTGTGTGGCCGCTTCGTATAGTTCAGCAATACGAATAGATTTGGACTATACGGACCGGTCACACCGCTATAGTCAAACTATAGAAGGACTATACGCTAGTTTCTCTCCGTGTGTACGGTAGCTTTATGTCGCGTCGGAAGAAAATATCGCAAAAGCACATTGCTTCCAATCAGATAGCCAAGCATCCTTTACGGCAAGAAATTAATATACCATTTAGTTTGAATTAGAAAGTAGCTTGCCACTATATGGGAAAGCTAAACAAACTTGGTAAACTAACTAAAGTAATTCTATGAAGGATGGCATTCTTTGGTATAGTTGATTAAGAAGAAGCGAAACAGGTGAAGATGAAACAAAAAGGCTGAAGAAGATATCAAAGCAAATAGTAAACTCTCTCAAAGGTGCAGAACCCTGTTGTGGAATAAGTATGAAGTGCATCCGTAAAAGGTGTTTCTATTCTGGCCAAATGTCTTGTGGATTAAAACGAGACAGGGTTTGGTTTTGCAAAATATTTGGTTTATTCTTAGAATAATTTCCGAAAAAAGTCGAGAGAATTTTTGAAAATAATTGGAGACATTAGGAACCTTGAGGGGGCACCAGAAAACCGGAATGGAACAAATACTCAAGTACATCGTAGACCCAAGAAACATCTCAAAACATTGGGGTTGTAGGTTGAAGAATTCATTCATTATAATAGTCATCCCAAAAACTGTAGAGCACTGATCTCCAAGAAAAAGATCTGGGGTTGATTTGCTTGATCTTGGGGCCTACTGCTTGAGCCGGAAGGAACTACAACTATAGAACCCGCTTGGAATCCTAACGTTTTTAAAAGATAGGAGTTGTGCCGTAAATTGGGATTAAACCAGAGTAGAGTAACTAATAATGGTTTTAGTACAGAATTACGAATATAGAATAAATCATCAATTATATTACAAGTAAATATCAGAAAGTTTAAATGGAGCCATTAAAATTTAAAATTAGATCAATGGTACAATAAAGTATTATAGTGCAAATCTAACTAGCGATATGTGAAATAAAATAAACAAAGTAATGTGTAATTATACGAAATAATATATGATAGTTAAAAGAAAACTAGTCTAGTCAGACAAGCCTATAAGGTTTGTATGTCATTGATCGACAATAAATTAAAATATAAATATTTTTCTTTCTGTACGATTGTTATTATTATGTAAATAATTGTAGGTGGGCGGTTTTATCGTTTATCGGCGCCTTTGCTAAAATCTCGATAGCGATTTTGCGTTGGCTTATGAAATATTCGCGTATTAAATACAATGTACGCCGTTAAATGTTTGCTTAATTCTATTTAGTATTCGTGTTTCTCTTTAGTTTCTTTTTTTTTTGTTTGTTTCGATTAAGTGTCGTGAGCTTAATCTGAGCTTTAAATCTTTTATGAATCGCGTAGGTAAACGTATAAGTTTAGTGTATGTTCCTGTCTTGTTTTATTTTTCATGTGTGTATAATTTAGTTTGTTTGTAGTATTAAGTTACGGTTGATGTTTATTATACAGGAAGATTTTGTATCAATAAATTGCGGAAAATTGCAGACTCATAAATATTATTTTTTCATTGCAGAATTAAATTTGCAGAATATTTAATCTCTTTAAAATCCATGAATGGCGAACAGATATAATTTATAATTTGTAAACAATTTACCCTTTGAAGCACAGGCGGCGTTTAATTGATTTATTATTCATCACCGCTTTAAAGAAACGCGAAAATAATCTTTACGGTTCATTGTTCATTCGAACACTTTTATGATTTGTCGACAAAACAACTCGAAGTAAGGAATATAAGATGATGATAGACTTGCGCCAATTCGGTAATTTTCCCAATTGTTATCTTACTGAACGCTCTACTCTTTTATTTATGGTCAACACGGAAAAAAGTTCCAGGCGTTGAAGAACATTGCTGAAGAACATGTTGAAGAACATTTGAAACAAAATCTGATAATATAAATTTGAAAAATGTTTTTATGTTTATTTAAACATAAAACATGGAAATGGTTTGAATTAATCGCAAAATGCAAAAATTCACAACTGTATCTTTGAGAACGCTCTACGTTTTTATTTATACTCAACTTAAAAAAATTGTTTTATTAAACAAAACATCATTTAAAAAAAAACGTGGTTTTTAAAATGTTTGTCATATATGTTTTATTTTATCTACTCGCACACCAAAATAAACCATTATTATAATCGTGTGTAAAAGTATCCAAATCGTGCGTAAAAGTCCAATGTAAATCAAATGGAGTTTCATTATTAAACGATTTCTGTTCGTTGTTACTATGGCGACAACCGCGTCACTAAACAAAAAACATTTTTTTAAACACACAAAAAGGATTTTGTGCTCTAATTCTGATTAAATTTCGCAAATCATGTACAAAAGCCCTTCTTCACACACTTGTATCATAAACTACTGCATATTGAATTTACAAAATTATAAGTGTTTCAATAATATTCATATATTTAAAAAACACGTTTTTATTAGAATTAGTCTTTCCGGTTTATATTGTTATTGACCATTTGCTCAGCTTCTGCGCAGGCGGTTTTCTAGATCTTAGTCTTTTCTATAGGAGATAGAGATATTGGTAGATATGGGCGGTTTTACATTCGTTTGAATTTTGTGATGCTCTCTTAGCAAAGCCTCTGTTCTTCGAATCGAAAGTGGGGAAATATTGCTTAATACTGGGAACCAGTAGATAGATCTTGGGTTGATTGCTCCTGTAATCATTCTTATAGTGTGGTTCAACTGAGTATCAACCAGATTGGTGCGGCAGTTGTGATTCATCGAAACAGGAGCGTAATATTCCGCTACAGAGAAAACTAATACTAGAGAACAAGTGCGATGGATATTTGCTAAGGTACCCCAGGTGGTACCGCATAGCTTTTGGACAATATTGATACGCGTTCTGATCTTGGCAGCAGTGTTATTTAAATGTTTCTAGTATGAGAGAGTACGGTCAAGGGGGACATCCAGGTACAGGGTTTTCCATTAAGAAGTGTCATTTTAGTCATTTAAATTTTTTGTCATTTTAAAGTTCGCCAGTTTTGTACTTATAAAGTAAAAGATATGAATATTTTTTGACAGTTGAACAGGCGGCGTTTAATTGATTTATTATTCATCACCGCTTTAAAGAAACGCGAAAATAAGCTTTACAGCTCATTGTTCATTCGAGCTCTTTTAGGATATGACGACAAAACAACTCGAAGTAAGGAATATAAGATGATGATAGACTTGCGCCAATTCGGTAATTTTCCCAATTGTTATCTTCCTCAACGCTCAACGCTTTAATTTATAGTCAACACGGAAAAAAAGTTTGAACAACATTTGTAACAAACTCTGATAATATAAACTTGAAAAATGTTTTATTTAAACTTAAAACATGTAAATGGTTTGAATTAATCGCAAAATGCAAAAATACACAACTGTGAATATTGAGAACGCTCCACGCTTTTATTTATACTCAATACGAAAAAAAATGTCTTTCATTTTAATAAAAAACGTGGTTTTTTAAAAGTTTTTTTATTACTCATGCGCGATAAGTACTTTCTGACATACATTATATAATACGAGAAATGTCACTTCTCGTTGTGTTTCCACAGAACGTGCGCAAAGATTCAATATCGCTAGGTTACATTAAAATAAACAAATAAATAAAATGAACACAATCAAGACCGCGATATTAAAAAAGTAACGTGAATGTCAGATTTTGTTTTTATTACAAAATAATAATAAAAATTAAAAAAAACATTTTAAAATGAGTGTTAATTCTATGGTGATACCGAAGACACCAGAGACAATTGAAAAAATAAATTCTTCATTTTTTATTCCATTTTTTTATGGCCTCTGGATCCCTAACTTGTAAGATACATCCCCTCGTATGAGTAATGAAAACTATTGCTTGTAATACGGGCGAAATTGTCAATTTTCAATTTCTCTAGCGAATGTGCACAATTTCGTTCTCGCGAAATTTTTCAACATTTCGCCCTAGTTACAAAATATACTTTTTCTATTGATATATGTGAAAATGGCATTTTTTCCACAGCTTACCCTACATAAAAGTGACATTTTCATTCTAGAGATGAAAATATTTTTACATCTAGAGATGAAAATGAGCATTTTAAATTTTGAATTTTCTCGATTAAAACACTAAACTAACCAAATTCGCATGGACTTTCTTATTAATTACCTCAATTTCAATGGAATATTTTATGTACAAACGTAAAACGAGCCTGAAACTATTTAAAAAACCTAAATAAAATTAGGATATTTGACTTGACAAGTATCACCTTAGATGAGAATTCAACAATATTACCATAGAAACGAACAAACCAACAATTAAATTTGTATTGACACGCGTTCGCGTCGAATTGGTTTTATTAAAATCGAATTATGGATTCTGCAACCGAATATCAGTAGAAAAAAATGCATTTACTACTTGAGATAAAAGCGTTTTTTTGGTTCGGTGTGATTGCTAACTCGCTGCCGCTCGTGAGCAAATTCTCACTTCACCAAAAAAAAACGCCATCTCTCGTTGTAAAATATACTATTTTATGTGAAGTATGCCATTATTATAATCGAGTGTAAAAGTATCCAAATCGTGCGTAAAAGTCCAATGTAAATCAAATGGAGTTTCATTATTAAACGATTTCTGTTTGTTGTTACTATGGCAAAAACTCGCGTCACTAAACAAAAAACATAGACGTAGTGAAAAGTTCTTCTCACAAAATGCAATTTTGTAAAATCAATATATAGTAAATTATGATACACGTTTGTGAAAGGCTTTTGTGCACTCATTGTGATTAAACTACGCAACTTATGTACAAAAGCCCTTCTTCACACACTTTTATCATAAACTACTGTATATTGATTTTACAAAATTACATTATTATTATTTAAATGTTTCAATAATATTCATATATTTAAAAAACACGTTTTTATTAAAATTCCACTGAAAAGGATTTTTTTCTGTTGACTATAAATAAAAGCGTGGAGCGTCCACGAAGATACACACTTGTGTATTTTATGCATTTTGCAATTAATTTAAACCATTTGCATGTTTTATGATAACCATTTTTCAAATTTATTTTATGATAAGATTTTATTTCAAAAGTGCTTCTGCCAAATTTTTTAAAAATATTTATAACATTTTTCAACCATATTTATTTATTTATCGTATGACATATATCATTCTCGTGAGTTTGCTATGTATTCCAAGCTCTTCTAGTGCTGACCATAAGCTTGCTCTGAAGATACTATCATACGCCTGTTTAAAGTCTACGAATAGATTGTGCAAATCTCTATCGAATTCCCAGCATTTTTCTAACAGTTGTCTTAACGTAAATAGCTGGTCTGTTGTTGATCGTTTCCTTCTAAATCCACTTTGGTATTCTCCAACTAATTCTTCTGCATACGGTGTTATTCCTAATTATGTTGGACAGAACTTTATATGATGTGTTAAGGAGTGTGACACCTCTATAGTTGTTGCATGACATTCTATTTCCCTGCTTATATATTGGTATAATAACTCCTTCTTTCCAGTTCTTTGGAATAATCAATGAATTTTTGGAATCAATCCAGCAAACTGACGAGAATGATTAAAGTATGTAATGATTAAAGTATAAAGGATCATATGGTACAATCAAAATAGAAGGTCAATGCAGCGAAATATTTGATATAACAACTGGCGTTAAATTAGGGGATGCACTGTAGCCGGCTTAGTTTAACCTAGCCTTGGAGAAGGCGAACCGAACTAAGTATGAGCATCTTCGAAAATAGCGGACCCAGACTGATTCTAGCGTATGCAGATGATCTAGTTGTTGTGGGAAGAAATACAATTAGCGTGAAGGAAGCCTTTATAAAACTCGAAAAAGAGGCATATGACACGAAACACAAGACGAGATCGAATTCGACAAAATATTACCATGCATGAGTACAACTTCGAGCACGTACAGTGTTTTAGATACCTAGGGGCATTAATAACATCAGATAACAACGTTAAAGTAGAAATAGGACAGCGCATTCTACAAGGAAATAAATACTCCTGCGCAACCCAGCATTTATTACGATCAAGAATCCTGACCAGACAAACAAAAATAAATATATATAAAACTATTATAAGACCAGTGGTAACTTACGCTAGCGAAACATGGACCATGACCGTACAAGACACGTTACTACTCAATCGTTTTGAAAGAAAAATTCTTAGGAAAATATTTGGAGCAGTCTGGGATCAACAAACGTTGCGGTATAGGATGCGCACGAACAACGAGGTATATGAACTATATAATAGCCTAAGTATAGTACAAGAAATCAAGTCAAACAGATTAAGATGGCTGGGACAAGATAAGGGACACGATAACAAGATAAGTCCAGAGGAGTAATGACCCAAGGCTAGTTAAAATGGTCTGGGAAGAAACCCCTAACAACACAAGACCACTGGGGCGCCCAAAGCTTCGATGGCGGGATAATATCATGTGCCAGCATTTTAATCCCAGCATAAGGACATGTCCAGAGGAGTAATGACTCAAGGCTAGTTAGAATGGTCTGGGAAGAAACCCCTAACAACACAAGACCACTGGGGCGCCCACAGCTTCGATGGCGGTATAATATCCGCAAGGATCTTCAAACCCTGGGGTGCTCAACTGGGAAGAAGCCACTCAGGATCGGAGAGAATGGAGGAGAATTGTTGAGGCGGCCAAGACCCACCCCGGGTTGTAGAGCCATGGATGGATGGTATGACATATATGCTATTAATAAGTTGGAAAAATGACATCCAAACCCCGAATTCACTCCAGCGCTGAGAGTTCAGCTCTCATGAAGTCATCCCATGTACCGTGGTAGGACCTCAGCTCACACTCTGCAAAGATATGTTTATTGGTATAGTTAGGAGCCCCACAGTTACATTATGGGGATTGGGCCATGCCCTATTTATGCAGAACGACCATCGCCGCACTGGCCATGGTTGTTTGCAGACTCACTACATAAATCCGCACTGGATGCCGTTTAAGATGACCTCATAATCTTCTGTCGAGTTCTATACCCGTTACGTTGCAGTTATAAGCCTCAAACCATTCACTTTGTTGGTGGTCTTCAAAAGATCGGCAGTAGTTATTCCACATGTCTTTCCGGTTTATATTGTTATTGACCATTTCCTCAGCTTCTATCAAAGACGGTTTTCTACATTTTAGTCTTTTCTATTGGAGATAGGGATATGGGCAGATATGTGTAGTTTTACATTCGTTTGAATTTTGTGATGCCCTCTTAGCAAAGCCTCTGTTCTCCGAATCGAAGGTGGGGAAATATTGCTTAAGGGGGGAAACCACATTTGGAGGTTCAAAAAATCAGATTTTTTTATTGCATAAATCGTTAGCTTAACTATCCAAGAATACGCTGTCAAAAGCATAGAACCGAGTGCACATCGGGTACAGGCAACAGGCTCGAGCGGAGCATTACCTCGTTTACCTCGAAATGACTTTTTTTAACATTTGCGTGCAATCTAACTCAAAAAGTGTAGAACCGATCATTATGAAAATTGATAGTATGATTCTTTAAAAAATTTCGAATTTTATGAACCAACTTCTGAGATGATATCATAATTTTAAGGGTATTTTCCCTGCATAATTAGTGAAAAAAATCGTGAAAATCGAAAACAAAAACACCTGCAAAATTTTTAGTTTTAATTTTTTTCGCTTGCATTGAGGTTCATATTCTTAGAAAATAAGTTATTAATGTAAAATCAAAACCTTTTTGATTTCACAAGAAAATCGGAATGGCTACACTGCACGCAATTGGAAAACTATACTTACAACCTTCGGCGGACATCACACCGTAACTTTGTTATTTTTGGCTGAAATTATTCAAAAAAATTCACAAAAATTGTTCGAAACATGAACGAAATGATGTCAAAGTTTGACTAAATTCTAGTTAATTTTTCCCACCCAAAAAAAATCGTAGAAAATCAGTATCAAATAGCCTCCTAATGTGGTTTCCCCCTTAATACTGGGAGCCAGTAGGTAGGTCTTGGGTTGATTGCTCCTGTTATTATTCTTATAGTGTTGTTCAACTGAGTATCAATCAGATTGGTGCGGCAGCTGGTCATCCAAACAGGAACGTAATACTCCGCTACAGAGAAGACTAACGCTAGGGAAGAATTGCGAAGGATATTTGCTGAGGCACCCCAGGTGGTACCGCATTGCTTTTGGACAATATCGCTACGCGTTGTGATCTTGGCAACAGTGTTCTGTAAATATTTCTTGTACGAGAGAATACGGTCAAAAGTGATATCCAGGTACAGGGTTTTCCATTAAGAAGTGTCATTTTAAAGTTCGCGCCATTTTTGTACTTATAAAGTAAAAGATGAATGATTTTTTGACAGTTGAAAAGTAAAAACTATCCCATTTACGAAAATGGTACGATATACGCTTCAACAAAGAATAGAAATAATGAAAATTCATTACAGATATCATGCTGAGCGACGAGGCCCATTTCCATATAAGTGGCTTCGTAAATATCTTGGGGGATAACAGTCGGATCTGTTTACGAACACTAGTTTAATGCTAAGCGTACACCAAAACCGATTTTGTCGGCCGATGGCGGACAGAACTACCCGGACGAGTAACTGGGACGTGTATGTGCTTACACTGCAACAGTGGAACAGTGTTACCACCAGTGTTACCAACAGAGCTATTCTGCCGATTATTGTAATTTTTTTAATATTTATCCCACAGGGTTGGTCTATTATAAACACAACTTCTTAATGTTACAATATCCATAGTCGTTTAGGTAGATAACAACAAAATTTAACCATAAATACACTCAATTTGCACTGTAGACGCCGACAGTCTGGCGAGAAATCCTAACAAGTTCGGATCATCGTGATGATCGGCCGTTTTCGGGCGTCATCGGACGATGAGAGTCGTGTTTGTGTACGCGCTCTCATTCTTTTACAAGTATTTGATTCAATCGCCGTCGTCGCCCTAGAAAACTTCGGCCGATGATGGTGAAGGTGTACAGTCATAATTGTTGATAAATAGAGCTCCACACGAGAGTCTCGTTTCTCATCTTGTCTTCAATCTTTGACTCCGACACGGGCAGCCGTAACATTTTCTTCATAAATTTGAACTGCTCATTCTTGGCTCGAGCAAGTTCGGTTGCTCGGGTTCAAATTTATGAAGAAAATGTTACGGCTGCCTGGAACGAGATCAGAAACGAGACTCTCGTCTGAAGCCCTATTGATAAACCACTTTACCCAATACTAGTTACAGTTTGGCCCGGTTTTTGGACTGGTGGTGTGATGAAAAATGAATTTGCAGTTAATGCGCATCGTTACCATACAATGCTTACAGACTTTTTGTGGCTAATATTGGACGAGATGGACGTAGGTGATAACTATTTTCGACGGGGATCGGGCGGCAAGCCACACAAGTGGAGAAAGAATAGCATTATTTTAGCGATTTCCCGGACGTGTTATTTCGCGAGAAGGAGACATCTACTGGCCGCCTAGGTCGTGTGATTTAACACCGCTAGACTTTTTCTTGCGGGGCTACGTTAAAGACAAACTTAAAGACAAATATTCGGGCTGTTATTTGCGAAATAGAGCAACCAATGTACGGCAGTGTCTTCCAAAGAATGGAAATTTGTAACCGCAGCCGTGACGGCCATTTAAGAGATATCGTGTTCCACACGTAGACGGAGAGTTTCTACCTGAAATTAAACTACAACTATATTTGTAGTTTTTACTACGTTTTTTTAGTAAGAAATGTGTTTTTTTTTATAAAATAAAAATGACACTTCATAATGGAAAACCCTATATTTAGGAAACTTGTTACGGAAGTCCATTGAATATTACTTGAATGCCTGCATATATTTGCCTGCCTACTATATTGAGGTAGAAGGCACATAATTCAGTTTTATGTGTGTTAGGATGTAGTCTCCATTTTTTGAAGTAAGCACTCATAGTTGCCAGGTCATCTGTGAGAGTTATCTCTGTTTGACGGAGTTCTTTGTTTCTAAAGGCCAATGCCATATCATTCTCATAGTAGAATGTTTTCGAGTTTGATTCAGGGAGGACAAGGATGTGCATATTAAATAGAAGAAGGGCCGGAACTTATCCAATAATTTAGTTTTTATTACTTTTATCGCCACCTAAATAGTTAGTTGACTTGTCAACAGCCTACGACCTAGTCGACCATGGTATACTTTTTGAAAAATTATACAGTTATGGATGCAGAGGAGTCGTGTTGGACTGGATAAAATCCTATTTATATAACAGAATCCACATCACCAGGTTAGATAGTCCGAGCGGCATAGTGAAATCCATGCCAAGAGTAGTAAATATGGGGATTCCGCAAGGTAGTACCATTGGACCATTATTATTTACTCTCTACATTAATGACCTACCGCAAATACCGATCATACCTCAACATACGATGGTGAATTATGCCGACGATACTACGGCACTGTTAGTGCATAAATCTTTAGCAGAGATTATACCTAATGCCAACCTAGCGATGTCCTCGATGTTATCGTGGTTCGGTGAAAGTAGGCTGGTTTTAAATAAGGAAAAGGCAAAATCGATATATTTTCAAACTAAAAGATCTACAGCCACATACCCTGAAGAAATTATTATTGGTGATGAAGCCATCAAAACGCAACAGACAGTGAGACTTTTGGGTCTACAAATCGACCATACTTTGGATTGGACATCACATATTAACAGAGTCGTGAATAAACTTAGTACTGCGGTATACGCTTTAAGAACCCTTAGTCGATATGTGAACCCAGAAGTTATGAGGATGGTATACTTTGCAAACTTCCATGCTCACATACAAGTCGGAATATTTTTTTGGGGAAATGGAATCCACATCTATAAAGTATTTAGAGTGCAAAATTTTTTAGAGTGCATTCTGTTAAATTTACCATACAGGGAGTCTTGTAGGGGGCACTTTAAAAATGCCCAAATTTTAACATGCACTGGTACATATATATTGGAAATTATATTATTTCTTTTCAAACATAAACATTTATTTGAAATATATAATAAGCCAATTGAACGTAATACAAGACATAATAAAGAACTTTATGAACTTCCCAAACACAACCTCACTCTAACTGAACGAATGCCACCATACAGCATCATCAACTTATATAATAAATTGCCAAGGCGGATAAAACAAATTGATAACCTTAAAAAGCTTAAAAGGGAACTTTTTAAACTGCTAAATGACATTGAACCTTATAGCATTAATGAATTTTTGTGTAAAGTAAAGAAATCTTAATTTTTCAGGTATTTATATTTTAATCTTAGTTTTCCTGTATTTCTATTTTAATCTTAATTTTTTCCTGTATTTATATTTTAATCTTATTGCTCCTGTATTTATATTTATATCTGTATTTTGTGTTTGCATATATATGCAAAGATTAGTTGCCGACATATTTCATTTAGATATTGTATACCTATATCTTAAATATTGAAATAAAACATTTTGATTTGATTTGAATGGACCCGAAAGCATCGGTGAGCATGTTATAAAGGTCAATTCCCATATGCGCGACACTCGGCTACCCGACGTCGTCCGTCAAATAATGATTACATGGTTTTAAATGGGTACGTCGCGTAGGCATAGTGAGAACGTGCCCATTTAAAACAATGTAAAAATTATTTGACAGGCGATGTCGCGTAGCTGAGTGTCGCGCGTATATGAGAATCGGCCTTTAGGCAGTTGAAGAGCATCGGATTCTTCTAAAAAACTTGCAGATCATATAATCTCTCGATTCCTTTTCAATCATACATTTGTTTTTACAAAAAATGAAATGAACAAAAATCTAGGTGTTTGTGTATTTTAGAAAGGGCTCAAACTTCGAAACGGAATATTTGATTTTACAACAAAAACTAGCTTTCTTAATTTTATAGAAACCAGTTTCTAAAAGTTATTTGGTTAAATGATCGCTTACTTGTTTAAGGTTTATATAAAGAAATATGTATTTTGAATTCAAATATTAATTTATTTTTATAATAAAAATTTTAACAACGTAAGTTGTATTTATAGGTAACTATTTACAAAAGTTGTTTTCTTAGAACAAAAAGAAAAAATAAAATATACAAAATGTTTAAATCACAATTAATATACAACTTAAAAACATAATTAAATAACATGACAATCTGTATAATAATTATGATTTGATTCTGATCCTAACTTTACATATTCTTCTTTTCATTTGCCCCGTCTTGTATTAATAGGGGCTAGTTGTTTTATGTACACTAAAAATATATATATACTAAAAAAATCACAGAATAAAAAAGTCACAAACAAATACAGAGAATCTGTGATAATATACATTTTTTTTTAATTTCGTGAAATTTTGAATGTACAAATAAAAATCTATTTATGTATAAAAACCCGCGTATTTTATGTACAAAATAAAATGAAAAACAGTTAAATAAAATCTAAAAAACAATTGCAACATAAACAGGTACATAACTAAGTGCCACACCATTCATTCTTCACTAGATTCACACTGCACACTTTTTTGTTTCCCCAAATTAATAAAAAAAAAGTATATAAAGCATCCATTCTTGTTCCATTCTAGATAAATTAATGATTTCAGTCAGTCAGACTAATTTAAAAAATATTCTAAATTTTAAGAAAATGAGGCGCGATATTCTCTTGTTTTGCTATTTTTTTTTAAATCTTCATGAGGCCAAAAATATTTTGGAATGAGGATGATGATCACTAACATTACGAAGAGTTTCAATGAGGATTAACACGAAACTGGTCGTCCATCTGACGGTGAAAGTTTCTCAGGTGTCTGCAAAAGAAAAAAAATATTTAGCAATCGAGTGTGTAGAATACTAAAAAAGGTTTTTTTAATGTGGATAATTTAAAAACGGTATCCGTAGCATTTTAAATTTAAAATTGTTTTGTAGAAGAAAAAAAAAGGTTTCTCCTTGCACGTGTTCGATTTCAAAATGTTGTTTTTTTAGAAGGAAAAAAGTTTCTAAATTATGCGGTTTGATGGAACGCGATAATATTTTTCTACATCGAGGTTTTTTTTTCTATATATGCGAGATTATTGGAATGTAAATAACTTTTATATGTACAAGTGTGTGTAAAAAATATTGTTTGGATCAATGAATAATGAGAGTTTGTATGGACAATCACGATCGCGCCAGATGGTGATGGTATTGCACGTGTCCTTTGCAGATGTGCGGGTCCGTTATAAGACCCTATATGCTCTCTCTGTGTGCTATGCCCAGGTGTTTGTGGGTTATTCCGGATATCAAAACACAATCCCACAGTTTATTAAATATTCAATCGGCGACAAACCGGAAGAGATCAGAAAGATAAATTGGATAGTTGAATTTTATGCACATGTGAAAGCGACTCAGCATATGACCCTAAAGGTCAGAATCATGAATTGTCATAACAATAGACTTAAGTCATAATGGTATGTTTTTGATTGAAACAATGGGAATTGTTTTTTTGTTGGGAGTTATTGACGCTTACCGTGATTTGTGGTAATACAGGAGCTTCACAAGGGGCGAGTATTGTGTTAGGACTAGGTCTAACTCCAAGTGGTTGTCTAGGACTAACTGCTGCTTGAGATTTCCTTTGGCTGAGGGCGGCCGCTGCGTCGAAGGCGTTAACAGCAGGATGAGTTTCTAACGCACTTTGTAAATCGCAGATGTAATCTATAACGTATTGGATAACTTCCAGTTTCGATAATTTCCTATTTTTCGGCATAAACGGCACCAAATCCTTCAACTTGCTCAAATACATTTGAATTTCTTCGTTCTCGATATCCTTTCTTTGCCTCGACACACGTCCGGCGGTAACACCAGTAATTCCTGATTCGGGACACAATACACTGACAGCCTTCATGTTTAAACTTTTCTTTTAAAACAAACTTTAAGTTTTACACAGAATAAATTTTATCAACACGTAACACAACCGGCGAACAGTTAAATAACTAGCTGAGCGGCGGTATAGATACAGAATGGTTTGGAATTTTTAGTCCTGAACTTTATATAACGCTCTTGCTGGAGGGGAGGCCAATGCGAACGTATAGATTCCGTGTTGGTGGTAGGGGATGCACCAATGTCCTACGTCCTGTTTCCAGGTAAAATCTAAGGCGCCACGTTACGCTTCATACTTCACTTCTGCCAATCACGCGGAGGCGCCGTCTTTGTGAACTTTTCAAATTCACAAATTATATCTGAATTGTTTAATGTGAGGTCACATTTGTTACGGTTATAACATTGTCCTTGTTTCTTTATGTAAACATTGTATTAAATATATATATATATATATTATTGCCTTAATGACATGCTTTTCTAAATTTTGAAAATGTTATGTTTCTTTTATGGTTTATGTGCAACATTCCAATGTTTTAAAAAATGTATTGGATCAATTTATTTATTAATAAATAGAAAGAGAGAATATATTTATTGTATATTTTATACAAAGGGCTATACACCACAAGGTCCTTCTGTCCTTTTAAATAATCTCTAAAATCTAGTTTTAGTTCCTTCGGATATTCAAATTTAAATATTTGCTAATCTTAACAACATTGAGACTAGAAATTTAAAAGATCAATGAAATTAATTTATTCAAATAACTTTTAAGTAACTTAGTTTATGTAGACTAATAATATAAGTAGCAATTTATGAAAAAAAAAAAATTAAATTAACTATGAGCTGGTGGATGACTAGGCATTATAATCTTATAATGCGTAAACGAGTCCTTTTGTTCCTAGTTTCATAAAACAATAAATGTATTGAAATGAAACGAAATATTTTGTTGTCCAGTTTTAGTTGCTTGGAATATACAATTTTAAATATCTGATAATCTAATCCACGTTGACTGGAAACTAGAAATTACTACTAGGAGTGACACTAGAAAACAATTTTTAAGTAGCCAAAGTTAATATAGACTATCATATAGACGCGCATGGTTTATTCTTTAAGTTGCCTTATTTTGGATTAAAAATATCTTCTGAAACATTCTTAATTTTATAAATAAAAAGAAAACAGTGCTGCTAGGGCTGACTTGCCCCCGAACTGGGACAAAACTGCACTTAGACATTTCCAAAATGTTTAAATCAATGTATTTGCTGACGAATATTTGTTTATATCTATTTTATTCAATAAATAAAAAAAAATTACCATTTTTTTCTAATTGTAATATTTCCAAGTATTTTTTAAGTGACACAAGATTAATAGAAAATTAATTTACATATTCTTAAATTGATACATAATTGCAGATGACATTTGCTAAAAAATCTATTTGTTCTATTAGTGATTAATAGTATAATAATTTTGACAGTTATTAATGGTTTCATTCTTTTTATTCGAATTAATTATAATAATCATAATTAATATTGATTATTATTATGATAATTATTATTATCAATTAATTAATTATTATTACTAAATATTACTAAATGAGTAAGTAAGTCTCTGAACACGGACCACGTCTCAATTTTACAAAAATTGGAAAAAGTTTCGCTGAAAAAAATACTTTGCAGGAAAGAAGTTTTTCTACTGATATGTGAAAATGGCATTTTTTCTGCGGCTTTTTATTTAAAGTTCTATATTTTCATTCTAGAGATGAAAATATTTTCACATCTAGAGACGAAAATGAACATTTTAAATTTATGATTTTCTCGATTAAAACACATAACTAACCAAATTTGCGTGGACTTTCTTATTAATTACATCAATTTCAATGAAATATCTTATGTACAAACCTAAGACGAGCCTGAAACTATTTAAAAAACCGAAATGAAATTAGGACATTTAACTTGAAAAGTATCACCTTCTATGAGAATGTTACCATGGAAACGACCAAACCAACAATTAAATTTGTATTGACAGTTCTGACAGTTCGAATTGGATTTATTTAAGTCGAATTATAGATTCTACAACCGAAATCAGTAGAAAAACTTGCATTTACTTCTCGAGATGAAAGTGTTTTTTTTGGGTTCGGTGTGATTGCTAACCCGCTGACGCTCGGGAGCAAACTCCCACCTCACCAACAAAACGCCACTTTCATCTCTTGCTGAAAAATATACTATTTCAACGGTAATTCTATTTAATAATTTGTTTTATCATTATGCATTCATCATACATTCATCAATGAATTGAGAATGAATTAAAAAAATAGACATTCGAAAGTTCAGATAACAATAGCAGTTTATGATACAAGTGTGCACAAAAGCCTTTCACACACGTGTGTCATATATTATTTTATCTACGAAGCATGTAAAAATACTGTAGAATCTACAAAAAAATAATTGTTTCTTACCGATAATATTGTAAAAATTGCAATTTTAACAGACAACATGCTTGAAATCCCTGACATAATAGAGGTTAGAACGTTCAGCGCCTCCGTGGAAAAAAATGCTACTAGTAAAAAACATACAGTGACGGTACACTATTTGGTCGTTGTTGATGAAATCTTGGTTAACTAGACTTAATCTAGATTAGGTTATGGTTAGGTTAATTTATATTAGAATCCAGATTGAGAGGCCGAGACTTCTTGATTAAAAATAAGAAAAATTAATTCAATTTTAATATACGTCAGAAAATTTATTTTCACTACGTCTGCTGTTTTTTGTTTAGTGAAGCAGTTGTTGCCGTAGTAACAACAAACAGAAATCGTTTAATAATGTAACTCCATTTGATTTACATTTTACTTTTACGCACGATTTGGATACTTTCACACACGATTATAATAATGACATCCTTCGCATACAATAATATATTTATTAATGTTTTTATTTTGGTGTGTGAGAAGATAAAGAATTTTTTGATAAATTCATTTTTTTATAAATCAACCAGATTTAATTCTGAAAAAGAAATGCACTTATTTTTAAATCATTAATTGTTTTAGCCTTAACTATATCAAACGACATTTTAAATAGTTTTTTTTATAAAATTAAACAACTTATGTGATTTATTTCAGTAATCAATAAAAGATCAAGTGAAACAAATCACATAAGTTGTTTAATTTTATAAGAAAAACTACACTTATTTTTGTTGTTTAAAAATTAAAAAAAATATATAATTGAATATTCATTAATTCTAAAACATTTAAGGAAAATTATATAATGGGAAGTGAGGTAAAACCGACCCAGGAATTGTAAAGTTTACTTTAAACTGATGATATTTTCTATCTATTACACTAAAACCCAATAATCTTAGTGTTTTTATGCATGGTTTATTCTTTAAGTTGCATTAATTTGGATTAAAAATATCTTCTGAAACTTATGATTTTCTTAATAAATTAAAAACCGTGCTGCTATTATTGCTCCGGGCTTGCCCCGTAACTGGGGCAAAACTGCACTTACCTGTTTTATAAAAAAACTGTAAATTAGTTAATCTTATTTCCTTATATTGCGGGGCAAAAGCGGAATTATTATTAGTAATAAAATAACATAGAAATAAAAATTTAAATTTTTATTCAATCATCTTCATCATTCTTCTTTGGAGTAGTTTCCACAAACCCAGTGCATGCAATGCTCTGAATCCACGCTTTTTTGTTAGTGTAACAGCGAAAATCGCATTTACAAATGCTACATAAATTATCATCTACTTTAGAAGAAGAATTATTAGTTTTTCACCTTGAAGTTTTTGTCAGGAAACAGTCGTAACTTCGTTTCTTCTGAAGTTATAACTTCCGCGCCTTTTGCAACGCTTTTCTTCTATTTAACAAATCCCGTAAAATTTGATGTTATAGTTTCAAGCAGGAGATTTTCAAAACTTACATTAACTAAGCTACTATCTAGGCAGAGCTTGTTGAAGATTGTGGTGGTGATTGTACATAAGCAGATGTTCCTGGCAATATAATGGAATTTCCTTCAACAATTATAAACAGGTCTTCAACATGAGATAACTCAATGGTTGTAGGAAGCTGTGAAACAGCTTCTTAAATCATTTGTTTATTCATTTGATTTAATGAAACAGTTGATTAAGTAAGAATTAAAATGTAATGTAAATAAAATGTAAATGTAAGAATTAACATTGGGTAAGTTCGTACTATTGTACGGTTTTGTCCCGATGGATAGTCCGAATTAGAGATGAGCACGGGATGAGTTTCTCTACATCCCATCCTGTGGGACGGATCACCTGTCACTGTCCCATCACATTTTTATCCCACTGTCCCATCCCAGAAACCTAAAATGTTTGTCCCATCTGATCCCATCCCGGTCGCGCTGCCCGTCCCATTTATCCCATTTTGTCCATACATACTCTCTTTTCGATTCATTAACGATAATTCGTTCAAATTCAATTTTTCCGTAATTTCTTTATCTGACAGCGAGTAATCCTTTTTCGTCGCAAACGGATCGAGTTTTCAGGAACTACCTCGTTATCATAGAAATCTCCAGGGCTGGACATATTATGGAAAATGTGCGTATTGGCACGATAAGCAATTCATTATGCACGAACTAGATTTACTAGATTATTAAAACTCGTCCTACTCCGTCCCATACAAATTTGTCGTGCCATCCCATCCCACGCGGCTTTTATGCCACTCATCCCATCCCATGGGACGTTGAAATGGGATGGGATGGGTCGATGTGATCCCATGCTCATCTCTAGTCCGACTTTGCCCCGTTCTCAAATATTTCCGGAGTTACGTTAGACTATTATCTTATCAAAAAATATAAGAGATTTGATATCCAGTCGAACTTCCTTAAGTCGAATTACCATAATTCACGAAAAAAAATTCGAGTTAGAGAAATTCATAATTACAAAATGAGCGAAATTCACTTCTTCACCCAATTGTTCAAAGTAAATATAACATATGTATAATATAACATATGTATTTATTTATAAACAAAAACAAAGAATATACATTAATAATATAATGTTATATAATTATAATTAATTAAAAATAATTATAATTAATATATTATTATTTGAAAAAGTCGGTCATTTTAATTTTGTTTCCATTAAAAAATTCTCTATCTACGTAATCTACTAAGTTCTCCAAAGTAGATAATGCGCCGTACACTTCGTCTGAAGAAGGGACTCTCAGTCAACTCTGTCTTCTTAGGCCCCGTTCATGCAATTTTCAATTGCGCAACTGTTTGATTGCATTTTTGTGTCTCTTGGAGTATTATGCAGCTGTGCACACTTGCAACTGCAACTAAATCACCAGTTGCAGCAACTGAACAGTTTGGGTTTGACACAAACTGTTTAGTTGCGCAATCGTTTTGTGTCTCAATTGGATTGAATGGAGGTGTGCACACTTGCAATCAAATAGTTGCATATTGCAATTGTTAAGACTCAAAAATTGTACTTTGTTGTAGTTTTATAATAGTTTTCATGTTAGTTTTACGAGAGGGAATTAGTTTTCTTTGGCAACTCTGTTAATACCATGTGCCAAACAAGTGGTATGAATTAAATTAGGAAAAAATATTTTTTCAACATGTGCAATGAATGAACCATTTTAAAAATCTTGTTATTAGGCCTTTCTCAGAAATCTGTACTTTTCAGAATGGATGATTTATAGCCATTCAAAACGAATTTAAGAAGGAAACTAATTCTTTATAATTAAATTATACTTCATTAATTTATACTTAAAATTCACTTTTTTGTTCTACCACAATTGATTGTGGTAGGAAACATAGTGAATTTTTCAATTCAGTCTAAAAAAACATTAGATATGCATAAAAACTTACTTTTTATTGATTACCGCTTAATAACAAATATACATTTTGCAATAATTCGAGCATTAATAATAATAAATTAATTTAAAACAAAATAATTTAATTTATTTTTCCTTCTCATCTCAAGGGCTCACACAATGCAGCTACTTCTATGAATTCCATGACACAACTAATTTATAATTGCAATTGCATGTGTGCACACACCTTGCAACCAAACTGTTCAGTTGCAGTAGTGTGCACGTAACATTGCAACTGCGATTAAACAGTTGCGCAATTGAAAAATTGCATATGTGAACGGGGCCTTAAGAGAAGAACTGTATATAACTTGGGATGTATCAAATAAATAGAAATTAAATGTGTTATTCAACATTTTGTTAATATTGGTATTATATATTATAACGAACGTAGATTATTTATATGCTTTCACGTTAAAACAACTAAATCTTTAAAAACTTACAAACTTACATGGTACGACTAAAGCAATCGGTTTCCTGAGTCGTAACACCAATAACCCAAATCGTACCTAAGAATTCAATTAAACACCAATAATAATTAAAACGTGTTTTTTATTAATATGTTTACAGATACATACACACAGGTACCTACTCAATAAAGTAGTACAATCATTACATACAAATATTTTTCTTCTCTTGTCAACTCCACGCATACATCGTGCACCACTGATTTACATTTCAAACATTTAATCATGTTTCTCTCCCGATTTTCTCCACAAATAAAACAAAACCAATCGATTTGTTTCTTTTTAATTGTTGCTGCCAATTCCTTTTTATTAGTTATTGTGTTTCTTTATTTGTAGCATATCTTTTGTTTTCTTTATTCGGCGATGACGTATTTCGAATGAAGACTTTGAAACCATTCAAAGCAATATCCATACGAACTGGTTTTGAATATGCAATTCCCAATAGTTCTGACACATTAGTTTGTTTAATTGTGTTTCCGGGATTTGTTTTTAATCAAGGAGATGAGGCTTCGTTATTATTGATTTTTAAAGATTTAGGAAAAGATTTGCCCAACTTTGTGTACTTGACGAAATGTGCTAACTATTGAACAAAACGTTGGGACGTTATCCATCCGTTCTTGGAGCGTCCAAATACAGTACCTACCCCGTGGTGGTCTTTTTTTAAGCAATCGTTCATCCGAATGCGTTTAAATATTAACATGAGAGGTATGTATTCACCTGCAGCATTCATACAACACACATTTGTAGTGTTCAAACTCTTTTCACCACTTATAAGTGCACCAACTAGATCTGTGCTTTTCTGAGCAATTATTTTAGATGGTTGCAGTAATGTGTGCAACCAACTCCTTCTGCATATTTTCAGTCATATCCTTAGATCTTCCAAATTTAACATTCTTATTTAATATTTTAAATGACGGCGTAACGTTGATTTAGGGATATTATATTGTCTATGAGCTTCATTTATTGCTATGTCATCTTCCGATAATTTGGTTAACGCCTCGTCCATATCTTCTTGTTTCCATGCATTATAAATTCGATTTGACTGCCTCAATGCAAGCAACGCCAGTTGAGAGTAGGTAAAAACAAGGAACATTTTCTAAACCAAGAAAAGTCGTACCAGTACGATTTTGGAATCTCATAGGGGTACGACTTAAGATACGGCACACTAAAATTTAAAACTAAAACATAAAATTAAAACGATTCCGTTTCGTACAAACGATTATGTAAATTGTACTGAATTTATATTTAATAAGAAACCTAATTTTATCGATAATTTTCTTGCAAGATTAATTACCAAAAATAAGCATGAAATTATAAGATAATTGAAATAAGCTTAATTAATGAGAAAATTTACAACGTGGCTAGTTTACCTCGGATAATGTTACGTCATGCAACTTAGTTGACTCAGATATCTATTTAACTGCCGACTTATGTGCTGCCCCCCAGTTTGTTCAAAATGCATGTGGTACGACTTAAGCACTGGTACGACTTGAGCTACCCTAATGGAATTTTCTTCGGCAATTATAAACTTGTCTTCAACAGGAGATAACTCAATGATTAAAGGAGGCTGTGAAACAGCTTCTTCAATCATTTGTTCATGTATTTGATTTAATGAGACAGTTAATTAAATAAGAATTAAAATGTTATATTGGGTAAATTCGTACTATAGTGTAGTTTTGCCCCGATGGATGGTCCGAATTTGTACCGTGCTCAAATGTACGTTAGACTATTATTTTATCATAAAATATAAGAGAACTGATATATTTTATTACTGTAAAGGAAACTTACCTTACTACACTTTGTGCCTTCTTAGATAAACACATAGATTTGTAAACTATTGCTTAAATTATCGTTTTACAATGCTTAACTCAATCTTTGCTCTGTACCTGGAAACTTTGTCGAACGAGTTAAACGGGGGAATCGCAGAATATATGGCGGCCACCTATGTTGATCATTGAATACTAACCAAAGAAAATTTCTACCTTACAGTTGGTACAATGCAATGTATATTCGAATAAATAAAGGCCCTGTGCGGATTTGTCCCGTGTACTGATTTACTCCACTGCATCTTATTTAATACTTTTGGAAGTAAAGGATGACAAATAAAGTGTGTCCTGATTTTAAACAGCAATTACCACAAATCGATATAAGTTGAACACCAAATTTTGTTTGTAGAGTTAAATCTAAACAATCAATATTGTAGAGTAAAATCTAAAGTTTAATAGCAATGTAAATGCTTAATAATAAATTATCAATTAATACTTAAAAATTACATCGATTAAATGATCTTCGTTTGCTGCGATGCATCAATGTACGCAGGCACATTCTTGGCGAAATCTCACCAATAGATTGTCGAAACTTTCATTTTAAATCTTACAGGGTTTCAGGTGGGTTCTGATTTAGATTTAGCTTTAGATTTAACATGACCCCATAAGAAATAATCCAAAGCCAAAAAATCCGTAGAGCGAGACTGATCCCCGTGCTGGAAAATCAGACGATCAGGAAAGAACTCTCGTAACACTCCCATGGACATGTAGGATGCGCGAGACCTTGCACCATGTTGCTGATACCAAATATCGTTTATTGGTAATCGGGGTAGAGCGATGGCATCCATTAAGAGTGTTTATAGCGTCTCCACATATCGTTTACTATTGATAAGTACTGTTGATAAGTACGTTTCCTATTTCATCTTCAAAGAAAATATGGTCCCAATGCTCCAGCTGAGCATATTCCACCCCATACAGTTACCTTTTCAGAATGCAGTTCCTCTTCGAATATGACTTGAGGGTTTTCGGCAGTGCAGTAACGTAAATTTTGTTTGTTGCTCTCCCCATACAATTGAAAATGTGCTTCGTCATTCATAATAATTTTATTTACAAAATTATTCCCTCTGTCCAAAATTCATCGGCCGAATTCTAAACGCGAGTTTCGGTCTATTGGGAGAAGTTTTTGGACTTTTTGCCAGTCGCAAGGCCAAAAGAGTAAATCTTTCTTTAAAATTGTTTTTATGGGGAGAAGTTTTTATTGGGAGAAGTTTTTGGAATTTTTGCCATTCTAAGGTCGAAAGAGTAAATCTTTCTTTAAAATTGTTTTTACTGGGGGAAGTTTTTGAACTTTTTGCCATTCGTAAGGCCGAAAGAGTAAATCTTTCTTTAAAATTGTTTTTACTGGGAGAAATTTTTATTGGGAGAAGTTTTTGGACTTTTTGCAATTCGTAAGGCCGAAAGAGTAAATCTTTCTTTAAAATTGTTTTTACTGGGAGAAGTTTTTATTGGGAGAAGTTTTTGGACTTTTTGCCATTCGTAAGACCGAAAGAGTAAATCTTTCTTTAAAATTGTTTTTACTGGGGGAAGTTTTTGAACTTTTTGCCATTCGTAAGGCCGAAAGAGTAAATCTTTCTTTAAAATTGTTTTTACTGGGAGAAATTTTTATTGGGAGTAGTTTTTGGACTTTTTGCAATTCGTAAGGCCGAAAGAGTAAATCTTTCTTTAAAATTGTTTTTACTGGGAGAAGTTTTTATTGGGAGAAGTTTCTGGACTTTTTGCCATTCTAAGGCCGAAAGAGTAAATCTTTCTTTAAAATTGTTTTTACTGGGGGAAGTTTTTGAACTTTTTGCCATTCGTAAGGCCGAAAGAGTAAATCTTCCTTTACAATTGTTTTTACTGGGAGAAGTTTTTATTGGGAGAAGTTTTTGGACTTTTTGCCATTCATAAGGCCGATAGAGTAAATCTTTCTTTAGAATTGTTTTTACCGACTCACGTGCAATTCATACTTGCTGCGATAAACGTCGCACGAATTGATTGTATTGAAGTATTCACTTCTGTTTTAGCAGTTTTTTTTACCTCTGCCAGTTTAAATTAACCTTAAGAGAACCTGTTCGACAATATTTTTCGGCCCATCTTGCAATTGTCCTGCATTTTGGCGGCGCTGGTAAATTAAACTGTAGTCGAAAACATCTATGAGTTTGAATAATAGATTTCGTTCGGATAAAATACTCTACACAAGCAATCCTTTGTTCAATCGGCCACCGCTCCACTTGCAAAAAAACTTGAAGGTTCACTGAATATTAAAATTATGACAAATAAGTCGTTTCTTCTTATTGTTCTTATTAAGTAAAAACAGGACACTCTTAATTTGCCACCCTTTATTATAGTTCGGAATTATAATTTAACAAATCTATTTTCTATTCGATGTCAAGTTGACGTTGTAGTATTACATCGATACATTCTTAGATTATAAATAAAAATAAAATTGGTTAAATTAAATTTAATTTCAAAATGGGTTTTGTTATCGTTCAAAATGTGTTTTAGATTTTCCGAGAATCAATTTTGTTTATTATTACTTAATTAATTATTATTATTAATAATTATTATTATTACTTAAATATAATTAATGTGTCAAAACAGTTTCAAATAAAAAATATTTTCAGGTAGTTAAATAATTCGTCGTAATTTGAAAGGTAAACATGCTTTTAGATACGTTGAACAGAATGTACTTTGATTTATTATTGCAGAACAACAATATAATTTGATTTAATTTGATGTTCGTTGCTCTTTGGTGTACAAATCATTGAATTACACCAGTCAACATGAATTTTCTTCCTGGGGTATTGCATATAATTATATACCTTAAATTACGATAAGTTTATCGACATTCATGATTAAATATGTTTAAATATATCATATACAAAAATTGATGTTATAATTATCCTTACTGCAGGGTTAATTCATTTTTAGAAGCAATTATGCAATACATGTGCAATATTACAATTTTAAAATAATGCAAATTCCGATCGTTTGAAATAACATTCACTGATAGTCACAATAAGCATTTAAAATATTGCAAATATTCAAATCAAATGTATTTATTTATTATATAAATTTACAATAATACAATAATAAATACAATAATATGTGCCCAAGTAGAACTTGAAACGGGTGGCCTGGTTGGGCGCAGAATAAGGTGCCCGATATAGACTACAAACTTTTAGACACTGCTTAACTTACGAGTCCAATTTCGTATTTGCATTTTGTATGAGTTCGCTTATTATCATATTTTCTTCTTGTATATGAAGGACACAAGGGAAAAGTCCCTATAAAACAGACATTATAAAATAGATATCTAGGGGAGGAACAATGTAAGTCCTAACTTTAAATTTCGTTTTTCTCGAAATGAATCTAGGTGGACATGTGTGTTTTTTCCCCTGTACCCTTCATATGTATCCTAGTAGAAATTGAAACTGTGGACCTGGTCGGTCGTAGAATGAAGTCACATATTAACAACAATAATTATATAAATAAATTATATTTTTTCATTCAAGTGGGTTTTTCGCTTTCGAAATCAAAGAAACGAAGAAGGTATATAGTAGTATTATTTATAGAAAACAAAAATTAACAAAACGATTTTATAATTTATTAGTAAAATAAGCAAATTCTCTAAATTCTGTTAAATTTTCCTGATAAATAGCAAATATTCTTGTTAGTTAACTTGCATTAAAATATAAAAATAGATATTTTAATTAAAAAAAAAAACTTTATACTAATCATCAGATAATGAAATAGACACACAAATGTTATTATCGTTCTGCTCTGTTTGAAAATCGGCGCCACGGTCATATCTGCGACCTGCAGCTCAAGACCTTTAGACCTTCCAGCTGCTTTGACTAAATAACGTTTCATTCATATATCTCTAATCACTTTCACAACAATAACAAAATTAAAAATAAATTTAATCCTCGTTAGGTTCCACTTATACCAACACAAAATAGTCTATTAGCGAAATAGATTTTCCTTTAAATTGCTTATTTACAAAACTATACTAATCACTTAATTTCACAAATGTTAAAAGCAATGCCGTTTAAAATAAAATAATTTTGATGTAAGAAGAAGAAATTTATTTATTGCTTACATGGTACAGAGCTACCGACAACGAAGACTTTCTGTCCAATTTGATTTAATTTATTAAAATGAATCATTTATTAAATATCAACATTTTGGTTTAAACATAAAATTATCCACAAATATTCTACATGACTACTTGGTTTTTATAATACCTATATGTTACGGTAAAAGTACAAAATGGGCAAATATAAACATTTACCGGTATATGTTAACATCTACCAATTTGATAGGTACATGTGAGTTTAAATTTGAGATCAGCTTCATATATCTACCGGTAAAAGTACTTAAAAGTATTTTACCGGTAAAAGTACACATTGTCCAACGTATATAGATAAAAGTTAAAACTAATTCACAGAAATAAAATATACTTGTATGTTAAGGTTAAAATGTATTTGAAATATTTTATATTATTTTATACCTTATTCGTTATACCTTATTCGGTATACCTTATTCGTTCATTATACTTTTATCCGCTTGTATAATAAATATTTTTTTTATTGTCATTTATTATTTATGGACTTATTCAGGTCCCAAAAAAGTAAATATTTAAAACATCTCAACATCATATGTTTTTTAAAACATCTATATACAACAACTATACATTTGCTAAAATCATTAGGTATATGTACAAATTTAGTTGAATATTTATTTATATATAATTTATTAATATTTATTTAGTTGAATTTATGTATATGTACAAATTTAGTTGAATATGGCAAATGTAAGTTGAACTTACATTTACCAACCAAGAAAGTATATGTGTACATATGCCGGTAAATGTGAACATTTTCCAAACAACGTACTTTTACCGTAACATACCTATATATATGATACAGAAAGGGATATGGATTATATCTTGATTGGTTTACATTTTTTAGTTTTAAGTTTAATTATTTAAAATTACAATTCAAAGGAATGCAAATATATTATTTAAGATATAAAAAGAAATATTTTTAAACACTGAAAACAAAATTTAAAATTACAATTCAAAAGAATGCAAATATATTATTTATGATATAAAAAGTAATATTTTTAAACACTGAAAACAAACTCGTTAAATTCCGTTTACGTCTGTGAAACTTTTAATTGCTCATTGCTCAAACCTTTTACCGAACCGTTTCTATTTCTCTATGCAAATTTCAAAACTTTAATCATTTTAACGTGAAAGGTAAAAATATTTTAACACATTCACAAAAATAATGTTGTTTTCTTTAAATTCCATTAAGCACCTGCATCTGTACGGTACGGTCCTATGAAATTCTAGGAAGTTCCTTCACACCTGAGCTGCAGATAAACTGTTCAAATAAAATGATGTCACATCATTTTCCCATAGGTATAATATAAGTTTTAAAGTAAACAACCAGATTTTTTTTCTACGTTTTCAAATAAAATTTATTTAAATTGTTTACAATCTCATAAAGAACATGGAAAATGGATTAAATAACAATGTTGAAAACAATGTTAAATTATTAATGGCGAAATATAGCCTGAATATATAAATATATTCAACCTGTTCATAGCTATAAAATATTAAGTCTTTTTAAGACTACAAAACAAATCTCATGTTGTTAAAATCCAATGTTAACATTGTTAAAAGTCTTCAAATTTAAGTTCCGGATTTAGTTCTTTGATTATTAACACAATAAATTATATTATTTTGATCTCTTTAGTATTATTTCAATGCAGCAGTTTTCAACAGTATTTTCTTCAATTATGCCGAGAAATCTGAAATTATAAAGGTTTTCTTTATCTCCAGGTTTTTTAAAAAACCCTTAACCCCTTGACATACGAATAAAATGCGCGTTGACGTGTCCATATACATGTGATCTTATCACATACACATGGCGTCTTAGAGACGTCATTGTATGTTAAGGGGTTAATTAAATTATTAAAAAAAATAATTTTATTAAATTTTTTTTTATTAAAAACCCTTCATAATTGCCAATTTTTGTAATTTCTGTGCTCCTCTTATTGCTAATTTTTAAATTAAATTGTTGGAATTGTTAAGCAAATACTTTATTTCAGCTCCAAATTTGTACGTCTTAAAATCCTGTTAGTTTTAGAAGAAGTTGAAAGAGCAAAATGCCACAGCACAGGCAGATCTGCTATAAAAGACGTACTCAAGGGAAGAATGAATCATTGAATCATTTCCTATACTTCCTTCGAACATGACATCAATTGCTGTCTAACATAAATTTATTTAAATGTAAATTAAGGAGCCAAATTACTGATTTAAAGCCAAGTTGTTTGGAATCATGCCATAATAAACGACCAGCAACAATCGGGATATAAAGAAAATTGCGGGGAAAGTGCAAGCAAGAATATCTTAAATTTTCCTTATTTATTTTTAATTGTTGTAAGGGGCAGGTTCGGCTAACTTCTTTACTATTCGCTCCGAGCGCAACAGCACTAGCGCCAAAGGTGACACTTTTAAGAACCTCATGACCGAAATACGAGAAAATATATTTCTTTAAAATCATTATTTATCAAGTGAATGGTAAATTTCAAAGTGTGTCTGAAAGTTTTTTCTCTGCTGGTTGTAAATATATAAATTGCATTTTGCTAACAGTTTTCGTACCCTCCGTTCTCGATACATGACTGGGCAAAATAAATTTGGCAAAATCGATCGAATTTTCGCGAAATTTGGTCGCCCGAGAAGAGAACTGGGAATATTAATTAATATTTTTAAGGAAGATAGATGCAAGAAAATGACCTGAAAACGATACCGCAATCCGTTTTTAATTACCTGCAACCATTCTCCAGATACGGACTACGGAAAATTTGAATTAAGAATTTCGCAGTAAAAAAAATAATTTTTCATTTCAACAATTTATACATCGATGTTCTATTCTTGTCGTCTAGTTTTAGTGTGCCGAAAATGTTTTCGTTGGGATTTCTTGTTTCCAAGAGGATTGTAGAAAACCGAAAATGAACTTTTTTCTGATCAAAACGATAGATTTTTCTTGCGAGTTTTTCAGAAAATTTTAGAGCTCTCAGAAAATTTTTGCAAAACTGTGGTAAATAATTAAAAACGGATTGTTTTCAGAAGGTTATGTTACACAGTTAGATTATTCGAGGGAAATTCATTAGTTTGCAAGATCTCTACTCGGATGCTGAAATGTCTTCAAATTTTACTCAATTTTAGCAGGTCATCGTGAACAGAGAGAGCTAGCGGAATATAATTTGCGTATTTGTAATCTGCAGCAAAAATGCTTTCGGATAGTTTTTACATTTTGCTATAACTAAAAAAATTACGTAAACAAAAAAACGATTTTAGCAAAATCGATTTTCTTGCATTTAATCATTTCCGCAATCTTCACTTTCGGGTTCGATGGTATTTTTTGATAAAAAACCTCCTAGGAATATGATATACGTTTTCAGACTAATTTTGAAATGCTGAATCGATTGGTCCCAACTAGAAGTCTCTGTGACATGTTTATTTAGGTCTCTGTGAAAAGTTATGACATCGCGAAATCTTCAGAGAAAATCGAGAAAATGTATTTCCTAAAAATCATTATTTATCAAGTGAATGGAAAATTTCAAACTTTTAAATTGTATGAAAGGGTTTTTCTTGCTGATTGTAAATATAGAAATAGACTCTTGCTAGCCACTTTTGGATTCCGAATAAGTGGAGTAGAATTTGTGGTTTTCATTTTGCTGCAATAAAAAGTCCGAAGATCCAGAAAGCCCAAGTTATAATCTGACTTTATTTGACAATTCAGCAAAGTCATTGCAGAGATCTTCAGTTAACCGGTAAAAAAATTTATTGAATAGCAGACGAAGTTGTCTTTTTGGCCACTGGTGGCGCCAAGATCCCGGTTATGCACGGAGCGAATATAGGCAAAATTTGACAATCCTGACGTATACAGCAAAGAATCGAGACCGATAGAAAATGATGAGGGAGGGAGGGAGATATGTGTATGATCTGAGCAGTGGACACGAAATGGTTGACTATGATATTAAAGGCAGAACAAAGCAGACCAGATTAGGGGAGAATAGGGGATATATAGATTATGATTAGACGTACAGGTTTTAATTAGATATATTTTAATTTTCTATAATTCCCATTGGACAATTGTAAATCTAGAAGTCAAATGTGAATAAAGCAGATCAAGAAAATTTCAATATAAAAACAACTTCGCTTTACCAACTTATTACAGCGGAACACAGTTTGAATATACATATAAATACAGGGTTATTACAAAAGAAATAGACACTTTCAATGTTTTATTAATCCAAAACTAATAACGTAATTATAAATTCGTTTAAACTACTTTACACACACGATTCTTAAAGTTTACTTTGGGAACTCATATGTGCTCAATATGGGTTCCTCCTGTCACACGGCACACATCAAGGCGATAGTCTAGTTCATTTCATACCCGGTGTAACATATCTACATTGACACTTTCTACAGCTCTCGTAATGTGTTGTTTTAACTCATCTAAATCACTAGGATGCAGAGGGACGTAAACCAGGCCTTTCGCAAATTCCCATAGAAAAAAATCGCGCCGTGTAAGCTCCTTGGTGGCCACCGTACCAGAACTAGGTTGTTGGTTGTTGCATGGCCTATCCAGTGCTGTGGAAGTGTTTCGTATAGATCAGTGCTTCCCAAAGTAGTGGGCCGCGGCCTCCTAAGCCGCGAAGAGCCGCGAATATATAAAATTAATATATCTTCGTTAAATAAGTTTAACTGTCAAATATGCACATACTCAATCAAAATTATAATCTCCGTTAAAATATTGAAATTTTAAAATGAATATAATTTAGAAACTCAAGCATTTTAAACCGTTGCAGTTGGCGCGAAAAGCCATTGTTTCCACTAAATATACAGTGTTTTTCTTTTGGTTTTCTTATTTTGTCAAATGTATTTCACTATTTCTCAAAAGTTTTTCTTATTTACGTCACTTTGACAGTAATATGTCAAATGAAATTCACTATTTGTTAAAACTTATTCTCGTTATTGAAAATGATTTTCTTCTATTTTTTAAATTTAAACAAACAAGAACAAAAACAGTTGAAGACATAATTTTATTAGAAAAAAAGAGGATAACAAAAATAATAACTATAGTAATACTAACGTAATACTTAGAAAAAAAATGTTTCATAATTAGTTCAAAATTTCAGTTCTCTTGAGGCAATCCCCTAAATATGTCTCCATATGTCGAACATAATTTTGGCAATGCTCTTGCGTTATAGCTTCAGAAGCATTATGAATTTGTGCATACGGTTGATCTTCATCCGTGGGCTGACTTCTCTTTATGATATTTTTCCATTGGTTATATAGCTCTTCAATGGGGTTTAAAAAAGGACTGTACGGTGTCAGAAATACTGGAACATGTCCATGTGCTCTTATCAATTGTTGAATTTTCTCCGTTCTATGAAATCTGACCTTGTCCATTACAAAATATGCTCCTCCTATATGATCTTCGCCTAAGTGGTCAATTAAAGTTGTCAAGAATTCCCCAAAGTGTTCTCCATTGTAAGACCTATCTTGAATGGTGAACAAATATAGTGAACTCATACACATTGCAGCAGCAATCGAATAATTACGACCTCTTAATTGGGCCTTGACTTTGTTGGCTCTATTATTTTTCTGTGATCTTCCATACGATCTCCTAGAATTCACTTGAATTCCAAATTCATGAATAAAAAATATTTTTTCTCTGTCAACCATTATTCTGTTATATTGAACAGCATAGTCAAACCTACTTTGCATAGTATCTGGGCTGTTACGCCTTTCTGGCACAAAGGAAATGCGTTTTACGGAATAGTGAAATTCTTTTAACGCTCTGTCAATGGTCGATAAGCTTACCTCTAGTTGTGAATTTTGCTCCAATAATTTGGTTTTTATTTGTTTTAGTGTTAAGGTGCAGTCCTCATCAATCAAATTGCAGATTTCTTCTTGCTCCTCTCGAGTAAATTTTTTGGGGCGATTCCCAACACTTTTCTTATTCATCTCGTTGCTTTTTTTATACACTTGGTAAATTTTTCTTACTGTGTCTGGCATTGCTCTCATAATAAGAGTACGTACCTCGTTGGAAATTTTGTTGTTCTGTCTTCTTTCAGCATTCATTGTGATTTAATAATAATGAGAAATTGATTTAACAAATAAGGAAACACTTCTGACAAAAAAGGAAATTGTTTGACAAACACTGCACTCTGTTTAATATAGATAGGAAATAGTTTTGAGAAATAGGGAAATACAATTGACAAAAGAGGAAAACCAAAAGAAAAAGACTGTAATATACTGTGTATTTAAAATTTGGTTTTGTGTCCTCGGGCGCAAGTGAAGAAAAACCACTGTGTATAATTTGTTTAAAAGCATTGGCAAATGAAGCTATGAGACCAGGAAAACTTTTTAGACATTTTAATACCATGCATAGTGAATTTAAAAATAAACCAATTGAACCCGTCTTTTGTGAAAGGGCATGTGTCAATGAATTAAAACTTTCCAGAATCAACAAAAATATGTTTTTTGTAAAAAGAGTCATTGATGCCGAAGAAACTAAATATAGAGGTTGTTAAACAAAAAACATACACTTGTTTCGGAATATTTATATATTAAGAAAAAACAATTATCATCAAGATATTTTGAATTAAAATTTTTTGACTTATGCCTTTTTTGAAATGATCAAGGGATCATTTCGAAAAAGGCATTAGTCCAAAAATTTTAGTTAGTTAATCATTTTTTATTTTATTATGTTTTTAGTTTTCACTATTCCTGCCACCAGAGACTCTTTTTCTAGGTCTAAAAGCATTTTCGTTTTCGTTTCACCTGAAAGGGGCATAAGTCCAGGACTGTGACTTGTGGTGCATACACATGTACTCTTTTCGCATGGAATATGTAAAACGCCTCAATGAATAAAATGGAGTAAAAACGTGAAATTTAAAAAAAAGTGCCCTTTTCGAAATGACGGGTTCAATTCAGTTCTTTGAAAGGAAAGGTAGAGATTTAAAACGTCAAACTACAACCCATTTTTACTTAACCCAATTCTAAAAAAAAATTAGTGGACCGTGGTTTATCGATATCAGTTGCAGGGGAGCCGCGACATCGAAAACTTTGGGAAGCAGTGGTCTAGATAATGTCTAACGACACGGTGCCAGTGAGGAGGCGCTCCGTCTTGTTGGAAGATAAAGTTTCCCCCGTCCTCATGCAGTTGAGGCATCAACCAATTGATCAACATTTGATGATATGTAGCTCCCGTTACTGTGTTTTCTTCAAGAAAGAAAGGACCATACATACCTTTGTGCGAGATACAGCACAGAACAAATTCACTTTTGGAGAATCACGCAAATGCTCGACCAACACTCTCGGAGGTTCCCCCATATTTGAACGTTGTGTTTATTCACCTTGCCACTTATGTGGAACTTTGACTCCTCACTGAAAATTATCCGCTCGCAAAACTCATCTGGCTCATTAAGCTTGTCATCTTCAGGTAAATGCTGTACTAACTGCAATGTGTAAGGCGTCAGATTTAGTCGTTTACGTAAAATTTTCCACACAGTTGGCTGTGGAATTTGTAGCTCCAAACTTGCAAGTGTTGTTGACTTTTGTGGACTTCGTTGGTAAACAGCACGAATACGTTCCACTGTTTCTTCTGACACACGAGGTCTTCCCGGACTTTTGCCTTTACATAAATACGCTGTGGTTTCAAATTTTTGTACCAATCGTAGATCGACTGTCTAGTAGGTGGTGATTTTCTAAAACGTGTTCGAAAATGTCGTTGGACAACAGTTACGGAGTTTGTTCTGGCAAATTCAAGCACGCAATATGCTTTCTCAGTAGAGTTTGCTGCCATCCTAGCTATTATGATTGCGCAGTATTACCAACTGTACCATCAAAACTTCTACAGTTCCTCAATCTGACAGTTCAAAATGCATGTCAATATCACAAATAACTTTTGTTTTATACATTACCGAAGGTGTCTATTTCTTTTATAGTAACCCTTTATATTCAACCGTTCCAAATCTCTTTAATATTTCTTAAATCTTTTTAAGACTATAAAACAAATCTCATGTTGAACGACAAAAGATATTTATTTGTGTTATTCACTAGGACTCAGTTCACTTCCGTGACACTAAAAAGGAGACACTAGGCAAATAACATTGTTTTTTAAGATAAGATCTTTCTCTTTAACATAAAGTGAATAGCCATCTGCAGATGCGTTTCGAGATCTATCTCTCATCAGTGCAGCTTTGCTCTTAAATATTAATATAACAATATAAGTTTGAAATCTGATTTAGAAAATATCTGAACTATAAGTAGGGTAAGTGACAATAACTGACTAAAATGAGTGAGTGAGTGACTAAAATGTTATTAAGAATTGCGAGAAATAATTTGTAGATTCAAACGCGAAATCATATTATTATCAAAGTAATGTAAGGATAAAAAAGACTAAATATAACAAGTAAAAAATGAATTGATTGATTGTAAGAGATTATAAACAAATCTAGGATGAGGAGGGTGTTAACTATAACTATTACTGTAGTGCCGCACTGTTTTTTTTTAGGGACGTAGCTGGCGGTTATACACCTAACCAGACAAGTGCCCCCCCCCCCTGAAAACACTGCCGTGAACTCTGGTATTGCTAGTCGCATGGCCTCGGAGTTACGGGTGACTTATTTAAAATTAATTTCTCTTTATCTTTTGTTCTTTCGTTTCATCTGTTGTTTTGGATTCCATAATATAATGAATATATTGTTGAGTCTTAATCCAGTTTTCCTTTGCTTTGAGCATATGTATAATTATCGTTCTCGGGTTGATAGGTACTTCTAAATTGGTTGTAATTTCATGCCTTTCCATTTCCCATCGAGAACAGTGAAATATTGTATAGCTCACAGTATCGTTTTCTCCGCAGTATATGCACTGGTCGTCTTAGGCTCTGCCAATTTGATGCATATAGTCGTTAAAACAGCCGTGGCCGGACAATACTTGGGTGAGATAGTAGCTATTTTCACCATGCTCTCTGTCTATCCAGGGTTGAAGTTCAGGAGTCTGGTCCACTCTCCTTTAATGCCTTGCTTCCACTTTTGCTGCCATTCTTCAATTAATTGTTTCCTGGCCATTTTTTGTTTTAAGTTTGTGCGACCTGTCTCCGGCAGTTTTCTTTGCTCTTCCACAAGCAAGTCGATTGGCGGGATACCCGCGATGGTAAAGACTGCCTAACTAGATATTGTGCGGTAAGCGTTACAGATTCTTAGAATTTTTAATTTGTAATGTCGGACTAAACGGTCAAGACTAGTCATATGAAACGAGTAGAATGTTGTAAAGTTCAGTAAAGAAAAATCCGCGTTATAAAATAACCGATGAATAATGCAAATCATCATTGAAGGTGTGAAAATGTGCGCGCCAATTAACATAGTTTAGCTTATTTTTTTTTTCTTTCAATTATCCAACACTTTCTTATAAATGCATATTTACATGCATTTGAGCGTACAAAGAATGTTTACGTATAATTATAACACGAAAAAAAAACGGATTAAAAAATAATAATAACAAATAACATAAATTAATGAAGGATTAAATGATTTCTCCATTTACTATTTCATGCCTGTTAACAATTAATTATGTATAACATTTTTATTAAACTTAGTGGTCAATGCAAATAGAAAAACGACAATATATACTGAACTATTTTTTATTGGGAAGAGAGAAAAAATACAGAAACATAGTGAGCAATTATCCGGCGCATAACCGAACCAACCGCAACGGAGAACGATTGATGGATCTGTGTAGGACTTTTGGGTTGTTCATTAAGTCTACAGCCTTTAAACACTTGCCAAGGAAACAGAAGACTTGGATATCCCCTAATACCAACCTGGGTGAATTCTAGCTCTGGAAACTGCAGCACGAAAGATTTCTGCAAACTAGCGGTCGACCATCTCCTCAAATCTTTCAGCCACGAGTTGTGACGTATTCCTACTTATCTTTTCCCTTGTACTTTTTCCTCTATTTTGAGGCGTAATATTTCCTATTTATCATCTCTCATCACATGACCCAGGTATTGTATTTTTTTTCCTTGATGGTGTTCAGTAATTCTTTTTGTTTGTGCATGCGCTGGAGTACTTCATCGTTGGTGATCTTTTGTACCCATGAAATTAGCAACATCCGTCTATACACATACATTTCGAAGGCTTCTATTTTCATTTCGGTCTGTGAATTTAGTGTCCAGCTTTCACATCCATAGAGTAGGACAGAGAAGACGTTGCATATGATCATTCGAGTTCTGAGTTCAAAACTGAGGTTGTCTAGTCTTGTAAAAAATGATTTCATATTCATGAAGATTTTTCTCGCTTGCTCAATCCTTGAAAGTATTTCCCTTTTCGGGTCGCACTAACTATTGATGTTAGCTCCCAGATATTTTATTGGGGTCCCTTGTTCGATTGTTTATCCCTTGACACGCAGGTGTGCATTTATTGTAGTCTTAGAAAAGGCCAATAATTTGGTCTTGGAGATATTGAGATGCAATCCAAATATCTCGCTATAGTAAACTACGGAATCTATGATGCTTTGTTATTTATTGGAGTTTCATTGATTTTAATTCCGCCCTGGACTCCATCCAGTGCTTCTCTAAATATAGTTTCCGAGTACAGATTAAACAAGACTGGAGACAAGACACAACCTTGTCGAACACCCCGTCTGATTTGCATATCTTCCGATGTTGATTGTTCCATCTCTACTACCGCCTTAGGCTTTTACTTTAGACCAAATATTCTCAAAGGGATTTAGCATCGGAGAATAGGGTCCTAGCTGCAATAGAGAAGCTGGCGTATCATCGATTACTCTTTCTAGCTTTGAATGACAAAGTGCGTTGTCCGCAAAAATCACCAACTCTTCCAGTTGATTTCCCATATCTTGGCACTTTTGCATTATAATAACTACCCAATCATTTGCTAAGTGGACAGTAAATGTACCCCTTCTGCGTTCCATGTATACGGTTTCCTTAGTTGAAATTGCTCCAATTAAGTGAATGTTAGGACCTCTTTATGCTGGAAGATGTTGTACTGCTCTTTTCCCAACTCTTGCACGGCCTCTCGTTCGACGAGAAAACAAATTAAAATTTGTTTCATCCATCGAAACAATATCTTTCCCTGCTGTATGTACTGGTTCAAGGATTGTACGTATTCAGCTCGTTTTGTTTTGTTCGCCTCAGAATTCATTGTAACAGGTTCAACGTGTACTCCTTTTATAGTCAACGGCCTTCTAAGTAATTACTTACGGTTGACACAGAATTTGTTGAAATTATTCATAACTTTATATTTTAATTGCTTTAATGTTCTTCTATCCACGAAACCATCAAATCAATTTGATCATTAGAAAGATTTTTTGCTTTGTATCACCTTGTGTCAACATTTTGTCAATCCCAGATTGGATCCAATAATACGCGGTCTTATATTTAATTTCTAGCGTTGCAGCCAAAGCTATCCAATCACCACCTCTGTTAGTACAATTTACTATCCTTTCTCGGTTTTTACGCTATTGTTGTTGTATTTTTTCTTTGAATTACTTCCTTTCCAATCATTATTGTTCTGCAGATAAGAAGATAGTGCTTATCTACAACATCGATTATAGGTTGTGCCCATTTCTTCCATGTTTTTGATTTGATTCCATGTCATTACAGATTTTCAAATTGCGTAATTTTCCTTAAGTTCCATTTTTATGGGTTTATGCCAAAATTTGGTTTTGAACTATTTAAACTTTTAAATTAATTGTGTTAAATTGTTATATAAATGAATTATTAATATTTATTAATTTTTATTTTTAATAATTTTAATAATTAATAATTATTAATTATATCTGAATTACAATTGACCTTTCCTGACTTACTTTCTGAATTACAATTGACTATTCTGAATCACAATTGACGCTTTTTGTATCAAAATTAAGGTTTTCTGAATTGAAATTGACGCTTTCTGAATTACAATTGGAAAGGTGTAGATCAGGAAAATATCAAGAGGACTGACAAATTTAAGTATCTCGGCGAATGGATGGAACCCAACGTATCAGAAAGAACGTCATTATCCATAAGAGTCGGCAAGCTAGAACTAACCTATCTACTGACTAAGAACACCTACAACCAGAAATGCATGTCACGAAACCTGAAACTTCACTACACATCAGTACACAACAGTACACAGCACTACACATTAGTCATACGACTAGAAGCCCTGTATGCCATAGAGTGTCTTTCCTTGAACCGAACAGGTCTGGTGGAGAAATTTTAAGTCAGAGAAAGGAGAATCCTCAGCAGATCCTAGGCCCAGTAAAGTAAGAAAGGAGAATTGCGAGGGCGACTTAACTCTGAGCTCTACGAACATTTTGACAGGCTCTCTCATACTGTGAAAGGGAAAGTAGGGTAGCTTTCTATGGTGTTGCAAGATTGCCTCCAAACCGACTAACCAACCGTCTGTTCATCTTCTGACAAAACAAAAAGGTTCGTACCACTTGGTTGACAGAAACCGAGAAGGATATTAAAGAACTGGGAATAACAGATCTCCAAAATAGACAGTCTGTGAGATACACACCCTGAAGGAAGTCCGTGGATTTCAGGAAAAAGGAATGGTACCCCCTGGACAGAAGAGAGAAAGGAGTTACACTGGCAGAAGATGCGAGAATACAGGGCAAAGATCAAAGTACAATCAAAGATCACAGTTGAACAAGCGTGGTCCATAGTAGGCCTATTCGAAACAAGAAGAAGAAGAACTATTTATTATACTTAAAACAGTATATAGAAAACTATATATAGACTAGGGCTATAGTAGACAAAATTTCGCGAGACTAGACAAGATGAGACAATAATAGGCAATAGCAGGCAAGACCAGACAAGACCAGACATGTTCAGATAAGACCAGATAAGACCAAACAAAACTAGACAAGATCAGACAAGACAGGGAAATACAGTGAAAATTGTACAAAAAGTTTTGAGGATTTTGTGTACAACGCTTTTCTAAGTGTGTTAGTGAAGTTTTTGATGAAATTTCTGCTTTGGTGAGTAAGTTTTTGCAATAATTTATTAACTAGATTTAAGGAAATTTTGGAGAATTCAGAACACTTTTTTAGAAAAAACTTCGATGAAAATTCGTTAGGAAAAATTGGTAAAATTATTTGTGGGAAATTTGTGAAATTTTTAACATCAGGGAAAATTTGTGAAATAAACAATGAAATTATTATTTTTTTTTATAAATTCAAGAAATCAAAAACAACTTTTCCAAACTAATGGGAAATTTAAGTAAAACGGCTTTAATAACGAATAAATAACAATATTCGATAAAATTTGTTAGAAATGTGTATAGGTTCCAATAGGTTTCTAATAAGTTTAACTGAAACGCTGGAAATTGTTGGTAAATGTAAGTTGAACTCACATTTACCAACCAAGCTGGCAAAGGTTTACATATTCCGGTAAATGTGCACATTTACCTAATTTCGTACTCATTTTCTGTATCATATATATATTACATAATATTCATGTTTTGTGCGGCTTATTCTGAATGGTCCATTCATCATCGTCGGGCATTCAAACCACTCTCGGTCTATTTATTACCGCCCTATCACTTCCCAGTTTATATATAAACATGTCAGAATTTCAACCCTACACAATCTGATATTTTGACCTCATAAATCTCTTTGCTGATAGCATTAAAATTCAAATTTCTGGTCCTGCCGTTAATTATAAAAAAGATTAGTTTTTTGAGAATTGGTGATAATTTTAAAGGTTAAAAAAAGATTTATTGATTTGATCTTTATTGTTGGTGTTTTAAGATTATGTTAATCTGTGTAAACACCTGTGATAGATTGGGAAATTACTGGGAATTTTTGTTGTTAATCCGGTGAAATATGCTATCGTGGTAATTAGGTACTTGCACGTATAAATCGATTTTGTTCTCGCCTCCGACCGTCTGGATATAATTAAGAGAGAAGATTATTTTTGGTAGACACTTAAGATTTCATTGATTTTTAACTATTTTGTGTTTAAGGCTAATATGTTTAGTATACGATGACGGACGGGAAATAAAGAATATAATAAAGTTTAATGAAAAGTGAAGACCCACAATGTCGATCGTGGAAAAGTATTTAAAACACGGAAACCATAAACATTTAAAAAATTACACAAAAAGCCGCTTACTTGAATAATTTTCTCAAAATTTTATTTCTTTTCAAGAACCATTTTTACAACATACGACTGAGTGGCTTATTTGTGTTATATATCTAGAAATTACATATCGGTAAGATATAAAATACACTAAATATATTCATGTTGAATTCGAAATATTTATCGTCTTATCACGTTAAGAAACAGTTACAAAAAGCCATAAAATTAGCTTCAGGTCGTCCTGAAAGGAATTAAAAACCAAAATGTGTATTCGAGAATAAAAATAGGAAATAAAATTTCGTTTTAACATTCAGTTAATAAATTTAAATATTAGTATTCTCACAGTATTTTTCACTATTAAAAAATAGAGTTTCCGTTCCTATTCACAGTTTTATATGGTATTTACATATTCTGGACCTAGACTTGCTTTTTAAGCCATGTTTGTCTTCGACTAGTCAAAGCGAGCCAAACATTTTTTTTTGTATCTGGTCCCATCTAGTAGACTATTCTGAATTATATGCTGGTGTTGTTTTTGTTATTTCTGTTCTTTAAGTTTTTTAGCGATTATATCTTCCAGCCGATACTATTCGTGATTTATATTTTTCATTAACGGAAACCTGTCTTAATAATAAATAATGGATTTATTTTTGTAAACAAGTTTAAAAATATCTTTTAATAGATAATAGTTGTATAAATGCACATTATTTCGCCGTATACGGTGTTGAAATATTTAAAATGTGAGAGATATCGATATACATCCTCACGAACTGAACATAAAGCTTAAATTAAACCTGTTGGAAAGGCAATAATAAAGACCATAACAACACCTATTTGTATATTAAACAACGCGGGTATGACGCAAGGTAAAAACTCAGGTGTTCACAAAGTTAATTATTCCGTTCTAATGAATCTGTTTATTCCTTTTTTTAGTCACTGTTTACTGAAAAATACACTAAAAAGGATACGGATACTAATTATAAACTAAATCTAATTAGTTCGTTTATCCTAAGCACCGTTATTAATTAGTTCATATTTAATTTAGTCTATATTTATTCTTTTAATTAACATCGACACATTTCCTCATTAATTTATCACACAAAGACAGTACATAACGTATACATTAAAATAAGTCGCCTACGAAGCAGTAACGTCTCTTTACTCTTCTAGATCTAAAGCAATAACATTACACAAATATTCTTATAATATTGAGTGTGCATTTTCGTTGTGTATTTAAGTAGATAAAGAAATTAACAATACGCTTGTTTATTCAAGTGAAGGAAAAAATAAAACAATTATATCGTTGTAAGGTATATAAATACGCATAATGTAAATATTATGTTTAGTGTAATTAGTGTGCATTGTTTTCGCGAAATATGTTTTTAAGGAGGTGTAGCGAATGTTGGAAGGTAAAACTGCTTCGAGGTCAATAATTACGTTCAGTGATTGTCTGAAGAAATGCAGTCGGCTGGCCATTCCTAAAAGTATCCTCCAAAATGCAACAAGTTTAAACTTGTTGCATTTTGGAGAAAAACTCATTTCGTTTTTATCTCCTTTTATATATCCAATAAAGTAAATGGATTTCTTTAAAAAAATGTATCCACAAGATGTTTTATATATATATATATATATATATATATATATATATATATATATATATATATATATATATATATATATATATATATATATATATATATATATATATATATATAAATAAATTAAGATTAATCAGCCATTAATTATTTATTGAAACTCAACCAACCTGTTTAAAATTACTGGTGAAAAATTATTGTTTTGATAAAAAATATTCTGTATGTATTTAAAATTAAACATTTATTACTTACATAAAAAATAGCATATTATTTATCAAATTTTTTTAATAATAATTTACATTGTGTCAAATCTCGTGTGTCTAATTATGTATTTCTAATACTTTCTGACAAGAGTGTCTTGTTTACTCTTGTTTGTCTAGTCTTGTCCGTCTAGTCCTGTCTGTTTAGTCTTGTCCGTCTAGTCTTGTCTGTCTAGTCTTGTCTGTCTAGTCCTGTCTGTCTAGTCTTGTCTGTCTAGTCTTGTCTGTCTAGTCTTGTCTGTCTAGTCTCGTCTGTCTAGTCTTGTCTGTCTAGTCTTTTTTATTTTTTTTTAATTTAATCATATATTGCTCAAACAGTACAAATACAAATAATATGCAAAAACAGTGATTATCAATGAAATAGAAATGAAATCAGTCATGATGTACATGCAAAAAATAAATGAGGAGCAGAGAGAGAAGAACCTAAGTCATTTATAAAAATATTAAATAATAACGGTCCAAGGTTAGACCCCTGTGGAACACCAGAGGTGGCCACAAATTTCGAGGAAGAATAACCACTGTGGAACACGTATTGACTTCTATTCGCAAGGTACGAAGACAGTAAGGTAATTAAGTTGTTGTTTAACCCAAAAGAATTCAGTTTACTAATAATTAAATCATGATCAATGGAGTCAAAGGCCTTAGAAAAGTCCATATAAATTCAGTCGACCTGCCCCCTATTACCAATTACTGAAGAGACAAAATCAGTGAAGGTTACTAAGTTTGTGATTGAGGAGCGACCTTTTATGAAACCATGTTGGTTCTGGGAGATCAGATGCTTAATGGGAGAGTAGATGGAGTTATATATGATGGACTCCAAAATTTTGGAGAAATTTTAAATAATGAAAAATAATAAATGAAAAATATCAACAGGGCAGATCTTAGTTAATTTCCATATTTCAGGAAAAGAGCCTTCATAAAGGATCAGGTTAAAAAGTTTCGTGAGAGGAGACACAAAGATGTGAGCACAATCACGAATCAGAAGGGCTGGAACCCGGTCAGGACCACTGGTCAACGTACATTTGAGCTGATTTATAGCTAAAGATACTTGTTCTTCAGAAATATGACTTAGTCCAAATAGCGGAAGATTCACTGCCGCAGAATCCGAAATATTCGATATAGAAGAGGAGCGCTTATAGACTCCCATAAAATAATTAGCAAATCCGCCAACAATGGATTGTGGCGAACTAAAGGAGAGATTATCACAAGACATTAAACCAGGTATTTTGCTTTGACTTTTTTTTTGAACGGACAAAGGACCAGAAACTCTTCGGATACATCACTTGAGATCTCAATAATTTAAACTTATAGGAATGGAATGGAATAGTCCAAAGTGGATTTAGATTTCATATACGCACAGTGAAGTGACCACTTTTTACGGAGACCATGAATAATTGAGGATGTAAACCAATTAGGGAAATTCGCACGAGAAGAAGAACGAGGTGGTACAAATTTGTTAAGTGCGGCGTACAAAATAGAGTAAAAGGAATCGAAAATCTTCCGAAGAATGGCAGTTATCAAGAGGAGAAAAATCAGAGTCGCTTAGAGCTAGGTAAACCGATGTGAGATCAGCACGTCGAAAATTAAAGTTCTTTGAACTAGCAAGGCTTTTAAGCCAACCACTGTTGAGAAAGCGAGATGATTTTACCTTGGCCCGCAACGTAAACAAAGTTGAGATAGCGGGATGATATGCATCTTCAGGGACTACAGGAAAATCCTCTTTGGATAAGACGGCACTTAAATCACTGATCAACAGATCAAGCATATTATTGCTCTTATTAACAATGGAATTCAATTGCTTGAGTCCGTACACAGAAAGAAGGTTATCAATAGCAGAAGCTTTCCCAGGAACTGAGTTACACTGAGAGATATTAAAGTCCCCAGATATTATGATGTTGTCATGTGTACATGACATCAAAAAAATCTCAAGATGCTCAAAAAAAGTTTCGAAAACTGAACACAAGATATTCGGGGGAATATAGATGCAAACTACCAGGCACGTGGACAGGCAGAACGTACAAGAGCAGAAAATAACATCAATAGTTTTAAATAAGTTAAAAATAGAAATGTCCACGGGTTTTGAATTAAAAAGCATATTTTCATTGTTAGTAGCTATAAGCACTCCACCACCTCTCGAGAGACCAGACGAGGCGAAATCACGATCACCTCTGAAGGTTGAAAAATGCGGTGGCATGAACTCACTTTTGAAAACATTGGCGTGAAGCCAAGTCTCTGTGAGGCAAACAACATCAACATCAAGGCTACACAAAGCTGGAAGAAATAAATCAAATTTTGTATTGAGGCCACGCATATTTTGATAGTATAAACGGATATTAAACGAACTCGTGGGAGGGGACGGAGGGACTTTTATAAAAAGGGCATTAATGTTGTTATCAATGTTATTGCCACTGCCATTATAAATTGAAGTCCGAACGTCCGAGGGCTTGGAATGCCGCTGGTAAGGTAAAGACTTGGGGATGTACACAAAGTCCCTTATAATTATGTTCGCGGGCACAACCCTGGATCCATGAATTTACTTCTATCCTCTACATTAACACCAACTTTGAAGGTTCAGTAACGGCTACTAGAGAGGAGAGATTTACAAAAGCAGTCCGAAGATTCAAGGTAGAATGAAGGAAAGTTCGTAATTGCGATTCGCTGGTATCCGGAGAGAAGTTGCTAAGGTGAAAGCAAACCCTCTTCTTAGGTGCAACAGCACAAAGAATATTCGAGGGACCAGTTCCCAAAAGCACAGGATTCTGGGAGAAAGGGAAAGAAATCTTCGTAGAATGAGAAAAAGAACTTTCACTGACATTCTGCTGGGGAGGACAAGAACCACTAAAATTAATATTAGCAGTAGGAGTTGAAGGATTAATTCTAGGAGCGTTGGGCGGCTCTACACTGCTATAAGATGAAGAGGAATGTAGAGAGAGAGGGCGATAGGACCCATCCTAGACGAGGCAGACTCAGTCTTGTCTGTCTAGTCTTGTCTGTCTAGTCTTGTCTGTCTAGTCTTGTCTGTCTAGTCTTGTCTGTCTAGTCTTGTCTGTCTAGTCTTGTCTGTCTAGTCTTGTCTGTCTAGTCTTGTCTGTCTAGTCTTGTCTGTCTAGTCTTGTCTGCCTAGTCTTGTCTGTCGAGTCTCGTCTCTCTAGCCTCGTCTGTCTAGTCTCGTCTGTCTAGTCTTGTCTGTCTAGTCTTGTCTGTCTAGTCTTGTATGTCTAGTCTTGTCTGTCTAGCCTTGTCTGTCTAGTCTTGTCTGTCTAGTCTCGTCTGTCTAGTCTCGTCTGTCTAATCTTGTCTGTCTAGTCTTGTCTGTCTAGTCCTGTCTGTCTAGTCTTGCCTGTCTAGTCTTGTCTGTCTAGTCTTGTCTGTCTAGTCTCGTCAGTCTAGTCTCGTCTGTCTAGTCTCGTCTGTCTAGTCTCGTCTGTCTAGTCTCGTCTGTCTAGTCTCGTCTGTCTAGTCTTGTCTGTCTAGTCTTGTCTGTCTAGTCTTGTCTGTCTAGTCTTGTCTGTCTAGTCTTGTCTGTCTAGTCTTGTCTGTCTAGTCTTGCCTGTCTAGTCTTGTCTGTCTAGTGTTGTCTGTCTAGTCTTGTCTGTCTAGTCTTGTCTGTCTAGTCTTGTCTGTCTAGTCTTGTCTGTCTAGTCTTGTCTGTCTAGTCTTGTCTGTCTAGTCTTGTCTGTCTAGTCTTGTCTGTCTAGTCTTGTCTGTCTAGTCTTGTCTGTCTAGTCTTGTCTGTCTAGTCTTGTCTGTCTAGTCTTGTCTGTCTAGTCTTGTCTGTCTAGTCTTGTCTGTCTAGTCTTGTCTGTCTAGTCTTGTCTGTCTAGTCTTGTCTGTCTAGTCTTGTCTGTCTAGTCTTGTCTGTCTAGTCTTGTCTGTCTAGTCTTGTCTGTCTAGTCTTGTCTGTCTAGTCTTGTCTGTCTAGTCTTGTCTGTCTAGTCTTGTCTGTCTAGTCTTGTCTGTCTAGTCTTGTCTGTCTAGTCTTGTCTGTCTAGTCTTGTCTGTCTAGTCTTGTCTGTCTAGTCTTGTCTGTCTAGTCTTGTCTGTCTAGTCTTGTCTGTCTAGTCTTGTCTGTCTAGTCTTGTCTGTCTAGTCTTGTCTGTCTAGTCTTGTCTGTCTAGTCTTGTCTGTCTAGTCTTGTCTGTCTAGTCTTGTCTGTCTAGTCTTGTCTGTCTAGTCTTGTCTGTCTAGTCTTGTCTGTCTAGTCTTGTCTGTCTAGTCTTGTCTGTCTAGTCTTGTCTGTCTAGTCTTGTCTGTCTAGTCTTGTCTGTCTAGTCTTGTCTGTCTAGTCTTGTCTGTCTAGTCTTGTCTGTCTAGTCTTGTCTGTCTAGTCTTGTCTGTCTAGTCTTGTCTGTCTAGTCTTGTCTGTCTAGTCTTGTCTGTCTAGTCTTGTCTGTCTAGTCTTGTCTGTCTAGTCTTGTCTGTCTAGTCTTGTCTGTCTAGTCTTGTCTGTCTAGTCTTGTCTGTCTAGTCTTGTCTGTCTAGTCTTGTCTGTCTAGTCTTGTCTGTCTAGTCTTGTCTGTCTAGTCTTGTCTGTCTAGTCTTGTCTGTCTAGTCTTGTCTGTCTAGTCTTGTCTGTCTAGTCTTGTCTGTCTAGTCTTGTCTGTCTAGTCTTGTCTGTCTAGTCTTGTCTGTCTAGTCTTGTCTGTCTAGTCTTGTCTGTCTAGTCTTGTCTGTCTAGTCTTGTCTGTCTAGTCTTGTCTGTCTAGTCTTGTCTGTCTAGTCTTGTCTGTCTAGTCTTGTCTGTCTAGTCTTGTCTGTCTAGTCTTGTCTGTCTAGTCTTGTCTGTCTAGTCTTGTCTGTCTAGTCTTGTCTGTCTAGTCTTGTCTGTCTAGTCTTGTCTGTCTAGTCTTGTCTGTCTAGTCTTGTCTGTCTAGTCTTGTCTGTCTAGTCTTGTCTGTCTAGTCTTGTCTGTCTAGTCTTGTCTGTCTAGTCTTGTCTGTCTAGTCTTGTCTGTCTAGTCTTGTCTGTCTAGTCTTGTCTGTCTAGTCTTGTCTGTCTAGTCTTGTCTGTCTAGTCTTGTCTGTCTAGTCTTGTCTGTCTAGTCTTGTCTGTCTAGTCTTGTCTGTCTAGTCTTGTCTGTCTAGTCTTGTCTGTCTAGTCTTGTCTGTCTAGTCTTGTCTGTCTAGTCTTGTCTGTCTAGTCTTGTCTGTCTAGTCTTGTCTGTCTAGTCTTGTCTGTCTAGTCTTGTCTGTCTAGTCTTGTCTGTCTAGTCTTGTCTGTCTAGTCTTGTCTGTCTAGTCTTGTCTGTCTAGTCTTGTCTGTCTAGTCTTGTCTGTCTAGTCTTGTCTGTCTAGTCTTGTCTGTCTAGTCTTGTCTGTCTAGTCTTGTCTGTCTAGTCTTGTCTGTCTAGTCTTGTCTGTCTAGTCTTGTCTGTCTAGTCTTGTCTGTCTAGTCTTGTCTGTCTAGTCTTGTCTGTCTAGTCTTGTCTGTCTAGTCTTGTCTGTCTAGTCTTGTCTGTCTAGTCTTGTCTGTCTAGTCTTGTCTGTCTAGTCTTGTCTGTCTAGTCTTGTCTGTCTAGTCTTGTCTGTCTAGTCTTGTCTGTCTAGTCTTGTCTGTCTAGTCTTGTCTGTCTAGTCTTGTCTGTCTAGTCTTGTCTGTCTAGTCTTGTCTGTCTAGTCTTGTCTGTCTAGTCTTGTCTGTCTAGTCTTGTCTGTCTAGTCTTGTCTGTCTAGTCTTGTCTGTCTAGTCTTGTCTGTCTAGTCTTGTCTGTCTAGTCTTGTCTGTCTAGTCTTGTCTGTCTAGTCTTGTCTGTCTAGTCTTGTCTGTCTAGTCTTGTCTGTCTAGTCTTGTCTGTCTAGTCTTGTCTGTCTAGTCTTGTCTGTCTAGTCTTGTCTGTCTAGTCTTGTCTGTCTAGTCTTGTCTGTCTAGTCTTGTCTGTCTAGTCTTGTCTGTCTAGTCTTGTCTGTCTAGTCTTGTCTGTCTAGTCTTGTCTGTCTAGTCTTGTCTGTCTAGTCTTGTCTGTCTAGTCTTGTCTGTCTAGTCTTGTCTGTCTAGTCTTGTCTGTCTAGTCTTGTCTGTCTAGTCTTGTCTGTCTAGTCTTGTCTGTCTAGTCTTGTCTGTCTAGTCTTGTCTGTCTAGTCTTGTCTGTCTAGTCTTGTCTGTCTAGTCTTGTCTGTCTAGTCTTGTCTGTCTAGTCTTGTCTGTCTAGTCTTGTCTGTCTAGTCTTGTCTGTCTAGTCTTGTCTGTCTAGTCTTGTCTGTCTAGTCTTGTCTGTCTAGTCTTGTCTGTCTAGTCTTGTCTGTCTAGTCTTGTCTGTCTAGTCTTGTCTGTCTAGTCTTGTCTGTCTAGTCTTGTCTGTCTAGTCTTGTCTGTCTAGTCTTGTCTGTCTAGTCTTGTCTGTCTAGTCTTGTCTGTCTAGTCTTGTCTGTCTAGTCTTGTCTGTCTAGTCTTGTCTGTCTAGTCTTGTCTGTCTAGTCTTGTCTGTCTAGTCTTGTCTGTCTAGTCTTGTCTGTCTAGTCTTGTCTGTCTAGTCTTGTCTGTCTAGTCTTGTCTGTCTAGTCTTGTCTGTCTAGTCTTGTCTGTCTAGTCTTGTCTGTCTAGTCTTGTCTGTCTAGTCTTGTCTGTCTAGTCTTGTCTGTCTAGTCTTGTCTGTCTAGTCTTGTCTGTCTAGTCTTGTCTGTCTAGTCTTGTCTGTCTAGTCTTGTCTGTCTAGTCTTGTCTGTCTAGTCTTGTCTGTCTAGTCTTGTCTGTCTAGTCTTGTCTGTCTAGTCTTGTCTGTCTAGTCTTGTCTGTCTAGTCTTGTCTGTCTAGTCTTGTCTGTCTAGTCTTGTCTGTCTAGTCTTGTCTGTCTAGTCTTGTCTGTCTAGTCTTGTCTGTCTAGTCTTGTCTGTCTAGTCTTGTCTGTCTAGTCTTGTCTGTCTAGTCTTGTCTGTCTAGTCTTGTCTGTCTAGTCTTGTCTGTCTAGTCTTGTCTGTCTAGTCTTGTCTGTCTAGTCTTGTCTGTCTAGTCTTGTCTGTCTAGTCTTGTCTGTCTAGTCTTGTCTGTCTAGTCTTGTCTGTCTAGTCTTGTCTGTCTAGTCTTGTCTGTCTAGTCTTGTCTGTCTAGTCTTGTCTGTCTAGTCTTGTCTGTCTAGTCTTGTCTGTCTAGTCTTGTCTGTCTAGTCTTGTCTGTCTAGTCTTGTCTGTCTAGTCTTGTCTGTCTAGTCTTGTCTGTCTAGTCTTGTCTGTCTAGTCTTGTCTGTCTAGTCTTGTCTGTCTAGTCTTGTCTGTCTAGTCTTGTCTGTCTAGTCTTGTCTGTCTAGTCTTGTCTGTCTAGTCTTGTCTGTCTAGTCTTGTCTGTCTAGTCTTGTCTGTCTAGTCTTGTCTGTCTAGTCTTGTCTGTCTAGTCTTGTCTGTCTAGTCTTGTCTGTCTAGTCTTGTCTGTCTAGTCTTGTCTGTCTAGTCTTGTCTGTCTAGTCTTGTCTGTCTAGTCTTGTCTGTCTAGTCTTGTCTGTCTAGTCTTGTCTGTCTAGTCTTGTCTGTCTAGTCTTGTCTGTCTAGTCTTGTCTGTCTAGTCTTGTCTGTCTAGTCTTGTCTGTCTAGTCTTGTCTGTCTAGTCTTGTCTGTCTAGTCTTGTCTGTCTAGTCTTGTCTGTCTAGTCTTGTCTGTCTAGTCTTGTCTGTCTAGTCTTGTCTGTCTAGTCTTGTCTGTCTAGTCTTGTCTGTCTAGTCTTGTCTGTCTAGTCTTGTCTGTCTAGTCTTGTCTGTCTAGTCTTGTCTGTCTAGTCTTGTCTGTCTAGTCTTGTCTGTCTAGTCTTGTCTGTCTAGTCTTGTCTGTCTAGTCTTGTCTGTCTAGTCTTGTCTGTCTAGTCTTGTCTGTCTAGTCTTGTCTGTCTAGTCTTGTCTGTCTAGTCTTGTCTGTCTAGTCTTGTCTGTCTAGTCTTGTCTGTCTAGTCTTGTCTGTCTAGTCTTGTCTGTCTAGTCTTGTCTGTCTAGTCTTGTCTGTCTAGTCTTGTCTGTCTAGTCTTGTCTGTCTAGTCTTGTCTGTCTAGTCTTGTCTGTCTAGTCTTGTCTGTCTAGTCTTGTCTGTCTAGTCTTGTCTGTCTAGTCTTGTCTGTCTAGTCTTGTCTGTCTAGTCTTGTCTGTCTAGTCTTGTCTGTCTAGTCTTGTCTGTCTAGTCTTGTCTGTCTAGTCTTGTCTGTCTAGTCTTGTCTGTCTAGTCTTGTCTGTCTAGTCTTGTCTGTCTAGTCTTGTCTGTCTAGTCTTGTCTGTCTAGTATTGTCTGTCTAGTCTTGTCTGTCTAGTCTTGTCTCTCTAGTCTTGTCTGTCTAGTCTTGTATGTCTAGTCTTGTCTGTCTTTTCTTGTCTGTCTAGTCTTGTCTGTCTAGTCTTGTCTGTATAGTCTTGTCTATATAGTCTTGTTTATCTAGTCTTGTGTGTCTAGTCTTGTGCGTCTAGTCTTGTCTGTCTGGTCTTGTCTGTCTAGTCTTTGTATGTTCAGTCTTGTCCGTCTAGTTTTGTCTGTCCAGTCCCATATAAAGAATGATAAGCGGCCCATTATTGGCTCATGGGTGGCGGTCAATATTCAATCATCGACCAATAATTGCATTCCTTCAATAAGTGAGGCATAGTTTTGAATCGAATGAAAATGCCAGGCCAGGCATGGCTAACGTAGATCAGCCAAGCAAGGTAACCGATTATTGGCCAAGCATCGAAGCCGATCATTGACCAGGCGTTAGAGCCGATCATCGTTCAAACATTAAAGCCCATCATAGACCAGGGATGGCGATCCTATGACCCGCGGGTCAGACACTGACCCACACCTGCTTTTTAAATAACCCAGGCTTTGATTTGAACACTTTTTATTATTTTCTTACTAAAGTTTCTCAACCACAAAGGTATGAATATTAAATATATCAATAAGACATTTCTTCTCAAATTATTAAATTTTAAACATGTTTTTAGTTTTTCAACAAGCCTGCAACCTGTAACCCTGTAATATGGATGCGGTTCAAACGATAAAATCAAACGATAAAAATCCCAGATCATACTAAACAGAATGGTTTAATACATATTGTGTAATTGAAGAAAATACAAAGACGGTGTGTGTAATTTCTAATGAAAAAGTTAATTCACGTACATATAATGTAAAAAGACTTCTGAAGAGTTGCATTCTAATCACGACTTTTTAACAGATAAAGAAAGAAACATATATTTTTCAGAAAAGAAAAAAGAGAATTTTGTGTGTAAAAAGCGTTTTTGGTCCCAAAATAGTAGTCTACGGTAGAAGTGTGTGAAGAAGGACCCGCGATTAAACTTCGCTACTCATGCACAAAAGCCTTTCACATACGTGTTTCATACATTATTTTATCTACAAAGCATGTTAAAATACTAAAAAGAAATTATTATTTCTTACAGATAATATTGAAAAATTGTAATTTTGACAGACAAAAGACGTTCAGCCCCACCGTGGCAAAAATTGCTAACTGGTAAAAGCGCACAGTGATGGGAATACTATTTGTTCCCGTCACCTAGATCAGAACATTATAGTTGCTAATTTTCAAGTTTTCCATTGTTCGTCATGCGAAACATCTTTCAGAAGGTTTTTTTTTAAAACAAGCGTTTTTAGAATGTAGGGCTACTTTATTTCCAGATTTTAAATACAAAGACTTGATTAACACATTGCAGTCCGTTGATGTAGGAGTACGTTATACTTTATTTGAAACCTATGCCTAGTTGACGTTGTAATGCGTTCTTTTAGTTGACTCACAGTTGCCGTAACCGTTATTGACCGATAATACCACCTATGTATCATTTTATAATTTTGACTGTACATTTTTTAACATATTATGATATTTCTTTTGATTAAAATTAATTTGTTCTGTTTGTTTTTATTTCTATGATTTTTGGTTTAAAATATCTTTGAGTAATATTTTATATCAATACTTAGATTTTTACATAGCGTTTATATTACATAATTTTTGAGTAAATATGTTTATGAAAGCTCCGAAAAATATAAATTGTTCTTCTTTCAATTTATTTAAACTTTCCTGCTCAGCCCGCTTCTTCCCATACGGAACTATCTTGTATTAGAAGTTTTCAAAAGCTCTTCGAATAAAGCCAATTGAAGAAATTCTGTTTCGTTTTTGATTCTTCGGAAGGAACGGAACTGGAAAATCGATTTTCCTTAATCTTTGGATTTGTGGAAAAATTGAAGTTTTTTTCTAAATTATCGGGAAAACGCTTATTTGGGTTTTGTACAAGACCAAGGAGGATCTAAAGAAATTTGATATTAAGAAAGATCTTTACCTACAATTTGGATGAGACCACGAAGAACAGAAAACGTCATTGGAAGACATATTTAAATATTTTCCCGGATTTTGATTATACCTAGATATAGAATAAACCTTGGGAAACTGAAAAAGTTGTTGGAAGAATTGGAGTTTACCCTTGATTTTTTAAAACATGATGGTTTTACACCAGATGAATAGGAACTGATGATTGTAGGAAAATTCTTAATTCGTTTTTCAGTATTTGAAAAACTAAAACTAATTTTGGACTTGGGTTTTTCCGCTGTTCCCAATCGGCGTTTGGACGGGAAATCGCGAAATCAAAAACAAATTGGGTTTTGGGGGCTGTTAACAGTCGAATATTACATTTGGACCCTGATCAGAGGAACAGGAGGAAAATTTGAAGTCTCGGAAAAACTAGATTTTGGAAAATTTGCCATTTGATCTTTGCTTTTGGAAAAACTAGGGATGTTCTCCTCGCGCGGTTGTATAGTGTTAAGAAGCGTATAAATGAGTTACCAATAAGTCGGAAAACAATTAAATATCGAATACTAGAATTAGAAATAGACATTTTTCGCAAATATATAACGACTTAAATTATTCAACACTGTATTCAATTTCTTATGATGAAAATATCTAATGATAAATATTATTTTAAGTAAATTTTTATTTTAAGTAGATTATTTTAAGTTTATACATATTTGTATTTTTGTCACTTAAATGCAACTTACAACTTAAATGCTACTGTATGCTTAATTTTAGTCACTGATTTTCTCTTCACTGGTCTTTGCCTTTTTCGCCTTTTTAAAAACAAAACTGTCCAAGGAGGTTTTTTTTCTTCCTCCCTTTCAGAATGCTGCGGAAATGAGTTAGGCATGTGTCATTAAATAGCTCTGATGTACGACCAGTTGCAACTTCTTCGGGGTGTTTCTTTTCCACGAACTGTGAAACTCTCTCCCACATTCCCCAGATCTCTTTTATCTCACTTATAGAGATTACCTCCTCCATCTCTGGCTCTTCCTCGAAACCAATTTCTTGGGGGCAGAACCCCCGAATGCTGGTATGACTGTAACTCTTGTAATTCCTCGGTCGTCAGTTCCTTACGAGCTCCTCGACGAGCTCGTTCGCGTCTCTCTCATCCATCACCAGGCCCATGGATTTTCACAGAGATTCTTTCCTCCTCCAGAGGCACTTCGGGTTCGAATCCTTCAAAGGTCCTTTCGGCTACAGACTTAGGCTACAGCTTCTTCCATGCAGAGGTCAAAGTCTTCCTTGTAACACTCAGCCAGCTCTGATGTATATCACGATGTTAAATTAATTCTTTCCTGTACTCTTGAAGGATGAGGTTTGTGTTCTCTGTCACCTCAAAGCAGCGTCGGAACAGGTGCTTAGTGTACAGTTTTTTAAATTAGAAATCACCTGCTGATCCATGGGCTGTAGGATAGGAGTGGGGTTAGGTGGTAGATAGAGAACCTTTAAAACTTGAACTCTTCTAAGATATCATCTTCGAGGTTAGGTGGGTGAGCAGGAGCATTGTTGAAGACGAGAAAGGCTTGCATCGGTTGGTTGTTTTCCTGTAGATATCCTTGTCCTGTCGACAATTCTTAACCTATCCCTCTTAGCTTATTATAGAGGCAGAGGGTGAAAGCATAGAAAGGCAAATCTACAGTGGTGTTCCACTGGTGTTTTAAATTAAAGTAAATGGTTTTGCACAATTAGCAGTTCCTGCTCGATATAAATCGGGAAATATAATGCAAGAAGAGCTATTGAAACTAATAACGTTGAAAGGGAAGTGTACCGGTCTCGATATTTTTAAAGAATTTTACATTGCAATAAAAGAAATGGATATTGACCCAAAGAAAATTGTTTCTGTTTCAACAGACGATGCACCTAATATGGTGGGGGAAAACATTGATTTTATTCAATATCTTAAGCAAAATATGTCACATCTTCTAATTGGATATCATTGTATAATTCTATCAGTAAGTTTATCAGAAATATTATCAGGAAGTTTTATGGACTTATTCATTGATATACATTTTTTGACAACGACCTTTATTTTTTGATCTTCACTTCCAAAGTAGAAGTTGTAAAACAAGAAGGAAACTTGAATTTTGTAAAAGTCTATAAAAGTGAGGTGTTTTGACAAAAAAAGTAGTCTTTGACATCCCTCCTCTTTGCTAAGTGGTGCCAATGACTTGCTGACCCACCAGCTAGTACGAAAAATATAATGAACAAATTTTGACCAACTACTCAAAAAGGTTTGCCATACCTGTCATAGACCAAGCATTGGAAAAATTGAATTTTATAAGGTATTAGCTACACCTAGTTGTAATGCGCGGATTTCTTTCACGCGCAAATAGTGCATCGACATGTTTACGGCAAAGCTGTTTTGACAAAAACGTTTTATAAGAAATGTCAACTGAAATGATATCAAATAGAAAAAAAAAACTAAACTATTAGCCGATGATGAGTTTAGCGCGTTTGTGCAATAACGATGAAATTTAACCATCTGCTGAAGCTTTTGCTATTATCACATCTATGCTATTATCCTAGATTATCCTAGGCTGATGCTTACCCGAAGCTGATGGTCGGTGAGTCATCCGTCAATGAACAGCCTATAATTGTTCGCTAATCATCTGTCAATGAATGACCGTAGAATCATACCAATGATCGACCATTGAATGCCAATTAATTGTATACCAATAGACCTTTTTACGATTAGTTAAGCGCATGCGCATCCGCCAAGTTTGAAAGGCGGGAATATTGACACATGTGCACAAAAAAAATTCAACTTTGAAAAGGTCTATTAAAAACCGATAAGTGGCCAGTGGTTTATCAGGATTGACTCGGCTGACAAGCCTTTGATCGGCAGATTATGGCTAACCGAGCATCGGTTGATTCGCGGTCTTGTCTATACAGTTTTGTCTGTCAAGTCTTCTTTGTACAGTCTAGTCCAGCTTTTCTGAAACTATTGTTTGCAGCTCAAATTTGGGTAGTGTTTCTTTTGTTTTGGATAGTGAAAAGAAACTGTTTTGATAAAACTACAAAGAAAAATATAAATAAAGTATGAATAGAAAAAATGTCATTTATTTCTAATATTAGTTATTAGATTTTGAATTATATCAATTTCTGGCATGTTAATTTTAGTTAATTAATGATATTATTTTAATTAATTAATAAATGTTATTTCGTTAAATATATGTATTTTGTTAAATTAAGTTAATTTTGGTATGTGGTAATTCTGACAAATTTTTCATCGATTATTAAAAGGAGTCCCGTTTTCTAAACCTACAAATAATTTTAGAGTACTACTAGAAATGAGAGTACAACCCCTCTTATTTCTAGAAAATTATTTGGGCGCGTGTTTAACAGTTTGAGAAACGCTGGATTAGTCTATCTGGTCATATCTGTACAGTCTAGTCCATCTACTCTTATCTGTCTAGTCTTGTTTGTCCAGATTTGTCTGTCTCTCCCTGCTTTTTGTAATATTGTCTGTTAAAGTTATCATGTTCGTGTTTGTCTCCAAAACATAAATGACAATTAATTGAGATATGTAATAAACTTGAACATTGAGAGTAATATATTTGGCATTTGCTGAACGTAGCTTATTTAAAAAATAAATTTCTTCTTTTGTTTTCAACCCAACAAACTAATTATATTAGCCAAACAATGGTCTGCTCGAGCCAACATAGGGATCATCAGCAGACTGACATTTATATTAGACCACCTAAGCTGATAATTTTGCCTTGCATTTTTTTAGATTTTATTTTTATTTTCTGCAGAATAAAAAAGAACGCAGATAATACCTCATCAGACAGAACACAAATTATGCATCCGCATAAAGTTTTTTTTATTATTTGTTGGCGAACGAAATGTTTTGTTAATGAAAGAAGCGGGATATTTTTTTTTTCGGTAATTCGCTTCAAGGTGTGCTTTTCGCCCGAGCAGTTGTAAACATTTTTATGGACGTGATTTATATTTTTTAATTAATCACGGAACCTGTCGATGCCATAAATTCTTGTTTTGTTTTTTGAATTGTAAGAAGTTATTACTCATTTTTATACTTATTAGCTTTGACGACATAGGTACAAAGTTTTAATAAAATATTTTCATTAAATTCATTAAGTTTAGCATCAATGTAAGCAACTGGCCTAAATTGACAATATATTTTATAATTATTATCTAGTAAATGATAATGATCTGATATCTGTGCATCTGATAAGAAAGTGACGTAAAGTGGAGTAAAAGTGACACTTTGTGTAGCGACACCTTTTACTACGACTTTTCTCGTATGTTGGATTGGACTAATGCATATAAAGTTCCATCTACTTCGCATGTCAGATGTCGCAGATGTCATTTTATTATCCAACCTGAAGATGAAACAAATTAAATCAATTTCTAATTTTAGAAATCATACCTGTGATACCTTCCCATTTATTCACAAACGAGAAAATGGATCCGACAGATGAAATGTTATTAGAAGACCTGTTTACCCTAAGGAACGATTTCCTTCTAGTCAGTAATCTGGCTACATACTAATTTAGCAAATAAAGAAAAAGAAGTATATAAAAATATAGACAAAACTAGGATATTATGAAAACTTGTAATAGGATATAAATAAAAAATGTAACCACAATTAATTTCATAGCTAAAATTATAAAAATATATATGAAAATTGTAAAAAGGCTAGAATTTTCATTGTCGCTTTCCGGGTTCACTTTCGTATAAAGCCGATTGCATAATGAGGGAGCGAAAAACTATTCTTGAAATTTGAACCTTGTGTGCGTGTAGATAACTAGTTATCGTAGTTATTTTAATGTGGAGATAAAAGAATGTACACACACACACAAATGTTTGGGTTAACATTTTTACAACTGGCCCATTTAGATTTCTCAATAATTACCAACGATTTTTTTGCAACGAAAACTATCAACATACCTTATCAACGTAATTAAAAGTTATCATCAAAACCGGACACTTGCAATAGGGGAGAATAGGAAATAGATAGATAATAGGAATAACAGGAAATAGGAATAATGAGAATAATAAGAAATAAATAGGAATAGGAAATAGAGGTCTCACGTGTGGTGCCCCAGGACTCGGTATTGGGACCTCAATTTTGGCATATCCTATATAACGGAAATCTAAGGCTCTCTGTAGGAAGAAATGTGACTCTAGTCGCATAGGCAGACAACCTGGCTATCATTTTCAAAGGTAGAAGGTAAGCATATGGATGAGAGATAAAAAACTTAAAATGGCTGCTGGGGAACAGAAGCAGTAATACTGGCAGGATGAAGAAAAATCCCAAATATGGTAATTAAAGTAGAAGAGATAAACATTCATACGGAAAAATATATAAAATATCTGGGAATAATAATAAATAAAGACATGAAAATGAGGGAGCACATTACGGGGGGAAACCACATTAGGAGGTTCAAAAAATTCAGATTTTGTTTATTGCATAAATCGTTAGCTTAACTATCCAAGAATACGCTGTCAAAATTTCAAATCGAAATTCGCATTTGTTTAGATTTTATGAGCATAGAACCGAGTGCACAACGGGTACAGGCTACAAGCTCGAGCGGAGCATTCAAAAAGTGTAGAACTATACTTACAACCTTCGGCGGACATCACACCGTAAGTTTGTTATTTTTGGCTGAAATTATTCAAAAAAATTCACAAAAATTGTTCAAAATATGAATGAAATGATGTCAAAATTTGATTAAATTCTAGTTAATTGCTCCCACCAAAAAAAAAAAATCAGTATCAAACAGCCTCCTAATGTGGTTTCCCCCCTTAAAGAGACGGCGAGGAAATCCGGAAGAACTGCTACGGCGGAGATTAATGCCTAAAATTGGGACGGCCAAAATGGCAATAACAAAGTACAAAGACATCCTTACCAAAGCACAAAGAAAACTCCTAAGCAGGATCTGTTGTGCCTACAGGACAGCGTCCACAGAGGTGGTGCAAGCGATTGCGGTAATACCCCCAATTGAAATACTAACCACTGCAATTACAGACAAGAATAAAACGAAGCTCGAGCTAAAAGCCAACACGTTAGGGAAGTGGCAGGACAGATGGACCAAGCAGACCGGATCAGCGGTATGGACAAAAAGACTAATACCTGACCTGAAAAAAAGGGGAAATAGGAGACATGCAAACCTAAATTACTACATTACACAGATACTTACCAACCATGGAGGCTTCAGAGCTTACCTGATGCCATTTAGAAACATAAGCGAGGAAAACTGCGAGTTGTGCAATCTAAAAGAGGATGCTGAAAACCACCTTTTGTGTATGCCCAAGGTGCGCAAAGGAAACATGGAGATGAAAACAAAAATAAAGAACGAACTTACACTAGAGAACATCGTTAATGCATGTTGGAAATTGTAGAAAAGTGGGATCAAATAGGAAAGAATGGAGTTGAAAACAAAAATAATGTACGAACTTACACTAGAGAACCTCGTTAATTGCATGTTGGAAAATGTAGAAAACTGGGATCAAATAGCGAGAACTACGGAGAATATTCTGAAACAAAAAGAAAAGAGCAGATAGCAACCTGATGGAGGAAAACTCACTGAAGAAATGCCAGGTGGTAGTAGCAGTGCGGTTTTCCCAAAAAAAAAGATGAGATTGGATTTTGGCATTGGATTTTTGATTTAGGCATTTTGTTTTCTTCTACTTGGTTTTAAAGACCAATTCCTTCAGGGTGAACAGCCCGGACAGTTGTTACTGCACTAGTTTTCTTTGAGAGTTTTCTGCTATTGCTGTTGAGATTTCGCTAGGTGGCTGCTTGGGCAGCACGTTCTTCGGCCTCTTTCTGGGTGATAATGCTACCAATGAAATTGGAGATTACTTTCCAGTGGGATTGGCCTATTGGCATTCTGACGCAGTTATCAGGGGTCAATTCTCCTACTTCTGAAGTTGCCAGGCCTCTGTCGCTTTCCCATCGCTCGCAGAAGAAGAGTGTGTGTCCAGCGGTATCTGGCTGGCCACAGGACCAGTAGTCCCCTGTCCCAGCGACCTTGAACCTGTGTATGTAGGCTCTAAAGCAACCGTGTCCGCTAAGCAGCTGGGCTACGTTGTAGGATGTTTCACCGTACTCTCTGTTGACCCATGGGCGGAGGTCAGGAATCAAGCGCTTGGTCCATGTAGCCTTCTCTGTGTCCCTTTATCACCTTGCCTGACATCTGCATTGCAGGCGTCTGCGGGCTTCGGTTTTCTCCATCTTGCCTGCATCAAAGACAAGACCAGACAAAGACAAAGACAAATACCAGACAAGACCAGACAAGATCAGAGAACAATGGCGCGAGCTTTGTGAGAAGCTGGACCAAAATGTATGGGGGGATGCATATGCGATTGCCACTAGTCACCTGAAAATAAAACATCCAAACCTTCAAATCAGCATGGAAAATGCCAAGCAGGTAGTAGACGAACTTTTCCCCATCCACGAAGAACCGAGATGGGAACAACCGCTAGTAAACCCGATTACTGAATTTTTTTTCCATGAAAGAACTTATAAGGGCCAGTATGCGTATTTTAAGTGGCAGACGGACTGCCACCAGAAGCCATTAAAATAGCTGTCAAAAGATGCACTGAATATATTATAACATTTTGGCGGATGGAAACTTTCCAAACATCTGGAAGAGAGCCAGGCTAGTCCTACTTAGAAAAGGGCATAGAAAACCCATCGTCCTATCGACCATTGCGCCTGCTCGATGTTGCTGGCAAACTGCTTGAACAGTTAGTGCTACATAGGATACAGATTGAGCTCAGCCAAGGGAAAAACCTATCAGAAAAACAGCATGGATTCAGGGAGGGCAGGTCAACAGTCGACGATATTATGCGAATCCTGGACGTTGTAAGGGCAACAAAAAATATTAGTGTGCTCATTACTTTAAACGTTAAGAATGCTTTCATACAGCAGCATGGGAAGATATTATGAATGAGGTTAGTGAGAGAGGCTTCCCCCATACCTGATGAGACTACTGCGCAGTTATCTACATGATCGTAAGGTCATAATCGAAGCAGACGGTGAAGTCGTAGAGCGAGAAGTGCACAGCGGTCTTCCACAAGGTTCAGTAATGGGTCCTACACTGTGGAACATCCAGTACGATGGAGTACTTAGGTTGAGATAATAGGCTTTGCTGATGATATAGCGTTGGTAGTAGCAGGAAAAGACGAGGAGAGAGTAATGGTACATGCAAATAGGGCAATTGCACATATTAATAAATGGATGGAGCAAAAGCGCTTAAGGCTGGCCCCTGAAAAAAACGGAAGCTGTTCTACTGGCCGGAATGAGGCATATAGGGCTGATAGTATTTAAGGTCAGAGACGTAACTATAACGCCCAAGGAGGCAGTTAATAACTTGGTGTGAAACTATGTTTTACACCACATATTATGCGAGCAGCGACTAAAGCCCTCAAGGTAACAGCAGCACTGGAAATGATTATACCCAATGTCGGCAGACCAAAAAGTAGCAAGAGAAAGATTCTATGCTCAGTCGCTCACTCGGCAATGCTCGATGGTGCCCCGGTCTGGGCAAACGCAGTCGATAAAGAGACCATTAAAAATAAGTTGGTCACAGTGCAGAGAAAACTGGCACTACGTGTATGCAGTGCTTACAAGACAGTCTCAACGGATGCAGTGCTCGTGTTTGCAGGCATAGCACCCGCAGAGCTCCTGATAAAAGAAAGAAAAGAACTGTACAAAAAGCGGAATAGCGAGCAGAAGAGGAAAGCAAAATTGCCAAAGAACATCTTTTCAAGGTGTGGCAAAAGCACTGGACATGCTGTACAAACGGACAGTGGACAAAATTATTAATCCCACAAGTGGAAATTTGGGTAGTACGAAAATATGGGGAGTTGATCTACTATCTCACCGAAGCGTTCAGCGGGCATGGATGCTTCAGAGAGTACCTGCACAATATCGGCAGGGCCTCTGACAAATGTGTCTACTGTGGACAAACGGTCAGTGCAGCGCACACGATCTTCTAATGTGAAAGATGGATTCTGGAGAGGGACGACTGAACAGCGAAGACAAAATCAGAACTGGGAGTAAACACACTGTTGGAGGTCACGTTAAAGGCCGAAGACAACTGGAGAGCAACGGATGATATGATAAGAAGCATTATGAGGATGAAAGAGACAGACGAACGTGCCGGACACAAAGCCAGGAACTAACATAACTAAGAAAATGCCTGTACCCCTAAACGCATGATGTGAAATGGGGGCTGTAAGGCAACAAATCCGTGACCTAACAAAGACAACTGCATCCTGACGACATGCGAAAACTGGTACCGGGGTTCGTGAATTCCTTGACAAGATACATAAAAAAAGACAAGATCAGAGAAAACCAGACAACACCAGACAAGACGAGACAGAACCAGACAAGGCCAGACAAGACCAGACACGGCTAGACAAGACTAGACAAGAACAGACAAGTCTTGACAAATCTGACTAGACCAAAGAAGATCTGACTGGACAAGAACATTTAAGATCAGACAAGACCAAATTTGGTAAGACAAAAAGAACTGATTAATGATAAATAATTACATTAATACACATTTTAAATATTGATTGTAGATATTCGGTATATACAAATGAATCTAATTTTTTTTTTCTAAATTCAAAGGGTAAAATTTTTTTTGTAGAACTGTCCTCAATGATTTTGCAATTCTAAATTGAATAGAGTTTTCTTTTATATAAAGTTTTGTCGTATGTGTGCTCAATGATATAGCTAAACTATATACAACATTTCCTAACTAATAACAATGGAATATTTTTTCATCCAAACTTCCCTCGACTGTCATCAATTGGCAAAAAATGACTGCCTTTGCTCAGGCTTAACCCTTAATCCTTAATGCAACAAATAATGGGGTTGTCAAAAAACCCTTTGCGCTCCACCTGACAATTGTATCTGCAAATGTTTGTTATGAGAAGAGAGAGGAAAAATAAGGGAAAGTTTGTGCAGATTTCGGGTTTTTGCCGAGGGATTTTCCTGAATATTCCTATTATTCCTTTATATTTGTTGTTTTTGTGTTTTCGCTGAATAGAATTATTTATTGTAATATGATTTGTTAACTAATATTTTGTTCAAGTAAACAAATAAATATGAAATGATTGTATAATCTTATAATATATTGATCTAATAATATTTTCTAAAATCATGGAAATAAAAAACAAAATAAATTTGATATGAGATAACTGTGAGTAAATATTAGAAGTTATTAGTTGATTTGTTTTTTACTTGTTAGTTTAAAATATGTAGTTATATCAGAGTTCATAATTATGTTGAACTACATAGTTTAAATAGCACAGGTTTCTTAGAACATTTTACAACAACAAAAAATATCAACTATTATAGAACTAGTTTTATTAATAATTATAAAATTTTCGAATTTAATTTTACAGAAATGCAATAAATTTCTTACATTTATATGAAATTTATGAACGCCCGCGGCCACAATCAGTTTCATAAACGAGCGGCGCATTTAAAATAAAGTAAATTAAATGCAAAATGAAGTTGTGAGCTTATTAAGCTTAATATTTGTATGCAGTCGAGATAATAAATAAGACCAGACTGTTACGTGTGTTCGGCAATAAAATAGCTTTTGATATTAATTAAGGGGCAATCGCATTATTATTTTAATAACGTTACGCAATATATTCATTTCGCTACGGGTAGACACGTAAACGGTTCTTTGAATTACACATTCAGGTGAGTAAATAATCGTTTCTGGTTTTACACTTATTTACAAATTTACATATATACTCGAATAGTTTCCAACTAATTACTAACGGGAATTTATAATCTTATCTACTCACACTACTCAACATTATCTATAACAGCATATAGTCTAGTCTACTTCTTATCAAAGTCTACTATTGTAAAATACCCAGATTAAATCATTTCAATCAAAGCCGACAAGAGTCGTTAAACTACACGGATTGGCTAACAAATGAAATACTTTGTCGTTTCTTTAAAAGTTTTCTTATATTTTTATTTTACTTTTCGTTAACAAAGTTCAAATCATCAGTATAACTGATGAACAGAGTTATACTGGTGATTTTGACAATTTTCTTACTTTTTTAAATATAACTTTTGAAGAAAAGTTTCAAAGCATTTCATTTCTTAGTTATAAAATCTTCAAACTCATTAAACCCAAATATTTAGACGGACTAGAAATTATATTTTAGACAAGATTCATGAGTTTGAGTTTTGTCTGATGAAAAATGTAAGCATTGTCATGTTGTGATAACTACATAGACTCTCATGTTCCCGCGTCACTAATAATTTGTTTGTGCCTGCCACTATTTGACCCGAAAAGGTTTTATTTAAATTTCATTTTAAACCAGTCACTAGAAACCTAGAAAGCCGACAATTCAAACAGTCAAAGAAGGATCTATAATCCTTCTTTGAATTGTTGTTATATTATAACTAATGTAGCTGCAATGATTTTAAACATATAATACTCAGCAACAATCTTGCAATCTATCAAATGGATAAAATAAAATTTGAAGATTCAGCTGTAGATACTAGGCGAAATATTATAAAAATAATAACGTATAGTGACTATTATTTATTATTATTTAAATGGATAAAACCAGCGAAATTTCATGAAATAAAATATTTAAAAGCTTGAGATCTTTCTCCTCTTCCGAGGAAAATTCCTCGAAATGATTACTTTTCTCTCTATCTGTCTCTATTGTTACATCTGACCGAATAAGTTGTCCATTCCTGCTAATCAAATCTTTATTATTTATTTTTGTCCGCCCATAATTTTTTTCTGTCCGGTTGTATATGCTTAGTCTTGACTAGTCTGTACCTATTTTATACTTAATTTAATTTAATATATCCTGTTTATCTTGCTGATACTTAATATATCCTCATACTTATATACTTGCTAATATTAAACATTAGCGTTTGTATCTTTTCTTCAAAGATTATAATTTCTAGGAAATTATTGTATACATATCGTCATACAATAATTTCCTAGAAATTATAATCTTTGAAGAAAAGATACAAACCCTAATGTTTAATATTATCAAAATCTTCAAACTCAACAAGATATAAATAATTATATACTTGCTTATTAAATCTTGTTTATTTAGTTTGTCTGATTATAATTATTTCTTGTTTTAGACGCTTAGTTTTAACTATCCTGTTTCTATTGCATAAATTATTTCTAATCTAATATATCCGGTTTAGTTAATTTATTTGTGTTTTGTCTAGTCTTGTCGGTCCGGACTTTGTGAGTTTTGAACGTGCGAAATCACGTATCTGTTTCCATTATCCGGTATGTGTATTTGTATTTGAATAAAAAAATATATATAAGTTATCAATATTAAACAAACATTGTTGTTATTTATTTGTGTGTGTTTTTTTATTTATATTATGAAAAAGTGCCGGTGTTAGGTATAATTTTCCCACACGGTTTTGTTTGTAAAGCACAACGTAAGATAAGCAAGAATGGAATATACACACCTGCACTCCACTGTGAGAAAACGGAGCCAATATGCCCTATGCGTTTCTAAGGCCAGAAGGGCTGACTTACAGACCAATTCATAACCCTTGTGCTATGTCTTACCGAGATCTGTAAGGGGCATAGAAATATAAAAATTGCGTTTTATTTCAAACAGCTGCAAAAAATAATAAATTTACCCTCTCAAAGCATTTCTGCAAATTATAAATGATTTGTTTAGAGTTGTCTGTATAGTAATCAGTGTTATATTTAGTTAATTAAAGACATAAAGTTAAGTTAAATAAATGATTTATTGTTTGTCAAATTAAGGAATATTGTATAAATATTTTTTGATTTGTTGAAAGGTGATTTGTGTGTGTGTTCTATTTGGGCCGTTATAAAAGCGCTTGATTTTCATATTAAATAATGGTATAAAGAATTTTTCGAACACGTGGGTTAAAACTACCAAAAGACAGGATCCAGATTTCTTATGAAAGAGATCTTTATGGTAGGATGGCCCATTGATGTTTTAACACAACACAGACTCTTACCAGACTCACATGTGTCCAAAGAACCAAATAATGGCCATCTGGCCAACAAGGAAAATCCTAGAATTTTGGGTAGTTACGGTCCGTGTGTATATACGGCTTATTGAAAATGTGTCTAAAACATTTTGTATTTTACCTTTCAGTATATTTTGCGTTTTAGTATAAATCTAAGCTTTATGTGAAAACAAACTCATAAAAATGATTGGAAACAGAATTAAAAAAATATTGGAAATTTATTAAAATTATTAGATCAAATTATTGGAAACGTTACAATCATATATTTATTATTAAAAAATGTGACAATGGGGAATATGCATTAAATTTCAATTTGGTTCAAAAATTTGTACCATTTATACATTCGAACTAAACAATTATTTTTGAAATTAATATCATTTTGAAAACTTAAAATTAATAAATAAAATAATGCAAATTAAGCGAGGGAAATTCAAATTTGTAAAACGCAATACCATTGGTTTTTTTCGAACGAAAATGACGTAATATACTATGTAAACAAGTTCTTATTGTTTAAATTTGTATGTCATTGCAGTCTTTTGGTTAGAAAACAAACGTCAAAAACGTGATGTTAAAAACGAGAACAGCTGTAGTAAACAATGGACTGAACTGTCAGTGGCAATTGACGTCATCTATAGACGCGCGAAAATCTCGGCGTTTAAACAGATGAAAATTTTTCTCTATTTTAAATATTTTGTTAAACTTAATTACAGCATTTTTAAGCAGTATTTATACTTTTTGCTATGTTATAACGGTGTAAACAGTGACTTAGAAAATTAAAAAAACATGCATATTCCCTATTATTTAATATTCGAGAACAACATTTGGATATGAAGACGGGCAAGACTAGTTAGACTAGTTAGACAAGACTAGGTAGACTAGTTAGACATGATCATGGATTATGATCACACAAGAGCTTAGACTTTTTGCTCAAACAAACTAATTAGACAAGTAAACAAAAAGCAAAAATAGACAGCGCTAGAGATCAGATCTACTGAAGATACAAGGATGAAAAAGGCAGGATTAGACTGAAGGAAATACTTGTGTCTAAGACCAATACAACAAGCACAAGTGTAGCCAGTCCAGGTTCTATTTAGGACTGTAGCACAACTGAAGAAGAAGAGTGAAGAAAAATATTAGACTTATAAAGCTTTTTTTCTCTCTCTCTTTTATTTTAACCCTGAGCACCCTGGGACCGCTATTAGCATTTACATTCAGGGTGTCAGATGTCATAACATTTAAATACAATAAAATTAATTTACAATAAAATATGTTAATATGTAGCTGGGATTAGTGGCTGTTTAGGTTGTTTCCCTCTTTTTCCAGAGACGTTCATCAGCTTCTTTTTGGGATAGGATATTGTTGATCATTCCGTTTATAGTGTCCCAATCTTCTTGTGATTGTAGCATTTGTTCAATTGGATTTAGGTTGTCTATTGCTATATCCTTGCGTTCTTTGTCCCATCTCGGGCAATCGTATAGCGTATGGATTACGTTGTCTAGTTGTCCGCAGTATATACAGTCTGGATCTGATGCCCTCCCGATGTTGTGAAGGAATTCCTTAAAGCACCCATGGCCCGTGAGTATTTGGGTTAGGTGGTAGTTTATTTCCCCATGTTTTCGTCGGTACCATGTCTCTATATTTGAGATGAGTATCCTTGTCCACTCGCCTTTTGGTGTAATATTCCACGCTTCCTGCCATTCCCTTAAGAGGTTATCGTTTGCCTTGTTTCTTGTTGTCTTTGGAAGCATAATGTAGGTATTTCCTTAGCCTGATTTGCAAGTCTATCGACGGAATGCCTGAGATAACTAACGCTGTATCTCTGGATACTGTCCGATAGGCACTACATACCCAGTTTTCTCTGATAAGCTGCTAGTTTTCCAATATTGTTCCTATTAGTGGCTTCCGCCCAGATAGGGGCACCGTATAATATCGAAGACTGGGCAACTGCGCTGAGCAACCTGCGTTTGCTGCTCCTAGGCCCTCCAACATTGGGCATAAGTTTTTTGAGGGCAGACGTGGTTTTTATTGCTCGATATGCTGCCATATTAAAATGCTCTTTAAAAGACAAACATTTGTCGATTATAATTCCTAGATATTTGATGTTTATTTTAGGTATGACTTCTGAATCCAGTACTTGTAAGGATGTGTGCAAGTTTTCTGTATCCCGTCAACAGGACTGCTTCAGTTTTTTCAGATGCTATGCGCAGTGATTTTGACTCCATCCAGCAGACAATTTGTTTGATTGCTTGATTGGCCCTTAACATGATACCCTTTTCTGTTTTGCCGACGATGGTTAATGCAAGACCATCAGCGAAGCCTGTTAGCTTAGTCCCTTCAGGTAGCTCCACACGTTGCGTAGTGTCGGTCCTAATACAGAGCCCTGGGGGACACTGCTAGTGACGTTGTGGGGTAGCGTATTTTGTTCGGCTTGAAGTATGACACTGCGGCCCTCGAAGTAGCTACTAACCATTCGCAGTAGGTACGGAGATATATTTCTTCTTGTTAGTCCTTCCAAGATGTCATGCCAAACAGCGGAGTTGAAAGCGTTGCGAATATCAATCGAACATATTTTCCGAGTTCTTGTGGTGCCTACTTTGGCCTTTTTGGCGATATCTATGACCTGTTTTATGGCGTCTATAGTTGATTTGCCTCCCCGGAAGCCGAATTTCTTCTCCGAGATGTTTAATCCATTCTTCAATTCCTTGGCGATAGGAAGAAGGTTCGTCTATTGGCTTGTTTCTTTTTTTAATGATGACTAGTTTCGCTTGTTTCCCTCTACTTGGAAACGTGCCAGTTAGTAGGTTTTCATTTAAGACATTCAGTACTAGTTCTGGGGAGGTTTTTACCAATAACTTGACGGCTTCAGTGGACTAACCATCTGGACTAGGCGGTCTTTTATTTTTTAGGCACTTGTTTGCTGCGATTAATTCTTCCTCGGTGAATAGCGGAATTTCTGTGACTTTAGGTTGCTCACAGCTTTGTTTAGGATGAGTAGGGAATAATTCCTTGGCTATCTCGAGGATGGTATTCATTAGTAGTTGTTGGTTTGTCTGCCGGATGCGCAGGTTCCTCGTTGCTATTTTGTAAGCATCGCCCCAAGTGTCTTCATCGATGTTTTTGCAGAGCTTTTCCCAGTGTATTTTTTGGAGACGTTTATTTCCCTACGTTGTTCTTTTTTTGCTTTGTGGTATAGTTGTTTTATCTCCTCTAGACTTTCAGCGTGTTCTGTCTTCCGAGCAGAGCGAATATACCTTCTTCTTGTGGCTATGCAGGTTTGCCTTTTGGTTGCGATGGTTTCATTCCACCAGTATACGCTTTTTCTCCTGTGGTTTTTGTTTCTTCCAGGTGTGGGAATTTCGCATAAGCTTTTCTTACTGATGCTATTAGTGTGTCTATTAGCGGTGTGGGCTTGAGTCTTGTTTAATTCTATGCTTAGATTTCTGGAAACTTTTTCCTCGTTTTTATTTGTGATTGTCACTATCTTTGTCTTCTGTCGCTTATGCACCTTACTCTTGGGATGTTGTTCCATTTGGATTTCAATATACCGGTGATCGCTTAGAGATTCTATGTCGAGGACCTTCCATGTCGAGATAGACTGTGCGATATCGCTTGAGGCAAAAGTAAGGTCAATAATGGAGAACGATTTCCCCCTTTCAAATGTAGCCTTATTTCCATTGTTTTGCAGGTAGAGATCGAGTTGTGCAGCTTATTCCATTATAACATCACCCCGGCGATCCATGTTTGGGCAACCCCAGTATGGCGATTTTGCATTAAAATCCCCTCCGATTATTTTCCACTTTGCCTTTGTTCGTATATGCCTGCTTAGTGTGTTAAGTGAGGTCGATAGGTTGTTAATTTCGTCGTTCGGTGAGAAGTAACAGCACAAGATACATTTTTGTAGTTCTACCCATGTATACCCAGTTCCACTACCTATGCCGACAATGTTTAACTCTGGATTGATGATTCTTATGGCTGAGTCCTTTTTGGCGTCAGTGTACCAGCTTGGATCACTTACTAGTTTTTTGTTAGGTTCACTTATCAGTAATACATCTGTTTTTAGTTCTGTAGCTGTTGCATGCAAGATGTCATGCGCTGCCCGGCATCTCATCAAATTAATTTGAGGATCTTCAAGGCCATTTTGTAGAGTTCTTTGCCATCTCGTTCGATTCGTCTCCGCCAAAGCTTTCTTGAATTCCGGACACATTCTGGAATCCGACATGTGACTCCTCATAATGCATATTGGGCAATAAGGCTCTTTCTTGCAGTCGTTTGCCTTGTGGCCTTCTTGCTCACAATTGAAGCATAGATTTTGTCTGTCTTGCCCGTTACATGTGCTGCCGTAATGTCCTGCTTTCCAGCATCTAAGGCATCTCTCCAGTTGGATTCTTTCCCTTGCTCTGCATTGTACCCAGCCAATGTTTAACCTGCCTTTCTCTATGAGTTCTTTTGCTTGTTTCTGTGGAAGTGAAACAGTAGCTACTTGGGTCTCACCATATGCTGGTCTAAGGTTTTTTATGATCACTTGGTCTTCGCTAATTTAAATTGTGTTTTGTAGTGCACTGAGTATTTTGTCCTTAGTGGCCACTGAGTCTAGATCCCTTATGTTTATGGTTATGTAAGTTATAGTTATATTAGACTTATAAAGCTAAACAAATATGACGAGACGGGTAAGATTACAGAAGTTACAGAACTAGAAAGACTAGCCTAGATTGATAATAATAGAGAGACCAAAGTAAAATTGAAGATAATAATATAAATTGTTGAATTTGTATAGAAATATATGCTATTATATTTTAGAAGACGTAATTAGACAAAATTAGGTATATAAAATTCAAGGAATATGAGTTGATAAACGTATACAAACAAAATTAGATTAGACGAAACTAAATACATTTGACTATGCAAGAAAAAACAATACAGTTAGAGAAACCTAGATTCACAATACAAGAGAGACTAGTTTATACAGTGTGTTAGGTGAACATGGGTCAAAAATTCAAGAGGTTATTCGCAATTCGTCCAAATTCTCCACTGGAGTAGCGTAAACTAATGACTTCAGATAGTCCCATAAGAAATAATCCAGGGGCCAGGGGATCGAGCAGGCCGATTAGGGAGACCGCTGGATTGCTCGAGGTGGGCCATGCGTGTGGCCCACCTCGAGCAATCCAGCGATCTCCGTATGTTGCTGTTAAAAAATCACGAGCAACTAAATTAAAATGTGGTGGATAACATTGTTTTGAAGATCAGATCATTCTATTTAAACCAAAGTGAATAGCCATCAGACGCGTTTTGAGATCTATCTCTAATCAGTGCAGCTTTGCTCTTTTGAATTATAAAATGGAATACAATGTCAAATCTCTAGCTAATGTAGGTAGTGTATTCCATTTTATAATTCAAAAGAGCAAAGCTGCACTGATGAGAGATAGATCTCGAAACGCGTCTGCTGATGGCTATTCACTTAGGGTTAAATAGAAAGATCTGATCTTAAAAACAATGTTATTTTTCTTTTAATGATGTTATTTTAGTTTCTTTTTTAGTGTCACGAAAGTGAACTGGGACCTAGTGAATTACGCAAATATCTGTTGTGTTTCAACACGAGATTTGTTTTTGTAGTCTTGAAAAGACTCAATAATGTTAGTTCGGAAAGGTTGAATATATTTATATTCAAGCTGTGTTCCGCTTTAATAAGTTGTAATAATTATATGTCTCATTTCATGTGTTTAGTTTTGTTTGCTTCGTTCTTGTTTGTTTGAACGTGGTGGTTTAATCTCGTTTTTCTAGTTCATCTAGAATTGTGTTTAGTTTCTATTTGGGTGCTCTCTTGAGGTCTCACTTGGGTTTTATACCTCTTTAGCTTTTCTATTCTTATATGGCTTTTCTTCTAAATTCTCTAATAACCAGGAATATAATTAATTTACCGGGATTTAAAGGAGATTAATATGTGCAAGTCTGGACAGGTATGTCTTGTTTATGATAAGACTACACAAGACATTACTAGACAGACAAATCTATGAACCAAGTAAACATGACCAAATAGACAAAGCTATGGTATTAGGTAGACATGGCTAGATAGGCAAAACTATGGTACTAGGTTGACATGACTAGATAGATAAAGAGTAATCTAAAATAAAGAATATAAAAAATAGTTATGACTGGCAAGCTTATTAAAGACGAAATATAGCTTGAATATACCGGGTTTTCTAATATGGACATAAAAATTTTAAATTTAAATAAAACAAAGAATAATTGAGATATCTGAAATTTATTCCAGGTGTGGTTCACATGTTAAAATTATTTATGAAATTCGACATTGTTCATATGACCACCACGAGTACGACGGTAGGTATTGATTCTTTGAATCCAATTTTCAATCACTTTCACACATATCAGCCGGAATGTTAGCAATTTCGCGTTCCATATTGTTCCTGAGTCCCTCTAACGTTGTTGGATTGTTGGCATAAACCTTCGACTTAAGGTAACCTCATAAGAAAAAAATGCATGAACGAGGATGCCATTCGCTGGACCTTTTCTCGAGATTAAACGATTACCAAATTTGCCTTTCAATAAATGAAGTGTTTGACCAGCTGTGTAGCCTGTGGCATCATATTGTTGGAACCATACATCGCTGATGGCAATTCCATTGAGTTCTGGCCAAAAATAGTCTTCCAACATTCCATTGAGCATAACATGGCGATTATTTTTATTGACGAAAAAATGCGGCCCTCTTGCTTGAAATCCATACCACGCGCACACTTTTTGTGGATACAATGTAGTCTCATGAAGCACATATGGGTTTGTTGCTGTCCATTAACACATATTCTGCTTATTGACAAAGCCATTCAGCCAAAAATGAGCTGCATCGCTAAAAATAATTTTTCGATGAAATTCAGGATTTTCTCCAAAGTTTTGCAGCTTTAAATGATCCAGAGGTTTCAGTTCTTGGGTTTATTTGATCTTGTATGGGTGTAGCTAGAGATCTTTACTTAAATTCGCCAAAATGTGCACTGAAAAATTCCAAATTCTTGTGAACGGCGTGGAATCGACTTGTTTGGTTCATTTTGAACTGAAGCTGAAGCAATATTTTCAGTACTTCGAGCGGTACGTTGTCTCACTGGCACAGGAACAATCAATAGTGAATATGTTGATTCAAATTTATTCACCATCAGACGCATAGCTTGTCTGGTGGGACGATTATTGCGACTAAAAATTGGAGTAAGCGCTCTTAATGTTGCGACTATCGTCTCAGAATTTCGATAGTAAGTTTTAACGATTTCCAAACGTAGTTCGCTTGTGAACTTCACCATGATAAAAATGTAAGCCTTTACTGACGTTTTGATTTTGACAGATCATAAAAAGTTTGTAGGTTATGTTCCGTATTATACAACAAAATTGTTATGTCGCTATTGAAAAAACCCTTTATAAATATATTCAACCTGTTCGTAGCTCTATAATATTAAGTCTTATTAAGACTATGAAGAAATATAATGTTGAAATAACTACTTGTTGGCTAATTCCACACAGGATATTGAATTATACAACATGCATTCGCAAGTTATTACTAGTCCCAGTTATTACTAGTTCAAGTTATTACTAGTACAAGTTATTACTAGTACATTTTTATTTGACTAACAAGACAAATAACATTACTTTTAAGATAATTCTTTCTTTCTATTTAATGTAATAAATATAACATGTCTACTTTTACAAGTTATACAAGTCTAGTTATATTAGTATCTCTAATTAGTATTATTCACCAATATTCAGTATTGGTGAATAATACTAATTAGAGATGAACCATGCTAATTAGAGATGCAATCATACAAACTTATTAAAACCGAAATATGGCTTGAATATATAATTATGTTCAACCTGTTCGTAGCTCTATAAAATTAAGTGTTATTGAGACTATGAACAAATCTCATGTTGAAATAATTACTTGATGCTATTACTATTACATGTTATTACTAGTCCCAGTACATTTTCATGTCACTAACAAGCCTAGACAAATAACATTGTTTTCATGATAAAATCAAAATTCAAATTCTAAATAGTTTATTTCATTAAACAAGCCTACATTTGATCAACTTTAGGTTACAAATAACATAAATGTATTTTCAATAATGTACGCTAAGCGTACACATTTCGCTTAGCGTCATCTTCTTAGCATTCTTTAACTTAATCTTCATAGCATTTTCTCTGCTTCTAGAATTCCATTAATATGGTTCTATATCCATAAGGATGCGATGGAGTTCCTTCTTTAGATTCTTCATAGGAAATGTCTTTACATGTATGTAATGGTAACGAGCTAAAAAGTTCCATATTACTATACGGCGGTATCTTTTCTGTCAGCGTTAGTATGTGTTTGGGTTTCCTAAAGTTCTCGATATTATTATGTTTCTTTGACATTCTTCAACTTAAACTCTTGAAATAGATTTTTGTCCTTTACTAAGAATATTATCGACGTATGTGCCAGATTCTCGCTGTTCTAAATTTCCCTCTGCATGTTTTTCGATAATTTTAATTATATATGATTCTTATAGTTTCTTTTTGAATCTTAATTACAGTATAATCTTGATAATCCGACACATATGGGACCAGACAACTGCCGGTTTATAAGGAAGGGTGGTGGGAGGGAGGAGCGCGAACGGTCTCCAGACCGCCCGATTTTTGGACTTCTCGTCCGATTAACCAACAGCCGAATTACCGAGATTATACTCTACATCATTTGTTAGTATTCCTCTCCCCCAGAAAATTATACCGAAACGTTGGTGACTGTGAAAGTTGGCGTAACATACCGTTTCCTTGTTCAGGGGGAAGCAAGGAAGGAGCCTCCACGCAGCAATTGGTTTAATTTCAAATTACCAAACAGATCTGTGGATGCATTGTGCCGCTCCCTGGAAATAAGAGACGGCTAATCCTTCCACCAGCTAATCATCACCACTGTCATTAAAACGGCAAAAAAACAACGCAAAACCACAAAAGACTCTCCTTTGACTATAATCAGCATTAATATCGAGGGAGTCACGAAAAACAAGCAGGTCATACTCTCCCAGTTATGTCAAACTACAAATTGCGTCATACTGTGTATTCAGGAAACACATAGAGATGAAAATTCGAGTAGACCGGCCGTTACTGGAATGAACCTAAGCATTGAAACCCCTCATAATAAATATGGAAGTGCAATTTTCACTAAGCCTTCCCTTGCTATTTCTTCGGTAGCAAAAAAATAACCAGGACGACATTGAAACTCCCACGGTAGAAATTGGAAAACTTGCAGTAACCTCGGTATACAAACCACCAGGGAAAGACTACAGTTTTTTCAATACAAACAACTTCTAGACACAAAACACAAAATTCGTTACATAAACTAAACACAAAATAAACGATTTTAACAGTCACCATACAGTCAACATACGATAGATGGTATCACCGGCGCGTATCGAGGTCATGTTTGGTTAGTGTCATCTCTTGAATGAACGCATACCAAGTTTCAGCCATATTGGTTTATTTATTTGTGCGTGGCATTCGTGTAAATCAAGGAAGTCGAATTATTTTTAAGAAATGGACGAAAAAGAATTTTGTGTGGTAATTAAACATTACTTTATGAAAGGCAAAACGCCTCAGGAGACTAAAGAGAAGCTTGAAAAGCATTATGGTGGCTCTTCACCTTCGATTAGAACCGTTTATAAGTGGTTTCAAAACATTCGGTCTGGCCATATGGGCACAAGTGACGGAAGGGATAAACAAGCTGGAACATCGTTGGACGAAGTGTATAAACCTTAATTTACCCCAAATATGTTAGTAGTTTTTATTTTTGCACGGACTTTTCAAACGCCCCTCGTATTACGTGGGGATATGACCACAACGACACAAATGGAGACCTTGTAGAACAATGGGCTGAGTCAAACGGTCTATCACTGATTCATGACCGCAAACCCCAAACGAGGCTACAACCCGGACCTTTGTTTTACATCTGGTAACATTGAGAAACAGTGTACAAAGGTTGTCTACAACCCTATACCAAAGACTCAAAACCGCCCAATTGGTATAAACTTTTACAACACTATAAAGCACAAAGAATCCCATTTAGAAGACGTTTTAACTGTAAAAAGACAAATTGGCATGGTTTTACAAAAACCCTCGACAATGAAATCCATACAATCGAATCAATCCCAAATAACTACGAAGTTTTTATGGACTTGGTCTAGCGCATATCTAAAGAACACATCCCAAGAGGTTGTAGACAGCAGCACATACCCGGAGTATCAAACGACACTAAAAGCCTAATGGAAAGATATAACAACTTATATGGAAAAGACCCTTTTAATGACGATATCATCAAATGCGCTCAGCACTGCTAACCGAACTGAGCAAAGCAAGACAAACAAAGTGGCTGGAAACTTTGGAGAAAATTGACATGACACATAGTAGTAAGATGGACTGGAACACAATCAAGGAACTAAGCGGCGACCCCATAGCACCGAAACAAACAACTAATGTTACACAAAATCAAGTAGCCCAACAGCTACCACTAAATGGGAAAACACAACAAAAAACAAGTAAAGAGAACCTAATCAGAGACACTGGAAACGAAACTAACCTGCTGGGCGAGGGTTTTTGCTATAAAAGAACTTAGCCAAGCAATAAACACCATGAAAAACGGAAAGTCTCCAGAGGTAGACGGCATGTTTACGAAACAGGTCAAACATTTCGGAGGGAAAACTAAAACCTGGCTACTGGCCCTTCGTTTGAAATCAAAACAAAAAATTCAAAACAACTCAATTAAAACAACTGTTTGGTAGACGGCATGTTTACGAAACAGGTCAAACATTTCGGAGGGAAAACTAAAACCTGGCTACTGGCCCTTCGTTTGAAATCAAAACAAAAAATTCAAAACAACTCAATTAAAACAACTGTTTGAAATCCTATGCAATACCCAAATTGTGGCGAAGAGCAAAGGTAATTGCCATACCCAAACCTACCAAACAGCTACCGCCTCATATCACTGCTATGCCATCTCTTTAAACTCTACGAACGGCGAATCCTCCAGAAACACATAGACCCTCTGTTAATACCCCAACAGGCAGACCTGGAAAATTATGTATTGGTCAGGTACTAAATCTCACAGAACGCATATAGAAGAATGGGTATAGCGCACGTAGAAAAATTTAAGCAAACCTTCGACGATCGCCATGTCCTTCAAGGAAATCTATCATCATATGATGGGATCCCCCATCAAGAAAAAATTTTCTTCCATGTGCCACCATGGAACCGCCCGACAACTGCCCTATGAACGAAAGCTCCTATGCAGGGTCAAATTTGGACTGGAAGACATGGAGAACGCTAAACAGAATACGAACCGGCATGGCACCCGTAGAAACAAACAAACTAAAGTGGAAAATTGAGGAAGACCAACAATGCCTCTGTGAATGTGGGATGATACAAAACATGGGTCATCTGCTGGGATGCCCATATTGCCCTGCAACGTGCTCCATCGATGAGATGTGGATTGTAAATAAAAATGCCATAGACGTAGCCCGTTACTCTGCAGAAAAACTTTGAATGGAATGATTTTGGACCCGAAAAAGTAAAAAGTAAGTCCTTGTTTAGGAATTGTTTCAGGATCCTCTTGCATATACAGTTTTATTTAGTTTTTTTAATTAGCTGAGCTGCATGCGTATATTTCTATTAAAATAAAGTGTGTGTATGTATATCTTTCCCTTTAAATAAGTGAATAGCCAACTGCAGACGGGTTTCTAGATTTATCTCTCATCAGTGCAGCTCTGCTGTTTGAATTACAAATTGGAATACACTTACATGAACCCACACCTCCTACATAACTGGCGAGGTTAGGTTTTAATTTGACATTAGTGGAGAAAGACCTGAACTTAGTTTAGATTAAATCTGTCTAAATAATAAATGTCTAAATATAATGTCTAAATAATAATTAATTAAGGTCTCCACTAATGTCTTTCACTCATGTCTTTCGCCACTTTCGCCACTAATGTCATTCGCCACTAATGTCAAATTAAAACTTTACCTCGCCAGTAATGCACAAGGTGTTCATGAAAGTGTATTTCTATGTGCAATTGAAACAGCAAAGCTGCACTGATAAATCTCGATACACGTCTGCAGATGGCTATTCACTTATTTAAATAGAAAAAGAAAATCTTAAAAACCGATATTTGTATAAGCTTGTTAGTGACATTAAAATGTACTGTGACTAGTAATAACATGCAAATGTATGTTGTATACTTTAATATCCTGTGCGTATTACCCAGGCAGTAGTTGTTTCAATCTGAGATTTGTTCATAGTGTTAATAAGACTTAATATTATAGAGCTATGAATAAATTTAATATTTTTATATATTCAAGCTATATTTCGTCTTTAATAAGTTTGTATCATTCTATCTATAATTAGTATGGTTTCACCAATATTCAGATATAACTGGATTATTTCAGTAATAAGTGTAGACAGCTGATATTTAGTACATTAATGCTTGAAAAATTTTTACGTTATTAGACAGACAAATCTATGGAACCAAGTAGACATAACTAGATTGACAAAACTATGGTAGACATGGCTTGATGGACAAAATTATGGTATTCGTTAGACATCACTAGATAGATAAAGAGTAATCCAAAATAAAGAGTTACAACTAGACTTCATACATGTAGATAGACAATATTTATTAAATGAAAGCTTGAAAAATCTTACCACAAAGACAAAATTACACGAACAAAGTTAAAAATTGCGTTGTTGGGACAGATAAATAAGATAAACTAACAATAAGTTTGAATAAATTCGAATTGTATGTTCTTCCAAATTTTAATTATTTATTATAATTATTATTGGTATACGATGTTAAAACTATTTTTCTATATTATTTTTAAAATGTAGACATTATACTAATAATTATGTTTATATTATATAGTAATAATTATTAACGAAAAGGAAAAACAAAATATTACTTTCCCAACATATTTTTATTTCGACACATTACAAGAATTATATCAGGTACATAAAATAACTGCCTTCCGAAAATAAAATAAAAATCGTTAAACAAACACAAAAACATGTTTTCCTACTTTGAATTATTTAAATCGAAGCTAAATAAATATTAATTAGCTGCTTAGAATTTACTAAAGACTAGCTCTACAATAATATATACAATTATAATTCTAGGTAAGCTTCGTTCGTTTGTTTATATTCTCTTCGTTTCCAATATTAATTTAGTAGAAAACCTAAACGATGCTTTTTGCATACGCATTAAAAATTTAAATCTAAACAGGAAAGAGTCGCCGACTGTATAATAACATGCAAACTCGACTTAATATTCACCTGTGGATTTTATAGAGGATGTGATATGTGAACTCTTTTGCATGCAAAAACAACATAGAAACAGCTTTGCCTATTACAGATATTGAAATTTAAATAAAAAATATTACACTTTAACATAAAATATGGATAATTAAATAAACTTCAAAAAATATTTTTTAAATTAGTATTAAAGTACTCAACTTATTTATGCTAAACTAAAACTAAATGCTAATGTAGTATCACACGCTTAAATAAATAAAGTAAGCTAAAATGTCAGTAAGAAAAAAATAATATAAAGTTTTTTTTTTGTTCGGTGCATAACTAAATTTGTTTGTACAATAACTTAAAGTTAGATAATAATACATGCGTAGACATAGTTTTAAAAAATCTTGGTTTGATTCAGACAAAAAAATGTCTTTACTGCTCTGAGTAGAAGACGTTTTTTTTTAAATATATAAATTATATTAGTTTGAATACTTATTAGCTTTAAGGTAAATTAAAACTTTTTACGTGAAGCAAAAAATTAAAAGATTGTTGCGGTTATAAATTTTAACTATATATATTTGAATTGATATATACCATATGCCTGTTATTTTTTTAGTTAATTAAAAATTAATTACGTATGTTTTTATAATACCTTGTAATTAAGCCGCACAATCCTCAGGACTAGTCAGTAAAGTTAAATTTGAATTCTATACTAAAAGATTTATAAAACCAAACTATTCATTAACATACAAATTCTTAATATCAACAATTTGCAATAGAGCTATGACACTTTCATCGGTGATTTGTCGTAAAGGAGGTTCGAATCGTTTCGCTAACGGAGTGTTTTCCAAATTGATAATCCTAGGTATTTTAATAAACATGGATTCAGATAGCTTGTGGACACCTGTATTTGTTAGGGAAAGATAGTGCAGTTTCCTCAAGCTCTTGAAACTGATTGGAGCTAACGCTGTCAACTCGTTATCAGTTAAGACCAAACGTTTCAAATTTGGTACACCCAGAAATGTTAGGCCGTAAATTTCCGTTATCTTGTTATTTGATAGCACTAAGGTTTCCACTGAATGCGACACGATGAACGTTTGCAAACGATCGAAAAAGATTTGATTGTTCATTAAAATTAACTTGTCCAAGTAGGTGTTATGCTTGAAAGTGTAAGGATTCAGAGTTGTTAGATTGTTGTCGGAAATATCCAAGATTTTGAGTTGTTTTAAACCTTTGAATGCGCTAACGCTGATATTTCTGATATTGTTCCTTTGAATGTAAATCTTCTTCAATAGCCGATAACCGTTGTTGGCGAAAACTTGATCCGGTAGATAAGAAATTTGATTGTAAGCCAAATTCAAAAACTCCGTAGCTTCATTACTTTTAGGTATTTCCGTAAGATTTTCCGACATCCGAATTAAACTTATTTCACTTGATCTTCCTTCTCTTCGGACAAACGCAGTCTCTTTAGTGTAGACACTGAAAAGTTTTAAAACAATTAAATCTAAATTCGCCACCTGAATTTAATAAATACGTATTATATTTCTTATCTCAATTAACAAGATAACGTTATTAACGTCTTAAAAAAATTTGATATTGGACGAGTGAAAGAGAATTGGATGCGGAAAAATATCTAATGGTGCGTGAATGATAAAATTGTTAATATTTATGTTGCAGCCATAATTTGTTTGACGGCCATAGTAATAAACGTGATAGAAATTAATTTGAAAAAAAATATGTGTTGTCGCATCGCAAAACTAAGATTATATTTACTTATATAATAATAATAAAGTACTCACATCGTACATAGCAACACTATACACATGAATCGTATTGAAATGGAAGCCATTATACTGGCAATGTTATAATTTATTCCACTTAACCGCATGGATTCAACACATCTATGCAAAGAAAACGATTAAGTTATCACTGCTTTACGTCACCCAAGAAGTTAAATAATTAATAGCGGCAAATTTAAAAACACACTCTCAGCACTCCAACTTACACAATTTGAACATTGAAACCTCTCTCACGTAAACACATTTTTCAACTACCATCTCCAAGTCGAAAAAATAATAAACAAATATCTATATATCTGACGTTAGTTCACTAAATATATCTATATCGCATCATCTTCCGCTTCGTAAAACCGTGCGCTCTACACGATTTTTACTTTATTTACTTTTTGCGATCAAAAATCTTCAAGCAGATGTTTCATGTACAATCCCGTCTATTAAAATAAAAACTATTACAGACTACAATTCGTAAATATTTAATATCATTAGATATTTCATTTAAATTACATTTTTTAGCATAAACAATGTTGCAACGTCGAAATTAAAAACTATATTTATTAATTATAAATTAAACTATTAATTTTGTGGAAACTAGACATTGAACACTAATCGTTCGGTATTTATATTTAGATTTAATTTATAAAAAATGTGAATTAATCGACGCAATTTAACATTGATAATAAATTATGTAGCATTTCCTTTTTTGCTAAATATTTGAAAATTAATACTCTTTGAAATACAACTGAGACTAATCAATTATTTTGATTATTTGGCTTTCTTAATGTATGCTTTCTTGACGTAGCTATTACAAATATGTATATGTTCACACGGATATTTCTTATACATTACAGAGAAACTTTAAAAGAAAACTTTTTTGTTTATTACGTCTAAGAATCTCGTTTTCTGTGTTGTCTTTGGTGTTGTTGGTTAGTGTTGTTTGTGTAAACAAATTCAATTTGGATAACAAACATTTTGTCTAATAATATTTCTAGCTATAAAATGACTTGAATACATTTCAATACTGAAATTTTCAACATATACATACATTTTCTACAATTTTCCAAACATAAAAAAAAAATAATAGACCCTAGGCGTAAGTTTCACAAATTGATTTATTTAGAACTTTATCGATTTCGGCTTCTTAGGCCTTCTTCAGAAGATTATGTACAATACAAAGATATTACATATTTATATATACACTTTTTATCATCTGTGAGGGATTTTCACCTAGTGCCTACAGCTGGATCTTTAAATTATAAAATATATATATATATATATATATATATATATATATATATATATATATATATATATATATATCGACAATAAAATATGCAATTAAAACTTGGAATTTCATAAATAAAATTTCTTAAAAAAAATTTATTTGCAATTAATTAATTATCAAAAAAATAATAAATGGTAAAAATTTGTCGTTCTTTATTGGTGCTATTTCAAATATATTTTCAAAAAGATATTTCTTATACATTATTACAGAGAAAGTCTAAAATAAAACATATGTATTTGTTATTTCCAAGTATCTGGGTTTCTGTGCTTGGTGTTGGTTAGTTTTGTTGGTCTAAACTAATTTTATTTGCATAACAAATATTTCCTCCAAAAATATCTCGAGCCTTAAAATATCTTTTATACATTTCATTACTGAAATTTTCAAAATACATACATACATTTTCTACAATTTTACAAACATTTAAACAAATTTTACGACAATAAAATAAGCAATAAAAATGTGTAATTTCGTAAATAAAATTGCATCCTAAAATTTACCAATCATTAATTTTGCGAGATTATCTTGCTAATTGGTCCTTGATTAAAACAAAATGAAAGTAGTACCTAGATTAAATGAAGATCAATTTTATAAAATTTGATAATCGACTTAAGAATTATTTTTGTTTATAAATTCTTCTGTATTATTTACCATCTGTATAACGGCAATAAGTAAATTTGTTGTACATAATATCTTCTACTCTTGTAAGCAGTGTTCCCTCTAATGTTTGTTTGAGCGCGGTCCAAAGTCGAGTGTGAGCAAAAAAATTAAATTGCGCAATTTTTGTATGCTTTTATTTATTGTAACCATAATTTTAAATAGCAAAGTAATAGTTTTGAATATTTCCAATGAATTTTTTTTTGTCTTCTGTCTCGTTCTAACCTACTGTTTTAAAACTCGGTTTTAATTATTTGCCCATTTGATAAATATAATTTTATTCTCATTAGATCACCTAGGTATTTTAATGGAATTCATGACCGAAAATTTCAGTTCGCAATCCGCACTGGACCCTTGAAAGGTACCCATAATATTTTAAAGAACAGCAAGATTAGAAAATTATTAATGGGTTAGTAAGAAAGTTAACGTATCGTCGAATGTTTTGAACAATCCAAGTCTGCTCTTCTTCAATATTGTAAATTTCATTTCAGAATATTCATCTCATATTTTATCAATGTCAATATTTTAATTTATCATAAATATAGAATATTTTTCTGAAAAATTCATTATGTTCTGTTTTCCGAAATTTTATTTTTTTCCTGAATTTATAAAAATCTCATTATCAAGTGCTTATCATTGATTTTAATCATCATCGGAAAATCGTCTTTTCAATTGCATACAGACACGTTAGACAAATTGCATTATATATATTTGAAGTATCAATATTATTTTGATCTTCCGAAAACAGTTTTTGACATGACTGCAAAGGATTTCGTCTCCCGGGTATTGAAATTTTGCACTGATGTGATGTGATCAATAATAGTTTAAGAAAACAACTTTTCTGTGGGTATCTGTACAAAGATGAATTTGCTCTAAAGATGCTCTTCTAATATGTCTTTGCTAGCAAAAATTTCTACCTGATATTGAGAATTCGTCAAAATATTTGCACAATATTTACAGATAGGATCATTCCGTTCCATAACTTGACAATAGTCAATTAGAAAACCGTAATTTTTGCACTAACTGTGAAATATCTGGAAAGATAGTTTTCCAGATATTTCGCAGTTAATGAAAAAATTACTATATTGATTACTTTGAATCAGGGGTTCCCAAAGTTTTTCTTAGGCGGGCCAATTTAATACTACCGCATTTTTGGCGGGCCAAATAATGAAAACATTTATTGAGCATGTTTTCATATTTTCGGATAATTCACGCATGATAATCCTATATAAAATCAATTAAAGAATTGTTCCGATAAGAATTCTTAGCATCGATATTTTCCTGTAATTCTATCAATTCAAATTGCATGTCTTCAGAAATGTCACGCGGATTGCAAGAAAACTGAAAATAAAATATAATTGTCCACGTGACTCTTAAAATCATCGAAACGTTTGTCAAAATCTTCTAAAAAACTGTATGATTTTGTAATACTTTTCCGATTGAAGAATAACTGATGCCTCGGTATTTTCCGTTACTAATATTCCACATCTTCCAAAATGAAAAAAGTTTCAAATTTGGAGCTGTAATAAATGAAATTTTCGTGGAATTTACATATCTAAGAAGATCATAAATAAGCTTACCATTACCTTGCAGTTTTAAATTTCATTCGTTCATAACACCAATTACGTCTACTAGAAATGTCAAGTCGCATAACAACTTAATATCTTGTAATGAAGCAACATCGCGATTTTTTTCAGTTAAAAACTCTGTAACTTCTTTTCTTAGACTGAAAAACCTTTTTAATATTCGTCATCTCGAAAGCCATCTAACCTCTGAAAAATATATAACGCCTCCAAATGAATATTTAGACACTTCTAAAAGAGTTTTAAATTGACGGTGATGGATGGTTTTTGATAAAATTAACTATCTAAATAAAATCATTCATGAATTTATTCATTTTCAACACCTGTGCTATAAGATTTTCCTGATGAATAATACAGTGATAATGATGCAGTTTATTGGAATTGTTAGAGTCCTACGACTTGTTTAAAAAAAAATGTATAAAGCCTTGTTTGTGGCCCATCATAGATGGAGCACCACCTTAGTTACTCCTACCAAATTGTCCCAATTAATATTGTTCGAAGTAAACAAAGTAAACAGTAAACGATTTTGAAATTTCTTGTAACTGATGTAAAATATTCTCATCAATATCTTCAATTCTACTAGTAATGGTAATTTTCGAGCAACCAATATCATTGAATAACGACTTTTTATTTCTTTTATAATTTCTTGCGCAAAAACATAGCTAGCCAAAATGGAGGATTCATTTTGTTTGAAAAGATTTTTAAACTCTAATTTCTGACCACTAAAGGACTTTTGTAAGGATTCATATTTTATTTGTCTTACAATTAGATATGACATAGGCCTACATTGCTCAGAGCAATTGGGTAGGCAGGACAAGGTCTGGTGGTACAGTTGTAGTGTGAGGCATAGCGCACATCATTGAAAAAAACGATAAATTCGTTACTGACTCCTTGAAATTGTGTGTTGCATTAGATACGCCAGAAATGATTAACAGTTCTGTATCTATTGAAGACTACTATTCTTCTTCTTCTTTCGAATAGGCCTACTTTGGACCACGCTTGTTCAACTGTTGGGCTTTGACCTTTGCCCAGTATTGTCGCATCTTCTGCCGGTGTAACTACTTTCTCTCTTCTGTCCAGGGGGTACCTTTCCTTCGAGGTTTTTCCTGAAATCCACGGACTTCCTTTAGGATGCGTCTCACAGACTGTCTGTTTTTGAGATCTGTTATTCCCAGTTCTTTAATATCCTTCTCGGTCTCTGTCAACCAAGTGGTACGAAGCTTCTTGTTTTGCCAGAAGGTGAACAGACGGTTGATTAGTCGGTTCGGAGGCAATCTTGCAATGTGGCCATAGAAAGCTACCCTTCTTTTCCTTGCACAGTCAGAGAGCATCTCAATATGTTCGTAGAGCTCAGAGTTATGCCGTCTTCGGAATTTCCCATCTTCCTTTACCGGAACTAGAATCTTCCTGAGGATTCTCCTCTCTCTGATTTCCAATTTCTCTATTAGACCCCTTCGTTTCAAGGAAAGACACTCCATGGCATATAGGGCTTCTGGTCGTAAGACTGATGTGTAGTGCTTAAGTTTCAGGTTGCGTGACAGGCATTTCTTATTGTAAGTGTTTTTAGTCAGCCGATAGGCTAGTTCTAACTTGCTGACTCTCTTGGATAATGATGCTCTTTCTGATAAGTTGGGTTCAATCCATTCGCCGAGATACTTAAATTTCTCAGTCCTCTTGATGTTTCCCTGTTCTAGTAACATCTCTCTGTTTGCTTCTCTAATGTTGGTGAAGAATTCTGTTTTCTCCAGCGACACTTGAAGACCCACTTTGGCAGCCTGTTTTCTGAGACAGTTTACCTGCATTGTTGCCATCTCAAGAGAATCAGCAAACAGTGCCATGTCATCTGAAAAAGCCAGGCAATCTACAACCAGTCCATCGTTCTTACGTCCCAGGTAGATACCACTCTGAGCACCTAAATTTTTTAGTTCCTTGCGCCATTCTCCCATAACCTTTTCAAGGACACAGTTGAAGAGAAGTGGGGAAAGTCCATCTCCTTGTCTCTACTATATTATATTTCTGTACAAATGTGTAATAACTATACTAGACAAACTACGATATTTTTTTAAATTTAAACTAAACAATATTTTATTATTACAAACGCTTTTGGTTAAAGTTCTGTAAGAATTTTTTAAAAATATTAAAATATTTTATTGTATCTTATTGGTAATATTTATTATTTATTTTACTATTTACTTTACTTGTTTAATAAAAATATAATATATCGTATCGAAATCGCGGGCCGAATTCACAGGATTTGCGGGCCGCATATTGGGAACCCCTGCTTTAAATGATATGGCATCATGTGCAGTTTCTTGGGCTAAATCTTCAAATTTTCGCCTTTCATGCTCGATCGGTGAACCATTATGTAAACAGTTCTGAGTAAACTTTCTATGTTTTCTATCTTTCAATGTTTTTGGGGCACGTTTTTTAGTGCGAAAAAATGCCATTTTTTGTTGTATTACCACATAACTTGGGTAATGCACGCAAATATTCACTATCGCTAAGTTACATAAAATTTCGCTCAATTTCCACCAATTGACAACTTACCGCCCTATTTGCAGAATGTACTATTTGTTATGTTCAACATAATTTTTTTAATTTTTTGTTACAATTGACCTGCTGTCACAATGTTCGACTTTCAAAAGACCAACAAATTCAGTTTTGAAATTTACATCGTCACGAAATTTAAAATCTATTTAAAAATTTAAAAACATTTTTTTCCAGGATATTGTGTATACATTCGGTGAATACGAAAGCATAACTTTGACTTCACCAATTTTGTGGCAACTTAATTTTTCCATATGCTTATGGATTTTAGGAACGGAATTCATTGATACGTATTCGTTATTCGTTAATATTATATTTTCGGTTGATACATTAAATTTCTCAAAATCAGCAAAAAGGGAAAAACAAACCCTTTTTGCCACGACGTTCTTTAGGTGTTTCCATTAACATTTTTAAAATAAACATTTTTTCAATATTTGTGGTTTATTAACAGCTTCTCTCTGTTGTTTTTTGAATAATATGTCACATATAATATGTGTTTAAATAATCTAACAATTTCGCCAATTTCGACGAAAAAATCAACGTTTCCTAATTTAAGTACGCGCATCCGCGCAGGAACTACTGCGCATCCGCGCAGCTTACAGGGAACATTGCTTGTAAGTATTTACCCAGTAGTAAATACCTCCTCATCCTTCGGCACTCATATCACCAGATCAAGCGAGAATCTGCGTTTCAATCTACGACTTCCATGTCCAGTGAGAAGTCAGCTTGCTAGAGTGTTCGGGTGTACTTGAGTCTACTTGAGTCTATTTGAGTATGTGCTAGAATGTTCTTCAATCACTTTTTTCCCTGGTTTAATGTTAAGGTCGTGGCTAATGATACTATTTGTTACAAACCATGGTGCATTTACTATCATTCTTAAGGTGAATAGATGAAATCTTTCTAGTATCTGGATATTTGAATTGCACGCTGAAGATATTTTAGTTGCACGCTGAACCCCATAGCTGACTAAAATAGCTCCATACTGGTTTCAGAACAAAGTTATATAGTCGAAGCTTGTTTTCCAATGAGAGTTTTGATTTTGGTCCGAGAAGACAATACATTGTCTTTAGTTTAAGATTAAGTTTTTTTCTTTTTGTCCATATGTGCTTTCGCCATGTGAATTTTTTTATCAAGGTGCATACCTAGATATTTCGCTGAGTCTGATTGAGGTTCGGCCATTCAATTTTACTGGTGAACAGGTTTTCTTTCTGAGGGAAAAAGTGACGTGCACCGATTTTAAGTCATTTTCTTGGATTTTCCTCCTTTTTAGCCAGTTTTCTAGTGCATTAAATATAGTTTGATTTATTTTGCTGCCAGGACTGGATCTGAATGGGATGCCATTATCGCTGTGTCATCTACGTATCTTGCTGTTAAAGTGTGTGCTGGAGTCGGCAGATCTACGGTGTATAGAAGGTAGTACTGGTACAAGTACACTTACCTGTAGTACCTCGGCTTGAAATATTTTTAGATCGCTTATCTCGTCCTTGTTTTTGACTGCAAAATATCGATCCCGTGAGTATGATTTAAGTATTCCATACAAATGATGCGGAAGTTGCTGTCTGATCTTGTATAACAGTTCAGTATGTGACACCTTGTCAAACGCTTGTGCAATATTGTGTTTAGGTCGACAGATCTATGATGTATAGAAGGTAGAGTACTGTGCCAAGTAAACTTTCCTGTGGTACAACGCCTTGAACTATTTTTAGATCGTTTATCTCGTCCTTGTTTTTGACTGCAAAATATCGGTCACCTTAGTATGATTTATGTATTTCATGCAAGTGATGCGAAAGTTGCTGTCTGATCTTGTATATAACAGTCCAGTATGCCACACCTTGTCAAACGATTGTGAAATATCTAGAAATACTGCTGAGCAGTATCTCTTCGTTTCAAAGTCTTCATTAATCTTTCTAACGATTCTATAGATTTGCTCTACGGTTCCATGTTGTTGCCTGAATCCGAATTGATGTAAGATTAGATTTTTATCCAGTAGAATTGGGGTTAGTCCTTTTAGTAAAAGTTTCTCGAATATTTTTGAGAAAGTGAGCAGCAGACTTACAGGCCTGTAAAAGGTACAAAATAATCCAAAAACTACTTTTGCATCTTTTCCTCGTTTTGTTATTGGAATTATTTAGGCTAGTTTTCACTGCTAGTTTTGCCGCAGGAGATCAACACTCAAACGTAGAACAATACCATGTAGGGGAAAGTGGTACAAAATGATCTCTCTAAGGGAAAACAAATATAAAAAGTACCTATACAGTGACTTTTATGAAATTTATAAGTTTTTTGTAAGGTTGGTATATCGGCTTATAATTTAGTAAGAGTAGAATGTAATTTAATTAACACGATCTATATACATATACATTTTTGTCAAAGTATAGTAAATGATCATTTTGTACACCCGGATGTCTAAGATGATCCCTGGGGTTGGGGTAATATGATCCCTGGGATCATAGAACCTCTCAGTTAAAGGTAGGTAAAATTAAAAATAAAATTCCAAGTAAATGTAGTAGTGTAGTGGACAACATACCCGCCTGACCAGCGGGAGACCGGGGTTTGATTCCCCGCCGAGGTAGAGGCATTTTCAACCAGGGCGGCACTAACCGTCCGGGCTACCTACCCTGGAGGAATGCAAAATATGCTACATCGGGGTGGCGCATGCTAAAAGTCAAGTGGAGAAGAGGGTTTAGTGAGGGATTCCCACATACCACAATAAAAAAATAGTTTTATACGGCATGCCACGTTTCACAACATTGACAAGGGAGATTTCGCTCCAATTTTGGTGCATTGTTTATAAAAGATAATTGGAATATAAATTATGAATATGAATGCTGCGACAATTAGGGACTGTGTATAGATCCAGAGTCGATAATTATGGAAGAAGAACCAATAAACATTGCATTGTGGGTCCTCTTACCAGAGGATCGTTTTACCCCAAATGCATAACTCTAAAAAACATCAAATTATAACCTTATGATATTCATTTACAACAATCAACCATTGCTGATTATATTGTTAAATAACATTGGAAACTAACGCAAGGACTAATATTACATTATAATTACTTAAACTTAAACAACATCATATTGAATTAATGCTTAGCTTACATCAAACAACACAACCTTGACGCTTTGTCGGAATGCTAAAACCGTTGTGACGAAGAAAAAACTAAATAGTGCTACAAAATTCGGTAAAATAGTTGATAATCGTTTTACCCCGAGGGATCGTTTTGTACCACTTTCCCCTAGTGACGAATCGTATTATTTCTTCTGGTAGCTCACGCACTATCCTTCCATAGATCAGATTGTATCCAGGTGATTTTTTATATTAATTTGTTTAATCAGTGAAGATACTTCTTTGAATGTGATTTTTTTTATTGGAAAGTCTATATGTTATGAGCCTTCTAGTAGTTTGTTTATGTCGTTATCTTCTTGTGTGGGAAGTACTGTAGGATTTGGCTGAAAAACTTTCTGCAGATGTGCAGCGAAGACTTTAAGCTTTATTATCCCATTTACCGTTTTTTTTTCTAATTTCTGGCATTTGCTGTATTGGGCCTTTAATTTTTCTCATTGCTTTCCATAGTTATCTTTCCATTACTTCAGTTGGTGTTAGGCTCTCTAACTGTTCTTGTTTTGTACGATTTTTTCTTCATCTAGTAGTTTCTTAAGATCCATAGCGGCTTTATTAAATTTTGATTTGTCTTAAAGCGATCTTGTCTTTAGCCACTCTTTTCGTAACCGGCGTTTTTCTTCAATATTTATTTTAACATTCCTAGAGCAGCATGGAGTTATTTCAAATGTATCTTCTCTTGGTGTCTAACATTTTTTGAACGCATGCTATTTTTTCTGGGTTTGTTTGTCTGGACTTCAATTCAGGAGAAAAAATCAGGAGTTTCAAAAATTCAGACTGGGACAAATCTTAAAGAATTAACATAGATATTTTAGATTTTCATATATATATATATATATATATATATATATATATATATATATATATATATATATATATACGGCGAATTAATGTGTATTCGTGAAAATGGACAACACATTCAACATCTGTTGTAATGTTTGTTCTTCTTTCTTAATTTTATAATTCACAACACTATAAAATAATTTAATGTTAAATTTATGAGAAGGCGTTTTATTTATAACTAATGAAATTGTTGAACTTAACACTAAAAACAATGCGACATAACCTCAAGACTACTGACAGCTACTTGAAAATCACATATGATAATTTGTTTAATTTTATGTGTCTGAAATAAGAAATGACCTACTTCTTCAAATTCATGACAAGAGTAGGTTCCAAGACTTTTGGGACGTTTTATTTTGTCTGTTATTATTATTATTATTAATGTACCCGCAAACGGGACACACTTATCCCCGTCAACCATCACACGAAATAGAATCATAGTGATTATTAATATACTTAGTTTTGAAATGTACTTAGTTTTATTAATATACTAAGTTTTTAACCCAAATCAGTTTAATCAATTTGGATTTAGTTCCATTTTTATAGCCTCACACCAAAATGAATTTAATACTTAATAGATTAAATGGCAATTAATTGAATAAAATTCGATTGAAGGAAATTCTAAATTTTGATTTATTGCTTCTGTTAACATGGAAATGTAACAAAAGGCTACCGACCTCGACCTCTTTCTGCCATCGCTACTTATATTGAATATAGATGTGGAAATAAGACGAGATAGATTTATGTTTTATTTTGCGTATATTCAATATTTTATTTTTGAGTTGTTCTAGCAGGGGTGGCTATCGGGCCACATTATGGATGAAAATTTGATCGCGGACCGCATTATTATTTTCTATTTTAATAGTTATTTGTACCACGACCGCACGACATTATATTATTAGGTTTTCTCATAATGAACAATTTAATGGCGCAAGGAACTGAACAATTTGGGTGCTCAGAGTAGTATCTACCTGGGACGTAAGGACGATGGACTGGTTGTAGATTGCCTGGCCTTGGCAGATGACATGGCATTGTTTGCTGATTCTTTTGAGATGGCAACAATGCAGGGAAACTGCCTCGAAAAACAGGCTGCCAAAGTGGGTCTCCAAGTGTCGCTGGAGAACAGAACAGAACAGAATTCTTCACCAACATCAGAGAAGCAAACAGAGAGATGTTACTAGAACAGGGAAACATCAAAAGGACTGAGAAATTTAAGTATCTTGGCGAATGGATTGAACCCAACTTATCAGAAAAAGCATCATTATCCAAGAGAGTCAACAAATTAGAACTAGCCTAACGACTGACTAAGAACACTTAAAATAAGAAATGCCTGTTACGCAACCTGAAACTTAAGCACTACACATCAGTCTTACGACCAGAAGCCCTGTATGCCATGGAATGTCTTTCCTTGAACCGAAGAGCTCTAGTAGAGAAATTGGAAATCAGAGAGAGAATAAGAGAATCCTCAGGAAGATCCTAGGCCCGGTAAAGGAAGATGGGGAATTCGGAATCCGGCATAACTCTGAGCTCTACGAACATATTGAGATGCTCTCTGACTGTGCAAGGAAAAGAACGGTAGCTTAGCTTTTTATGGCCATGTTGCAAGATTGCCTCCAAACTGACTAACAAACCGTCTGTTCACTTTCTGGCAAAACAAGAAGCTTGGTACCACTTGGTTGACCAAAACCGAGAAGGATATAAAATAACTGGGAATAACAGATCTCAAAAACAGACAGTCTGTGAGACGCACCCTGAAGGAAGTCCGTGGATTTTAGGAAAAACCTAGAAGGAAAGGTACCCCCTGGACAGAAGAGAGAAAGGAGTTACACCGGCAGAAGATGCGACAATACTGGGCAAAGGTCAAAGCCCAACAGTTGAACAAGCGTGGTCCAAAGTAGGCCTATTCGAAAGAGGAAGAAGAATATACTGCTTTTTAAACAAAATATTTTTACAGAATAGTCATAAATGCAGTGGTATAGTGACATGTAGATAATAAAGTAAACATCAGGCTTGATAAACATAGCAATCTTGTATTAGGCATGCTTTCGGGATTGCTTTGTTTATGTTGGAATACGAATTTAGATCATTCATAATTGGTACTAGGTATGGATAGATACCTTTGTAATTGCTTTCTCAGTGAAGTAACATTTTGGTGGGACACAATCACAAAACCAACTCATTTTGTTTGTTTTTTAAATTACAATAATTTATAAAATGCTTCACTGACTGCATAAAATCTGCACGCGGGCCGCATGTGGCCCACGGGTCGCAATTTGCTTAAACCTGTTCTAGAGTATCTATAAAAATTAAATTTGAGAGGTATGCTTGCTCAATTAAGTTTTCACTTATTACCGTAAATGTTTGGGATTTACATTATGATTTTGTCGGAATTTTTTATCCTACTATTTGTAATATTTTATCTTATTTAATTTTCCATAATTTATTACAAAATATCGTTACAGTTCTGTTAACGTCTGTATATACTTCCCTATTTAGATTTAAGATTTAATCTAATTTAACATTCTTATCAATGATGATACTGAAAACAATTTTGATATTTAAGCACCGTTGCTCATAATAATAATAAAACTTAATGTAACTAAAGGCTACCAACCTCGAGATCTTTCTGCCATCGTTGCTTTAATTTAATATAATATCTAACAATCGGACTATATTCGGAGATATATTTTAGTTTTATTTTAAAAATATTAAATATTTTATTTATTATTTATATAAGGTTCATGAGATAATAAGTTATTCCCCATACCTCATGAACCTTATTAATCATAATTATATTAATTATAAATAAATAATTATAATTTTGGGAAATGGATATGATGATTAATTTTATTTATTTCTCGTGATTTTCTTTAAATATTTACAATTGAGAATAAACTTTGTTTTAATTGTTATTTGTTCCTTGAAATAGGCAATAAAAATGATTTTTTACGTTCTTCTAAATAGGCTAAATAGTGCATAGAGTGTATTGCATAATACAAGGGGTGTATGTTTTGGGGTTAGCGAGTCCCACGGGCTTGGAGACACCGGGCCTGCAGCTGGGTCGCAAGTGTTCAATGAATGGACCCATTCTAAGCCCATCTGGCCATGGCCCATGATCTAAACACTGCCAAATATGAATGATAAAGACCGCCGTGATTACCCAAAGAAAAACTACCTAAAAAATATATCTTTATTATTTTAACACCGGAACAAGACACGGAGTTTAAACACGAATTCATTAAAAGTAATTTCTATATGTAAATATTTAACTGTTTTGAGTGAACGCACTATTCCTGAGATAAAAGCGTGACACATTTTTATTGTTCTATCCAGATTCTTTCCTCCCAACATTTTTAATTGACTGATAGAGTCTCCGTTTGGGACACGCGGTGTCGTTTTGTTCCGCATTCAATGGAGCGGCGTCGCGACGGACGTTCCATTTCATTAAGTGCTGTAATCCGGAGGGCGGACGCCAAAGCTTTGTTAAGCTCCCAGATAAATCCTGGTTTAATGAACAGCACACGTGGCTAGTTGCACATTTTCCAATACTTTATATGATACTCGATTTCTATCTATTATATTCAAGAGTTAAGAGACAACATACATACAGATATATATATATATATATATATATATATATATATATATATATATATATATATAAATATTTAGTTTTGACGGTATAGTCTTTATCGGTATAGTTTATCAGACGGTATGATTTTCTTCATTTTATCCATAAAGTCTATCTTCTCTTTATTATGTAGTTTTGTCAACATTATGTAATCTGTGTGTTCAATCTTATTTTCTATATCTTGCTTATGTAGACTTATTTGACTAATCATATTACTCTACTCTGTTCGGTCTTTGCGGTTTGGTCTTTGTTGTTTGATATTTGCAGATATTCAGCAGTCTTTGCTGTTTCGTATAGACCTTTTCATAGTTGAATTTGTTTTGTGCGCATGTGTCAATTTCCGCCATGTTATACATCAAAAAGTGCCCGAACTTTTTGATGTATAACTAAATATGTGCCCGAAACTTTCATGTTCTCGCCTTTCAAACTTGGCGGATGCGCATGCGCTTAACTAACCGTAAAAAACTCTATTGTCTATATAGGCAGTTTCGTATATCTAGTCTTGTTTTTCTATGACTTGTCTGTTTTGCAAGAATATTAATTGAGGCATTATTATAATCATATCTTCTATATTTTCTTTGTTTAGACTTATTTGACTAATTATATTGCTCTAGTCCTACCTGTATTCTGTAGTTCTATTTATTGTTTGTCTCTTCTTCTCTGTTTCGTCCTTGCTGTTTGGTATTTTCTATACAGTTTCGTATATCTAGCCTTGTCTTTGTAGCCTTATGTATCTTACGTCATCTGCCTGATTTTGTCTGCCTAGTAAGAATATTAATTGAGGAGTTGAAGTGAAAACCGAGTTAAGTGCCAAATCATATATTTTTAGAAAATCGTTTTTTTTTTTGTTAATTATTCATCACCTTCGATCATTAACATCTTCGACCTTTTTTCAACTACTTTCCAGTTCATTTGAACATAGCTCGGCTTTTAGATTACTGGCCTTGGTATTGCCTAACCTAAAAAACCTAATCTCAGATTTCGAAAAAGAATCGAAATGGAGTTTTGGTGCTTAACTCGGTTTTTACTTCAACTCCTACATTAATATTATTGCCAGATAAATAAAAACAGCTAGGGTACACGAGAGAGATTAGGCTCTAGAAAGGCAAGGCTAGATATACAAAATTTACAGATAATTCCGATCAGCAAAGAATAAACTGCAAAGACCAAACTGTAAATATTAAACTTATTAGACTTATGTGACTAATATTTTTGCTTTTGTGTTTCTTAATCAAGTTTGTCTAGTCGTCTTTGCCTGCTCTAAATTCCTGCTTCCTGATATATGGTCTTGTTTTGAAAGTCTTTTGTGACTTTCTCTAATCTTAATCTATTTAGTTTTAACTTTCTAGTTATATGATCATATGATTTGTTGATAATAGTGGACTATTATTTTTCATACTTGTGTTATCTTATACTGTCGTATCAAATGGTGGTCTTTGACAAAATAATTTCTTAAAATTTCACAAGCATTCTCAAAAATCTGAAAGAAAACTACAAAATTAGGAATTAAACCAATGACGCGTTTTCCAAAAAAAGAAGTTTAAAAACGGTTGTCTTCATTTGAGATTTTTGGCAATATTTTGGAAACCTGCGTACCGCTTTTGTCCCAACTAGCTTAGGTATTCTCAATAGTCCAGTCGAAGTCTGTGAAAATTTTGGAAATAATCCAGTACTGTGTCTTCAAAAATTATATATTTTGTAACTAGGGCGGAAACTTGTCAATTTTACGCGAGATCGAAATTGCGAGCACGAGCGAAGCACATTCGCTCGAGAGGGCAATTGACAATACCGCCCGTATTACAAACAATATTTTTTAGTACTCATGCGAGGGGATGTATCTTACAAGTTTGGGATCCAGGAGCCATCCATAAAAATGGAATCAAAAACAAAGAATTTGCTCTTTCAATTGTCTCCGGTGGTGTGGATTCGTCATAAGAATTCTCCCTCAGTCTGCTGTATCACCATAGAATTTACACTCATTTTAAAACGTTTTTTTAAATTTTTATTACTATCTTGTAATGAAAAAAATTTCTGACGTCACGTCACATTTTTAATATCGAGATCTTGATTGTGTTCATTTTATTTTTATTTATTTGTTTTTTTAATGTAACCTAGCGATATTGAATATTTGCGTGCATTACCAGTGTGTGGCATTTCTCGCATTAAAAAACGTGCATCAGGAAGTACTTCGCACGCATGAGTAATGAGTAGCACGCATGAGTAAAATATAAATTATTATTTTGTGTAGCCACCGTAACAATTTGATCCGTTTGCAATGATTTCAAAGTATTCAAAAAATCAAATTTTGTTCTTCCTTTCAGATTTTTGGCAACTAGTACTACTTTGAAAACCAGGCCTTCCATTCCTTGCAAAATTTGCAAAAAAAATCGCAAAAAATAATCAAAAAGTTTTGTGCAAAATGTACGTTTTAAACAAAACACAAATTTTGAACGCCAAACGTTGTTCTTTGATATATTTTGCAATAATTCAACAACCATCGTATCGTTTTCGTCCAAGATTTAAAAAAAAAAATTTAATAGTCACAAAACAGGGAAGCGTTTTCCAAGACCGTGATGATGAAACGTGTCGATCGAATCTTGTATATTAACACATTGCAGTGCGTTAACGTATTAATACGTTTTTTTATTTAAAAATTTGAAGCCGACGACCTAGTGATACGTTGACGTAGGAGTACGTTTTTTTAAAACCATTCCCGGAAGAAAAATTCTGAAGGACTTTCGTTTCCAGTTCCTTCCTCGAATGAAATTTGAAATTCATTTCAATGAAATGGAAAATCAAATGGAAAATCAGTTTGGTTTCCTGGGTTGTTGAGAAGCTTTCTTTAGAAAAGTTTTGAACTTTTCTTTAGTTTTGCCGAAAATTTTGAGCTTTCCTTCGATTTTTGTGAATACTTTTATTTGGGCTGTGATCACAACATGAGGAATTGAAGACATTTGGAGATTTTTGGAAAAATCTACTTACTTACAGTTTGGATCATACCATGAGGAACATTGGAACAGATTATTGGAAAATTTGAAATTTTGCCTTGATTTTGGACCAAACTATGGAAAGTAATGTTTTTACTAGATTTTCAGAAATATCTTTAAATGGATTATGGACAACACCTACGGAAACCGAAAAAATCTTTGGAACAGTTTCGTTGGATACTGAAGAAATTGTCGGAAAATTCTTAATTTCTTTTTGGTATAACTACAGCAAGTATCCGCAAGGTTCGTTCCAAGATCCTATATGTTGGAACGAACCTTGCGGAACTTTCCGAAAAATTTCGCTTTTTCCCATGCGTTTTGTACGGCAAATCGGGAATGTAGCAAGAAAATGTGTTTGGTAACTGTTGGTGATAAGATTTATATCATGACCAGGGGAACAATAAATTTTTCGAAAAGACCCGAGAAAAATTTGCAGCAACAGTATTTAGAACCGGATTTTCCTTTTTTAAGTCCCTTTATATATTTCTTATTTTGTATTTTCCACTATAATAACCGTTAAAAATCAACTTTTATTTATTCATAAAAATAGGGGCAAGCTTTTGACGATGTTCATCTTTGTAATCTGCCGTCTGTATAATGTTCATAATTTTTTTATTACTCATACTTTAAAAGTACTATCTTCGCGCACGTTTTTTAGTAGAAATGCCACTTTTCGTTGTATTATCACATAACTTGTGTAACGCACGCAAATATTCATTCAAAATTTTAAAACAATTTAATCAATTTTTTGTTGTAGCATATTAAAAAAAACTATTAAATATATAAAATAAACACTATCAAGACCTCTATATTAAAAAAGTGACGTGAAAGTGACAGATTTTTGTTTTCATTACAAAATAAAAATTAAAATTAAAGAAAACGTTTTAAAATGAGTGTAAATTTTATGGTGATACCGGAGACTGAGGTTCTTATGACGAATTCACACCACCGGAGACAACTGAAATAGCAAATTCTTCATTTTTGATTCTATTTTTTTTGGATGGCACCTGGATCCCAAACTTGTAAGGTACATCCCCTCGTATGAATAATAACTCTCTCGATCGAATGTGCAATACCAATATCGTCCAATACATACTGTCAGTACACTTCGTTCGTGCGCCCAATTTCGATCTCGTGTCCAATTGACAACCTACCGCCCTAGTTGCAAAATATACTATTGCATGATTAAAAAAAAACATTTTCTGAAAAATAACAGTTTTTGGCGTATTCTGACAGCCAGCTCAGTCTGTACAAAAATTATGCAAACAATTCAAAATATCACATTACTAAAAATCAATTGCAATACTTTGAATAATTGATTATGGAGTTACTTGTTGAAAATTCATATCAATATTAAAGATAAAAACATAAACTCTTTTAAAGTTACAAGCTTCTTTAGGTAAATGATATACCAATCATATACAAATTGTCAAAAACAAAATTAATAATAAATAAATAAACAACGTATTAACGTATTTTATTATAAACATTATTTTGTCATACAAAATTAAGCATATGTTGTATTTATACAATAAATTTGAAACCATTTCCTCTAAAATTTGCAAAAAAATCTCACTAAATATGCTTAACCAAAGGCAGTTAATAATTTGCACATTTTCGGATAAAGAAGACTTTGATCACCAAACGTTCTTCTTTGATATTTCTTATAATATTTAAATTACAATAATTAAAAAAACAAACAGCGTATGCGCTTCGTCCAAGATTGACAAAAACAATCTTAATAGCTTAGTAAAAGTTTGTGTAAAATTAGAATTAATTAGAAACAATCCTGTGAACCGTTTTGCAAGACGATGATGATCAAATTATGATCGACTCTTAAAATTTTCTTTTTTTTAGGATTCGTTTTTATGGACATCTATAAGGTGTTCAACATCCTATTACGACAAGAGACAACAATTTTCAAGACTGATAAATCTAAATTTAATCTGTTTATAAACAGAAACATTATTTGGTTTTTGTATCTTTTTCGTTTGCAAAATTAATAATTAATTATCAATACAAAATTATCTAAAAAATCCAATGAGTTTTCGAAAAAATAAATTTTGAACACCATTTTAAACAAGTTGATTGCAATCATTTGATAGTCAGCTCAAAGGTTTAGTCCCAAAGTCTGTGCAAAAGTTGTGCAAAAAATTCAATGGCACGTTTTCCAAAAATCGAATCTTGTACTTCCTTTACATTGTTGTTTTTCCTTTCAGATTTTTGGCAATACCTTGAAAATCAGGTTTTTAATGTATGTTCCGTTCGAGATTTGTCAAAACCATCTTAAAAAAATTGGGACACCAAATGTTGAGTTTTGACAGTTTTTGGAATATATTGATAGCCAAATAAAAAGTCTAGCTCCAAAGTCTGTATAATATTTTGAGGCATTGAGTGCAAAAGCGGACTAACCCCAACACATATAAAACTGAGTTATTTGGCATGCAAAATAATTGGATTATAAAGCTTTTTTTTTCTTGGAAACGTTTTTGCATTTGTTCATGTTATGTAGCTTCTGATTCTATGCAAGATGTCTATTATTGGAAACAGAACTAGTTACCCCAATATTTATTGAAAAACATGATTTTGATGTGGATTAGTTTTCAATTTTGAATTGGCTTGTTTTAAATTTTTATGGGATGGTCTATTAACAAATTCATTTAAATGCTAGAGTACGACTTATTAAAACCAAACTTATTACAAAACTTTATTACACATCTTTTTCACTACAAAAATCAAGTACAGGTACCTCATTTACATCATTGTTGGTGGTTGCATGATAAAAAGGTGGAATATATTCCAACAAACTAAGGTCTTTATTTTTAACAGATTTATGCAGCGCCCATTGGGATAAAGTACATCTATTTTTGTATCAGTTTGGAGTGTTTTTTGCCGATATCAACTTTAATAAACAGCACGCACATCAATATTGAATATATGAAATAGATTTTAAACGGCTCTTCTCTCACAAAACGCAACCATTGAATCTTTAACCACTCCACTTTTGATAGGTCCTCAGCAGATTTCGTTATTTGTTATTATCAAATCTAGTGTTTTGCCTTTTGGAAAACTGATTTTACGAATATGTTCGAGATTTATTAACAACTTTGATCATTGTAAATAAAAATGATGAGTGTAAGTCATAATTTCCTGGCTTATAAAACTCGTTAACACTTGTTACTGCAACTGTATGAACCTGTTTTTGGTTTTTTTTAGGTACAAGATTACCCTTCGAATTAACATATTCTTCACAATGTGCATGCTTTTGTTTTCTCTGATTCCGCATCCAAACCTGTTCGTTCCTAACACATTTTTTTCCTTTGCTTCGTATACCACAACTTTCATCTACTTCCAATGAATCAGGATGCGGTATACTTGCAGAAGACCGGCTATTCTCATCGGGTGGCGTGTATTCTGAGTTTGATTCTCGAAAATTGTCTGGCTCCTCATCAGATTGAATTATAACAGAAAAATATTACCCTGCATTTCCTCTCCCACGGTTTTTGATTGTGTTGTCGTAACTTATACACAATATTTTTGTATAATACAAAAATAATGGCTTAATAAACTTACAAAACTTCTACTTATTTTCACAATGGCAAACACATTAACCTATCTTTTTAACTACACATTCCATCATATATTTGTATCTGGACTGAGCAAAAACGGACCAACCAACTTTAGTCCACTATTGCACACAGACAATATAAAAAACATTCAATGCAACAACTTTTTTTATTGTGCCATCTAATTTTGATTTGGAAAATGTGGGTTAATTCACTTTTGCTCGATTCAGAAAGTAAAATAAAGTACATTAATGCCAAAAAACGCAAAATCAGAAAAATTGTGGCTTAGTCCGCTTTTGTGCTCAATGCCTAATTTGTGCCAACAATTCAATGACCCGTTTTCCAAAAATCTAATCTCTTTCTTCTTATTTTGTTGTTCTTCCTTTAAATTTGTTGGCAATACTTTGAAAAATCAATAAATAAGCTTTTGTGTTTCTTAATCAAGTTTGTCTAGTCTTCTTTGCCTGGTCTAAATTCCTGCTTTGTGATATATATGATCTTGTCTTCAAAGTCTAGTATTATTTCTATAGCTGTTTTCAATCATGATTTATCTTTCTAGTCACGTTTGTCATGTTTTATAAGATTTGTTAATTATACTGGATCAGTGGTTTCTAAACTTGTTTTATCTTGTATGAAATGTTCGTATTTGACAGGAACGTTTCTTAAATTTTTAAAAATATTTTCAAAAATATATTGAAAATCTGTGCAAAATTAGTTCAATTTTTCATAAAAATAAGTCACCAAAGATTGTTCTTTCTTTAACATTTTTGGTAATATTTTGAAAACCTGCGTACCGATATTGTCAAAAATTTTCACTGATATTCTTAATTGTCCAGTCAAAGTTTGTGAAAAAATTTAAAATAATCCAATAATGTGTTCTCTAAAAAAAATTTTGAACACTAAACGTTGATAAACGTTAATATTCACAACCATACTTAAGTGTAGCTCCAAAGTCTATGCAATGACAGGTTTTTTTTAATCAAACGCTGTTCATTGACATTTTTTGCAATAATTCAGTAACCAGCGTATTGTTTTTGTCCAAGATTATCAGAAACAATTTTAATAGTATAGTACAAGTTTTTATTTTTGAAACACTCAAATAAAGCGTTTTCCAAGACTATGATGATCAAACTTGTTGATCGAATATTGTCGTATCTTCTTCTTCTTTCGAATAGGCCTACTTTGGACCACGGTTGTTGAACTGTTGGGGTTTGACCTTTGCCCAGTATTGACACATCTTCTGCCGGTGTAACTCCTTTCTCTCTTCTGGCCAGGGGATACCTTTCCTTCGAGGTTTTTCCTGAAATCCACGGACTTCCTTCAGGGTGCGTCTCACAGACTGTCTGTTTTTGAGATCTGTTATTCACAGTTCTTTAATATCCTTCTCGGTCTCTGTCAAACAAGTGGTACGAAGCTTCTTGTTTTGCCAGAAGGTGAACAGACGGTTGGTTAGTCGGTTTGAAGGCAAGCTTGCAACGTGGCCATAAAAAGCTACCATTCTTTTCCTTGCACAGCCAGAGAACATCTCAATATGTTCGTAGAGCTCAGAGTTATGCCGCCTTCGAAATTCCCCTTCTTCCTTTACCGGGCCTAGGATTTGCCTGAGGATTCTCCTCTCTCTGATTTACAATTTCTCTACTAGACCCCTTCGGTTCAATGATAGACACTCCTTGGCATACAGGGCTTCTGGTCGTATTTGTCGTATATTAATATTTTTTTTTTAGTTTAAAAATAAACATTTTAAAAAAATAGCGATTTTTGCGATATTTTGATAGCCAGCCCCAAATTTTGTGCAAAGTTTGTGCAAACAATCCAATCTTGTTCTTCCTTCACTTTGTATTTTTTCCTTTCAGATTTTTGGCAATAATTTGAAAACCAGGGTTTTAAAATCGGTTCCGTCCAAAATTTGCAAATACAACCGCAAAAAAATTTGAACGCAAAATGTTGAGTTTTGACAGTTTTTGCAATATTTTGATAGGCAGCTCAAAAGCCTAGCTCCTAAGTCTGTTCAAATAGTACAACGTTTTTTAATCAAATCTTGTTCTTCTGATTTTGTTGTTCTTTCTCTCGCAATGCTTTGAAAGCCAGGCCTTTCAAAAAATTCTCAATAAATAACCTTAACCAAAGGTGGTGTAACACTTGCACATTTTCGCGTTAAAAGAACAAATTTTTATACCAAACGTTGTTCTTTGACATTTCTTGCAATAATTAATAAACAAAAAAAGGTTGTGTAAAATTTAAAAACAATCCGAAGAACCGTTTGCCAAGATAAAACTATGAACGAATCTTAAAATATTCTTTTTTTTTTGGAAAATTTATTTTTATCATTTAAAATTTATATAAGTAAACAACAATTTTGGGGACTGATACATCCAAACTTAATCTGTTTATAAACAGAAATCAAATTTTGTTTTGTTCTATCTTTTTCGATAGCAAATTTATTATGCAATTCAATGGGTAAAAAACATAATACAAAACTATCTAAATAATCCAATGATATGTTTTCGAAAAAATAAATTTTGAACACCAAACATGTTGATTTTTTATGGTTTTTGCAATATTTTGATAGTCAGCTCAAAGGTTTAGCCCCAACGTCGGTGCAAAAATTGTGCAAGTAATTCAATGGCACGTTTTTTCAAAAATCAAATCTTGTTCTTCCTTTACTTGGTTTTCTTTCTTTCAGATTTTTGGCAATACTTTGAAAACCAGGTTTTTAAATTCAGTTCCGACCAAGATTTGCAAAAACAAAATCAAAAAAATTTGAACATAAAATCTTGAGCTTTGACAGTTTTTGCAATATTTTGATAGCCAGCTCCAAAGTCTGTGCAATATTTGTGCAAATAATTCTATAACACGTTTTTAATCAAATCTCGTTCACTTAATTTGTTGTTCTTCCGTTCAATTTTTTGACAATACTTTGAAAACCAGCTTTCGTTTCCTCTAACCTCCCGTTTCCTCCAAAATTTGCAAACGAATCACAATTAAAAAGCTTAACCAAAGGTGGTGAAAAATTTACGCTTTTTTCTAAAAACAAATTTCGTTCAACAAACGAACCAGCGTATCGTTTCCGTCCAAGCTTTGCAAAAACAATCCTAATACTCTAGTAAAAGTTTGTAGAAACCTTAGAAACAATCCAATGGAACGTTTTCCACGATCATGATGATCAAACTTGTAGATCAACGTTTGATCTTTATTAATAATTTTTGCTTAATTTTTTTCAACGAAAATTCTATTATTTTATGGAAAATTTATAGATATAAACAATAATTTTCGGGACAGATAATTCCAAATTTAATCTGTTTATACGCAGAAATAAAATTTTGTTTCGTATCTTTTTCGATTGCAAATTTATTATGCAATTCATTGCGTGAAAACATAATACAAAATTATCTTACAAAAAATATAAATAAAATAAAATATAAAAAAAAAATAAAACATCTTATCCTCATCATATGTTTATTTGTTAAACGAATTAATTTATTACGGTAAACGAATTACTATTGTTGTTATTACTCTGAGACCTACATTGGTTATAATGGCGATAAGGATTTATTGTCTTAACAGAACGGGGATTTTCCAGGATTGCCTGGTGTTGCAGCTGGGTTGGCGAAAGGAGTTCATTTGGGATTTCACGTCGTGTTTCCCTAATGATTTGGGAACATTTCACAAAACTTATCCAGAAAAACGGAAACGTTTTGAGAATTTGTAATTAATTTCTGTTTACCTCTACATCTGTAACAGAAATGTAAATTGTAAATTGTAATTAGTATTAAAAATTAATACGAGCTTTGGTTTTCTTATGATAATTCGATTGTGCTTGAAAAGACGGTACAATTAAGATTGGATATACCTACAGAAAAGAGACACAATACTATGCAGACTATTCAGACAAGACTGAACTAACAATATTATTAGACTGACTTCTGCATAATATATTTAGTTTCTACTATCATTTTATTTATGTTATTTATTTCTTGACCTAAACCAATCGTGTCGTGTTCCAAAATAAACGATTTCTATTTCTGTTTGATATATTAGTTAACTATATATTGGTCTGCCCTGTTTAGTTTTATCAATCTAATCTTGTCTGACTAGGCTTATCTGTCTAGTTTTATCTGTCTAGTCTTATCTGTCGAGTCTTATCTGTCTAGTCGAAGACAAACCAAACTAGACAGATAAAATTGTTCAACAATTTATTTACTATTTTGTATTGTTACACTTTACTAGTTGGTCTGTGATTATAAAAATCGGTGGAAAAACATTTTCAGTTTAATATTGCTTGGCTGTTGGAGATTACAAACAATGTGTGCCATTGTTTTCCGAAAAACGCGTGAAATTTTTCTGGAAACAGCTGCGATTATCCAGATCCGCGGCACATGCCCGCACGTGTCGGGGTTGTGAACTGCACGCGAGTTCCGTTCACACGCGTCTCCTCCACCCCAATTGCATTCGAACGATTCAATATTATGATTAGTGTTCGTGATTTATATTACGGATTAATACACTATATAATAAGACTTAAAGGATTTCATTTTTTGAAACGTTTATTAACTACTCTAGTAGTTGGTCTAAACACTACCAAGTATCTAATTAAACACTTTAGGCTCAATTAGTAATGGTTTACTAATCTTACTCAATTAGTAAACCATTACTCATTGAGCCTAGAGTATTTAGTTAGATTTGTATGAAACCGTTAGATTGGCAATGGAAGTTTTGTAAGAAAACAAATCGAAATGCCCCAGTTTTTGGTTTAGTATTTTATCAAATAATGTCTCTGCTAATCATGTCTCGAAGAGACTTTTTGCTTTTATCTGCTAAAATTTCTTGTCTGATATGAATAGATATGTCGGCAATTAGACCATAAAATATGTTAGATTTAATTTAAGGTTTAATAAACTTAATCAGTAATCCGTTGATATTTTTATCGTATTTTTAAGAGACTAGGACAAGCCAAATCTAATAAATTTTCCAACTACAATCATAAAGAGTTTATCAATAACATTTTTATGACTGTAATTCCTATATTTTTAAATACGTTACTAATAATTTATGTTGCTCTTGTTTAAACGATTAAATATTTGATTAAAATGCATTTATATTTTGGCATTAATTGTGGATTCGATTGATTAATAATCTAATTATAATGAATATTGTTTTTGTTTCTTTTTGTAGTTTATTGGAAGAATATTTAGCCAAACGGATATATTGTCGGATAGAATTACAACACAAGAAGAAGTGATTAAATTAGGTGATTAATCTGTTACACAACTCTCCAAAAATATTATTTCCTTTTATCTAGGTTTATTTTATGGATTCATCATGCACTCAAATGAAGCAAAAATAAAAAATCCAAATTCCCTCAAAATTCGCTTTTTTAGTGTTACACATTTTGATTTACATTATTTTTTCTCAAAAAATAACTCGAAAACTAGCAGACATTTTGAAAAATATTGCGAATAAACCTTGAAGAGAATTAAATTTTTTAAAGAAAACTTTGTGACTAAGTGATTTTTTGTCTGTCAAGTTGGTAATAATCAACTTTAAAACATAGTCAAATATGGTATATTTTTGTTTTACTTTGTTTTTCTTTGTCTTAAAGATTTTTTTACGAAATTTAGTCAAAAATTAAAACAAAAAATTTGAAAAATGTTTTCAATAAAATTTGTAGAAAATAAAATTTACTATATGACATACTATCTGGTCTAGTGACTTTTTATCTGTCAACTTGGTAATAATTAACCTTGAAATTGTTCACAATGTCAAAACATTTTGTTTCACATATTTCTTGTCCCAGAAATTCACAAATAACACGAAAACTAAGCGAAATTTTGAAAATTATTTCAAATAAAACTCGTAGATAATTAAATTTCCTATAGGAAACCTGTAATTGAATAATTTTTATCGTGTATATTTGGCAATAATCAACCTTAAACAACGACTTCAAAACTTTTGGTTTATATTTATCAAGAAATGTGAAAATAAATTAAAGAAAATTTTTAAAAATGTTTTCAAATAAAACTTGTAGAGAATGACATTTCATATAAGAAATCTTGCGACCTAGTGATTTTCTTCCTGTCAAGTTGTTTTTTTGACAAATGTTGTTTTACATTATTTTGTCTCAAAAATGTGAGAAGAACTCCGAGACTAGTCGAGATTTTGAAAAATGTAACAAATAAACATTGTAGAGAATTAAATTTTCTTTAAGATTTATTTATTTTTATTTATCGTGTAGTACAATAAATAACACATTGTGTATGTACACAACAAAAACCAAAGATTTTCATAGGCTAACATCCAGTAGGCAGATGTACTCGTTCGTTCCGTTGATCGCCATCAGGAAATCGTTGAAGTCGCCTCCGTAGGCCCTATTCTAGCTTTCGGTGATGATGTGGTGAACAGTTTTGTCTGGCCGCTCCGCAGTCACATCTTGCAGATGGTATTTTATCCCACCTGTGGAGAGAGTCTGCACGCCTTCCCTGTCCGGTGCGTATTCTGTTTATAGATGACCATATCTTGCGGGGCTGTTCATAAGCAGATGGCCTTTGGCTTATGTGTGGTAGATTCTGGCATTGGGCTGGACAGGCCATTTTCCCTTTGGTTTACCCAATTCTTTCTCAACGATATAGTTTAGCGTGTAAAGATGTTCTGTAGTACCACGCCCTTTTCTAAATCCGGATTGGACTTCTGGAATCATCTTCATCTCCTCTACTTCTTCTAACAATTTTCCCTCCAGTACTTTAGCGTAGATTTTGTATGCAGTATCCATGAGAGTTATCCCTCTGTAGTTACTTAACTCCTCTGGCACAATAATTTCTTCTCGCAAACTATCCGGAACTTGTTTGCTGCCTTTGAAGAAACAGTTAAGTTCGGCGAGCAGTTTCTCCTTCACTGTATGTGTAGCCAAGCACAACGCTTCGTTTGGTATCGTATCTGGTCCTGGAGCTTTACTTTTTTAACCGCCACCATAACACTTTCCAATTCTTCATTTGTAATTTCGTCTAGGAAATCCTCTCTGTTGGTTTCTGCCGCCCCAAAATTTCTATCCGTTCGCTCGCAGTACTCTGTTAGTTCTTCTGACAATGAATCTGAAGTGATTCATCCAGCTTTCTATCGCGATGGACCTTGGGATTTCTCTCTTTTGTTTACCTGCAGCAATGTATTTCCAGATATCCGATTCTCTGTTCCTTTGGTAGATTTTCCGCATCTGTAGCTTCTCCCATTCCTGTCGCTTTCTCTTCTCCAGATCGTTCATATTTTTAAGCTGATTTTGAAATCTTTCCAGTGTTATTCTTTCTTCCCTCCACGCCCTAAATTCTGCTCTGTTTTTTTTTTCATATCTCTAGTTTCTTTGTCCACCCATGCATTTCCATGACAATTCTGATTGTACGAAACTTTTACAATTTAAGCCTTTCGTACCATTTCCGACAGTTGATCAAACTCCGCAACTTCCACCTTTCCTTCTATATTCGCCAGGTTTTCTTGATATCTTCTGACAGCCTCTTCATGCCATAACACTGTTTGTTTGACGATTTTCTTGTTATTTCGCTGTGTCTCTTTATCTCTTCTAACAAGCTAATTTCTAATGGTAGATGGTCAAGTCTCTCTTCTATTTTAAACGAGTTAATACTCCGTACTGCCGCTTTTCATTAGCGATCCCGTAGCCAATAACCGAACCACCCGTGCCCCCATATACGTTAACTCCCCATTCCAATCACCATTTGTACACCCGTTTAGCATGTACCAGTTATGCCTTTCACACCAATCAATCCATCTTTTACCCTTTTTATTATACGTTTTATCCCTCGAGCGTCTACGTATTTGCACCCCTTCTGCATCTAGAGAGCCCGCTTGTAGTTCTACGATCCGCGCATTCCAGTCTCCAATGATCAGTATTTTCTCCCCAGAATCTCTTGACATCCGTTTCTCAATATGCTTTAGAATCTCCTCCATGCTATCATTGTTTATATTATCACTACTCTCCAGTTATTACCACCCACCTGTATTATTCTTTCTTGGACACCTTCAACATTATCTGGCTCTGCCTTACATTCTATTTCCTTCACAGACTTCACACCGGTAACAATCCCTCCTTTCGCTGTTCCTCTGTTTGAATCTCTCTTGACAAATTGGCATTTCCATACATATTCCGTCGGTAATAATAAGATTCTTATTTCTTCCCAGTCTTTTTCCCTATCCACGTTTCCGTCAGTCCTATGATATGGAACTTCTGAATATACTGCGTAAACTGCGTTTTCTATCCTCTCCCTTTACTTTCTTCTTCAATCCTGACAGGTTCCACGCTAATATGTTAAGTCCCTTAATTCTAATATTTCTCATTTACGTGTCCCTTGCAAGTGTCGTCATCCTATTGTCCTGTCCGGTTCTTGTAGTTTTCTACAAGAAACTAGTTTCTACTTTTTTTTCCTAATATCTTCCCACTCATGTACTTTACCATTTACTGTAATCTTCTTATACCTCTCCATTCATGTTCCCAAAGATCTGTAGGGTCGAAATCGGGTGATCGCAGTTCCCTGGCAGTTTTAATAGGAGGTCTTCTGGAGCGCAGTCTTCTTCTGTCTAGATCGGCTAGGTCACGATGTATGGGCAGTTGTCTTGAATTCTATTGAATTGTCGAACGAGGGCAGATTTGCGTCTGAGGTCTGGCGGCGATATGTGGCTCAGGACAGGCAGCCATGGCGTTGGAGTAGATTTTAGTGTGCCGCTAATGGTCGTCATTGCTATGTTTAGCTGTACATCAACGTTGTGTGTGTGTGCGCTGTTGAGCCAAACCTGGGCGCCATATTCTGAAGCTGAGTTGATTAGTCCTGCTGCCGAGGTGCGTAAGGTGTCAGCAGAGGATCCCCATGAAGTTCCACAGAGCTTGTGTAGCATGTTAATTCTTGTTCGCAGTTTAGCGGCAGTGTTTTCTAGGTGCTTTCTGTAGGATAGCGTTCTGTCGAGGGTAATTCCGAGAAATTTTGGGTGCTGGTTTTGGTGGACAAGGTTGTCTTCGAAATAGACCTGTAGCTCCCTATCAGCGCATTTGTTGCCCAGGAAGCAAGACTTGTGCAAGATTTGTGGAAGCAAGACGTTTCTGTCTTTGTGGCGTTGGGTTTTAATCGCAACTTCCTGAGAATAAGCTCCCAGTGTTCTTAGGTCGGATGTTAGGGTAGCTTCAGTTTCTTCGAAGGTTTGGTGTCTTGTGGCTATAACCCAGTCATCTGCATATCCGAAGTTGAAGAGCAATGGGGCGAGCACGGATCCCTTCGGCAGCCCATCGTTCAGTGTCTTTGTGGAACTTATCTGGTTATGTAGTATTACTTGAAAGGTTCTGGAAGCAAGACTTGTGCAAGATTTGTGGAAGCAAGACGTTTCTGTCTTTGTCGGGTTGGGTTTTAATCGCCACTTGCGAAAATAAGCTCCCAGTGTTCTTAGGTCGGATGTCAGGCTAGCTTCAGTTTCCTCGAAGGTTTTGTGTCTTGTAGCTATAACCCAGTCATATGTATATCCGAAATTGAAGAGCAATGGGGCGAGCACGGATCGCTGCGGCAGCCCATCGTTCAGTGTCTTTGTGGAACTTATCTGGTTGTGTAGTATTATTTGAAAGGTTCTGTTTGCTAGCATGCTGTCGACAAGTCTTATGGTCTTTTAACATGGTATTATTTGCATGAGCTTGTTCAGGAGGCCGTGTCTCCACACGTTGTCTTAAACTGCAGACAGATCTATAAAACGGCCGCCGTTTTCACTTTTTTCTGAAATCGCTGCTATGTATGTTGTTAATGTCAGCACGTGGTCTGTGCAGCTTCTCTATGGCCTGAAACCAGCCAGTTCAATAAGGACTCGTTCAATTATTGTGCTGCCTATTATATTAATAATGACCTTCTCTAGGAGTTTGTATATTGCGCTAAGTATAGCGATGGGACGGTAGCTTCTCGTATGTGTTCTTCTTCGTAGTATGGCAACGATTTTTTATCTTTTCATTGCATGTGGTATTTTTGCTTTTCCACCTTGTCCGTGAAGAACACTTCTTGGTATATCTCCCACAATTGAGAAGAAACTGTGGGTGGATTCCATCCGGTCCTGGGCCTTTCCGACCACTTCCCAGAGCTTTCGCTATCTCATCAGTGTTAACTGTTCCGGAAAATTCAGTCGATCCCTCCCCTCTAGTTTTTAATTCCTTAAGTTCTCGTTTGATTTGGGTTGCAAGGGCTTTATTCCTTAATGATCTAGCTGTGGATAGGATGTGTGCTGCTATCTTGTTTGTTGGTAGGTGGGTGGCATTGTTCGTCGTTTTGTGTCCGTCACCAAGTTTTCTCAGAAGTTACCAGGCTTTTCTGCTAGATTGCTATTTGGCAGTAAAGTTGGAGTAATCAACCTAGAAACAAAGTCAAGTTTAGTTTTTTGTTTTATATTTTTCTTGAATTAAAGATTCGAAAATGAAACGAAAATTATACGAAATTTTGAAAAATGTTTCGAATAAAACTTGTCGAAAATTCAATTTTCAGTAAGACATTCTAAATAGTCTAGTGACTTTTATCTGCTAAGTTGGTAATATTCAACCTTGAACAGTATCAGAACATTTTGTTTCACATTCTTCTTGTCCTAATAATTCACAAATAACACAAAAACTTGTCTCAAAAAAATGTCTAGGGAATTAAATTTCCTATTAGAAACATTGTTTTGGAGTGATTTTTAGTTTTGAGTTGTGAGTATATTTGGTAATAATCAACCTTGAACAATAAACATTATTTTTGTTTTATATTTATTTCGCAGCCAGAAATGAATTTTCACATTTTGAAAAATGTTTTCTAATAAAGCTTGTAGAGCAGTGGTCCCCAACCCTATGCCTGCGGGCGCCCGCAGACCATTTTACGCGTGCCCGCCTCAAGTAAACGTAACCAAAATAGCAGAACTTATTCAAGTATATATTGCAGAACTTATTCAAGTAAGGACAGAAGAACTGGAGCTATAAATTTTGGACCTTCAAAACGACATTTTCCTAAAATCCAATGTATCAGATGAGGACTTCTTGAAAAAATAAAATGCCCGCCGCCCGACCGGCTTTCTAGAATGTGCTCTTGAGTGCTAAAAGGTTGGGGATCCCTGTTGTAGATAATTAAATTTCCTATAAGATATCTTGTGAGATATTGATTTTCTGCCTGTCACGGTGGTAGTAATTAACCTTGAAACAAAGTAAAAACCTTCTTATTCCTTGTTTCAAACATAGCTACAAAACAAACTTGTTTAAGAAATATTTCTTTTTTGGTTAAATGCCGATTAATCTATCGTATTACATACCCTAAGTCCGAAACAAAATTCATATTGACCTCTGTTAGCTATGAAATCTATTAACAACACCTGGAACCCGAAGTTTGGACGGCAAAAATGGGCCAATTGACCTTTTTACAGTTAGTTAAGCTCATACGTGTCCGCCTTGGTTTAAAAGGCGGGAATATGAAAGTTTCGGGGACATTTTGTTATTTTCACTGGTTATACGTCAAAAAAGTGCCCGAGCACATGATGGAAATTGACGCATTTGCATAAAAAAATTTCAGCTATGAATTGACCAATTCAACCAATTGGTAACTCAAAATTACGTGTTTACTGTTTTTGAATAAAATTTAATTTGAATTAAGATAAAAATATTCATACTCTCTCATAACTTTTCTACCTACTTTATAATAATAGAAAAACAAGTCTAGTCTTGTCTTTCACCAGATGTCAGACACCACAAAAGACAAAACCGACAAGGTTATACAAACAATGTTAGATACACTCGAGTATTGAATTAGTCACTTTAAGTTATCATTCACTTGCCTTGTCCTATTACATTGGTACGCAAACCATGGGTCGCGACCCACAGAGGGGTCGATAGAGAATCTTTTTGGGTTGTCGAATTAAAAAAAAATATTTGAGGCATTTCGCGTGTCAGTATTGGGTAGCAGTAAATAGTGAAATGTCATTATAATGGAATCTAAAAAACATTGATATTTTCAAACATAAATTGCTCAAAAAATAATTTGTGGATTTGTTTCAAATTTTGTAGAGATGTTGGTAGAACTGTTCCTGAATATTTAGCAAATTTTACCAATATTTTAATATTTATTTTAGCAAATATTGCAGTTAATGCAGTTTTGTAAATTCCACTTTGAAAATCAAATTTGTAAACAGAAATTTTCAAACTTAATTTTCTAAAAACTAATTTGGGGGTTTGTTTCAAATTTTGTGGAGATGTTGGTGGAACTGTTTTAATATTTATTTCAGCAAATATTGCAGTTTTTTGTGAATTCCACTTTGAAAATAAAATTTATAAACATTGAAATTTTCAGACTTAGTTTTTTCAAACTCTAATTTGGGGATTAGTTTCAAATTTTATGGAGATATTGGTAGAACTGTTTGGAAATATTTAGCAAATTTCCCAATTTTTTAATATTTATTTCAGGAACGATTGCAGTTTTTTTGTAAATTCTACTTTGAAAACCAAATTTGAAACATTGAAATTTACAAACTTAATTTTCTCAAAATCTAATTTGTGGATTGGTTTCAAATGTTATGGAGATGTTGGAAGGACTTTGCCGGAATATTTAGCAAATTTACCCAATTTTTTAATATTTACTTCGGAAAATTATGTGGTTTTTTGTAAATTCCACTTTGAAAATAAAATTTGTAAACATAGAAATTTTCTAATTTAATTTCGTCAATAACTAATTTGGGGATTTGTTTAAAATTCTGTGGAGATGTCGGTAGAGCTGTTTTAGAATTTTTAGAAAATTTTACCAATATTTTACTGTTTATTTTAGAAAAGATTGCTCTTTTTTGAAAACTCCGCATTGACAATCAAATTTGTAAACATTGACATTTACAAACTTAATTTTCTCAAAAATGAATTTGGGGCTTTGTTTCATTCGATTCGATTCGTTTTTGTTACTTTTGTGGAGATGTTGGTAATATTGTTTTTGAATTACAGTGTTCACGTTACTTCTATCTTGGGGTAGCGATTAAATTTTAATACAATTTTTCCATTACACCGTCAGTTAAACCTGTTATTATCATATTTCTTACTGTCTTAGTTTCCCTATTCTAAACTAACTTGTTGATTTTTAACATTTGTAGAAGTAAATAATTTTTTTCTATTTTCAGTCTGCAATGGACTCATAACAGCACTCATATGCGTGCGATTATGGCTCGCCTAGTGCGATACAATTTGCTCAATATGTATCGGCGATTTTTTTATTTAGAAATGGCATAAAAGGTCGCAAAATAGTATATAAAACTTGTTCATACGGCGTTTTTCGCGCTTATCCATTAGAAAACTTACTCTGGCCACGTTCGTCGTTTTCTAAACATGGACGCCTGCTGCAAAACCGCGCTTATTGAACTCGTTCTTTAATATACTATAATGAATAGGATGGTTGCGACCGTAACTATGTGGTAATACATACATACTCTGAATTGAAAAATTCACTACGTTTTTACCACTAATTGTTGTGAAAAAATATATAACTTGAAAGTTATACACACTTTCCCCGACTCGAATCCCATATATTATTTAATGCTAAACACAAAATCGACCTCAAAATTTTCATTGTTCGGAATGCATTAGAGTGTACTATACGTAGGTTCGATGGCACGAAGTATTTCATCTCGTTTTTCAGAATATTTTCGTGCCATTAGTCTTAAAAAAGACACAAGTTCATTTTTGTAACCATTGACTAGAACAGAGGTGTCGAAACTATGGCCCAGGTAGGTAATTTTAACCGGCCCGCGAAGGTTTTTTTATAGATATCCTTGCAGTTCTATAAACTTAGCAACGAAATAATTTCTAGGTTCTATAAACTTAGAAAATCCGATAAAAGTATTTCAGGTTACTACTTTTGTCAGATGCTGAGAGTCTGGAAGTTTTTGCAGATGTTGTAACGACAAATAACTTGAACTTAAAGCTCCTCTAAAAGTAATAATAATAATAATAAACTTTATTCACTTTGCTGCTTACAGTTATATTGAAATTATAAAAGAAACAATAATATACTTATATAATTTGCAGATGTGATTGTCAGCATACAAAGAAAAGAAAATTGTAAAATACATTGCGAGAAAAAAAAAACCAAATACACAAGCAATATATAAAAACACAATAAATACAAAACAATTCTATACATTTGAATACATTCAAAATTTTAAACATATCTACTTGCAGAGATTTTTTATTTGTTCAATGATATCGTTTAACCAATTTGTTGTTCCAAGAATTCATCAATTCCATAAAATGTACCAGCATTATTTTTTATTTTTTCTTTAGTATTTTTTCTTTTAATGATTTTTTAAACTTATTGTATGATTTAACGTATAATATATAATATAATATTTATTGTAGTATAATATTTATTATTTATTGTAGTATAATATAGTATAATATTTATTGTATAATTTAATTGTATGATTTTTTGTTGTAATTTAACACCAATACAGAAAAAAGAATTTGCATATAAGGTAGTGTGATGCTTTTCAGTTTGTAATAGTTTAATACCATTCCTTGTGTTATATGTGTACATGTTAGAGGATATAGTATAATTACGAGTTTTTTTTTTATATAACACAGACATTTATAAATGAAAATAGAAGGTAATGTTAACAATTTGTTGTTCCTAAAACAATTTCTGCAGCTCTGTCGACGTTTTATATTAAATATTAGTCTTCAAATTTCTGCATAACGAAACATTTGTGGCTTGAGTTACCTCACAATAAAATATTAAATGATATATGTGAATAGAAAATAGCACTGTACAGGCTTAACAAGGTACTTATGCATAGACTTTTTCAGTTGAGATATTGCAAAATAAGCTCTTGCTATTTTTTTTTGCAAACTAACTCTGTGTGGTTCGACCACGTAAGTTTAGAATCAACTAATACCCCAAGAAATCTTGCAGAATTGGATATTTTATAGCTTTGGTTGTCTACAAGAATCTGAAAATGGGTCGGTAAAGTTCATCTTTTGCCCATGTATAAACACAGAGTTTTGTCGCTATTCAAGATTAGTTTGTTTTTTGTACACCAATTATTAAATTGTACGATTGTTTCCACTACATTTGCATGTAATTCGTCCAAACTATTTGCACATACCACAATTGTGGCGTCGTCTGTGAACAAGTCGGTTTTAGCCTCTATGTACCCTGGAAGATCATTTATAAATAAAAGCAACAGAAGAGGGCCAAGAACAGATCCCTGTGGTATACCTATTGTTACGTTCTTTTAATTCGAAAGTGTGGAGTTAATTTTGACAATTAAATATCGGTGGATTAAAAAGGATACCAAAAGATAAAAAAAAAATCCACGAAATCCATAGCATTCTAATTTTTCCATTAGATAGCCAATATTAACGGTATCGAATGTTTTAAACAAATCAAAAAACAGTCCCATGACGTGTTCTCTTTTATCCAGTTTCTCTGATGCATATTTCGTAAAACTGGCGGAAGCAGTTTCCACCGATCTTTTTGATCTAAAACCATGTTGACATTCAGATAATAAGTTAACGAGATATGCCATCATTCCATTGTATATTAATCGCTCAAATATCTTAGAGAAAATAGATACTAAAGATATAGGTCTATATTTTTCAAAAATCTGAGGGTCAGATTTTTTATGTAGTGGCACTACCAATGCCACTTTTAGCGCCGATGGATATACTGCTTCTTCAATGGCCTTATTGAATAGCTGCGTTAGTGGAAGAGCCAAAGTTTTAATATTGTGTTTCAAAATTTAATTGAAATGCCATCGGTTCTTGTGGAGTTTTTTGAGGCTATACTGGAGACAGCGTATTGTAGATCAGTGTTATCGACAGGTGACATGTAGAAAGAATATGCATGTCTAGTTTTCGGCAGAGTACATTGAAGCAAAGAGGGTGATGGAAAAAAAGCATTTAATGTTTTTAAAGCAATGGTCGAAAAATAGTTAAAACCAACATATTTTGTGATTTCTGCGAGCAAATCAAAGTATTCAGGGCAAAGCTGATATTGCACAAAGATCACATGGCTGAATGTAATTATACCCATTTCCCGTGCAGTGATTAATTGAATACAGAAATTGATCTAGCCAGATTTGCAGTGAAAGTTATCGCGAATTTAAAACAATAATTTCAAAAGCGGTTTTCTGATCTTGACATAATTTCAATGGAAATTCGGCTTCAAAATACATTTGACAGTAACGTTGACGACGTTTCCATTCAGTTTCAAATGGAAATGATTGATCTTCAAGCTAACGATTATATCAAAAATTAGTATAAGGAAGGTAGATTTTTACAAATTTTCGATACAAAAGATTGACTAGTAAGTTTATTTAGTCGACAGACTGGATATGCGCGTTTAGTTTGCAGGTTCGACTAGATAATTTACTTGTCTAAATCGATACCAAGTTTTGTTGTTCTAGCTAGTCAAGTAGTAGAGATATGGAGGTATATATATATACAAGTCTATGTTGTTTTAGCAAAAATATAAACTTCGTTTGTATCTAGATAAGACTTTCTAGTTTTCATTTTTGACTAACTAGTTTGGTTAGTTATATACGCACTAAATTTTATCGTTCTAGCTAGACTAGCAGTCGAGATTAGAAGTTTAACTTCAAGTCTATCTAGTTTTGATTGAAATCTAAATTTCAAGCTTTTGTAACTTTTACACAGTAATAAATAAAAACTTCTAGTTCTCATGTATTAATAACTAATTTAGTTCGCTACATTTACATCAAGTTACGTCAAGACAATGATGCCTGGATCTGAAGCATAATATCTACTGCTTTACCGACTTCCAAAAGGCATTTGATAGAGTCCGCATTCTGAACTCCTAGAGATGCTAAAGAAAAGAAATATTGATAATAAAGACGTAAGAATAATATCCAATCTCTATTGGCACCAAACAGCGCGAGTCAAGGTTGGAGAAGATCTGAGTGAGGAGATTAAGAAAGATCTGAGTGAAGAGAGCTAACCTAACCTAACCTAACCTCTCTTATTCAATATGTATAGTGAATCTTTGAAGAAGCGCTGTCAGAAGAAACCGATATTATTGTCATTAACAGGAAATAAATTAACAACTTGCGATACGCAGACAAAACCGTAGTAAACAAATTCTGCAAGAGATTTGGCCTAGATACGAATCTGAAGAATAAAATCTGAAGAAAACAAAGTTTCGAATTGAAGTAGCTCGCAACACTCATAAAAATGAATAAAACACTCAGCAGTCCCGATATAACATTGGAACTGAGAATCTCAGTGCCAGAAAGCTATATATTCCCCATTCTATTGTATGAAATGAAGGCTTGGACACTCAAATCAGAAAACATCAAGAACATAAAGGCATTTGGAATGTGGTGCAATAGGAAGATACTACGAATACCATGGGTCGATAAGGTTTCGAACGAGGAAGTGCTACGCCGTATGATTAAAACGAATAAAGAAATTAGTAACTCCATAAAAAGGCGAATACTAGAATATCTAGGACATGTTCTTAGAGGAGATAGGTACATCACCCTTCAAGTGATTAATCAACGGGAAACATCAAGGGGAAAAGAACGATCGGCAGACGAAGAATCTCTTGTCTACATAACCGAAGGAAGTGGTTTGGTTATTTGGATATTGTATTTGGTTATGGTAATGGTTTACAATTTACGATAGAGGCGGAATTTCAAGAAGAAGAATATTAGTATATTAGTCTAGTCTGTATATTAACATGAATTAACTTAATAGAAGTTACATATTTTTCATCATCATCAGTAGTGCTACAGCCCTACAGGGCCTCGACTTTCTCCAGCCTCGTCCGCCATCCTTTCCGGTCTCTGGCACGGACCTTCCAGTCAGCTGCGCCAATTTTTCTGGCATCCTCAGAAACGCCGTCTTTCTATCTCAGCCTTGGTCTCCCTCTGCCTCTACTGCCGGGTGGTATGGCCTCAAAGTTTCTTTGCGTTGGCACGTTGTTGTTATAGCGTGCTACATGTCCTGCCCATCTTAACCTGCCAATCTTGATTGTTGTTATTATATCTCTGTTTCCTGACCCCTTGTATAAGTTATAAAGCTCCAAATTATATAACGTCTCCAGACGTTATCCTCAAATTAATTTAGATTTACAAAATGTGATGTGCAAAAAGTAGTTATATAAAACTTCGTTGAGCGAATGTGAATAATCAAATAAAAATTCGTTTCGAACATTTAAATATATTGAATAAAAGCCCATCCAAGTCTGGAGGACTAGAATTGTTTGGTAATTGAGGTATAGATTAAATTATATTAATCTTGACCTATTTAGATTTATATTTAAATTTTAACAATTCGTATGTCCTTGATTGATACAGTTTCAAACACATGCATAGTCTATTAGGTTGTCAAATTGTGCAAACGGCGTTTTGTCAGTTCTAGATAATTATAAATTACAAAGTGTAAAAACTTCTAAATTGAGATAGTTAAGATCCTTGATTTGTAGATACCATTAAACGAAGGCGATAGAAAACACAGATATAACAATAAAAAAAGGAAACCGTGTTAACAATCTGTTAAAATTTTTGCTAATCCACCCATATGCCATAGACGTAGCGCAGCTGCACAGTAACCCAACAAAACTAACACAAAACGGAATACACAAAAAATCTCACTTTCATTTAGTTGGATCATTGTAACTGGTAATACTTAATTAAGAGCGCCCTAATTGGCAGTTTCCTGTCAAGTGTCACATCTTTACAATGGACCTGTATATAGAATTAGTGTTTATTTTTTGTATTTAGATTGGGCAACCTTCATAAAAATTACTATCTGTCTAACTAAGCGGTGAGAATCGTAATAATGACCAAGCCTAATGCAGGATGTCCTTATAAACTTCAGCGTTTTATCCATACATTTTTATTTACATAATTATGAGCTTACGTATGATACGTCCAGATTTAAACAATAAATAAAAAACTCAGATTAAAATTTATAAATCGAATTTATACACAGTTATTAAATACAGGAAGTTTGTGCATAAGACTCATTCATTATACAGTAAAATGTTAATTAAAATTATATTTATCTATTATTAATAGTGTATATATCGACTAGTAGGTTTGGAAATGCAGAGGAAACTAAACTGACCCAACTAGATTAAACAGAGATTAAAAAATACGTAATTAAGAAAATTATTCTAATTTATGGTAAAAATTGAAATCACGTTTCCTTTTATGAGTTGAAAAATGCTGTTGATTCATTAATCTGTGCTACCTAAATATCTTAAATAACGCCTGATAATGATCTAAATACGCTTGACTTTATATTATTTAAATTTCTTTCGAGATTATTTAACATTGTTGTCGTTTCAATGTTGTGAAATGCAGGAAGTTTTTATAATCGAATTAGTTTCTCATCCATTGTGCAATCGCACTCTCAACAAAATTGTGTTCATTATAGATGTGAGACGTTATGCAAGGCAGTTTTTAATTTATTTGTTATTAAATGAGTCGACTGTAATTCTTATTTGTTTCTATGATTCATCTGATTAACAAGGTGAAATAGGCTTGGTGCTTTTTATATTATCTACATCACTAAGACACTGGATGCTTCCTAGTAAAGTATATATTAATAAATTATTTACATAACTGATATATATGAAAGAAAATGATCAATTAAATATGAGTAAATTTTAATTAATCTAGATTGACTATAGATAGGTATGTCTTCTAAAAAATGGAGAATCCCTAAAGGTAGACTTCCGAGCAAAGCGGCTCTGGCGTCACTAACGCAGCGATACTGACGCGGCGACATAGCGATAGTATTATGCACTATGAAAATGTATGAGGTGCCATTCGAGCGCAGCCACCGTGATGCACTGACGCTGAGCGCGTGAATGTCGCTGCGCTCGAATTGCGCCTCATACATTTCCATAGTGCATAATGCTATAGCTATGTCGCGGTGGCTTTAACGCTGCGTTAGTGACGCCAGAGCCGCTTTGCTCGGAAGTCTACCTTAAGGGAGATGATCAATTCACAGAAGCTGCTAAAATTAAAATTCTGTGGCTGATTTCCCTAAAGAAAGTAAGTGACTTGATCAAAAACCGTGAACTGTTTTAGTGAAAAGATGAAATAATATTGTTTAGATATTAAAAGTATTTATTTAGTAAACCATGCATTATAAAATTTTGAGTTGGTAATACAACAATAGTCATGGAAACACAAATTATTTATTCGAAACTAATTAACAAAAGAACTAGAGAAACAAAGTACAGAAGCACAGAGAGAGAAAAACAAAAAGGATTTACATTATTTTAGGATATTCATTATTAAGGATATATATATATATATTATTGCAATTTGAAACATTTTTGTGAATGTAATTGAATCGTTCATTTCAAAAACAACATACGTCTTTTTTTCCAAATTTGACTTTTTGCTTTGAACTGCATTTACGGGAATATTTACATCTTTTGTGCAAAAACCACACAAATTCCATAACACCATATTAATGTGTATGAGACTTGTGTTTTTTTTTACACAGGAGATGTAAATAACCCTATAAATGCAGTTTAAAGTTAAAAATTAATTAATAAATAGTAATGCTCATTAATTTTTTTTAAACCCTTGTTGATTTGTGGTATGTCGAGTTACAAAGTAGGTTAGTCCGTTTCGGTAAATGTTGTATACTTGCCGCAGCGACCCCGTGGAGTGATCACGCGGCGTTCACTAGTTTGACGTAGTGCGTTGTAAAAAGTCTGATTTAAAAATTTACAAAGCTTTGTCAAATTTCACTTTAAAAAATTTTATATTAATTTTAAAAAACAAAGTCTTGAAAAAGACTGATTTATGGATAAAATGTGTCACCAATTTTAACTAAAACAGAAACACTGAAAACTCGAGAGCAGGTAGCATACAACTGGCCGACTGGTTTAAAATTTCGGCTGCGTGATCTACGCTTCAAAAGAGTTTGCACCGACCAATAGGGAATCATCCCCCGAAAATCACGGGAAGATCCCGCAAGTTTATTACTCCATCGGGTGGCTGCGACAACTGTAGAAGCTATTTGAATTGCGTTTCTAAGTCTTTTACAATTCTAACTATGGTACCAATTTGGTATAAATTATTTTTAATATCTAATGCAATCCCAACAGTATTATTTCCATCATTCTACCTTAGGTACATACACCAAAACTGGAATTCAGTAACAAGTCTTTAAATTTCTGCATTAAGAAACTTCTGCTGATATTTTCAGGTGTTTTGCAGCTTTTTCTATTTGATCTCTAATGCTTTCTTCTTTTTGGCATAAATAGTATAGCAGTTTAGATCCATATCCTTCTTCTGTATTCTACCTTCTTCTGCTAATGTATTCCCACATATTGCGTGCACCGGATTTTTACAAATATCACATGAATAGGGTCCAGTAGATTCCATTCCTTTAAAACCTAACTTTAAAATTAAGAATGAAAATGGCACGCTGCTATGTGTTTCCAGTTCTCTTGTATGGCATGGAGGCATGGATACTCACGGAACTAATGCTTAAACGCCTTGAATCATTCGAAATGTGAGTGTACCGACGATTTCTAAAGATCAGTTGGGTGAACAAAGTCAACTACAATAGAGTTCTCACTCGCATGAAAAAAGATCTGGAAATAGTCAAAACTATCAAACGCCGAAAATTAGAATATCTTGGTCATTTTATAGGCACCCGGCAAAAATATAAAATAGGTGAAATTACAAACAAAAAACGGTGTAGCACCTTATCATCTTCTTCTTCTTCTTCCATTTGTAAGTCATCAGCCTTGTTCTCTAATTTCTTAGAGTTGTAGCTGGGATGATGAATTCCAGCTTTCATACCAACGTATGGGTGGACGTCCTGGTGATCTCCTGGATTTTGGGAGACCATCCCTAGCAATTTTCGGCAATCTGTTGTCGTTCATCCGTTGAACATGATCTCTCCATTCGCGACGCCTGTTTCGGGACCATCTCACTATGTCTTGGATATTGCAAAGTTCTCGGATGTCTTCGTTTCTTTTGTGGTCCCTTAGTGTGTAGCCTATTATGGATCTTATAGACTTCATCTCTGCTGTACGGATAATCCTTTTTGTTGTGGAGTTTTCGGCTCTTGTTTCTACAGCGTAGGTCATAACGGGTCTCACACAGGTCTTATATATGCGGACTTTGCTTTCAATGGACATGCGCCTGTTTCTCCATATTGTATCTCTAAGGAATCCTGATATTAAAGCTGCTTTGGTTGTTTGAGCCTTTACTTCTTCTTGGAGGTCTCTGCTGCTCGTGATTTTAATGCCGAGATATTTGAAACTCATAACCTGTTCTACTGGTTTATTGTATATAGCCACTTTACATCTTCTGGACTCTTTTGAGATGGTTAACGCTGCCGATATCTCCATGTTGTATTTGGCAGCTGTCTTTTTGAACTGATAGAGCTTGCTCTATAGGTTGTCTTTATCTTCTAAGACCAGCATGGCATCGTCCGCGTAGCAAATTACTTTTAGTTCTTTGTCCTCTAGTGAGCATCCCTTTTCAACCGTTTTTACTTCCGTTATAAGTTTGTCCATAATCAAGTTGAAGAGGATGGGGGTTAGGCTACCGCCTTGTCTTATTCCAGTTTGCATGGGTAGTCTTACACCTTATTATAGAGGGAAAAATACCAGGCAAGCGGGGACCGGGAAGAAGGAGAACATTGTGGTTAAAGAACTTGAGCCAGTGGTATGGAAAGTCTACGGTTCAGCTTTTTTGGGCCGCTGTCAAAAAAACAGTCATCGTCAACATGGTAGCCAACATGATAACCAACGATCGTTGAACGGTCATGGTACCAGAAGAAGAAGAACGTTCCATTCCACAAACTAGAAAACATTCTTTATAGTCGATGACAGCTTCTTCTCCTTCTCCTTCCTTCCTGTTTTAACTGTTGAAACAGGTGTTGAAGCAGAGTTTTTAATTTTTGTCGATAAAGAAATTGATTCAGTTTCTGGTAGATCCTTTAAATTTAAACAGCAAAAGTGAATCAGCAGCAGGTGGATCGTGTGACATTAAACTGTTATTGTTGATTGATTTAACTATTGATATATCATTTGAAATCGAGGCATTGTAGTCAATTAATTTAGATGCTGGTAGATCTTTTGAAGTTGAATCGTCGTTGTTCTCTAAGGAAGCTGCTTGTAAGTCTTCTGGTGGTAAAATAATGGCATGGTCCTGCGACTTAAGGAGTAGATCCATGTCCTCTTCAGAAACATGTTTTTTCAAGCAACTTTATGGAAATATTACAAGATTGGAGTTCGATTCCAAATAATACTTGTAAGGTGATCGTTTAATGGTTCGGTTATGTTTTGAATATTTGGTTATGTTTCGGTTGTCAGAATAAAATGGTTTTTACAAAGGATTTTTCTTTGTGTTATCTTCTATTCTTATCTATATGATCAATAAGCGAAGAGCAAAACACTTCTGTAATCGATAAATGATCGTATTTGGTGGTGGAAGGCATTCACCCGCGCGATCGTCCTAAATGAATCAAATATTAATATGAAGACCGGAATTCGAGTTGCTATGCCGGAACGGAAAACGAATGAAAGCGTCGTCGATCAGGAGAGGAAAATCGTGAATTTGTATATTTCACACGCGAGTATAAAATTGCGAAATGAGTGTTGATAAGGAGCTTCTAGAAATCTTTGTCGCAGCCCATCTCTATCTAAAAAACGTCGCTGTCTCTATCCAGCCAGTTGCATCCTCGATCCACTGAGCACTTGTTTGCCACCAGGGACGACTAGATGAAAGAAACGCCAATTTTTCCAATAATTTTGCTAAGATGGAGGAATACTTTTGAAATTGATCAAATTAGGAATCTATAGCCCAATTTTTTGTATCATTGTCAATTAGCCAAGAACGTAACATAGCTTCAATATTTTGATTTGGGCGCTCAACCGATCCTTGGCTAGGTAGATGTCTAGACCCCCCCAAGTACAATTTTGAACGTTGGTCACAGACTTGTTAATTCTTTTAAGTTAGCAGCCCTAAACTCCGTTGTCACTTTATAGTATATCTTATACGTAGGTTGTCCTCAGACAATCTACTTCCGAAAATATTTTTAATAGCTCCATTGCTACTTTGGCCGCTCTTTTTGAGGGCTACGGCCGAAGAAAGCTGAATTTTATCGCGTGGTCCTGATAGATTAATAACCATTTCTAATTTCAATCTGGAGTCGACTGGAAGTCAACTAAATCGACGATGTCCACGATGATGCGCCGCTAGATACATTTGGACAAACAACGATTCCTTCTTTTACACTGACATATCGTACACATCTTTAAAAATTGCAGTACAACTGAAGTAGGTATTAGGTATTTCTATTTCAAACTGAACAGTTTTTTTTCTATTCCTCGATGACTAGGGGTTTCTCGAAGTATGTGGTCAAAATCTTGTTGGAACTATTTTCAAAATTAGGTCGGAGTGAGACTTTCGCTTCAAAATCAAGATTTTTTGTACCTACTTCCATAACATCGTATTTTTTCCATAATAGTACTGTTTATATGTCCGTTGCAGTTTAAGTAGTGGTGCTAATTTATAATGTTCAACTACTAACTTCTTCTATCCTTTCGCTGGTCCACAAACGTTTTCAAGCATGCCGCTTGTTAAAACGACCTGACAATTTAATTAAACTATTCTTCAGATACAAATTCGGTTGGAGTTTCATTTTTGTCCATATCTATGTAAAGTAGAGTGGTAACAAGCGAAACATAAAGCTATGAGCGTCCTGACTTACTTTATTTCATCTTTTCACTAAAACAGAAAAAAAACAGAGATTTGATCAAATCACTTACTTTTTTTACGCAGATCACCCACATAATTTTTATTTTAACATCTTTTTTGAATTCATTATTTTCCATAGGGATTTGATCAAATCCATATTTTTATCGTTTCCCTTATACATATACAAGAATATAAGAATAGACTAACTAGATATCATAGACAAGCTGCGATAGAAAATAGTGTCAAAATCCTTCTGTTCTTGTTTACTTGTCTGCCTAATATATAGTATTCAACGACAAGTATTGAAGGGCAAGTATTGAAGGACAAATATTGAAGGACAAGTATTTGCAGTATTTTGAAATAGCTTATATTTTGGGTCATTTCACACTTTGCAAGCGATCAATTTATTGTTTTTTCTCTAGTAGCATCGGACCTCTATTGAAGGACAAGTATTAAAGGACAAATACTGCAGGACAGGTATTGAAGGTCATGTAATGAACTACAAGTATTGAAGGATAAATATTGAAGGACAAGAATTGAAGGACATCTACTGAAGGACAAATATTGAAGGACATATATTGGAACACTAGAGTAGACTAAAGTATTGTAGGACAACTTTTGAAATTATTTATTCGTAAATAAGTTATTGAAACACATGTAGTTTTATTGTCGAAAAAACTCAAACAATTATGTATTATGTATTCGCTCCAAGCGCAACAGCACTAGCGCCAAAGGTGACACTTTTAATAACTTCATGTGTAGTTATATTGACATGTATTTTGTAATATATTGACATTTTGCTCATCAGAAGTCTTCGATTCACTAGTGTCGTTAATAAAATCAATCAGTGCATAAATATGTTTACATTTTCCGCATGCTTGAGAAACGCATGTGTACTTGAATGTTGAATAACGTATCGTTTATCATTCAACTAACAAAATAGTAGATTATAATTAAAGCTTCATAATATATTATGACATTGGTTATTTAATAAATAATCTCAACTTACTTGCAATTGTACTTTATATGGGGCTTCATATAGTTTGCCGAAAAACCCTACATTTAATTGTAGTTCGTTGATTTTTAATTCTAAACTCTTCTTCATCAAAAATGTTAATCTCACTTAGTTTTATACCATTCACAATTTAGTTTATTATTTATTAAAATCAATAGAGTGGAAAACATTTTCAAAGCCAGTTTTAATAATTTCATCCATATGAATTTAATTTATAATTATTATAATAATATTATTTATAATATTATAATTTTTTTGCTGTCAAATATCGTATATTTTTTTGTTTTTGTTTTTGCACTAATATTCCACACGAAGTTATCATTTTGGCCACGGGTGGCACTAAGCGCGGTTGTACACGGAGCGAATACTAGACTTATAACATATTTATACTAGACTTACTCTGATGAGACATATTCGTCTGATAATATATTTTGGACATTATTTAGTCATGAACAGTTAGGTAGACATATATGTTTATTATTAAGAAAATTTAGCTAGAAAATATAAAATTAGAGAAATCAAAAAATTCGTTGATCAAAAGACCACTGATCTCTTTGTAAGATAAAGATTAGGGACAAGTATTGAAGGACAAGTCTTGACAACGAAGTTTTGTACATTTAGAATGTTTTCTATTGATCTAGTGTTTATACAGTTTATTAGAGTATTCCTAGAGATTACTACCTAAGAAGTCCAAACTTTTTGTTAACTTGTACAATATGAAACTAACGAAGGATTTCATTTTGTATGCATTTTTTGGAAATGGCGATAATTCTTAAGTAAATATAGATTAATTCAATTGGCAGAACATCTTTGTATTAATCATAACATACGTATTATACGTATTCGTATATATTATTAATCATTAGGAAAATTCAGAGACACAACAGGAAAACACATTGCCCACAAGAGGACAAATAAGAATGGAGAAAACTTAATAAACTTCTGCAGGAATTTTGACCTCAAAATCATGTCAACGCAATTCCAGAAACCACACAACAAACTACGGACTTGGAAATCTCCCAACAACGCCCTAGGAGAATTTCAGATTGACCACATAGCGACATCCAAGAAAAACATCAGAGAAATTATGAATGTTAGGACAAGGAAAGGATTTTTCGAATCCGATCATCATCTCCTACAAATCAAAGTGAAATTTATACCCTACAGACAAATCAAGAGAACCAACAGAACTTTCAGAAAAGACCCAGAGTACCTACAATTAAACAAGAAAGAAATTACAGAACAAATTAAGAAAATTGAGAGTAAAAATTGGACAGAACTGTCAGGAAAAATTAAAGAATTGTTGCAATTGGGGCAACCACCGAGAAAAAGGAAACACAGATGGTGGAACATTGCATGCGACAGTGCTATAGAAGACAGAAAACAAGCCTGGAAAAATTTTAACAGCCACAGAACACCCGAAAAATGGGAAGAATTTAACAAGATACAGAAGGCCTCCTCCAAAATAATCCGCAGAGAAAAAAAGAGATTATGAAAACAACAGGTTGAAGGAGATAGAATAGGACTTCAACAAAAACAACACAAGAAATTTTTACAAAATATTCAGGGAAAATATGACAGGATATCAACCACCGAGCTTATGCTTCAAGAGGCAAGACGGATCATTGGAGACAAACTCTAAAAAGAACTGTGAAATATTAGGAAAATACTTTGACACACTACTCAACTGTGAAAAACCAACACAGAAACTACAGTTCGAAAAGCCAGAACCTAACCTGGATTCCAAACCCCCTACACTCGAAGAAATTGTGAACATAATAAAATCACTGACAAATAACAGAGCACCTGGAGAAGATGGACTGATTTCGGAAATCTGGAAGCTAGACCATGAAAACATTACACCTAAAATACACAGAATCATCGAAAACATCTGGGAAACCGGAAAAATACCAGAAGAATGGAAGTTAGCCTTAATACACCCCCTCCACAAGAAAGGAGACAAAACGGACCCTAACAACTACCGAGGAATATCATTACTACCTGTGACGTACAAAATTCTGTCCAAATCCCTGTTAAATCAGCTAGAACCTCAGATAGACCCACAGATAGGTGAATACCAAGGAGGGTTCAGGATAGGAAGATCATGCAGTGAACAGATCTGGTGTTTGAGAACAATACTAACAACTAGAAAGACCAGGAACACCACAGTAATAGTCGTCGACTTCAAGAAGCCCTACGACTCCATAGATAGAAAAACACTCTTCAACACATTGGAAGAAATGAAGGTGGACAAGAAGACCAGAAATCTAATTCAAGAAACACTAACAAATACCACATCGAAATTGAAGTTCATGGGAGAGGTCTCGGAACCATTTGCAATCAATTAGATTGAAACTCTCACCCATTTTGTTCAATTTAGTTTTAGAGAAAATAATTAGGACATGGGAAAAAGTAGTCAGTGGGGTAAAGATGGGAAAACACAAGGATAGAATCGTCAACATAAAATGTTTGGCATTGATGATATAGCCATCATAACAAATAGTAGAAAAGAAGCCAAAGTAGCTCTAGAGACACTCCACGAAATCTCATCCAAAACAGGGCTACAAATCTCCTACGAAAAAACACAGTACATGGACACAAAATCCACAGACCCAATGATAACCCACTGATAACTAAGTATGGAGAGACAAGACAAATAGACAGTTTCAAATACCTGGGAGAGATTATACAGAAAACAGGACTGAACACAAAATCCAATGTAGAAAGGATCAAAAACCTACAACAAGCATACAGACTTACATGGAACCACTACAACAAAAGGAGTATCTCTATCAATGCTAAATTAAGACACTACAATACAGTAGTTCTACCAGAGGCCTTGTATGCCCCAGAAACAACGGTAATCAAGGGACGAACGAGAATCAAGGATATAGAAAAACAAGAGGGGAAAAGACTAAGAAAGATCTATGAGCCGGTTCAGAAAGAGGGGATCTGGATAAAGAGACCAACAAAAGAACTGTACGAACATTTAGAGACGATTACAAACAACATCAGGAAAAGAGGGGCAAAATTCTATGGACAGATATATGGGATGAATGAAAACAGACTGACCAAGAAAATTCTTAACATATTGATGACTAATACAGTGAAAACCAACTGGGTAAAGGAAACCTTGGAAGACCTCAAGGAACTCAACATCTCCACAGACGACATGACCGACAGGAAAAAATACAAAGAAAAAATCAGGAAACAGAAGTTTGAACAAACTCCCAAAGAGAAGAAAACAGGAAAGAAGTGGACAGAAGAGATGAAGAAGAAACACAGTGAATATATGAGAGGTTTCTGTGCAGAAAGAAGAAGGCAGAAAAAATGTTATTTGATTGTGTTTTAGCGCTCTCCTTAAAGGGGAATTATCGATAATAATAATTATTAATCATTACGATTTCGTTTCTGGTTCATTTCTATTATCAATATTTCCTGTTTTTGAAATTCATTTATTGTAGCAATTATAGTCTCCATTTCTTGTGATACATTTTTTATTGGGATAACAGTCATTTGCTTTTAACAACGGAACATAGTATATACAATAAATAATATGGTCGGGAATTGGTCCTATATTTAATTTAAAGATGTTTCGACTTTAAACATTGTTAGGTAAATCCATAACCAGCCGTTAAAAACCGTAACCAGCAAAAGGCCAAAAAAAACGGAAGATCTCAAAATGTTGAAGGTTCTCAAGTAGTTTCAATTGGTGCAACTTGCAGTTTATTTATATTGGGAAACGTACGAGGTCGTCTAGTTTTATTTTGTCTGTTTTGTTATTTTGCATTTTTGAGAAAATATTCCATAATAGTAGACATGAGAAAAACATCCATGAACAAATATTTACTTAAAAATAATTCCATATATATTTTTTTACATTAAACATAAACAAATCTTCAATTCAACAGCCTGTTATCCATAAAGTCTCATTTCCAGTCCAGGAATTGAAATAGCACTTAGCTTCAATATTACTTGGATGCCACATCAGCAACAATTAGCATCCCTTCCTAGAAATGTTAGAGGGCTCTTATATCACAATGCTTTTCTGTTAATGTCAGAGAATACGATGTCAAAGAGATCACCGCGGTTGGCACTAATATAACAAAATTTATTTGAAAGATGTTAAAAACAGTTAAGGTAAACAAAATATTTTTTTGGCCTCCTGAATTGTAAAGCTAGCTTTGACAATCTTGTATACGTCCAGCGAAACTGTATTTTTGCCAAGTACGGCCACGATGTGGTAAAGTGAAAAGTAAATTTTAACCTTTCAGGGACACTTACAAAATAAATTAAGTATAAAACAATAAATAATCTAAATCTATTCGTTTCTTAAATAATAATTGTCGGCCAAAAAATCTTATACAAATTTCGCGCGGAAATGATTTTACAATGCTCCAGCAAATGGGGAACTCGCCCTTCGGGCTCGTTCCCCAACGTTTCCGCACTCTAATGTAATTAACTATTACGAATTTCGACTTGGTTGTGGCATGCGGTCTCGTGTTTGTTTTTGTTCAAGTAGATCTTTGTTTATATAGATGCAGGTTTATCGTGAAGATTTTGAAATTGTTCTTTGAAAGTATGTATTTAAGTGTTTTTGTACATTTCAATTTTTAGTCTGTTATTGTTGGACCTTCATCGCATACAAAGATTGTTTAAATTAGTTGTTTTTTTCTTGATTTAAACAATCAGCACAGTAGAAAACATTATGTAATTTAATTGGAAAAATACTAAATCATATGAATCATCGAAATTGTTGGTCAAAAATATAAAGACCACTCACTGACTTGTTCTTTGCACAATAAATATTGGTATTATTAATGTTAATCAATGTTAATCAAAATTCTTTATATGCCTTTTCTTTTATTCTGGAAATTAATATTTTCAATTATTCAATAAGTTTGTCCGTAATTAATGGACAGGTGTAAGGAATAATAGCATAACTGAATGTTATTTAATTAGAATTTTCCCTTGTCAGGTAATTGTAAAAAAGTAATACTTTTAAAATATCTTCACAAATACTGACTTTGACCTATACCTAAAAATAAGATTCATAAAATGTTACATTTGGTCGGTGTTACTATATGGCAAGGAGAGCCGGACATTGAAGGTGACCACAATGAATAAAATAAGAGCCTTCGAGATGTGGGTATACCGCAGAGAAGAGATGAGCATGGGATCCCATCGACCCATCCCATCATATCGTCCTATGGGATGGGATGAGTGGTATGAACGTTGCGTAGGATGGGATGGTACGACAATTTTCTATGGGACGAAGTGGCACAAGTTTTGATATTCTAGTAAATCTAGTTCGTGCATAATTAATTGCTTATCGTGCCAATACGCACATTTTCCATAATATATCCAGCCCAGGAGATTTCTGTGATAGCGATGTATTTCCGTCTTACGATCCTTTTGCGACGAAAAAGAATTACTCACAGTCAGCTAAAGTAATTACGGACAAATTAAAATTAAACGAATTATCGTTAAGAAAGTCGAATGAACCGAGAAGAAAGTCTGCTGTATGGGAAAAATGGGATGAATGGGACAGGCCACGCGACCGGGATGGGATGGGATGAATGGGATGGGATGGGACCAAAATTTTAGGTTTGTGGGATGGGACAGTGGGAGGAAAATGTGATGGGATGGGACAATGACAGGGATCCGTCCCATGGGATGGGATCTGGAACGAGAAACTCGTCCCATGCTCATCTCTACCGCAGAGTGCTGAAAATCTCATGGACGCATCGAGTAGCCAACGACATTGTCCTACGAAGAATAAACAAAGAACGTGAACTATTTCTAATGATCAAAACCGCATACCTAGGGAACATAATGCGAAATACGAAGTAGCAGCTCTTACTGATCACCGAGGAGAAGATACAGGGTAGGAGGGGAATGGGAAAGAAGATGTGGTGGCTGCGTACCATAAGACAGTGGAACGGCTTACGAACAGTGGAAAGCCTAATACATACGGCCAGCGACAGAATACAAATGAATCATGTGATCTCAAACATTCATTAGTGAATATGCATATGAAGAAGAAGAAAACTTTAAAAATATTGCTACACAAACAAGATGCGATATTTTGCAGGTCTTTAAAATCTTTGCAAAAATTTGAAATGTTTTGAAATTTGAAATATTTCTTAGTTTAATTATTACCAACATTTTTTTAAAGTTGGTTATTATCATCCCTATTATTCATCGCTTGTTTTTGGGAAGTTGTTTTTGGGTTATTGGGAATGGGATAATTTATCCCATTCCCAATAAAACAAACGATTTTTGAAAGTTTCAGCGGTGTAGACCGCAGATTGTAAAAGTTAGAAATATTGATTTTAAAATTTTTACAAAAATGCGAAATTTTTGCAAAAATATAAAATATTTTGCGACTTTCATAGTTTATTACTTTATTTATTATTAATATTTTTGCAAAGTTTCAACTGTCCAGATAGAAAATTGCAAAAGTTAGAATTTCTGATTTCGAATTTTTTACAAGAATGCGAAATTTGGCAGGTCTTTAAAATTGTTGCAAAAATAGGAAATGTTTTGTGAGTGTCAATGTTTATTAGTTTAATTATTATCAATATTTTTTATATATACATAGTGTACACTATTAAAATACACTAGAGATGCATGAATTAACAGACAAGACTTGACCAAAATCCAAATCCAAATTACTGTCGCACTCTTGAAAAATAAAAATCTTCACACTCAACAAATGCTATTCTAGTTGTTCCTGTATATATTAGTTGTTCCAGTATTTTAGGAAACGGATAAGGTTATCTTTTTTAGGTTTTTGCTTAATTTTCCTTAAAACTTTACATTTTCAACAATTTATTTAATTTCATTTCACATTAACAATCCAATTAACATTTAATTATTACTAGTAGATGGTAAAGCAAAATTTTATATTAAACATAGTTTCCATTTTTCATTAATTCACAAAATTTGTTCTTCCTTCGGAATGCAGTAATCACAGCAGATACACTCACCATCACCTCTAACAAGCGTTTCGGTTTCTGGATCGCATTGTCGTAGAACACATCGAAATCTCAAGCAGTAGTAGTCACAGTTGTATAGATGCTGATCAGCAGAATTTGCATCACAAACTTGCAGGAAAAGTGTAAGAGAAACAAGAAACAGGCAGAGTTTTAGCGATCTTGACATGGTTATAGTTTCGCGTTTGGTTTCTCGCTAACTGTAGTTTGTTATAAATAGAGTCGAAGTTACCAATGTTATACCAATATATATATATATATATATATATATATATATATATATATATATATATATATATATATATATATATACATGTCACCAACGTTCTATATATCCACTTATTATATATAATTATATCTGATAAGACTAGTTTTTTTATCAGTGGCTCGTGGTTAAAATGAGTGGAGGGGCCGTTCCAAGACATGTTTAACCTTTGTTTAAAAATTGTATAAAAGGAAACAAACATGAATAAAACGAAAATTTATTCAGAAACTTGAACTTGAAGAGAATATAATCAAATATTATTTACTTACATCAACCTGAATTGTTACAGATCAAGCTTGATTTATATTTTTAAAAGTGAAATTTATTCTGCTTGTTTTAATTTGCACGAAAACATAAATAATTTTCTTCTTGATGTCTGGATGACAAGTTAGGAATTATTTTTCCATTAAAAGCACTGCAAGCGCATTTAGTCCTTCCGAATTTTATATTAACGTTTGTCTGTCTAACTGTTCATGTCTAAATAATATTCTATGTACGAGGCTCATCAGGCGAATATGTATAGTATAAGTCTAATATAAATATGTAATCAAGGCTAGCATATATAAAAACTGTTTGTTAAATTTTTCGTCAAAATAACTACGTCCAAACGTTTCAAACGTTCCAAACTTCCAACTATCCAAACGTTTATATATATATATATATATATATATATATATATATATATATATATATATATATATATATATATATATATATATAAATCGTGGGCGCGCGTGCAAAAGGGGATAAGTCATTTTTCTCCAAAAGTGCGTTTTTATTATCATTCCAGAGAAAAAAGCTTTCTTCATCATTGTGCAAGAGGAGACAAGTCAAATGTGACCCAATCATATTTAATTTGGTTGTGAATTAGGAGGTAGTTTGGACTTGCCCCAATGTTGTTTGTGAAAAAGGGGATAAGTCATTCTAGTGATGTAATGTTATGACTTATCTTTCTGAGCACTGATCTAGATTAATCTATCGATAAAAAAATCTTACTTAACTCTTTAAACATATCAATCTGAGAAGGTGACTTAAATTGATGCTCAACGTTCAAAGAAAAAAGACAATCAAAAAGACAATCAAAACAATTTGAATTGTGGATCTCTTGTGGAACAAAATAATAGAAAATGATGGTGGGTTCCTTTATCGAGATTTTCTATTGTGGTCAGGTTGATTACTGTCTATAAGTTCATTCATAGATATATAACATTCTGCTGTAATTGAAAGTTTTACAAAGTGTAGCCTTGGAGGTAGAACATGCGGTAATGGAAGTGTCCTCAATAGATATGAACCAGGTTATAGCATTTGCAGTTGCGGAGGTGCAACAAAATACTGTGATTAGAACGAGAGCTTTTCGGAATAGCAAACGTATTTTAAAAGGAGGCACCAGGGAAAGTAGGACGAATAGAAAAAATGCAATGTGTTATGATAAAGAATACATCACCAAGAAGGGAAAGATAATAAAAAGAAAGAAATTATCTAAGCTTGGGCCATGCAGAATGAAAGTTCAAGGACCCTAATAGACCCTCACCATAGACAATTTTCTTTACGATATAAAGTACATATAAATGGAATAGCTTATCCAATTTGTAAAGCAGATTTGTTAAAATGTTTTGCAATAACAAACAAGTTTGTTGCAATCATTACAGCTAAAATACGTTCGTCGGGAGGCGGTACAGTACATAGAGATAACAGAGGAAGTTCAGTTCTATGGAACAAGACATCTGACGATAGATTAACCGCAGTTAGTCAGTATTTAATCTGCATTCCTGCCTACGAGAGCCACTATACAAGAAGATACACACAAAAAAAGTATTTGCCTTCTCATTTGACTATTGAGGAATTGTACAATGATTACAAACGTATAGAAGGCAGCAAAGCAGTATCACTAAAAATGTACTCCTCAGTTTTCCATAAGTTAAATTTTTCCATTAAACAACCCAATAAAGACACTTGCCAAACCTGTGATTGTCTACAAATGAAAATTAAAATGAGCAATACGGATAATGAAAAACATGTATCTGAAGAAAAATATGAAAAACATCAAATGCTTGCAGATAATGCATACACTTCAAATGCTAACGATGGTTAAATTTCTAAAAACGACCCCTCAAAAAAAACAATATCTTTTGATCTTCAGGCATGCATGCTAACCCCAATGCTGAAAAACTGTATTTCCTTCTATAAACGCCAGTTATGGGTTTTCACTTTGACTGTGCATGACTTCGATAACTCACAAGGATATTGTTACCTTAGGAATGAAACAATGGCAGCAAGAGGAGCAAACGAAATTGCATCGTGCGTTTACAATTATATCGAAAATCTTCCAGAAAACATTGCGAAATTGACAATGTACAATGTGATAGTGACACATGTGGAGGCCAGAATAGAAACACCCACTTTGCTGCAATGTGCTTAACGGCAATACAAAAATCAAAAAGCTTGATTGAAATAAATCATAAGTTTCTTGTCCCTGGACAATCACACATGGAATGTGACACGCACCACAGCGTCATTGAGAAAATGAAAACAAATATGCCCCGTCAATCGAACACCCGCGAGACTGGGCTCAACTTATAACAGTTGCAGGGTAAAAGATGCCTTTTGTAGTGAAAGAGATGGCGCAAGAAGATTTTTTTTCTTATTCAAATTTACTAAAATCATCCTTGCAATTGCGTAAAACAGACGTCCAAAATAATAAAATCAACTGGAGACAAATTAGATTGATAAGATATTTGTAGACGATGGGCCCTTCATTTCTTGTTAATTATTCTATTCACGACGAGGACAGTTTTAGACCATTGAGATTTTCTAAAAATGGAAAACGATCAAAATTAACTCCAAGAGTTACCTCTACACAGCCACTTCCAATTTCAGCTGAAAAAAAGAAAGATCTGATAGATCAGCTGTCATTTATCTCGAACATCTTCAAGGAGTATTATAGAAACATTCAAGTATCTAAAAGCAACAATGGAAAGAAGCTAAAGAAAAAGACCAGGAGGGCTCATGTAGATGACTTGGCAAGCGACAGTGAAAGTGAATTACTTACAATAAGTAATACAGTACAATATTATAATAGTAATAGTTTTATATTAATATAAAATAAATGTTCAAATCGTTTTTGCCTAATAAAATTTACATAAATTATTTACATAAATTTTATAAATTAAATCTTTATTTTTAAATTTTTTTTTCTAGAATATTTTACTTATTTTTCATAAAAAATATGTTTTTATGTTCAAATCGTTTTATTTCAAAAATATATAATTCAAATATTTAATATAACGAAGGAAGGTTTGGTACGAATTGTGTTTACAAAGAAAAGCCATTAAACATTTTCAATTTATTTTTGATGAGTTTGCTTTATTACTAAATTACTATAAATCGGCTGAAAATATTCAATTTTCCAAAAAGCCATTTTATAACAAGATTTATAATGAAATCAAGAAAATACAAAGGTAAAAATTGCTTGGAAAAAAAAATTATTAGATTTTGGATGTGACATCAAACTTTCTTTTTTGATTTCCCAAAATTCTCGTTTACTGACATATCCCCTTTTGCACTTATACATATATATATATATATATATATATATATATATATATATATATATATATATATATATATATATATATATATATATATATATATATATATATATATATATATATATATATATATATATACATAGTATACATTATTAAACTACACTACAGATGCATGAATTAACAGACAAGACTAGCCCAAAATCTAAATTAAAATCTTTTTGCAAAAATTAAAATCTTCATAAGCAACATAAAGAATGCTATTTGGTTGCTCCTGTATTTTAGGGAACGGATAAGGTTCTTCTTTTATCATCTTTTTTAGGTTTTTGCTTCATTTTCCTTAAAACTTTACATTTTCTACATTTCATTTCACATTAACAGTCTAATTAACATTTACTTAACACTAATAAATGGCAAGACATGATTTTATATTAAAGACAATTAGACCTATTATTCAGAGAACTTTCCATTCCTAATGGTTTCTCAAAATTTCTTCTTCCTTCGGAATACATACATCACAGCAGATACAATCACCATCTCTTCTAACAAGCTTTTCGGTTTCTGGATCGCATTCTATAACTTTAATATGGCAGTGAACAACCCAGCAATTCTTATCACAGTTGGTTAGGCGCTGAACGGCAGAATTTACATTACAAACACTTATTATTTATAATTATATCTGATAAGACAAGTCTATTATCACTGGCTCGTGGTTAAAATTAGTGGAGGGGCCGTTCCAAGACATGTTTAACCGTTGTTTAAGAATTGTGTAAAAGGAAACAAACATGTATAAAACGAAAATTTATTTAGAAACTTGATTAAATAAATCTTAAGAGAATATAATCAAATATCATTTACTTACATCAACCTGAACTGTAACAGCTCAAGCTTGATTTATAGCTTCAAAAGTGAAATTTATTCTGCTTGTTTTAATTTCCACGAAAATATAAATAATTTTCTTCTTGATGTCTGGATGACAACTTAGGAAATTTGTCTCCATTTTTTACTGCTTTTTAGAAAAAGCTTATATACTTTTCAACAATGAAGCAGCGTGAGGATTTTTATCAGTTTCGTCTTCACCAAACGCATCATCTAGATTATTTTACAAGGTACATTTCAGCAGCTTAATTAATTTGCAATATTTGTTAATATGGGGATATTGAAGTATTACTTAAGCAAACTTTCAATGATTTAGACCTTTACCATCTCCTTTACCATCTCCTTTATGGGGGCTATGGGGTCAAGCTCGACAGTAGCAATGAAATTTTGCGGTATGAGCATGAATACCATTCACAAAAGCTTAAATGAAGAAACAAGGAAAGAATGGATTGAAACCTGGAAAGAGCTTCCAGCGTTAAAACAATTCAAAATAATGCTGGGACCATTTAACCAGGAAGGAACAAAAGCTTGCCTGAAACTAAATAGGTACGAGCTTAGAATAGAGTCCTGACGGGGCGCTGCAGACTGCAGAGATGCAAATACCTCAAGATCCTAGGCGTCGAGGAAGATTACAATTACAGATTCTGCAGCTCAACAGAAGAAACCCTCATACAACGGCTCAAGGATTGCGGAGCTCTGCTCCGCGAGTGAAAGATATACCCTGGAGCTTACTGCTTGAACGAGGAGGAGTTGGAATCGCTGAAGCCAGATCCTAACATTCCTAATAGTAATAATGCATAAATGGGTAAGTACACCAACGATTAGAGAAAGAGGGTGGGGTACAATAAATCTATAAAGGTCGCAGTACAAGAAGTCACCACCGAATCTAAAATCTACCCTCTGTATAAGCAGAAATAAAAATAGTGAGAGTAAACTCCCCCAAATGATAAAGCGTAAAAATTATTTTTCGAATTTTTAAAAATACGTGTATTAAGTGTATTGAGAAATTCGATGTAACTTTAATAAAAATGGTATTATTAATTTAAATTATTATTATTATTTTGAAAACGGTTTCATTATTTTGTACATTATTTATCTTACGCATATTATATCATATTTTGTCGATGCGTTATTAACATTATAGTACTGAATAGCTGGTTTATACATTTGGTTAGATAAATATTTAGCCCACTCCATGTATTATTATAAAATTTAGGATGAAATTATTTTGACAGTGAAAATTGATTATCAAAGAAAGAACAGTAAATTGTGGTTTCATAAAGAAATTAATGAAACACATGCAGTTATTTTGACGAAAATTTTAACAAACAGTTCTTATGTATGCTAGCCATGATAACATATTTATAATCGTCGAAATATACTAATCGAGTAAGGTACCGTCCCTGAACTCGAAAGGGGTCCAAAAAACAAAATTTTTGAAAATTAAGAAAAATTGTCCAAAAGTGCGGTTTACGTCTTGAATTTTTTCCAGTGAATTGAACAAAAAATTAGGTTTTTTTTTGACGAGCCTTACAAAGTTAGGCCCCCGCAGGGGCCGGCTGTAGGTGCATTTTAATTTTTTTACTTTTTCTTCAAAAACTCCGTTCCTCTTGCGCGTCGAAATGGCAAATTGTCATTTTCTGTTGTAAAACTGAACGTGCCTTCGACCCGTGTCCGTCTGCCCCACGCAAGTACCAGTTCGGTGAAATGTTTTAGAATTGTATTGCTGTTTTCAGGAATTATAGCCCCACGTGTCTACTTTCGAACCACACCTCTCACGGCGCATTACACCTTCGGGGACATTCCGCAGGCCCCAATTCGCAAAGTCACTTTTTTCACCTCTTCAAACGGAAACGCTTAAAAGAACATTTACATTTCCAGTCCGACAAGTGCATGCCCGGTGAAAAGGCCAACAGTATGGCGTTTGAATTTCTCAAATCCATCAATGGCTTCGCACTCCAGGTCAAAAAAACTAAGACCATTGCTTGCCGCGGAATCGTAAATTTACACTTACAGCTGATCATTTTGACACTATTTTCGCTCAGGTTATGTGGAAATGTCATTGTTGAAGTTTATCCGTTTATGATTATTCGTGTGCTTGTGGAAAGATAAAATTAAAGAAAAGAATTTAAATCAAAATTCTGATTTTTCGCTCAATGTTAGGTTGAAATTCAAATAAAATTCAAAGAGATATCTTGAAATCTCTAAATTGCAGATTTCGGCGACTCTGGCTCTTGATTAGCAACACATAGCAACATCAAAATTCGCAGAAAACGAAGTTTTTTCACTTTTCTTTTAGCAGATTCTTAAAATTCAGACCATTTTACATCAGAAACAGTTGCTTCCCTTCACATTTGAATTCCAAAATTTATTTCATAATCCGCGATATTTACCAGTTTTTTTTAAGAATAATTGGAGCTTTTAAATTGAATTTAGATACCAACGGTACAACACAACAACTCATCGAATACAACTCATCAAGTTCTATTAAAATATGTTGCATGAATTTTCTGCGGCTGACGGTCCAGACGTGGCCGATGTTTAACATCAGCCCTCCAACTGTTTACTTGATTTTCAAACATTTGCGTATTATTTTTCCCTACATTTCTAATAAATTCTTCTAGCATGAATCGATAGAGTGAACTTTCCTCTACCAGCGGAGCAAATTTACTCATTCCTTTGCAAACCGCTTTACCAGGATTTTTCATCTCCGCCCTACATATATCCGCCCTAAATTTATCCGGATTTTCTTTTTAAAATCGAATAGTGCACATTGAGGCCTATTGAAATGTGCTACATGAACTTTTTGCGGCTGATAGCCTCGACATGCCGAGCGTTTAAAAATGTCGTGTACTTTTCTGCTTCATCTTCGAAAAATCATATGCCTCATTTCCTTGGGTTTGCAAGAAATAATTTTAACACAGATCTATAAAACACTTGAATTTCATCGTTCCGCTGTTAATTGTTTGGTCATGGGAATTTTTTTCATTCAACTCCGAATTCATTCTCCATTTAAACCTTTGTAAAATGTAAAACCAAATTCAGATTGGGGGTACCCATTGAAAAAAATATCACTTTTCACATTTGTGACAAAACCAAAAGACTTTATAAAATTTGCAAAGAATGCTTATTTGTAGATACCAGAATTCCACATACGGTGCACCAAATCCCTATTTTCTGTTTCGAGGAATCTGTTTAAAATAATTTGCCGCGTCGTCCCCGATGGCAGCGGAACATTCAATTTTCGTCCGAGTGTACTTTTTATAGGCATCCATGTACAGTAATAATTTCGTTGGAATCGTTTGAGGTTTAATGCATTTTTTTCCCTATTTTTGAGTATTTTCAAAAAATTTCCGCGTTCGGTTTTGGATAAAATTCGTGATTGACAGGTTTGATTTCCTTAAAAAAATAGCCTTTATGAGTTCCACCCCACGCAGAACAATAAAATTGTACACATTTATACACAGGGCATCGTTCTATGAAATAACTTTGTCAATTTTGCAAAATATTTTATCTGGCGGCGGCCGTCCCTCTTAAAGCCAAACCGGAAAAGAAAACAATAAATTCAAATATCTATAGGTTGATAACTGTAACAGATTTTTACAGAATTCTTTCAGTTCTATATAGAACATACATTTTTCTATTGAAATTGATATTTTGACATCTTCGCGATTCTACCCTCAGGCTTCTGCCCTCAAATTCATACCATTACAGAGAGTAATAAATTCTAATAACGATACTTTGAATTGAAAAATTACTATTTATTATTTAAATTCAAAGTTTTTACAACTAATTAAACGCAATTAACAGTCGCGTACCATACTTTTTAACAAATGACTATAGCTTCAAAAGTTTAATTGGTACATTAAAAAATCTTTCAGTTCTATATAGACTATCCATTTTCTATTTTTCGTTTTGGTATCTTTGACGCCGATAGCCTTGCCGCAGGATTTAATTAAAAAACTATATATTGAAATTTTTCAAAGCTTTTCTTATTCCTACCAAACTTGCGTATAATACTGCTCGATAAAGTGTGCAATTTTTATACTTCCAGATCAAACATTGTGGCCGCGTGACCTCTCGATCCATAATAAAATAAAGTAGCAAGAGGTGTTGTTAAACCTAGGTTAGGTTAGAACACCTCGATCTAAAATATGCTAAAGTGAAAAAGTCTGTTGGCCTAACTTAGGTTGGCTTATATACCGCAAAGCGGCAGAAAAATTAAGACAAACTACAAGCGCGACAAGCGGTAACGCGACCCAAGAGATCAAAAATAAGATAAAGCTGTATAGCTGAATGTTGGTTTAACCTAGGTTAACCTATTAGGTTACATGTCGCAAAGCGCCAGATAAATCCAGACCACATACGCATCCCTCGAAGTGAAACCGGAACTGATACTAATAGATTCAAATAGCAACAAATTGAAAGAATAAAAAGATATAATAAAAACTCTTTCAGATCTATTAAGATCAGAGATATTTCTATTGAAGCAATTTGGTCATTTTGGAATTTTCGTGGTCGATAACCTTGACACTGGATTTTTTAAATAAAGAAATACATGAAAATCAAGTCAACGTTGACATTAACGTACGTTGAGTAATTTATTGGTAATTATTATTTTTGGTGAAACTTTTAGTAACATAATAAAGTGTTGCTAATAGTCTAAAAGCAAACTTACTATAATTTGAGGAGTGATATTGGAAATCAAGAGTTGCCAACCTTCATAAAAGGAGGTTACTATATATGATGAAGTGACGTTAGTAACTAAGGTTTACAACGTTGACGAAAAAAACTCTTAACAGCTAATTTTTTCTGACTTGGTTATGTTATCTGCCAAACTTGACAACAACAACGAAACTTCCACAAATAGTTGGTGAGATTTTGTCTGAGTATGTTGTTTACTCAACAACACAAATTACCAACTTGATAAAAGCAATATATGTTGGTTATGTTGAACGTAAAATTGACAAGTTGACAACATCAACGTCACTTATTTAATTAAAAGGTTATGACATTTTTAGTGAGATTTTCAGTAACTTTTACGCCACAGCTGATTTTTTTTTGTCCATGTAAACCTTAATAACTAACATCACATCGTTAGATATAGTAACTTTTTGTATGAATGTTGACAGGTTTTCATTTCTAATATTACTCCTTTAATTATATTTGATTATAGTAAATTTGATTCCACACAATTGTCAATCACATCACATATTTGAAAATGTATTATACAATTCCACCCTCATCAATTATTCCACCTTTAACAACTATTCCATTATTTTCAACTCTTCCATCCACAAAAACTATTCCATTCCTAAAAATACGATCCACATGTACTAGTAGACTTATACTATACATATTCTCCTGATGAGCCTAGTACATTGAATATTATTTAGACATGAACAATTTTTAGACAGAGAAAGGTTAATGTTAATTAACTTAAGTTAACTAACTTAATTAGAAAATTTAGTTAAAGAATATGAAATTATAGGAATTAACGAATTTGTTGGTCAAAACACCACTGATCAGTTCTTTGTAAGATAAAGATTTTTAATCCAAATTCTCTATTTTCAGTTTCTTCTATTCTGTACATTAAGATTTTATAATTACTGATTATGTTTGTGTTAATTACTATATTGAAAAAATTAATATTACAAAATAGATTTATTAAATTAGCTTTTTAATTAAATTATTTATTAACTTTTATTTGGCAGATAACAGTTGATTAGCAAAACTTACAAGAAAATAATTATAAGCCACACAAGCAAGACTAGACAAAAATGTGAAATATAAATTTAAAAAAATAAAATCTTGTAAATCTCTTGTAAAATTGTAAAATCAATCCTGCGAAAATACGAAATATTTTGAAATTTGTAACGTTTCTTAGTTTAATTATTAACAACAATTAATTACTAATTATTAACAAACAAGTTAGAAATGCGGATTTTACATATTTCATACAAATTGTGCAAAACTGTGTAAAGACTTTGTAAAAAGATGAAATGTTTTAAAATTTGTAACATTTTTTAGTTTAATTATTAACAACATTTTTGAAAAGTTTCAACGGTCTAGACAGAAGATTAAAAAGTTAGAACTATTGATTATTAAATTTTTACAAAAATGAATTTAAATTTTTAGTTTGTTTATTAACAATATATACATAGTATACACTATTAAACTACATTAGAGGTGCATGAATTAATAGACTAGACTTGACCAAAATCGAAATCCAAATTACTGCCGGAAAAATATCTTGAAAAATAAAAATCTTCATATTCAACATAAAGAATGCTATTTAGTTGTTTTTGTATATTGGGGAACGGATAAGGTTATCATTTGCAGGTTTTAGCTTCATTTTCTTTAAAGCCTTACATTTTCAACAATTTATTTCTTTTTATTTCGCATAAACAATCCAATTTACATTTACTTAATACTAATATATGGTAAAACATGATGTTATATTAAACATAATTAGACCTATGGTTTAGTGTTTTCATTTCAAATTATTTCTCAAAATTTCTTCGTTCGGAATACATTCAGCACAGCAGTTACAATCACCATCACTTCTACGAAGCGTTTGGGTTTCTGGATCGCATTGAACAATTACATTAATGCAGATAACATTCCTGCATTTTATGGCACAATTGGTTGGACGCTGACGGTCAGAATTTACATCACAAACTTGCAGGAAAAGTGTAAGAGAAACAAGAAACAGGTAGAGTTTTAGTGATCTTGACATGGTTATAGTTTCGCGTTTGGTTATTAGCTAACTGCAGTTTGTTTATATAGAAAATGTATCGAGGTCACCAAAGATATGTATATCTACATTATTTACATATATGATAAGATTAGTTTAACTTTCAAACTTGAAAAATAATGCGACACACTATACCAAAATGTAAAATTTAGTAGTCTTGTAAAATCTTGTAAATTTCTTCGATAAATCGTAAAATCTGTCCAGTAATAATACGAAATATTTGGGTTTAAGTACCTTTGAGTTTATTTATTTACAGCCTTTTTGGAAAGTTTCAACGGTCTAGAAAGAAAATTACAAAGGTAAGAAATTCGAATTTTACACATTTCATACAAATGTAAAATTTGGCAACTCTATAAAATTTTGCTAAAATTGGAAACGTTTTGAAATTTCTTAGTTTAATGTTTAATGTTTCTAAGAAATGTTTCTTAGTTTAAGTATTAAGAATATTTGCAGAGCTTTAACTATCCAGGCAGAAAATTGCAAATGTTAGCAATTCTGTTTTTTTCAATTTTTATAAAAATGCGAAACTTTGCACGTTTGCAAAATGTCTACAAAAAATGCAAAATGGTTTGAAATATTATACATTAATAAACCGCTCTAGATCAATGGCTAGACTAAAGACTAGACCAAAATCGAAATCCCACATCAGGCTTGAAAATTGAAAATTTTAAGACTCAACATCATGAATGTTTGTTGCTCTATTTGCGAAGTGAGTGCCAACACTTGTTCCCAGCCACCTCGGTTACCACTATCCAGAGCATTTTTGACCCGGTTCAGTTTAGGGCGCTCCAGAAGCTTTTAAGTCATACTGAGCAGCGAAATCGGTGTGTAGTGTGATGGGTCCGTACCATCTTTGCCAGGTTTAACAATAGCCACCACTGTTGCCTTTGGTTGTATATAAACATACTGAAGACAAAAGCCAAGATCTTCTCAAAAAACGATTCATAACCCTCAACGGGGAATCCATACAGCACGCTGGCAACTTTAAATATCTCGGCGTCTTAGTCAAACAACACTGTGACATAGCGAAAGCAATATAATCGCGAATAGAACAGGCTGTACTTACCCGTATGAAAAAATCAAAAGAACTACGATGAGAAAAAAGGCCGATTACCTGGGGCATGTCATGAGAGGGAAGCGTAATGAACTCCTACGATTAATTATTGAGGGTTAAATACAGGGAAAGAGGTCGACTAGCAGACGACAGAACTCATGGCTGAAAGACCTACGCCGTTAGTGTAATTGTACGACCACTGATGTCTTCCGAGCATCCGGTGCCAAGAACGATAATGGTCAATATCGGAAGGAGACGGCTTGACAAGTACAGGGTATTTAAGGTTTTGTGATCTTCTTGCAATTTTTGTTAGAACATTTGAAGGAAATGACCGTAAACACCCTGTATAATGATTATATCATACTCGAATAATTGAATCTCGATTTTAATGAAATTTTCCTTGTATGTTACCTGTTTGTGTTTTTTCTTTTCTTTTCCTGTTATATTGCTCAACGAAAATGTTAAGGCTTGGATTTTTTGCGTACAATAAATAGATGTTTTTTCACAAAAAATAGTTGCAAAAATACAAAATTCGGTTTATTCATACAAAAAGAGATTACTTCATCCAAAAAAAGGTTACTTCGTCCAAAATAAAAGGCTTGGATTTTTTTCGTACAATAAATAGATGCTTTTTTACAAATAATATCTGGAAAAATACAAAATTCGGTTTATTCATACAAAAAACGATTACTTCATCCAAAAAAGGTTACTTCGTCCAAAATAAAATATAAACGCCAAATGATCGATTGAATCTTACAAATAATAATGGTTTAGTACAATAATTGATAGATTTGTACAAAATAAAATCAATTCACCCAAAAAAAGCTTTAACTGTACAAAAAAGGTTGGTCCATCCAAAATTTGATTGCTCTTTACAAACAATTTTTTTTATACAAAATACAATTATATCTTCAAAATCAACGAATTTTTCAAACAAGGGCTAGATTCCTTCAAATTTTATTTCTAACTAACGCGGCGTGTAACGAAAGAGAGAGCGCAAACACATCAGTCTTACGACCAGAAGCACTGTATGCCATGGAGTGTCTTTCCTTGAACCGAAGAGCTCTAGTAGAGAAATTGAAAATCAGAGAGAGGAGAATCATCAGGAAGATCCTAGTCATTCCCTGTAAAGGAAGATGGGGAATTCCGAAGACGACATAACTCTGAGCTCTACGAACATATTGAGAGGCTCTCTGACTGTGCAAGGAAAAGAAGGGTAGCTTTCTATGGCCACGTTGCAAGATTGACTCCAAACCGACTAACCAACAGTCTGTTCACATTCTGGTAAAACAAGAAGGTTTTTCAACCACTTGGTTGACAGAAACCGAGAAGGATATTAAAGAAGTGGGAATAACAGATCTCCAAAACAGACAGTATTCTGTGAGATGCATCCTGAAGGAAGTCCGTGGATTTCAGGAAAAACCCCGAAGGAAAGGTACCCCCTGGACAGAAGAGGGAAAGAAGCTACACCGGCAGAAGATGCGACAATACTGGGCAAAGATCAAAGCCCAATAGTTGAACAAGCGTGGTCCAAAGTAGGGCTATTGGAAACAAGAAGAAGAAGATAAATGCACTATATATAAGAAGCACTAATATAAGCAGATAGAATAATGCAATTTATTTCCGAGCTAATCCACTCATCAATAAGGTGAACAGTTTTTTCCTTTCAGTATTTTTATGCATATAATATAAGTGTGAAGATTATTAAATACACTCGTAAATTTGCATTTTGCACTTATTAAGTAAAATAAAAACCTTTTTTGGGTGAATTTCGAATATGTTGAACGATTCATTCGATTATTGTAAGGAAAAATCATAGTTTGTAAAAAATAAACAATTATTGGATGATTACATTTTATTTTGGATGAAATAACCTTTTTTTTTTGGATTTAGTAATTTATTTTGTACGAAGTAACCGAATTTTGGATTGATTAATTTATTTTTGTATTTATCCTGCTATTTATTGTAGAACTCCATCCATTTATTGTATGTTGAGTTTTGTATACTTCTAATCGAATATTTGATGAATAAATTTTATGCGAAATGTTAATCGTGTAATAAAATGTTTTGAATTATTAAGATCTAGGAAAGTTACATTTAATATGAAATCAACGAAATATACGAAGGTAATATATTTTTTTAAATAAAATGGAATAGCTTATATGAAAATTAAATTTCACTGAAAATGTAAACAGAACAAGATTATGATTATGATATTAAGATGTGTTAGTTTCTGCATCAAAATAATATATTTGCATCATTAGTCTGCCTGTTTTCCTTTCTTCATAATAACATCGTCTGTTCCTGTACTTTAAAGAAAGAATACTTTAAAGAAAAAGTTGTCTTTTTTAGGTTTTTACAGAATTTTGCATATAAATTTTATTTGAAACAATTTATTTATTTTACTTTATCTTGACAATCGAAATAATATTAACTTAACATTAATCAATAGTAAATATAATTTTATATTAAACATAAACAGAGCCCAGATTCGGAGAAATTTCCATTTCTAATGATTTCTTAAAATTTCTTCTTACTTCGGTATACATGCATCACAGCAGTAGCAATCACCATCGCTTTTAACAAACGTTTCGGTATTTGGATCGCATTCACTTATATCTCTGCTGAAGCAGGAAGCTCTGGAGCAAAAGTCGCCGCAGTTGGTTCGACGTTGACCCACAGAATTTACATCACAAACTTGCAGGAAAAGTGTTAGTGAAACAAGAAGCAGGAAGAGTGTGAATGATCTTGACATGGTTGTAGTTTCGCGTTTGATTTTTCGCTAGTTGATGTTTGTTTATATAGAGGAAGTTTCGAGGTCACCAACTTGTTTTAATAGTTTTTTTGTTGTTGTTGTTGTTCAATTATACTTATTATTGGTGCTTTTTTCCTCACTGAATCTTCAGTTTTTAGTGTTAACGATGAAGCTTCAGTTTTTAATGTAAAGGAATTCAAATTTTGATGGCGAGTTGTATTTAACTTTGATTTAAATACTATGATTATAGTTATTTTTATTTGTTAATTTATTAATTAAGAAGCTAATGAAAATACTGAAATTATATAATAAGTGATTAATAGAACGTCTGTTTATGTATGCTGTCTAATGGTTTACACCAGGGGTGAGCATAACGTAAGAAGGTCTTAATCAACGGGCCAATTTAAATTTTAAAATTTTTTGGCGGGCCGCACATAAAGTAACACTTATTAATATTTTACAAAACTTTATTTATAACAAGCATTAGAATAAAAAAACATAAATTAAAAAAAAAGTAAAGATTTCATATACAAATTTTAATACAAAATTAAAACAAACAAGAAAAGAACAGAAAAACGAATTTACTTGAAATTTTTAATGCGAAATTTGGCATTGTTTTTTTGATACAAGCTGATCAATATCAGCCGGAATTGAAGAGGTAGCTACACGTACGCAGCTTTCTAATCGGGCATCGTTTAGTCTTGATCGGTAGTCATTTTTTATTAATTTCATGGTTGAAAATAATTGTTCGCAAACATACGTACTTCCGAACAGAGACATCATTTGCTTTGCATTTTTAGTCAAAAGCGGAAATTTTTCAGGGCTAACATAAGATTTATAAAAATTTTCGAACAACAAAATTTGCTTACTGAGAAAAAATGTTTTTAAATCGGTATTATTCAGGTCAATTACTTCCATTTGAAAGTCTTCGGGTACTGTATCCACATCGATATTAAATGGCGAGGAAAACATTTTCATAGAAACCGCTGTCTTCTCAGCTTTAAACATTTTGAATCGTAATTGAAATTCGTTGATTAAAATGTCTATATATTCTGCGTATTTTTGAGTAGTAACGTTTTCTTTTTCTAAATGTGGAAAGTGAGACACCTTATTCTGCAAAAGATGCTGTTTCCACAATTTTAATTTGCGCTCAAAGCCCTGAATTTTATCATACAAATTGTGAATAAACTGTCCTTTGCCTTGAAGTTCCACATTAAGATCATTGAGATGCTGAGTCATGTCGATAAGAAACCCAAAATCGCACATCCATTCTTTATTACCAAAATGAGGAAAGGCATATTCCTTCATATGCAAGAACAATTGTATTTCGCTTTTTAAGTTGTATATTCTTTTTAACATTGCACCTCTACTAAGCCAACGTACTTCGGTATTAAAAACCACGTCGCCATATTCAGTTTCTAATTCTTTCAGGAATTCTTTAAATTCACGGTGATCGCGCGCGTTAAGCGACTTTATAAAATTGATTGCTTTAATTATTGGTATTGTGACATGTGGCAAACTCAATCTTTTCGCACACAAATTTTCCTGGTGAATTATGCAGTGGTTAACGAATATTTCCCTTCCTGTGGCCTTCTTAATGTCTTGAAATAGCCTTCCCGATACTCCTACCTCCATGCTTGACATTGCTCGTGCTCCATCTGTCGATATACCAATAATCTTTTCTTAAAATTAAATAAAATTTAAAACTTTTCCAACACAGACTTAAGTTCATCGTACAGGTCTTTGCCTGTTGTAGTCCCTTTCATTGGAATCAGTGAACACAATTCTTCGGTAATATTAAATTTGGTGTCAATGCCACGTAAAAATATAGCCAGTTGTGCTGTATCGCTAATGTCGCATCTCTCATCAAGTGCCAAAGAACAGTATTCGAATTTTGCAATACGTTCACGAAGCGTTGTTGCTATGTTCTCGGACAAGTCTTCAATTCTTCTTGCCATTGTGAATCTTGATAAACTGATGTTTGAAATAATATTTATTTTATCAGGAAATGCTATTTCTGCAACAGCAGTCAGACATTCTTTTATCATCTCTCCATCCGCAAAGGGTTTCATTTTTTTTGCCAGTATTTGACTGACAACAAAACTAGCCTTTACTGCCGAATTTGATAAAATAGCTTGATTTTTAAAAATAGCCTGTTGTTTTCCCAAATTTTTCTCCATTTGATTAAACTTATCTATCCGGAGTTGTCCTGTTAAGTTTTTATATCGTTGTTCATGTTTTGTATCGTAATGCCTTTTTAGGTTATATTCTTTTAATGTCGACACAGTCTCTGAACATATTAAGGATACAGCTTTATCTTTGACGAAAGTGAAAAAATAATCAAATTTCCTTTTCTTGGAATTGCCTGTGCTCATCCGCAACCTTCCGTTTTTTTGTTTGATTTTCCGACATGCTATTATGGATTAAAAATTTGAAAGTTAAAAAAAATTGTAGGAAAACTTAATTGAATAAAAAAACTCTAATATTACCTTTTTGGCAATAATATTGCACTCACGCCTTTCAAGAAACATAAGAAGTGCTAAAATTGCTAGTTAACAGCTTACCAGTCTGACTGATTGTGTGACAGAGCAAACGCAAAGAAGCGCAGACGCGGCGCGTTCGTATTGAATGTTTGACAAGTCGCCGACAAGTGAGTATTTCGTCACAAAAAATCGCACAGACGCAGCGCGTTCGTATTGCATGTTTAAACAAGTCGCCGACAAATGAGTAACTAGTCACAAAAAATTGTTTCGGTTTAGTATGTACTACCATTTTATTATAATTATTTTTATAACAATATATTGATGGGAGAAAGTCGATAAAATAAATTCAATTTTAGAAATGCTTGGCGGGCCGCAAAAGCGTGTTTAACGGGCTGCAAGCGGCCCGCGGGCCGCGGGTTGCTCATCCCTGGTTTACACCATATGTTCGATATAAACCTGTTTGTCATGTTCTTGTCTAATTTATCTGATTGGTACATTTATAGTATTATTATTATTATTATTAAATCATTTATTATCCTCCATACAAAGAAATATACAATCTGATTAAATTACAAATTAAAAATATTACACAATAAATACAAATGTACAGAAATGGAACATAATGGAGAACAAATGGACTTATTCAAGAAATTAACAAGAATTCCTCAATCTTTTCCATAAGCCCTTATTGTTTTTCTTTAGGTAAACCTTACACCGACTAACAAGAAAAATAAGTACACGAATATTAACGTTCATTTTTCTAAATGCTCACTCTATTTTGGACAATGTATTCTTTGCCTTTTAACATAATTTTTATACTATTCAACGCTCGCTAGCCTTAACTCCATTGGTAGATTGTTAATGATGGACGTTATTTGGTAAGTGTACGAAGATTTAAACTTTGAGGTATGGTGTATAGGTGGAGTCATCAAGCCCTTGTTACGCATAGTAATTGTATGAACGTCCATTCTGGAGGTTATTTTGTTGCACAGATACCTGGGTAATTTGCAGTAAAGGATTTTTTTAAAAAGACATGTAAGATGAAATTTTCGATGTTTTTCCATATTAATCCATTTGCATCGAATTTCCGTGGATATTTTTTGGCGAGGTCTTAGGCCATGTACAAATCTGATACACCTATTTTGTGCTCGTTTGTATTCTGGCGTGGTCTGCATTATTAATAAAACTAGTATACGATTCAGGATAACTAAGCACTGACAAAACATAGGCAATCACTAGTTTCCTTTTTAAGTTTAAAAATAAGACACGCCTACAGGAATGCAACACTTTCAATTTTAAATAAACACGCTTTAAAAGTGTTGATACATGTGATGAAAATTTTAATCTGTCATTAATTAATAGTCCGAGATTTTTTGATTCATTTGTTATGTTCAGGCGCTGATCATGCATGGTAATTGTCAGTTTTCCTTTAATAGCCACCTGTTTTCTTTTTGAGGCAATACCAGTATTTTAGTCTTGCTCAGGTTGATCGTGAGGGAATGTACAGTGGTGAAGTTAGCTATAATTCTCAAGTCATCATTTATAAATCGTTCAGCGAGTTCAAGCTGATCAGAAAGAAAAGTATATATTAACTGTGTGTCGTCAGCATACTGATGATGAAGACCATTCTTTATTGATGCCCCAATATTTATATTGTATAGAGTAAACAGTAATGATCCCAACACAGAACTCTGCGGCACACCACCATTTACAACTATACTTTCCTAGATATCATTTTGTAAAGTAACCCTTTGACTTCTGCCCCGCAAGAAACTAGCAAAAAACTTTATAGTGTTTTTGGACATTCCTATATAGTGTAAAATACTAAGAAGCATACGATGATTGACCGTATCAAAGGCTTTGCTGAAGTCCAATAGTACTAGTGCAGCTACATTGTGGCTATCAAGCACCCTTGCTATTTCATAAACTACGTCCATTAGTACTGTAGTGGAGCTATGGCCTTTTCTAAAACCGGATTGAGTCGACGTAAAGATTTTATTTTCTTCAAGAAACTTCCTAACTTGCAGGTACACCCCTTTTTCAAGGATTTTGGAAATGGTTGGCAAAATAGAAATGGGCCTTAGATCAGTAATTAAGTTAGGGCATGCGTTTTTGGCAATTGGGTGGACATATGCATGTTTCCATGCGTCCGGAAATACGCTGTCTAGTAAGCAACTGTTTAACTATATGAGTAATAATTGGAAGTATCTGAGGCAAGTTAATTTTTATCATGTTGATATTTACTCCATCACAGCCCATAGCACTAGATTTTATATTGAGAATTATTTTGTGAATATCAGTTTCAGTTACCGGCTTTAGGTTCAATAAATCTGACATTTCCCTTATAAAAGAATATTGATAACATAGAAGAGTATTTTTATCAACTTCTTGAGCGAGTTGTACTAGTACAAAATAGTTGTTTAGATCATTGACACTACCCAATGATTCTGGCTGGTTTAGTCTTTGGGCAGGTAGTGTTAATGTTTTTAAAACCTTGCCAAATAATTTTTTCCTAACCTATAGTTGTGATACTTTCCAAATACGCTCTTTTTTCTTGTCGCGTGGTAATTCTTGCAAGTTTTTACAAATCCTTAAAATATTTTTTCGCAAAAATACACCCAGTCTTATTATTAATTTGTTTAATAGGTGCATGGTGATCAAACAGAAATATTATTCTCTCAGTAAAGATTTTTATTTTAGCGTTTATATCCGGTACTATATAGATATCATCTAGTCTTAAATGATTTATCTATTTGGTATCTGGTATATCTCTTATATAGTTTCCCTTGTCCATGAATCTAAACAAATAGTTCTTGCATGTTACATGCGAGCTATAGGTATAATTTATATACGTCTTATATAAGCCTTGCATATATTGCATAACATTTGGATATGAACAGTTAGACAGACATGGCTAAACTTTAGTTATTAAAAGAAATTAATGTGCATTATTATATGCATTATTGATACATGCAAGTAATATGTCTTCATTGTTCAACCTGGAAATGCTTTCCATAACTGTTTCACATTCATTTTTCTTCCATATCTTCAGTATTCGGAAGACAAATATCACTGCAATAACAATCGTCATTTCTTGTAAACTGTATTTCCTTGTTTTGATACATCTGTGCAAACTTGACCACAATTGGTCCTGTGTTTAACTTCAATGCTGGAAGGTTTTACAGAGATTGTTAAGAAAATTAGGTAACACACGAAAAAGATCGGCAAGACCTCGACATGTAGAAGGTCTTTGAGTCGTCTTAAAATTGCAGTTTATTTATATTGGGAAACGGACAAGGTCAGTTTTAAGGACTAGTTTCACTTTGCCTTATTATCTTATATTTACAACAACTTATTTCTTAATTGTTTTATTAATTTCGCGATTGTTAATGCAATTAACATTTACTTGAAACTAATTAATATTAAATTAAATTAAACCTTAACATGTCCATAATTTAGCGAAGTTTTCATATCTAGTTTTGGTTTAAAAAAACTTCTTGGGACCACAAGAATCACAGCAATGACAACTCGCAACTCTTCTAACAAATGTTTGGGTTATTGGATCGCATTCACTCCTTTCGCTTAGGGTTTCTGAATATCCGCACGTATTCAAAACCGCGGTTTTCGGTTTTTGAAAATTAAAAACCGCGGTTTCGGTTTCGGTTTTTAAGAACTTTTGGTAGCAGTGTCTGATATTTAAACGAGATCTTAGTTTTGTACAAAAGTTGGCGCTTAGGGAAAGTGTTCTTTCGGAATAGGTGGATGTAGTTTTACTTGTAGAGAGTTAAACAAAATATTTAATCTTTTTAAAGTTCTTTTATATTTAGCAAACTCATTTTTCATAGAATTAGGATAGCGATTTGTTTGCATATAAGTATTTTTGTTTAATTCTTCTTAAATACCTGTTTGTACTTCGTCTAGCAAGGAATAGTTTGGATTGGTCACTTCTTCTGATTCTTCTGAATTTGCCGAACATTCACCTTCGACTTCAACCTTATTGTTGTATGGATAGAGTCGTTCAAAAAGATTTTCCGCCAATATTAAAACAGACTTTGTTGGAACTTTCGAAGGATCTAGTAAGCATTTAGCCAATTCAGTCTGTTTTAATATTGGCGGAAAATCTTTTTGAACGACTCTATCCATACAACAATAAGGTTGAAGTCGAAGGTGAATGTTCGGCAAATTCATAAGAATTAGAAGACGTGACCAATCCCAACTATTCCTTGCAAGACGAAGTACAAACAGGTATTTAAGAAGAATTATACAAAAATACTTATATGCAAACAAATCGCTATATTGCTACGCTTACTGGAGATAAAGTTCAAGTGTGGAGATAATGAGAATAACAATTGAAAATAAATATTTTCAATTACGACTTTTAGAAGTAATATTACGACTTTTAGAAGACTAATCTATTTTTTTCTTATATTGGTTCAATAGAAGACCACCTTGTCTTTATATCCATTACTAATTCAATTTCCTTTTCAAAAAGAGCTATTTCGTTTTGTTGTTGGAAACTGATTTTATCGGAGATAAACGAAAATAATAAAATAAGTTCTCTTACCATTTGAAAATTACTTTTAATTTCAGCATCTTCAACGTAATTCTCATTATTCACATTTTCTACGTACGATTCTTCAAGACATAATATCTTCACTGCTGCAGCTGTTTTCTACTTGAGATGATTTCTTCTAAAAAGTTTCACATACAGCGAGATGAATTGTATGGTTAATGCAAATTTTTGGTTCAGCAGGACAAGTTGTACCATTTTTTTAATTACCCGGGCATCATCATTTGTAGTATCTTACTGAATAATAATCCCAGGGCAATAAATCCCAGGCTCAATAAAACTTTGAGGTATTTGCGACCAGAAATTGAAAACCGCGTTGAAATCGCTCGATAACTAACTGCCCGTCAAAGTTAGATCTATCGAGGATGGATTGCATTTGTTTTTTTCGAAATTTCGCAGCTGCCGCAGCAAATTCGACGTTTTGTTAGAGCAAAACGTGGTAGGAAAGCGAGACTGAAAACCGCTTTGCGAAATCTTTGACATCGACGTTGCGACGCCACCGCAAATTAAAATTGCCTAATGCGGTTTTTGCTGGCGAAACAAGTTTGACGTTTTGTTGAAGGGAAAATTTTGTTGAATGGAAGGCTTATCAGGAAGTGCTAGTTAAAACCGCGCTGCAAAATCTTTGACAACGGCGTCGCGACGTCGCCGCAAAGTTCAACTTGCTAATCTAGGTCGAATTTCGGGAACTCGTTGTTGTAGTTTTCGCAATTTTGCAGATATCGAAACAAATTTGATGTTTTGCTGAAGGGAAAGCTTGTGGAAAAGCGCGACTAAAAACCGCGAACTTCAACTTTCTAATCCAATTCACCCACAATATCATTTCTGAAACTGATGCTAAATGAATCTAAATGGTTTTCAACACTTATTACGATATTATTTGCAGAACAAGTTCCTTCAATTCGCAGAAAGCCTAAATTGCAATAAAAATGGTTTTCTCCATGAATATTAATGTTTAAGTATCTTCGACATCTCAAACTGGTCCACTCATCTAGCGTAATACTATTTTTTTCATTTGCTTTTAATTCTTGAAACTTTAATGTCATTTCCTTCTTTCTTTTTGCGTATTCCTTTTGAATTTCATAACACCTGGAACTGAAGGTCATACATAACACCGGAAACCGGCCAGCTATTGTTTTACGAATAAATGCAGATTTTCAAATTGATAGAACTCATATACCATCGATGGTTGCCATCTTTGCAACAACAGTTTGCAATGTCTGAAAGAGCACTAATTCAATGTATTTTATTTATCTTTAGATAAAACCGAAAACCGCGGTTTTTTATGGTGGTTATGCGGTTTCGGTTTTTGCACAGAAAACCGCGGTTTTGCGGTTCGGATATATCCGAACAAGAAACCCTACTTTCGCTATTGTAGCAGAAAACTGTGTCATAGAGATCACCGCAGCCTGTACGACGACGTCCAGCAGAATTAACTTTGGAAACTTGCAAGAAAACTGCAACAGAGACCAAAAGTAGGAAAGCTCTTATTGATCTTTATTTCCACTTGTTGGTGTTTATGTATATAGAGGAAACTTCGAGGTCACCAGTTTTGGATTGATTGTTTTCTTTTGTTGATTAAGATTCTTCTTTACTTGTTCATTTATATTTGTAAAATTTTAAAATTTCATGTTTTTTTTTATATCAACATGTATATGCTATTGTTTATTTGACCTTCGTTTAAATGAACTTGGTACGGTGCAATCATGGTCATTAATGGTGTAAAAATAAATCAAGTGAGTGATTTACAAAATATTGTTCATGGAAGCAAAGCTGTGCTGATGAGAGATAAATCTCGAAACGCGTCCACAGATGGCTATCCACTCAAGGTATCGGAAAGACATGATCTTAAAAATCAATGTTATTTTTATGGTTTTTGTTGAGTGCCACGAAGGTGGACTGAAAGCTATAGAATAACTGACAAATTTCATACGAGATTTGTTTTTGGTAGTCCTAAAAAGACTCATTAGTATTATAGAGTTCTGGAAAGGTTGAGTATATTTATATATTCAAGCTTTGTTCCGTCTTTATTAAGTGTAAAAATAGATCTATTGAAAAATTGATAACCGGTTAATATCGCCAATATCGAAATCCTACAGCGCGCTTGAAAAATGAAAATTTTTAGACTCAACACCTTGAATGTCGTTCGTATATTTTTGAGAAAGGATAAAGTCTTTTAGGTTTTTACAGAATTTTCCATACAATTTTTATTTAGAACAATTTTTTTATTTCAGTTTATAATGACAAACCAATTAACATTTATTTACTCAACACTAATAAATGGTAAACATAATTTTATATTAAACATAAGTAGAGCCCTGATCTGGAGAAATTTCCATTTCCAATGATTTCTTAAAATTTCTTACTTCGGAATGCATAGATCACAGCAGTAGCAATCCCCATCTCTTTTAACGAACGTTTCGGTATTTGGATCGCATTCGCTTTTATCTCTGTTGATGCAAAAAGCTCTGGAGCAAATGCTCTGGAGCAAAATGTCGCCGCAGTTGGTTCGACGTTCACCGGCAGAATTTACATCACAAACTTGCAGGAGAAGTGTAAGAGAAGGAAGAAACAGGCAGAGTTTTAGCGATCTTGACATGGTTGTAGTTTCGCGTTTAGTTTTTCGCTAACTGCAGTTTGTTTATCTAGAGAATGTATCGAAGTCACCATAGATATGTAGGTATGTCTACATACCATACATACAAACATACCATAGAAAATTAAAGTTCATAACATTATGTACATATATGATAAGATTAGTTTAACTTTTAAACTTGAAAAATAATGTTACACAAGCAACACTGGAGAAGAATGTGAAATTTAGTAGTCCTGTAAAATCTGGTAAATTTCTTGTTAAAATGTAAAATGTCCTGTAAAAATACGAAATATTTGGGATTAAGTAACTTTGAGTTTAATTATGATAAAAAAACAGCCTTTTAATAACAGCCTTTTTGGAAAGTTTCAACGGTCTAGAAAGAACATTCCAAAGGTAACAAATGCGAATTTTATATATTTCATACAAATGTAAAATTTGGCAAGTCTGTAAATTTTGTTAAAATTGGAAATATTTTGAAACTTCCAGTTTCTTAGTTTAATTATTAAGAATATTTGCAGAGCTTTAACTATCCAGGAAGAAAATTGCAAATGTTAGCAATTCTGTTTTTACAATTTTTACACAACCACCAAACTTGGCAGGTTTGTAAAATCTCTACAAAAAATGCGATATGGTTTGATATATTATACATTAATAAAATGCTCTAGACCAGGGCTGTCCAACCTTTTTGTAGTGGCGATCTACTTTTTTGTATATATTGTTGTCAAGATCGTTCAAAACGCGTAGAGGGGGGTCTGGGGTCATGGACCGCACGTTTTAGTTTTGATAGTATGAGTGTCAAGGTGGCCCTAATTTTACGAAAAAAAGAATCTATTATATAATAATAACCAACATCTATTATATAATGTCTATTAAACATTTCAACAGGAAGAAAAAGTATTGAAATTTATATAATATGAAATAATAAAATTAGGAACATAGTAAGTACTAACATCAGACTAATACTGATGAGATCGTTGGCATTGCATGGATTTGGCAATATCTGGCAATATCAAAGGCGGGATCGATGAAAGCGATAATTGTAAACAATGATCAAGATATTAAATAATTTCTTATTTTTGATTTTAACACATTCATATCAGAAAATACGGATTCCTAAAATAAACCAAATACGTCGAGCCAAAGCAAGACATCAATTTTTTTGTCGCGTTTGTCAAGATTGAGTATTTCTCTTTAGTGTATTTCCAAATACAATCTATGCATTTCATATATAAAGTTTGATTATTTCCAATTCTAGTTTATCCTGATTTGCTTGCAATATTGTAGATATTTGACATGCAATTTTCTCTATGTTGATATCTTTTTTAAACACATTTGAAAAAAATAGTGCAATATTTATTTCAATCTTATTAAAATCTTCAAATCTTTTCTGAAATTGTTTTCCAACAACTTCAATTTCGAGAATCATTTTGTTAGGGTTGAATTGAGTATGTTCAGGATATGTCTGAAAATATTTTCCAATGCTTGGAAAATGCTTTAATTTTTTATCTTTTAAATTCGCTTTCAATAGTATTATAAGTTGCTGAAAACCTCTTATCGAGCTTATCATGTCAAAAACATTTCTGCCTTTAACCCGTAGTTCAAGACTCAAATCGTTTAGTTTTGAACTAAAGTTACCAAGAATTACATATCAAATAACCACTCTTTGTTTGTTAAGTGTGGGTAACTGTCACCTCTTTCAGAGAGGAAACTTGTTACGTCTTCTAATAACTCTACAATCCTTATGAGAAATCGGCTTCTACTGAGCCAACGCACATTAGTGTGCAGCAAAAGTTCGTTATAATTATCCTCATTTTCTAATCTAAGCAAAGGTCTCTGAAGGGCACTACCACGTATAGAATTTACTATTTTAAAGACCGTATACATAACATTATGTGTATTAAGTCGCTTTGAGCATAAAACTAGTTGGTGGATAATGCAGTGGTATGCTAAAAATTGTGTATAATTATCATCTTGGTGGCATAAAGCAATAAAACCATTGTTGCAACCGGTCATACATGGAGCACCATCCGTCGTGATCGAAAACAATTTAAAAATAGGAAACGTCGTTTCTTTCACAAAGTTATTAAAAACTCTAAATATGTTTTCGACTGTTGTCCTTCTTGTGCATAGGTATTAATTTAAGCATTTCTTCTTTTACTGTACAATCATCAAATACCATCCGGATAAATATCACTAATTGTGCAGTATCCGTCACATCAGTCGATTCATCGAATTGCAAAGAAAAGGATACGCATATATATATATATATATATATATATATATATATATATATATATATATATATATATATATATATATATATATATATATATATATATGTATATATATATATATATATATATACTCTTTTAATTGACAAATTATATTTTCACATAATTTTTGAATTCTTCTCGCGACTGTATTTCTCGAAAGTCGTAAATCTTTTCATCAATAATCCCTTTTTTGTTTTTAAAATCTGAGAAAAGTGATTCTGCAGCCGCCAAAAACGATTCTTTAATCAAATTTACATCAGTAAATGGCTTTTTCTGTTTGGTTAATAAATGACACACTCTCATATATGCAACGGTTATTCCAAGTGGTTTATTAAGAGCTTTTACAAACATGTTTTGTTGCAAAGATAGACCAACTTTCAAATCATTAATTTTTGCACGAAAATGTCCGAAAATGTCTTTCGATATTGCCGTTTTCGCAATCTCCAAAGCTGTCTTGCATATTAGACAGCAACATTTATCAATATATCCATCGTAGTAATGATATGCTTTGATTTTTTTGTTGCACTCATGAATAGGCCTAAAGGTATTTTGTAAATTAACATAACCTCTTACTAATTTTTAAACAACTGACCTTTATGTATAAATTTTAGGATCAAGTAAATATATTGAGTATGTTTATTTATTTACGCACGGAGACATTTTCTTGTACAATCATGAAAGTTGTAAACAGCCACTAAACAACACAGGACAGAACAGTTATAATGGTTCTAAGCACCAGTAATCTAACATATTATATATGCAAGCCTTGGTAAGGCTCATAATAGCTGCGTATTTTCGTTTTTCTTGCGTATCGACAGTCAACGGAAGCTGTTGTACTGGTGCTGTTGTAGGCTAGCGAGAACCGTGTTTTAATATTTATCATATACTCATATTTATATCATATTTATCACATATTTATCGAAATGTATTTTTAAGTAAGTACAAAGAAGCATGAGAAAACTAAAGATCGACTCAAAATCACGCCGCGATGGACCGGTAGATCGCGATCGACTGGTTGGGCAGCCCTGCTCTAGACCAATAGTTAAACTCAAGGCTAGACCAATACTGAAATCCTACCGCTCAACATCATGAATGTCGTCTGTTCCCGTATTTTAAAGAATAGATAAAGGGTTTCTATAGAATTTACTATATAATTTTTATTTGGAACAATTTATTTATTTCACTTCATATTGACAATCCAATTAACATTTACTTAATCCTAACAAATAGTAAACATAATTTTATGTTAAACATAGGTAAGTAGAGGTCCTGAGAAGTTTCCATTTCCATCGATTTCTTAAAATTTCATCTTACTTCGGAATGCATAGATCACAGCAGTAGCAATCACTATCTCTTTTAACAAACGTCTCGGTATTTGGATCGCATTCACTTATATCTCTGTTGATGCAGAAAGCTCTGGAGCAAATGTCGCCGCAGTTGGTTCGAAGTGGACCGGCAGAATTTACATCACAAACTTGCAGGAAAAGTGTTAGAGAAACAAGAAACAGGAAGAGTTTGAGTGATCTTGACATGGTTGTAGTTTCGCGTTTGGGTTTTCGCTAGTTAATGTTTGTTTATATAGAGGAAGTTTCGAGGTCACCAACTTGTTTTGATATTTTTTGTTGTTGTTCAAGTATATTTATTATTGTTGCATTTTTCTTCACTGAATCTTCAGTTTTTAGTGTTAACGATGACTCTTCAGTTTTTAATGTTAACGAATCCAAATTTTGATGTCGAGTTGTAGTATTTAACTTTGATTTAAATACTATTATCATAGTTATTTTCATTTCTTAATTTATGAAGTAAAAAGCTAGTGAAAATACTGTAATTAAATAATGCATGATTAATAGAACGTCTATTTATGTATGCTGTCTAGTGGTTTACAGCATATGTTCTATATAAACCTGTTTGTCATGTTCTTGTCTAATTTACCTGATTGGTACACTTTTCTGGTAGCTCTTATTAGTTTCTTTTGTCCATAAATCTAAACAAATAGTTCTTGTATGGTATATGCTAGATTTATAGGTATAACATATACCTATACGTCTTATAAGTCTTGCATATATTGCATAACATTTACAGTTAACAAGGGTAAACTTTAGTTATTAAAAAAAATAATGTGCATTGTAATTCAGTAGAACCTCGCTATTCGTACACAACTCGTTCTAGCAGGCAGTTCGAATGGCGATTTGTACTAATCGCGAATCATTTTTTCGCATAAGATAATTAGTTCCAAACTCTTCATTTAAACTAATGAGTGGAACAGTAGAAGTAAAAAATGTACAATTGTATAATTCTATAATACGATTTTTATTATTTAAACTCTACTTACATATTACAATTCCTCGTCACTTTCTATATTAAAAACGTTAGATAATTTTTCCCTTGATTCTTTTTTCTGTCTTTTTGGACCTTTACATATTAAAAAGATATCCAATGTTGATTGTTTTTGACTTTTTTTTAGAATCCTCCTAAAATGTTCCGTCACATTGTCGTTAAATAAGTTAACACTCCTATTCCCACAGCTGTGTTTGGATGCCATTTTTGGACAATGTGTTCTATATTTTCCCAATGGTGACACAATTCTTTAATTTTCTTAGTTGAAATGTTTTCCGCTTCCTCTGAAGACACATCTTCAATCACTTCCTTCTGTTCTCTCTGTACTTCTGGAAGTTTTTCAGTTGTCAACTAATTTCGGTGATCTTCAATCAACTCCTCCACATCATCACTGTCTACATCCTAACCCATGGATTTTGGACACAATTTCATTCACTACAACAGCTTCCGTGGCAGTATCTTCTAAGTCTTTCGGTGCCACCCAGTCTGGCCACAGATTTCTTCAGGAGGATTTCAGTTTACTCAAAGAAACTTCATCCCAGGCTTTGTCTATTATTCTCAAGCAATGGAGGTTATTAAAATGGTTCTTCCAAAAGTCTTTGAGGGTGAGTTCTGTGTCAGAGGTCACTTCGAAACATCTTTGAAACAGTTGTTTTTGTATAACGTTTTTTGAAGTTTGAAATGACCTGCTTATCCAAGGGCTGGATAAGTGGAGTGGTGTTAGGGGGCAAAAATCTCACTTGAATGAAACCAGTCAGATCTTCCTCCAAACCTGGAGCGTGAGCAGGAGCCCAGTACCAAAAGAGCTTTGAGTGATAAATTTTTTTGCTCTAGATACGTTTTCACACTTGGGACAAACACTTCATACATCCACTCGGTGAAAAACTGTCTTTTTACCCAAGCTTTAGAATTAGCCCTCCACATTACAAACAGGTTACTTTTGATGACATGATTTTTCTTAAAAACACATTCTGAGTTTTCTGAGTGGTGGACTAATAGCGGTTTTATTTTGAGGTCTCCACTTGTATTGGCACACAGCAAGAGTGTAAGCCTGTCTTTCATAGGCTTATGCCTTGGCAATGATTTCTCCTCTTTTGTGACGTAGGTCCTCCTTGGCATCTTTTTCCAAAAGAGGCCAGTCTCATCACAATTTAAAACTTGGTTAGGAGAAAATGCCTCATTTTCTATAAAGATTTTAAATTCACCAACAAAATTTTCAGCAGCATCTTTATTGGAACTAGCAGCCTCCCAGTGCCGAACGACGCTGTGAATTCCACTTCCCTTCTTAAATCTATCAAACCATCCCCTACTTGCTTTCAGGCCCGGGCTTTCAGGACCCAGGACCCCCAGGCACTTTTTACATTTGGGCCTTCCTACCCCATCATCTCGCAGCTATTTTGGAAATTTAGTAAATTAAATGCACAAGTACAGAACATATAATTTTTAAGGAGGTTACAGCGAATCCTATGTTAAATATTTTTTTCAAGTTTAAGCTTTTTATACATGAAGATCAATACTTTATTTATGTCCCCTCAAAATTTGAAAGTGATCCTCCGTGTAGTTTATCCGGAAAAAAAATTCAAAAATGATGTTTTTTCGAATCTTATACACAGGTTTTATTTTTTTTTTCGACATTAATTTCCCAACTATAGGGAATAAAAAACTATATACAATAAACTTAGATAATATTAAAACACGATAACATTAAAGCAATTTGATGTTCCCGATGTAATTATTTAAATAATTAAAGTTAATTTTTTTTTAATCTTCTTAATCAACAATAATTCACATGACAGATGCTTTCTCAACGTCGCGATAACAGCTGATTGTGAGAGAAAAGAAAAACATAAAAATATTTTGAACTTTTCGACGTCTGTGGAACTATTTGATAGAATGCACTCCAGATTTTTACAAAGATTATCTATAATTTTTTGTCTTTTTTTAATTCGAGGTTTTTAGCCAACATCTTGGGCTAATAAAATTCTGATCTCTTTACAACCAGTCGACTCATAACACTGATGTTGCCAGATCTTTTTATGTCACCTTATAATAGTAAAAAATAACGAAGTCATTTAATAACTTTATTTTATTAAATAAAGAATAATTACCAATTTTTAAATTTGTTATGTTATTATAAATAAAAAATAAATTTTATTATAAATAAAAAAATAATGAATTTTAACAACTATTAGGATAATTGAAAATATTTTAAAAAAATCAAGCACTATTTTGACTCATTAGTTACGCTCGAACCTCCTTAATCGACTTTATTGACTGATAAACATTAGAATAATAGAGTCTATGTTACTATAGTTACGTTATTCTATAAAATTTATAGAATCATACGACGAACTTTCTTCTGTGCAAAAGAAGAAATGACGTCATCATAGTCAATTGACTGCATTATTTCTGACTCTATGTACATTACAGAGAGTGAATTGAGCCTTTTCTCTCGTATGTTAGATTTAAGTAATTCTTACTTTACTCTCTTTAGCGCTGAAAACGACTGTTCAGCTGAGCAGTTTGACGCTGGTGTACACCACAGCATTCGGAGCGCAATTCCGATAAATGTCCAAAAAGCCTTTTTCGATAAATATTTGTATAGCTTCAGTGATGATAACTCCATAACTTCATCATTCGATGACAAATGAGCTTGCAGGTGCAGACATTCATTTTCCAAAGTCCTATCCAAATCCCCGGGATAAAAAAGTTATAAGGTTTATGGCTCCTTCACGGATGTCTTCAGATTTCAAACAATGTAGTTTCGTAAGAAAGTCAAACTTTTTACTTAACTCCTCATAAGCAGTTCCGCGTCTTCGTAGTTCTGAAATTAGTCTATCCATAATGACCTTAAAAATGGTAACTCTGAATCTTTCCCTGCCAGAGAGTTCGGTCTCGTTTCCTTTTACTTCGTCGAACTGAACTTTACGCTTACGTTTCCTCTGCATGTCATATTCAAAGCTATTTTCACCGAATTTTTCAATAACTTTCGACTCGTAATGATCAAAGGTATAGGGTACTGCGTTTCCTTAAGTGTTCTAGGTGTGTTACCAAAGACTGATACAGTCCAACGATCGTACGCAGGTCGATGTTTACAGATTGTAGAGATTTGCTTACTTTGTTGAACATTTCCAAGATGTCAGTCCAGAGAAGTGACAAAAAACAAATTTCCATCGAGTCTAATGAATTCAGAAGACCTGAAGCCTCAGAGCGCGTAGATGGTTTTTCATTTGCATCATTGGAAATTATCAGGAGAGCTGCCATGATCTCATCCCAGGAGCAACATAGACTTCGGCAGGCGTCAGCTCGAGCAGACCATCTTGTCTGAGAAAGACTCTTCACGACTGTTGAATTTGACATCAGTTTCGACAGAAAAATTTCCCATCTGTGTGTTGATGCCGAAAAAAAAAATTATAAAATGACTACAAAATACCGCAAAAAGATACAGCAGGTTGACAAGACTCTCGCTTGAAGACCATAATATACACCCGACATATTGCTAGCATTGTCGTAAGACTGCCCCCTGCAATCAGGTCGTAATGATCTTTTCGAGAACGCAGTTGAAAAGCATTGGAGGGAGCCAGTCACCTTGTCTGACTTCCGTTTTGACTTCAAAAGAGTCCGATAGACATCCTAGGAACTTTACTTTGAATTTTGTTTCAGATAGCGTGGCTTTAATTAGTGCCAGCAGTTTCAGGTCAACCCCAAATTCGTTGAGGATGTTCGGCAGGACGCCGCAGTCTATTGAATAATAGGCCGTTTTAAAGTCCACAAATACCGACGGTACGGTTTGGACCTGAGGTTGCAATATCTGATGATCGTTTTGAGGTAGTGGATCAGTTCGGCAGTTGAAAGACCCTTTCTAAATTTCCCTTGGTATTCGCCTATTTGATGCTCTACTGCAGCTTGTAATCTCTCCAGGATAGCAAGTGAGAGAATTTTGTATGTTGCCTGCAAGAGTGATATTCGTCTACAGTTGTTGAAGTTTTTTCGTGCTGTCTTTCTTGTATAATGGATAGATCAAGGCTGTTCTCCAATCTACCGGTAGGATTTATTCTGTTCTTTGTTCTATTTGCTCCTGCAAGATTTCAACTGTTTCTTCAGGGGCATATTTGCAAAGTTCTGCAACTACAGAGTCTTGAGTCTTGAGGTTTACGGCCCGTAAGTTTTTTTTTAACCTTCTGTAATATCCAAGTCGTGTTTTTTCAATGTATCTAGGACGTCTTTAGTCAGGTCTTCCGCTTTATGGCCACAATTTGGAATGAATTTCATAAATCGTTCGACAGGACATCCGCCTTCAGACACATATCTCACTATGAAAGAAAGTTGATCAACATGAGAATCACCTTTCATCATCACCCTTGCTCTTCGAAAATATGAGCCAAGTTCGAGGTCATATTTCACCATTGCTTAATGTTCGGCTAAAAAGTGACAGCGATAGATACCTGGTTTTATCTGTATTGTTCCGGGAGTGTGTTATATTAGGTCGTCATGCAATCTTTTTGCTTTTGGGCAAATAATTCCTTGAGAAATGCTGTCACCTGCAAGTTGCTTCTCGTTGATCCAAACTAACAAAAGTTTTCTCACTTGTTCAATTACAGGTGCTCTATTGACGGCAAGAACTTTTGCTACATAAGCCTCTGTTAATACGTTTCTATTTTTTAATTTAGACGATTTAAATTTTACTTGGACAAGTTGTACGAATAATGAGTTGTACGAGTAGAGTGGCGGGAGAATAGCGGGGTTCCACTGTATGCATTATTTTGATACATGCAAAAAATATGTCCTTAGATGTCTTCATTGTTCAACCTGGAAATACTTTCCATTTTTGTTTCACATTAATTCTTCTTCCATATCTTCAGTTTTCGGAAGACAAATATCGCAGCAATAACAATCATTTCCTGGAAAGAGTATTTCCTTGTTTTGACTGTGCAAAGTTAGACCACAGTTGGATTTGCGTTTAACTTGAATGCTGGAAGTTTTTACAAACATTGTTAAGAAAATTAGCTAACACAAGAAAAACATCGACAAGATCTCGTCATATAGAAGGTCTTTCTTTGAGTCCTCTTAATATTGCAGCTTATTTTATATTGAGAAATAATTATCTCATATTTACAAACAACTTATTTCTTAATTGTTTTATTGATTTCGCGATTGTTAATCCAATTAAAATTTACTTAATTAATATTAACTTAAATTAAACATAAACGTATCCATAATTTAGCGAAGTTTTCATATCGAGTTTTGCTTTAAAAAATCTTCTTACTTGAGAACACAAGAATCACAGCAATGACAATCCCCATCTCTTCTAACAAATGTCTTCTTGATTGAAATGGTGAAATTTAAATGGTTCTTGAGTCGCATTCACTCCTTTCTCTATTGTAGCAGAACACTATCATAGAGATCACCTCAGCCCGTACGACGATGTCGAATTAACTTCGGAAACTTGTAAGAAAACTGCAACGGAAACCAAAAGCAAGAAAGCTGTTAGTGATCTTGACATAATTGCGGCTTGTAGTTTCGCGTTTTGTTTTCCACCTGTTGGTGATTATTTATATAGAGGAAACTTCGAGGTCATCAGCTTTGGTCTGATTGTTTTCTTTTGTTGATGACGATTCTTCTTTACTTGTTCGTTTATATTTGTGAAACTTTAAAATTCAATGTGTTTTTTTTATATCAATATGTATATGCTATTGTTTGTTTGACCTCCGTCTAAATGAACTTCGAGTAATCATGGCCAGTAATGGTTTAAAATCTATAACAAAATCAATAACCAATTAATAGTTGTCTATAATTTTATTCACCTGTTAGTAATCAAAGTTACCTGTTAGTAATTAAACTCACTATATCAAAGAAAATTCCACCATATAGTAACATTGATTTATATAATAGACTACCAAAAAATATAAAAGTTATAATTAACGTAAAGAATTTTAAGAAACAGCTTCATCGCCTTCTCATCGATATTGAGCCATACTCCTTGCAAGAATACTACATAGGAGTAAAATCTCACCAGGGTTAACAGCTAACCTGACAAATTGCACTTAGCATATAAAATGTTCACTGTTTTTTTTCTTCTATAATATAAGGTTTTGCAAGCTTATATAATGAAATAAAATAAAACAAATAAATAATTTATAAAATAATCTATTAAATAAATAATCTATTAAATTTTTGCAAAGCTAATAATTTTGAATCACAAATACTAGTTCGAAATAATCCGTAAACCAAAACAAAAACTTTTTCCTAAAGTATTATAACCGTACGATGTTAAAATAATGTCTTTGTTTGACTAATTTGGAACTAGTATTGGTGATGATATACAATTATTAGTTTTGTAAAATATTGTTTAAAATGTTAGTGACAGGTTATTAAAACCGAAAGGCCACTTTCTGGTGAATTTGTTTTAAAACTCAACTTCATTTTTTTTAACAAACATGAACCTTGAATAGATAACAAGGTATTATATATCTGTAAAATGTAAACTATTGTAATTATGGATAACAGATTATGTAGTCAAGGAAGTCAAGGTTTTTCTCCTTCTCAAAGCTTTTTAATTAAAAACTTGCAAAAGACATAATCAGTAATATTCTGGAATCATTTTATTTTATAAAAAATGTCTTAAAAGTTCATAAATATCAACAGATTCCCTCTCATTAAGTTTAATCGAGTAAATAATTAATAAACATTATAAAAATAATAATTATCGTTTCCCTATAAGCTTCATGGCCAAACATGGACGACGCCAATTTAACAAAATTGTATTAAAAACATGATTCTTCGACACAGGTCGTAATCGATCTTTATAATCCATGTATTACCTTATACATCGCTGCAAAAATATTCATTGATACTAAACTTAATAAGGCTATGATCCAAATTTCTCACACCTTAAAGGCAGGATATCGTAAATTATTATTACAGTGCAAATTCTTTAATGGCTTATACCATCTGGTGATTTTAAATTAATTTAATATCTTTATCTCATAGATATTTAAATTGGTATTATTGGTTTTATTTGGATTTTGATGAACAGATAAGTTCAAACAAGGAATGACCTAGTCTGGGCTGTTTGTCTATACTTCTTCTATGTCTAGTTTTTGTCTGTATCTTCCTATCCAATTTTGTCTCTTCTATCTTTTTTGTTTATTTATGTCTGTTTGTTCTGTCTAGTCTTGTCTATATAGACTCGTACGTTTAGTCTTGTCTGTCTAGTCTTGTCTGTTTAGTCTTATCTGTCTAGTCTTGCCTGTCTAGTGTAGCCTGCCTAGTTTAGTTGTGTTTGGCATATATAGAAGCACATTAGTTCTACTAGTTTGTCATATCTGAAAAAAAGAATTGGTTATTGATAATCATACAAACTTAAAACAAATGGAACACAGCCTGGATATATAAATATATTCAGCCTTTCCGGAGCTCTATAACAATTGTTATAGAGCTCCGGAAAACAAACGGAACACAGCCTGGATATATAAATATATTCAGTCTTTCCGGAGCTCTATAAACAATTATAACAATTGTTATAACAATTGTTAAAACAAAAAAAATATAACAATTGTTATAACAATTGTTATAGAGCTCCGGAAAGGCTGAATATATTTATATATCCAGGCTGTTTTCAGTTTGTTTTAAGTTTGTAAAATTTGGAGTTGATTGGCCTAATCCTATCTTGGTTAATCTGCTCAATTATATGTGTCCTTGTGTATTCTTGTTACTTTCATCAGATCTCGCCAGTAGAGTTTTTGTAGGTCTAATGAGATGTTCAACTTTTCTGATCTAGTTTACTTGTGTGTTTCCTTATTGCTGGAAGCAATTGTATCGATGTCATAATAAATAATTGTATTTTTTATTTCTCTGTAGACCATCTGCTGACTAACAACGAATTTCAAGATTTTTAATTATCGTTTAATTACTAGCGGCTTGACACATTTTTTGATATTAATTTATGCTAAGAAAAAATCCAAATAAATTAGAATTCCACATAGAAATAAATTTTGCGTGAAATAAATTTTTGGACGGGCGCAGAGCCTAATTGGTCGGTTGCGTCAATTTTATATACATTTGTTTTGTTAGTAGATTCACAGCTGCGAAATGCTTAATTAAACTTGTTATCTTATTGTTTCAGATTTGGAGGAGCATATGTTCGTCTCGATTATTATTTCGACATTCTACAGAGTCAATTCAATATGAAGGTAATTGAAAGACATATATTTAATTATTTATTACTAATATAAAAGATAATTAAAAAAATGATTTGAATTTATGTGACAGACGAAATAATGATATAATATTTGACGGTAATTGTTTAGTTTTTCTTATTCAATGATTCATTGAGCGAGTAGTTTTGTTTCTTATTTCTATAATTAAGATGGTGTTTAATGTTTTTGCTGTTTTCTGTTAATTGGTTTGTGAAAGCCTTTGTCTCGAAATATTTTTGATCGCGTAATCCGTAAGTTGTGATGATTATAATGCTCCTATACTCCTATACAAATATCATGAATAGACCTTTTTTACGGTTAGTTAAGCGCATGCGCATACGCCAAGTTTGAAAGGCGGGAATATGAAAGTTTCGGCGAAATAATAAGGTTATACGTCAAGAAGTTCGGACAAAACATGGCGGATATTGACAAATGTACACAAAAAAATTAAACTATGAAAAGGTCTATTGGTAAATATCAGAAAATAATTTAGAAATAATTTTCGACTCTTGGATGTTGAAGGATTAATTCTCAGAATCGGAATGGGTTCGAAAAATAAACCATTTACTCAAAGGAATGATTTTGCCCATCAATAATTCAGATTACCTAGTCATTATATAGATTAACTTCTTCTTTTTCATTTACCGTCTCCTACTCGAAGATTAGCAACCAACAAAGCAATCTTCACTTTTGACGCTGCCAAAACGCTTTTTGACGCTTTTTTTTAATCAGGAAATTAGGCATCTTCCTGCGTTTCTTCTTCATATCTCATATCTTTCTCCTCTCACAGTATGCCCCAGATATTATAGTTTTCTATAGTTAATTGTTTCTATGATTCCTAGCTCTTTTTCCATCTTTCTTAACACCTTAACACCTTCAAATTCATATTTTTGTCGGTTCACGATATTTTTAGGATTCTCCTATACACACACACACACATTTCGAAAACTTGGAGTTCATTTATGAGCTGCTGATTTAGTGTCCTTTTGTCCACGACGTATATTAATATGGGAAACACGTAGCACCTCACCATTCTAATTCGTAATTCCAGCTTTAGATGACGATTGCTAAAGAGGTCTCTCATTTTAATAACGACAGGTAGGGCTGGTTCAATTTTGTGTTTGATTTATTTTGTCTGAACCTTGTCGCTTGGTATCCAAGATACTTGTATTTGGTTACCTTCTCGATGCGGATATTGTCAACGATAAGGTAAGCATTAGCTTTTGAGACGAAATTATATTTGGTTGTTTAAGATACCTTTTCAACCCGTATTGCAAGTTAATGACATTCGTGCTGTCTTCCATTCTTTGCAAGTCTGCTATTTTACCTCCCAGAATCACAGTGTCATCCGCGTATCTCATTTTATTGATCGGTTGTCTGTTTACAATCAGGTATTGTAGGTATTGTAGATTGTAGATTTAATGCTGACTTGTACTGCGTTCTTCATATATTTATTGTACCCCAACCTCTTTCTCTAAATGTTGGTATACTTGTAGATTGTAGATATGGTGATGACGACTTGTATTGCGACCTTTATAGATCTATTGTACCCCACCCTCTTTCTCTAAGCTTTGGTGTAGTTACCCTTTTAGAGCGCCTCCTCTAATCCTGATTCCTCTAGGAATTTCAGGATCTAGGTGCGATTCAAGGACTGCAACTCCTCTGCGATCAGGCAGTTCTCCCCGAGGTACATCCGTCTCTTGCGGAGCAGTGCTCCGCAGTCTTTGAACAGGTGTATGGGGGTTTCCTCTGCTAAACCACAGAATCTGCATCCGTCATCTTGCTCTAGGCCTAGGGTCTTGAGGTATTTTTTAAGTCTGCAGTGTCTCGTCAGGACTCCTGTCAGAATTCTAAGCTTGTTCCTGTTTAGTTTCAGATAAGCTTTTGTTCTTTTCTGGTTAAAAGATCCCAGCATCACTTTGCACTGCCTTAACCCTAGAAGTTCTTTCCAAGTTATCATCAATTGTTCTCTCATTTCTTCATCTAAACTTTTGTGGATGGTGTTCACAATCATGCCGCAAAAGGCTTCCGGACCTATAAAGGGACTACTGGATATTTTGTATGCTAGGTGATCGGCTTCTTCGTTTCCGTCTATACCAGTGCGTCCTGGTACCCAGTATAGCGTTACTTTTTTGTTTCTGCCAAGCTTGTTTAGCTTTCCCATACAGTCCCATACCAGTTTGGATCTGATGGTGTATGAGCTACTGGCCTTGATGACTGCTTGGCTGTCTGACAGGATTGCAATTCGTTTTTGGCGATAATTCCTGTCGAGGTTAAACTGTGCAGATTTTTCGATTGTGTGTACCGTTTTTCCTTCTGATGTCTCTATTGTAGGTGGTAAGTACCTCGGAGTATTCTAGCCATATTGCTTAGCTTATTTCCGTATTGCTTAGCTTTGTTGAAAAGCCTACATACCTTTGCTCTTAACGTAGACAAATTTTGTTCCACCATTTTTCCTCTTTATGCTCCTTCACGGATTTTACCGGGCAGCTGGATTTAAATGCCGTGGTGATTGCTACATTTATTTCTTCTACAGCCTGCTCCAGTGCGGTGTAGTGTTTGATACTACCTCGCACTGTCACTTGCTCCAAGTTCTCTTTTAGTTGGGAACTAAACATCGGCCACACAGCTGGGGTGTCGAATGGGGGTGTTTTCCTCACTCGCTCCTTCCAGTTCAAACTCCTTGATCCTATGATCTGGCATTGAGGGTTCATTTGAAACTCTCCACTTTTTAATTAATTTACTAACGTTACTAACCTAACCTAACCTAACCTAACCTAACCTACCGTAATATCCAGTACCTCATTTCTGACCTTTGTGACAAATGTTGATGTGTTACCAACGTTGTACACAATTAAGTTATACTTAAGGTATACTCACCTCTCTTAGTAGTGTCCGTGCTGCCCCTCATCTCATTATGTGCGTTCGCGTCACATCCCAGCATGAGTGGCAGCCTTCTCCTAATACAGTGTTTCGTCAGCTTTTGCACTTCCATGGGTGGTATGCTGTTACTATCGCCAGTGAAGTATCCTGCGATCAATACTTCGCGGTGGAGGCCCTCGGTCTTGATGAGGGCCTGGATCGCAACTAAATCCCGCGTTAAAAATTCTGAAAGACATAAGTAATTTATGCCGTTCCTTACTATAATGCAAGTTCTAGGGGAGACCTCACGGCTGTCCCATACCAACTTACATGGCGCCTGTTTCTAAGGCCTCAGATCTAACCTCCGTAGGTACAGGGTTCTTGCAGCAGCGCTAGCCCTAGGTGTTGTTTTGTGAACATCCTAGCCATCACAGCGAAGGTTGCCCTGGTATGGTGGATATTCACCTGGGCTATTTTGGTGCGCCTGCTGGTCATTCTTGGTTTGTGACAGGAGGCGGCAATTCCTCCGCTGTCTCCACCAGAACAACATCTACCTCTGCCTCCATAGACATGGCTGGACTGCTCATGTCTATGAGTGTGAGGTCGAGGTCGTTCTCCCGGTAATCCGGGCTGACTTCCTCGTTCACGGCCTTGGCCATTAAAGTTTCAGCAGATGGAGTTGCCGCCACCGCTATTCCTTCCACCTCGGAAGTGGACGTTGTTGCGGTCGTATCTTCCTAGGGAGGGGCCGCTGTGGCTGTCACTACCTCTCCATCCGCTTTTTGTGTGGCGTCGTTCTTCCGCCCATGGACTTTGATCCGCCCGAACCTATAGTAGAGGCCATGTTTGGCCTCCGCTATAGCTCCCGCGGACTCTTCGTCAATTCCTATTGTTAGGAGTTGACCCCCATTTTCCACCCGGCACCCAAGAACCTTCCATTCGGAAATGTTAAGTCCTTTGTTTTGGGCCCTAAGGTAGTTGATGGAGGCCTCCAGGGTTTGGTCACCGCTCCTAGGTAGGAACATGGTGATGACGTGTGGCTTCGGGATATCATCACCTAATTTCGCCATCAGAGCCCCTCCTTCCCATTGTCTTAGGATAGGCGCTCTTGTCATCTACCATTTTGCCGTCTGTTCGTTTGCACAGTCTACAATGACTAGTCCCGGTTTTGAATTAACCAAACTGTATCTCGTGAGACCACTTTCCGACTGTCTCCTTCATAATTGCTTGCTCAAGAGCAGGCATGTCCTTCTTACTCAGGGGATTCCCTGGGTAGTCTCTGGACATCACACCAACCCTCACCACCTTGACGGTGGTGGCGTAGCTGGTGCTCGGTCCAGAAGTCTTGGGAGGGCAGCTGGGGCAGCTGACCGCTCCCATTGCCCCAGTTTGAATGTTCCCCTTCTGTCTCTTAGCTGCCTTGTCTTGGGGCGTGACAGAATCAGCCCCTCTTTTGGCAGCTCCTTGTGTTTGTGGTGTAGGTCCCACCTTTCTCTCTACTGCTCTCTTCTTAACTTCCTCGGGTTTTAGCCCGTCTGCCAGGAAGCGCAGATACCATCTCACCCCGGCTCCACTGAGTGAGGCCATTTCTCAGTGGGTCGTCGTGTCCGCCTGGACTACCTAGGGGTGGCAAGGGATGTGCCCTCGTCTTCTTCTTAACTACCTTGGGCTTTGTCTCCTCTTGCTTAGTCGCGGGCTTGGTGGGAGTAGCGGTGTTACTGACTACACTGACCATGAAAAGGCAAAGGCATAACATAGCTCTTGCCTTTGCCTTTTGGCGACAGTCTAGGAGTTGGTCTCTCTCGACTGGTGCCCTCACTCGGATCGGTGGCTCATGCTCCATCTGATCTACCAATTGTGTGGCGGTTACATCCCGCACACGCGGATTGAATTTTTGTTTGGATTATGATTTATTCTTCATTCAAATCCCACGAGTCGCAAGGGAACTAAAGGTCCGCCACTTCAGAGCCCCGCTTGCTGTAGTAAGGCTAGATACCCTCTGAGGTCGACAGGTATCAGAGGGGCTCCGTAAGCGATGGCCGGTTGCCCTTGGCCATCAACCAGTCCCTTCGGCACGGTCCCTTCGCATGATACTTGGGATTAAGGGTTTGGAAGTTCTTAGTTGTTCGCCCTCCGCCGAACGTCCCGACCGGAGTAGTTCCAGTCTTGACGTCCAACGGTATGTTGCGAAACTAAGGCCTCACACCGCGACAAGGTGACTTTCAGAGTGAGGGTTGCAGGAAGTGTTACTAATGGTTAATGCTGGACCTAATCAAAAGCTATCTTATCGTCTGTGAAGTATACATGTACCCGAACTTTCACATTCATACATCCTTGTTTCAGTCAATGTTTCAGTTAATGTTTAAGTTAAAGTTAATGCCAAATAGCGCTTCGCTAATGTCATTCCTGAATTCGAACTGCGTATTACTAATACCTCCTTCCAATTTGTTTCAGTTTTTTGTTTTTTATTTTTAGAAATAAATTTAAGGCCTGATTATTAGGTTGCCTGATTATTATGGTTCGGTAGTCGTTATATTCCCTGGCATTTTGTTTCTTTGATACCGCGATAAATGTTGACCTTAGCCACTCGTTCGTAATATTCCTGTTTCATATATGGTGTTGTACAGGTTCGTAATGGAACTTTGTTTGTTTTTCACGAGTTTTAACAGCTCTATTGGTACACCTGGGACAGCCGCTCTACCGCGCTACTACGTCCCCCAGATTTAAAAAGTCGCTTTACCGCCTTTAATGCAGTTCATTCATTTGTTATTCATTCATTTTTTTGCATAGATTAATTAGGCTTTTTATAAAATGACGAATGTTGGTTAAGTAAATTGTATGACAAGATTTTAATTTACTAGAGCCAATCATTTGTATTTGCTCTAAACAAAAATTTATTATTAATAATAATATTACTCTCATAATTGCAACAAGTTGTGGTGGAATCAGTTGTAATATAGCTTTAAGACTTATTATTTTATTTATATAAAGATTTTCACTTTGCAAGATTTTATTAGTATTATTTTACATTCATCGATTACATGAGTGATATATCATCTATTTCCTTTATCTTATTTACTGTTTGTATTTTTTTATTCATTTAACTCCTTGTTAGTATTGCGTATTTTAAAATTGCATCCTTATTCAATGGCAAATTATAACGTAAGTATAAATAAATTAAAATAACATAATACTGCAAATTGCGCATGCAATAAAAAAAAACGTATGATTACAAAACACAAAACTGTTTATTATAATGCAATATAATAATCTATTGTGTTTAAAATAATTTGCTTATTGTTTCGTTGCAATTCGTTCTTAGAAATCCGTTTCACAGTTTCAATTCAATCGAATTCGCAATTTCTCAATAGCTCCGAGAAGTAGTAAATACATCAGCAATTGCAACGAAATAACGCTACGTCCTTTGATTCATCAAATCCCCAACAAAAATCTTTATAAATAGAACCAAGTTACAATTAGCTCGTATTATTCTAATTAGTCGCAATTGCGGAGAGGATATGTTTTACCTGCAGGTGCATTCCCACGAATCTCTGCAGGTGACTGTTCTCACGAACCACGGCACCAGGACAAGCAATTGTAAAACTCTTTACATTCATAAATAGTAAAAAAGATATACACACACACAATGAAAGAATTGTCGAAGGTGTGGTTTGTTAAAGACTTGGACCACACAAGGATTAAAAGAACGCGGAAGATGTTCACGATTTAAATAATTTCACATAGAATTATGTAAAATATAATTAGATAAACAGTTAAGGTAGAACCTGACTTGAAACTAAATGTACTATAATTATTTAGAGAACGTATAAATAATATAAGTAAATAAAAATTAGTATGTTTGATATATTGATATTTTATATATTTATAATCAAATGATGAGTTAAATGACTTTAATAACGGTAAAGAATAAGTTATTGAAAATAGAATATGTGTTAGTATTGTGTGATAATAATTATATTTTATATAATTGTCATTAGTCATTTATATAAAAGTTTCCATGTTTAGATTTTAATCTTAATAATTTTTATTTATTATGTTCAATTTAATTAATATATACTAAATAGATAAGCCCTGAAGAAGGTCAGAATAAAAAGACCGAAACGTTGGCAAAATATCAGTTGTTTTATTAAATTAAGTTCCTTTGCCCAAGAATTAACTAAAATATTATGAGAAACTTCTGAAAATTTTGAAAATGAGACAAATTTTTCATCGTTTTGAGAAACTCAAAATTAATTTCACAGAAGCAAATCATTAAACCAGAAAGTACGAGTTAAAAATATTATTATAAATGATTATAAATATATCAAACCTTATAAGAAATGACTTAAATTATTACATCAAATTGTACAATGAATTTGAAGATTGCACAATGAAGTTTCATAAATAAATTAAAGTAAATTTAAATGATTAGTGAAATGTGCAAATAAGAACAATGTGGCTCTCTTCAGGTTATCTTTAAAATGTATTTTTATTGATAATTACTTAATTGAATCAATAAAAACAATAAAATCATTTATTACATAAGTCGACAACCCCTTATAAATCCATTACAAACCTAAACCTTCAAATTTATTTAGACCATGAATAAATACCACTTTTATGACGTAAATACCCACTAAAGAAGGATTTGTTTGAAATAAAATTTTTAAAGGAGTGAAAAGGAGTGAAAGTTTAGTACTAGGTTGCATATATCTCAAAAGCGAATAATGTTACAGATGTAAAATATGTGATATAAAACACATGTGATATAAATATGTGAATATTAAGATTCGCTTTTAAAAATAAAGCAAAAACTGTTTCACCATTTATTAAATTACCGATTAATAGGGCTGAAAATTGGGGGTTGAATTACTCATAACCCATATCTATGATATGGCATAACAAACCGAATATGCAGATGCCGCAACAGTCAAAATTGGCAGTTAGATTCCTCCTACAAAATAGATAAAAATGGTTTTTACCGTTTTCCGAAAATCTATCTGTGTTGCACAAATACAAATGCACAATACCTTGATACCAAAAACTGGAGATCTTACAGATGTGAAAATTATCATTAACACTCTTCCTTAAAAATGAAGGAACGGATGTATTACCTTTTCCCCAAAATTCAGTTAAAAGAAGTTTTGGAGGAAGAATTATTTAAAAAATAATGCTCATTTGCAGAAGTGACGGTTAACAGCTGACATTTGAGTAATACTTTATAATTACAGTTTAAAAAGCAAATTGAGAATAGAAATGGAAATACTCTGATGACTTCACAAACATTCCTATTATTGCAGGCGATGAATTGTTCCTATCCTCCTGATTTCCTGATCCTGATCATTCCTCCGGATGTTATTTTACGTAATTTTATTGTCGTAGTCAAAATATAGATGAGGGAGCAGATGCAGAAATAGTTGGTCATCAGCACATAAGGTGCAATGTTGATCTCCGATGTGGCTGACCAGGTCTGCAGCGTATAGTAGGAATAGAGTCGTTGTGGAGATGGAACTCCATTCCGACTATGGCCGATTCTCATATACGCGACAATCGTCACGCGATATCGCCTGTCAAATAATGATTACATTGTTATAAATGGGCACGTCGCTTAGCTGTCGCGTAGCCATTGTGAGAAAGTGCCCATTTAAATCAATGTAATCATTATTTCACACGCATATCGAAGGGCACGTCAATTTGTAAAGCTACGAAAATCAGGCTGGTCTCTACTTTAACTTTCCCAATTGCATCATACGGGGCTGAAACCTGGTCGATCAGACAAGCGGACAGAAAGAAAATAGATGCATTTGAAATGTGGGTTTACCGACGATTGCTCCGAATATCATGGACGCAGCACCGCACCAATGTATCGATTCTAGAAGAATTAAAAATCGAGGACAAACTGTCCAAGAGAATAAACCGGAACAAAGTGCGGTATTTCGGGCACGTCTCCAGAAGACCGGATGCATTAGAAAAGCTGGTGGTTCAAGGCAAAGTCGACGGACGGCCACAGAACTAGCCGAGAAAAGAGAGGAGTGGAAAATTTCTTTAGAAATGGTAGAAGCATAGTTCCACCTAACCCTTGTGAGGGTAATAGGACCGAGGAGGAATCATTATTTGACAGACGATGTCGCTTGACGTCGCGTAGCTGAGTGCCGCGTATATGGGAACAATGTCCAATTTCTTGCGAAACATTTAGCAAAATGTTTACAACTATACGCCAAAGATTGGGATTCCTATGTCCGCAGTGCTGAAAATTTAGTCTTTAGACATCCTTATGAAAAATCGCCACTCCAGCCACTCCAGCCCAACAAACTCCAGCCCAATAAACTCCAGCCCAGCCCGGCCATCTCGTTGTGAGCATTGACGTTGTATCTTTATTAAAAAATGTACCGGTCCATGAGTCTTTAAACATCATGAGTTCTAAATTAAAACCAACACAATGTTACGCCAGATCTGATACATACTTCTCGTATGTATCAGATCTGGCGGAACATTGTGAATGGAATATATACTTGGTATATTGGCCAGGTACGATGGCCATATACCAACAACTCCTAGGAGCACCAATGTATTTACCTCTGTATATAGCCAACATATTTCTTAAAGATTTTCACGAGAAAGCAAACTAATCAGTTACACTTAAAGCCACACTCTGGCTAAGATATTATGTTGACGATACATTTATATAATACATTTTGTATAGAAAAGATTTGTTGAAAACTGGGATGAATCCTGAATAATGATCCATGATTATGATGGCAACAATAAGCGAGTGTCGTTTCACATATCGCACCTCCAACAAGTGACACAAGTGCGAAATAGCGTATGAAAAATCGCCATTTTTTAAACTGAAAATTGGGTATCTAGGATGTTGTTTTTGTTATTATGAAGTCGATTTTTGGTTTAATTCAATTATTGTCCGCCAGAAAGCGGAAGTGTTTTCTTTCATCTGAGCAGATTTTCAACAGAAAGATGGCAGATATAACAGTTGTTCTTAGATATCAATAATTCGCACTTGTGTCACTTTTCTGTTGGATGTGCGATATTTCAAATCTCAAAACGCTTAAACAACGATATTTGAAGATACTTGAAGACGAAGCATACACACTCAGACAGGTTTAATTAGATTTGAAAATTGTTGCGAGAGCCAGATAAAATCAAGGGTGGATCCGGCCCGCGGGCTCGAGAAAATCGAGATCAAAGTTTTGAGTCTGTAAAAAATTGATCGAATCGTTTTATAGAGAATTTGAGAGGTTTATTTCGCTTACAACTGCGTAAAGTACTACATACGTAGTTTTAATCTGCATTTAATTGAGAATAATTTACAAAAATATTGTGTCAATTTAAATTATTTTGAGCAAAAATACGAAAGTTCGCTATTTTCCGCGTTGGCTAATCACTTATTGAGGCTTACGTTTCACACAAAACGGAAAAAGATAATTAATTGTTTGTTCTATGCATAATTTCGCGTCTTTTGATGTACAGGGTGTTTCAAAAAGAATATACGTATTACAAGGTATTATTTTGTCCAATCTATCGATCGCTGCCCCTCGGCTCGGCTATTGGAAATACGAATACATAGTCTAGTTTATATTACCAGCCGCTAAATGCCGTTACAGCTGTTAGAAGCTCTTGGTCCTATTGACAAACGCAAACAAGACAATGACAACACTTGTGTGTACACAATGATAACACTTTCGCAAAACGCATCGTGTTCAGTGATGAAGCGACTTTCGATGTTAGTGGTCAGATAAACAAACACAATGTTCGAATTTTGGACCTACAGAACCCACATGCAGTCATTGAACATGTACGAGATTCGCCCAAAGTCAATGTGTTTTGTGCGATATTTTTGTCACGATCATCTATTTACAGCCCATTCTTTTTTTATTGAAACACGGTTAGCGGTCAGCAGTATCTCGCTATGTTACAAAACTCGTTGTATACGAGGCTGCACGAAGACAACTTAATTTTTCAACAAGACGGGGGACACCTCCTTAACGGAGTCGCCAAGTGCGTGAATATCTGAATGAAAAAACCTAACCGTTGGATTGGTCGCCAAGGAGCTGACAACTTAGCTTGTCTTAGCTGGGATCCACGGTCACCGGATTTGATACCCTGTGGCTTCTTCTTGTGGGATTTCGTTAAAAACAACGTACCACCACGCACACAGAACCTGGAAGAGTTGAAGAACCGAATCCGTACTGCCATAACATCAGTGACGAAGGACATGCTTGCCCGAGTATGGGAGGAATTTGAGTATCGGTGTGATATTTTTCGTGTCGCTGATGGAGGACATATTGAACATCTGTAATCTAAACTTGAGAGGTTCGTAAATATGTGTGTAATAATAATAATAATAATAATAAAACTTTATTCACTTTCCTGCTTACAATTATATAGAAATTATAAAAAATAAAAAATAATATACATGTATAATTTGCAGATGTGATTGTTGACATTTGTAAAAAAGAAAATTGTAAAATAAATTGCGAAAAAAACAAATGCACAAGTAATATATAAAAAACACAATAAATACAAAACAATTACATACATTTGAATACATTCATAATTATAAATCTCAACATATCTACTTGTAGGAATTTTTCACTCGTTCAATGATATCGTTTAACCAATTTGGTGTTCTAAGTATTCATCAATTCCATAAAATGTACCAGCTATTAATTTTTCTTTTATTGATTTTTTAAACTTATTGTATGATTGAGTGCTTATTTCTGACGATATATTATTGAATAATTTAACCCCAATACAGAAAAAAGAATTTGCATATAAGGTAGTTTTGCAAACTAACTCTGTGTGGTTTACGAGCACGTAAGTTTCGAATCAACTAATACCCCAAGAAATCTTGCAGAGTTGGATATTTTATAGCGTTGGTTGTCTATACCAAACTGAAAATAGGTTGGTAAAGTTCTTCTTTTGCCCATGTATAAACACAGAGTTTTTTCGCTAGTCAAGATTAGTTTGTTTTTTGTACACCAATTATTAAATTGTACGATTGTTTCCACTACCTTTGCATGTAATTCTTCCAAACTATTTGCACATACCACAATTGTGGTGTCATCCGCAAACAAGATGGTTTTAGCGTCTATGTACCCTGGAAGATCATTTATAAATAAAAGAAACAGAATAGGGCCACGAACAGATCCCTGTGGTATACCTATTGTTACGCTCTTTTTATTCGAAAGTGTGGAGTTAATTTTGACAATTAAATGTCGGTCGCTTAAAAAGGATCCTAAAAGATCAAAAAAAATTCTACGAAATCCATAGCATTCTAATTTTTCCATTAGATAGCCTATATTAACGGTATCGAATGCTTTAGACAAATCAAAAAACAGTCCCATGACGTTTTCTCCTTTATCCAGTTTCTCTGATGAATATTTCGCAAAGCTGGCGGAAGCAGTTTCCACCGATCTTTTTGATCTAAAACCATGTTGGCATTCAGATAATAAGTCATTTTTAAGGAGATATGCCATCATTCTACTGTATATTAATCGCTCAAATATCTTTGAAAAAATAGATACTAAAGATATAGGTCTATAGTTGTCCAAAACCTGAGGGTCAGATTTTTTATGTAGTGGCACTACCAATGCCACTTTTAACGCCGATGGATATACTCCTTCTTCAATGGCTTTATTGAATAGCTGCGTTAGTGGAAGAGCCAAAGTTTTAATATTGTGTTTCAAAATTTTGATTGAAATGCCGTCGGTTCCTGTGGAGTTTTTTGAGGCTATACTGGAGACAGCGTGTTGTAGATCAGTATTATTGATAGGTGACATGTAGAAAGAATATGCATGTCTAGTTTTTGGCAGAGTACATTGAAGCAAAGAGGGTGATGAAAAAAAAGCATTTAATGTTTTTAAAGCAATGGTCGGAAAATAGTTAGTAAATTCATTAGCAACCTGACTTGAATTTGAAATCAATATTCCATTTACTTTTAAAGAAATATGGTTAGGTTTTTTATAATTATTCATAGAGTTGTTAATTATTCTCCATGCTTCTCTACTTTTATTACTAGCATTATTAATGCGGTTAGTGTAATACATTCTTTTAGCTTTCGATATATTAATAGAATGTTGCTTTTTCATAGTTTTATATGTGTTGTAGAGATGTGAGCTTCCTGACTTGCATAATGTCCAATACATATCCCGTAATGACTTACCTTCATTTATGATGGCATTCGATATCCAATTGTTGATAGGTTTGGAAACTATATTCCTGAGTTCTAAAGGAAGAAATCGGTCCAAACTATTTGTTAAGATATTAAGGAATTCTTTAAAGCCTAGCTCCACATCGCTCGCAGATATAAATGAATAGTCTGTTTTTAAGAGACAGTGATGCAATTTTAGGATGTAGTCTTAAGAGTATGTCCTGCTTAGTTTATACATCATCCTATTTGATTTGGAATATGACGAACCTAGATGGAATATTTGACTTAGATGGTCTGCTAGAATTGGTTCCACCAAACTGCTCTTAAATGCATTTCTGTCTAAGTTGGTGACCAAGTAATCGATGGCTGTTTTAGAATGTGTCCCATCTGGTCTTCTACCTATTCTTGTTGGTCCCATGTTAATAGTGGATAGATTGAATTGAAGAAAAGTATTAAGCAACATACTTCTTTCTTTGGAGTCTTTTAAATTGTCTATGTTAAGATCACCGCACAATAATACTGGGTTTTGAGATTTAGGAACTTCAACTAACATGTCATTTAGCCCATCAAAGAACGAATTAAAATTTCCTAAAGTAGATCTATAAATACATATCAATGCAATACAAAAATTTTCAAATAACAGGTTTGTACCACAAACTTCAAAATCAACTTCTTAAGAAAAGTTTTCAAGATTTAGTTTAGAAGTATGTATATCGTCACGTACAAATATGGCCACGCCACCATGCTTGTATGTACATCTACAATAATTCGAAACTACAGTGAAGTTGTTAATAGAAACAATGTCTAGCTCAGGTTGGGTGCACCAATGTTCACCAATACACGATATTTTAATATTTTGTCTTTTAGTGAACAGTTCCACTAGTTCCAGCTTATTTTTTACAGACTGAACATTCACATGTGCTATATTAAAACACTTCGTTTGTTTCGGACATTTTTCGGTTGATACTGTTGTTATGTTTTCACTGTTATTCTTTCGAGTCTTAACAAAAAACGGTTTACGTAGGCGTTTCTCGGCCAAGTTTCTGGTTTCGATATATTTTCCAGATCCTCAACGGGCACCGAAACTTTGAATGATGAGTACTCATCAGGATGTTTGGACCGAATTTTCGTACTGATAGATATTGCTGTAAATCATCTGCTGAAAGTTTTGGATCAAGTTTAAATGCATGAACATGTGCGTAACGTGTGGCAGCTTTTATTTGATTAGATTCGTCGTTAGTACCAAAGATAATATTTGATTTCCTAGTTTTTCTTGATTTTCGCCTTTGGGTTTCCCATTTTTCGTTATTTACACTTTCAGTATGTTGGACGACTGTATTTTGTGAATCGGTTTGATTATTTACGTTTGGAATCGGTTGGACCACTATGTTTTCTAATTCGATTGTTTTGGTTGTGTTTTTTGCACCAGCTCGCAAATCCGTGCGGGAATTAACTTTTTCAATCTTATCTTCCAAGTTTTTCGGTAAACTATCGCTGACTTTGCTTGTCCCTGCGCGTTCTTCATGAGAATTTTGTGAAGTTGTAGGTTTTACCCGCACATTAGAAATTACGGAATTTGACAACTTCACGTTCACTTCGGACAAATATGTTACTTTATTAGATAGGTCGGTGATCAAAAATAGTAACGGATCAACATGTTTTTTAATTATATTTGTCATAAGCATTTCAAAATCCGAACTTTGTAAAAACGTTTGTAATATATCAAATTGTTTTTCGGAAGGAACATTGAACCTTAATTCCATCGGCATTGTAACATAAATAATGTTTCACAGTATCTATAACATAAACTTTACTTTTCACAATTTTAATTTTTATTAAATTTAACATTAAATACTCTCGCACGTCCACTCTTGTTCAAAGTAAAGTTTCATTTTCGTATGTCTTAAAATTCATTTAATATATGCGAAATACGTATATTCTTTTTGAAACACTCTGTATTATATGTCAATATCCAAGACATCAATCGCGATTTCTTTAAAAAATTTCATTAAAAAATCAAGATTTTTGACACCTCTCCAATTTTTGAAAATTATATATCAAAACATCCAGAATTTACAGATTAATACAGGGGTTCCCAAAGTGCGGCCCGCGGGACAAATGCGGCTCGCAAAGCCTGTGAATTCGGCCCGTGATATCTATACAATATATTATGTTTTTATTAAAAAATAAAGAAGTAAATAGTAAGAAGTAAATAATAAATATTACCAATAAGATACAATAAAATATTTTAATATTTTTAAAAAGTTATTACAGAGGTTTTATTACTAACCATAAGCGTTTGTATTAATAAAATATTGTTTAGTTTATATTTAAAAAAATATTTTAGTATGCCTAGTCTAGTTATTACACATTTGTACAGAAATATAATTTGAATTAATAGAATTACAGGAAAATATCGATGCTAAGAATTCTTATCGGAACAATTCATTAATTGATTTTTATAAAGGATTATCATGCATGAATTATCCGAAAATACGAAAACATATTCAATAAATGTTTTCATTATTTGGGAGCACATATATTTGCGAAAAAACTTTTTCATATATGAGCATAAATAAGTCGAAATTATTATCAAAATTGAGTGATAATCATTTACAAGCAATATTAAGAATACATTCGACGGACATACAAGCAAAGTTTAATGACATCATTAAAATAAAACAACTACACAAGTCGGATTATACAAAAGAATAAATTTATTACAAGTTTTTATATTCACATTATTGTTGTTAGTGTTAATTAATAGCACTAGTTTGTAATCATTCTTGCAATAATTAAAAAATTATAATTATAAGTTATTTTTTTGTTTTAATAAATATATAATTAAAAATTTATATTAAATTTAGCATACTAATTAAAAAAATAAGAAATAGTTAAATGTATTTAATACAAAAAAATCGTGGTTATTGTTTTGATTTTATTCCGTTTTTTTGGCCCGCCAAAAATATGGGTAATATTAAATTGGCCCGGCTAAGCAAAACTTTGAGATATAAATCGTTATGCAAGAAATCAAAAAATCTGAAAAAAACTAAACAATTTTGAACCATCTGAAAACAGCATTATATATTTACAGCGATATGTTAAAAAGGAATAAAGGTAGCGGAATCAGCTTTACATTTTCTGAAAGCTTAAAATAAACTTAAAATTTTTAAGTGCAATTTGTTCATATTGTTTCAAACAATACGACTAGGTAGACTGTTTAAAAACGACGTCGACATTTAGAAAATGTGTTTGCAACATGCAATTACTTTGAAACCAACCAATCGATTGCATTCAAGCTTATTAATATTTTTAACTTGATTCATAAGTAATAAGTGTGCAAAGTTTCATAGAAATCCTTCGAAAATTTTGGAGAAAATAAATTTCGGTCAAAAGTCCAAAATTACGCTATTTTGTGCTTTTCTATATTTGCCAATTTCATGCTTACGTTTCATCAAAACAGAAAAAAGTTATTAGTTGTTTGTTCTATACCAAATTTCGCGTCTTTTGATGTATTATATGTCAATATCCATAACATGTCAAACTTCGCGATTTAAAAGGTATGGTTTAAAAAAATCGAGATTTTCGACACCACTCCAACTTTTGCATACCATATATCAAATCACGCAGAATTTTACACAACTTACGAAAACATTAAACATTTTGCAATTTAATTGACAGAAAGTAAGGAATTCATAAAAAACTAAACAACTTTCAACAATCTAATAACACTTTGTTATAATTATAGCGATTCCTTAAAAAGGAATAAAAGTATCGGAGTCAGTTTTTGATTTTCTGAAAGCTAAAACAACCTTAACCCTTTGAGTGCCAAAGAGCGCGTTCGCGCTCCTTAATTCATTGCTGAAAATGCCAGGAGCACTATCGTGCTCCCGCACGAAATAATACGATCTCTATTTCATACTTTCATACTTGTTGTATTTTTTAAATACTTTTCGTAAATATAATGCTTCGAAAAATGAAATATAATTTTAAATTTCTAGGTTCCTCTAGCAGCGTGGCACTAATTAAAAAAAAAACCTAAGCTAGTTCTCTAAAAATCATGTTGGCACTCAAAGGGTTATAATTTTGATGTATTGTTTATTAATATTTTTTAAACAATAAGATTTGGTAAATAGTTTAAAATCGATGTCGAAATTTAGAAAACTTGTCTGCAACAAGCGATAACTTTGAAACCAACCAACTACTGACTATGGGCAGATGTCAATTACCATATGGAAAATACAGTTCCTTATAATGATCCTGATTTTTCCACAATTTTTAATTGGAAATGTATAATGTTATTACATGTAATTTCTGCTATAAACAAGTTTTTTAATCACGTTGCCTCACAGAAAAACAAGAACCACTTTATTAATTTATGTTAGCTCAATTACAGAAATTTATGCCTTTATTAGATATGAGATTTATTGTTGTCTGATATTAAACTTTTGAATAAAACTATTTATTAGTTCTTTTTTAGTAACTTTTTGTATAATAAATTAATTAATCTAACCTAACCTAACCCAACTATTTATTAGTTCATTTTTAGTAACTTTACGTTTAATATGTTTTGTCTGATACTAATTTTCATATAGGATATATTATATTTGTTTATAACGTCTTTATAATTTAGATAAGGAATTTGTAACAGTTGTGGAAATTCGTTATTTCGTAAAAACGTGCTGAGAAAGTGTTGTGAAAAAGTGCATTGAAGTGAGTTTTAATGCGGCGGTCGTTCCACTAGCGAAGATATCTTACCAGAATCGTGGGATAGAGTTATATAACGTGTAGACCAAATGTCTTCGGAAAGCCATGAGAACGGTCGGTTTGTGTTTTCCTGGGTTTGGGAAGACACCTGAAGGAATCGAAAAAAAGCGAAAGAAACAGGTGCTCGCAGGATCCGGAACTGTGCTCCGCAGTTTTCACGCAGCTGTTGTATAAAAAGCACGGCCTTACCGTCTTTGCCTACAAAGCATACTTCCTCAGATTGTCTAAGATTGTGCGTGGATTTCTAATTGTTTCAAGCAACGCGCGTAACAAAGTCTCCAACCATGAATTTCGTTTTCAATAACGAATCACCACAGCTGCTTAACTAAATACTATACTATAAATGAATTATTATTATTAACAGAAAATTCTATAAATATTTTGTAATAATACCTACAATATAATTAAAAACTCGACGTAAGTTGCAATAAATTTAAATTTATTTATATTCTGTAAATCAAATATTATGATTTTCTCCTAGCACATAATGCACAAAATACAAGTAGCATCATAAATAATTTCGATCAAAGAATAAGACATGGAGGAAGAGATATGAGTATGTAAAACTAGATATACAAAAATATAGACATATGGGTATCTATAGACCATAGTGTAGAGATAAATGAGTCTAGATTGAAAAGACTGCAAGGACGACGTTGTTCTTATTTTGATTTTGTCGTCTATATTCTCAGATATTTAGGTTTAGAGACGCTAGAAAACATTAAATTGAACAGACTAGGAACTTAACGATGGATTGATAAGACTACATATATCGGATAAGACAGAAAAATCAGCAATAACATCATACTGTCTTTCATGACAAGTCAGTGAAGATCAGCTAGACAAGATTAGATATATATTAGGCAGCAAAACCCAGACACTCAAGACTAGGTACAAGACTATAGACAGGATTAGATAAGCAATAGTAGAGAAGCAATAATAGACAAGCAAGACTAGACTAGGAGCACATGGATTGTTACATAATACCAAACTAATAAGACAAGTAGATAATTATCTACTGTAGTTCGATGATCTATGTACGATATTTACTGTATATAAATTAGAAAACTAGTTATTAATTGGCTGTTTGTTGTTTAAAATTTCATAAATATATTTCGTTTGTCAAGTTTGAATTAAATTGTATTATTGCACTTATATTTTGTTAGATATTAATTGTATAAATTGTGTGCAGATATGAGTAAGATAAGAAGTATTTAGGTGACAGGAAGTCTAGAGTGTATATATCTTTGTAGAAGTTGAAAAAGTTGGAGGCAGCTGAGCGAATCAAGATTAAACCCATTGATAAGCAAGTGTATTATGAATGAGAGCGATTATTACAACTTCTGTTTCGATGAATGGACGTCGGGGCCAGTGGAACGTAGTTCCGTTGTCTGCACTATCTTCTTAATACATATGATTCACATTTCACGCATTTAATAAGTGCACTTGCAACAGGATTTAATAATTGCTGGGGTTTGTAACGGAAATTTTAACGTCGAGATGTAAATCTTTCATGTATTGTCACCTGTGAGTCATTGATTTTAAAGCGAAGACCACAAAACAGGTGTCGAGGCAGTTGTAGCTCATAAAGTCTATATTTATAGTTTGCGTGTATTTCAAACTGCGTGTACACACATGTGTATGCACAAAACGCAAAATAACTGAACAATAAATCTGTGATGTAATTTTAGGAATCGAGGACGTTTGGGTTTTGTTTTGTGCTACACGCTAACCTAAATGCTATTTTACTCAACAGGAAAAAATCTGTTACATACGCAACATACTTAAAATAGGCAGACAAAACTAGACAGATAAGAATAAATAGACAAGAGTTAAAGACAAGACTAGACGGACAAGACTAAACACAGAAGAATTTTTTTAATGGGGTATAGATGTCACCTTTCGGTTAACCATGTAAGTGAGCTCCTTAAAACTAACCAGAACACTCCGAAACCGCTTGCCACATTTCTTCAGGGTTTTAGATAAAATATTCTTTCACTTGTACTATCTACTTCCCCCTTCCGCACTGTGCGCGATTAGGGGTTAAATTTTTTTAGTTTTATTTTTCTCTCGTCATTTTCCTTTTTCGTTATTATTTTTTCGACCATTTTGTGGATAGTGTTCAATTCTTCGTGCAATCATAATAGGTGCACGAGCAATCCTAAGTGTCATTCTCAAACATTTTGGACACTCAAATATAGTATTACACTAGTATACACTATCGGCCAACCCACAGTATACACAATATGCGTCGGATGCTCTCCCGATGTTTTGGAGGTAATCTCGGAAACAACCGTGACCCGTGAGGACATGGGTGAGATTTGTCTAAACTTGTTTGTCTTGTGTGTCTAGTGTTATCAGTATAGTGTTATCCCCGTGTGGTCGAGAAATCCAGATGTCAGTGTCAGGGATTAGTATCTTTGTCCACTAATCTTTTGTGGAGTTATTTCACTCTTCCTGCCACTCCTGAGTGAGTTTAGTACCAGCCTCCTTTCTAGATTTTATATTTTTCTGTGCCCAATATCGATCATTTATATATTTAGATAGAAAGATATTGCGAAAAATATACGGAGCAATCCAAGAAGACGGTATGTGGAGACGCAGGTATAACTTCGAAATTTATAACATCTATAGACAAGCCGGTAACAAGGACATAATAACTACAATCAAAATCGTCAGATTGCGATGGGCAGGTCATGTGAACAGATATATTGACAATAATTCTGCAAAAAAGATCCTTAAAGCAGAACCCATAGGCACAAGAGGGCGATGAAGGCGCTGGAAGGGTGGTGTAAGCGAAGACGTTCGAAAGATAAGTACACCGAACTGGACGATGAGACCAGAGACAGGAATGAGTGGCGAAAGATGCTGGAGAAAGTCGAGACCCCACTATAGGGTTGTATGGTCATTGATGATGAATATCGATAATTTCTATACCTCGCCTGAAGTTCGATGGGAGGGATACCTACAGACTGGTGGGGCCATTTTCGTCTGGAATACAGCGAATTGGTTTATTTTTAATTTGTTATAGGTATATGAAAGCTATGTGTAGCATAGCAGAGTGGGCCACAGTGCTTAGGAACCTGCGTTTACTGCGTCTAGGTCCCCCACATTGAGGATTAGTTTTTCCAGTGCAGCAGTAGGTAGTTTTCATGCCAGTTTCTGCTGTCTTTTAATGTGCTCTGTAAAGGACAATCTTTTGTCGATTGTGATGCCAAGATTTTATAGAGTCCTTAGAATTTAATGTCCACACCCATCACTTTAAAAGACATAGGGGCTAACTTTCTATGTCCCGTTATGACTGCTTCGGACTTTTCCGTTGCTAATTCGAAGGATTTTGATGCGATCCATTTAGTAATTTGTTCAATGCACAAGTTAGCTCTGAGCATACCACCCCTTTTATTCTTTCCCAGTACAGTGAATGCCAGATCCTCCGCAAAACTAATGATGTTAACTCCTTCGGATAGACAGCTTATTTATTTATTGGACTTAAAGTCGCCAGCACTCCGTCAACAAGGACACTATGCTGGTACATAATAATTATCACATCATAATTAATAGCATAATAAGAAGAGGCAAGAACATAGACTGATAACATAGAATAGTCAATTTAAATATATTAGTTTCTGGTGATGACAAGGTCATGATCCAATCTTCTTAGATTTTTGGCGCGTTCGTCAAAAACCTGCCATCATTTCTTGTTTTTTCGACATCCCTTAACTCCTCCTCATCTCGTGGCCAGGAGTATCCTGCATGGGACATACTCAGTTCGGAATGCTTGCTTCCATTTTGAGATGACAGGGCAATAAAAAAGCACGTATGGAGCTGTGTCTTCTTCACCTCACTGGCATAGTGGAGATGCCCTTTTGACAAAGCAATGTAGGTAAGACTGAAAATTTCCATGGCCAGTAATAAGTTGGACCGCGTGGTTACGCAATTGCGATATGCAATTACGCAATTAACTCTGCTTGAAATATTGAGCAGTACTCAGGGAAACCAAATGTTTCGAAATGAAACTCCTCTTCTTCATTGTATGCTACAAAAGCTGCTCCAACTCCTGCGTCTAATTTAGAGCCGTCTGTGAATATTTTTATTCGGTGTGAATTGGTGGGTGACGTAGTGTAGACAAGGGAGCGAAAATAGGCGGGATGGATAAGATGCTCAAGGTGGGTCTATGTTTCGACAAGGTCGGAGAATATGTTGAGGCCGGTTATTTCTCTTAGGGTCTGGTTTTCTAGGAAATGTCTGGTTTGGTACAATGAAACCTGCTTTTGTCGGAGGTCGGAAGGTATAAGTCCGGAGATAACGTAGGCAGCCTCAGTGGACACCGTTCGGTAAGCTTTCGCCGCTCTTAATGTGCAGACTCGTTGTACTCGCAGGAGCTTGGCTTTTTCCCTAACTCCACAAGACTTATGTCAAATAGGAGCGGCGTATAATAATTGTGGTTCAATTGCGCCGCTATAAATTTGTTTCAAAGCTATTTTGCCTAAGCCCCATTCCTTCCTTGTCACCCGGCCAAGTTGAACGCTCAACTGTTTGGCCTTTCCACAAGCTAGTTTGATGTGTGGTTAAAAGTTTAGGTTTCTATCTATTGTGACCCCCAGATATTTTAAATTACCCTGACACTTGATCTGGTTATCTCCTAGTGTAAAAACTGGTCTGCGCTGCCTAGGATTTTTTCCAAAGAATATTGCCTCGGTCTTATTAGCATTAAAGATTATTTTGTGGTTCTTGGCCCAAGCTAATAATACTTCCAGTGCTTGATTGGTTTTCTCTTTTAGGCTAATTATATTACCACAAGAAGTAATAAGTATGATATCATCCGCGTAGGCAACTATATCACACCCTACTGGAAAATCATACTCCAAAATTGTGTCGTATAGAATATTACAGTACGTAGGGCCCGATTTCGATCCTTGTGGGCAATATTTACTGCCTGATCTCTCCTCGCATAAGCCTGGTTCAGGGATTATGGCTTTACGGTTGCTGAAGTAATCTTTACTCAACCTGATGAGATTATTAGGGCACTGTTTGTTAACTAATTGTTCTATAATGTTAGGCCACCAGGCATTGTCGAAAGCACCGCTTATATCAAGTGCAACAATGGCACAATATTGTTTCTGGGCAATGTTGTCTTTGATAGATTGAATGACTTTGGTTATGGCATCGGTATCTTTGGTATGGCATCCAAATTAGTTGTTACTAAGTAAATTGCGACTATAAAATGGTAACCGATCCTGGAGATGAGCAAGGTGTCGAGGACTTTCCCAATCACAGGCATAAGACTTATAGGCCTAAAGTCTTTACAGGATGTACCTTGTCTAAGTGGTTTCGGAATTATTTTTACTAGTTATAGTTTCCAAATTGCTGTAAAAACGCCACAACTTCGACATTTGTTATATAGTTTATGGAAAACCTGAGGGGCAGCCTTAAATGCCGATGACACGATATCCGATGAAAGTCCGTCTATGCCTGGAGCCTTTTTGGGATTTATACCGTTGGCCGCCATTACAATCTCTGGAATTGTGAATGAAGGGTTGTCGGGTCCATATTTTCCTTCTAGTTCCATTTTTCTAGACTGTAAGTGTTCCACGGAGTCTGTTTTGGGATCGTCCGGAAACAAGGCTGTCAAAAGCTGTCGTGCTGTGCTGTGCAGGTCAAGAGACGTGTTGCTCTTACTTAGACTTTTGAGGTAGCCTGAATTGGTTTTCCGTCCTCGTATTACCTTGTAAACGGGGCCCCAGGGATCCCCGTTGGAATGATTTTTACAAAAATCTCGCCATTTTTGGATTTTGGTTTCTACGATTAAACATTTGTATTCGTTGAGTTTTTTTTTTGTACTTCATATGGTTTACTTCTCTGTCTTGTTCTGTGGTGCTCTGGTATAAACGTCTTAGTCGGTTATTTTCTTTCCGACAAGAAGTAAGCTCAGGGGTCCACCAAGCGACCGATTTTTGAAAGTATTTCCGGCGTGGCATAGATTCAACGGCCGCACTGAAAATGGAGTTATTATCGGCTTCAGATAGACATGGAAGACTAGGCAGACAAGACTAGACAGATAGGACTGGACAGACAGGAATAGACAGATATGACTAGACAGACAGGCCTAAACAGACAGCACTAGATAGACAGGGCTTGGTATACAGGACTAGACATACAGGACTAATTAGTCAGGACTTGACAGATCGGTCTCTACAGTTAATACTAGATACACAGGACTAGACATACAAGTGTAGACAGATAAGATTAGACAGACAAGACTAGACAGGCAAGACTAAACAGACAATACCAGACAGATAGACATGACTGGACAGTAAGAATTAGACAGATAGGACTAGATAGACAGGACTAGACAGACAATACTAAATAGACAAGACTAAACAAAGAAAAGTAGACATTCATGACTACACAGATAGGTTTAGACAGACAAGACTATACTCTGTCCGGCGATAGAATGCAGCTGTAATGCGCCGAGGTATGAGGGCCAAGGGACGCACCAATTAGTTTGAGTTAAGAAATATGCGTCAGTTTTTAAAATACGGACAACTAAACACCGCGCAATCGAAATAGGGGGGGAGGGGGTTATGTGCAGAACTATGCTAAACTAGTCGGCTCTCTAACTCACTTTAGGGATATTAAACGAGACTGGCAAGACTAAGCACTATACTGAGAGGAATAAACAGACACTATGAGCAAAACTATACAGGCAATATTACTATAGGACTAGGTTGTCAAAACTTTACAGACGACACATACATAGATTAAACAAGATTTATATATTGGGTTCGACATTTTTATTTAATTCTACATATTAAAACTAAAACATATTAAAACTAAGAAACCCCACTTTGAGCCATGGATCGTTTCAATGTTTTTTATATACAGATAAGACTAGAATTAACTTGAATTGTATAATTTGCCAGATGATTTGTTTGTCTGGTGTTTAGTCTACTGTGCTTATCTAGCCTTGCCTAGACTTGGGTGTTAATATATCTATATATGGCTCCCTTTATATGTTAATACTATATATGTCTGTCTGACTCTTATTGTCTCACCTGTCTTTACTATGCGTTTATTTTGAACATGGCAAATGCCTCTGTTTCCCTCTCTAAAAAAAGTCTATTTTTAATCGATGGAATTGTGTTATTTTAGTGTACTTTTTCTGTTGTTGTTGTTCTTGTCAGTAGAAAATTGTGTAAAAAGTGTTGTGATTCTTGTATTTCGGTTGTATATTTTCACATGTTTTTCACTAGATTTAATTACAATAATAATAAAAAATCATTTTGGTAGGCGTAGTAGCGCAGATGTTGCTTCTCAAAAGTAGAGCACTTGTGATATAAAATCGCCTACAATGACTCGAATATAAAAGAGCGCGCAAAAAATAACTTTTGGCTTAAAAGGAAAAATGAGATATAATATTAATAAAAAGCTAATAATATGGCGAAAGAAATTCGAATCAATAATAAATTATTTGTTGCAAAAATATTTTTTTATAACAGGATTTTGCGAATATTATATTCATATTTCTATTATATTCTTAAGAGACTCATTATATATTATTAAGAAAATTATTTTTGGTTTTAGAATAGACAATCAGACGTTTTGGTAATTTTTAATATTAATTTAAAAATTGTTAGTAGCTGCTGTTGTTGTTGTTAAGCGTGGTACAAAGTGGCCAAATATCGAAATAAAAAAAAAATTAAAAAAACTATTACCAATATGTGCAAAATTAAAAATTAGTAATTAGTAATAGTTTTAGTTTTTAAAATGATTTTCTGAGACCAGATTTTTGGCTGTATTAGTTTCATAGTTGTATAAGATTAATATAAGCATAAAGTTGCAGATTTTTGTCTGTATATATTAGTTTAATATTGCATAACGTTTGGTCCAATTTAATCCAAAACCACCTATACCAAATTACATGGATTTGCATAATATCCTTAATATAATGCAATTTTGCACAGTTTGCTCATAACTATCCAAAACATGTTCAAATTATCAATTCATTTTAGCACGCGCTGACAAAAATTTCAATAATTATGAACCCACTAAAAAAATTTATTTATTACATAATTCAAATTCTTGAAGATTTTTTTAATGTATGAAATTATATATTTAGTGTACTAATAATGAATATTTTCGTTTCGTTTTCAAAATAACTTCCAGAAACTGGAAATCTTTGGGGGAGGCTTTTTTCCATATCATTTTTTGATAATTGAATATTGATGAAATCATACTAATCATAGATAGAATGAAATAGAAAGAAATGATCTTAAAATCAATATTATTTATTTAGTAATTGTAAATAACATGAAAAGTGTACTGGTACTAGTAATAACATTTAAATGTCTATTGTATAATTCAATATCCTGCGTGGTATTAACCAGGGAAGTAGTTCTTTCAACATAGGATTTGTTTTGTAGTCTTAATAAGATTTAATATTATAGAGCTACGAACAGGTTGAGTATATATATATATATATATATATATATATATATATATATATATATATATATATATATATATATTCAGGTTAAATTTCCTCTTTAAAAATTTTCAAACATAAACCTTAACTACAGCTTTGCTCTTTGCATCTTTTACAAGTACCATATAGTGTCATCATTCATTTTATTGTTTTGGTTGTGTAATTTAATGATATAAATTAGTATTTGTTTATAAATTTTATATACAAATTTTGTAAATTTAAAAGAGCAAAATAATAATGTATGGCAGAAAAAGGAGGAATTTTTCGAGCGCCTAATCATAAAGTTGACTCAGACATGGCGAAGGATAATCGGACTTATCTTTACACAGAAAACAATGTAATTACTTTTGGGCCAACCCATAATGATAAATCTTCAATACAAAAACTTCTCAATCCGATAATCTACTTCTGATTCAAACAAAAGTTAATTAATTGATAAATATAACTTATATTTTTACTTAGCTATATACATATAACTAAAAAAGTTGTATCTATTTTGTTAAAATTTATTTTCCAAAATACACAAAACATGCAATGTATATATCCTTTATAGATAAAAACTTATCTACATATAGGTCGGGAGAAGGGAATACAAAAAGAACACAAAATAAGAGAAAATAAAAAAAGCGAGAAAAAATAATATAAAAAATAAAATAAAACTAAAGAAAATCCCTTATCTATTTTCTAATTATTTTTTTAATAGTTTTATTTGAAAAAGTCGTTTTTTTGAAATCGTGTGGTAACATTGAGGTTGAAGTAGTTTATTGCTACATAATATGAGCTTTCATAATAAATAGATTTTTTTATTTTCGGTAACATTACTGCTTTATTTCAAGATTTGCCGGAATATTTTGTATTACCTCCGTTCCACAATAAGAACTGTAATAACTTTTTTTTTATTTTAACTATACACATGTTTAAATAAGAAAGTGTTTCGTACTGCACTATGAACATAGTCGACTGTGGAATTTTTGATTGTGAAGTTGACGTTTGCTAATAGTAGTATTAGTAATAAACAGTTTGACTTCATTTTTGACACCAGCTACAATCATAGTTATTGTTTAAAAATTCTTGAAAAAGTTGGGGATAGCGAAAAAATGCCAAAATCTAATTTAAATAATTAAAAGCGTACAATGATTTTGCAACTTCTTTGGGAAGTGCAGCTTCCGCTTAGTATCAATTGGAACAGTGTTGTAGAATTCACTTTAACACTACAACCGGGTACCCGGGTACCCTTTTGCATGTTCTTACTTACATATCTATATGCCAAAAAAATCTATAAACTTTTTGGACTTAAAGTCAAATACCCCGTTGTTAAATACCCGAGGTACCCGGGTACCCATAAATAAATAAATAATTAAACTTATTTCTAGGGATAAAAAATAATACTTAATACACTAAATAAACGGATTTATTTAACTTTTAATTAATTTTATTATAAAACTTATTATAAATTATACATAAAATATTTTTATATTCAATTTATTATTGGCAACATGCATATTGGTCACATTTTACAATTGCTTTTGAATGTTCATCGCAAACTGATTTGTTACATTCTTTACACGATTTTCGCGTTTTTTCTCCGTTTTTATAGACATCCTGGTAACGAATATGACATGATCCTATAACATTATATCCACACCAATTTTTGGTTTATTATAATACTGAACAATTTCTGGTTTCTTTTTTTGTCTTCGCTCCAAATCTGAGTGCATCGTAAATAGAAGTATAACAACTTTCTTTTTTTTTAGGAACATAAGAGCATATAGTAACTTTTTCATGAAACCCAAATAGAGAAGAGAATTCTTCACGATCTTTAGATGCATGTCTACTAGAATGTATTTTTAATATTTTTTTTTCAAGTTGCTACAATTGTTAGGTTCCATACAATAAATGCTTTGCTAAAGGTAAAGTTGTAAAAAAATTATCCATTGTAATATTTATTCCGGATCCTTTATATATTGCATCTAAATCTTTTACTCTCTTCCACTCTTTCGCCTTGATTTATTTCACGGCCAGTTGTTATTTTGCCAGTGTAAATTTGACCTTTCAATGGATATGAATTTTTGACGTCGCATATCCACCATATTTTGATTCCATACTTTGCCCACCCGGCGGTTTTATTTATAGAAATAGGGTTTTTCGAGAATTGGAATACTCTATGGGTAATCCCGAGTTGTAATGTGAAAGTCTCCGGGTATTAAAATTATTTTATTGAATGAAAAACCCATGCGGGTACACGGGTACCCGGGTATTGAACAACGTAGTAATGACTGGGTATTGACATAAGTGTTAAACCACTAGTAAATTTGTTCAGTTCATAATTGTACTTAATTAATGTGTAGTTGTATGAGAATAATTAATTAAAAATGTTTCCATTGTTCAAGTTCATAAATTTTTTTAATAGCTCACTTATTTTGGAATTTTTAAATAGGTTTAATAGCTCACTCAATGTGGAACGGAGGTAGTATATAACAAATAGCATTCTTCATAGTTGTATAGCATTGAGCTCAATATAAAATTCTCGCTAATATTCTGAGGACTATTATTACTTTTCGACCATATCTTATTTATAATTCTGTTTTGAATAGTACTCAGAAGTTCCATTATCACCACATGCTATGATACCATAATTTACAATACTTTCAAAACGAGCATGATAAATCACTTTCAAAGTTTTGTACTCAAGAAAAGTGCTTAGTTTTCTCTTGATCTGTACGTTCAATCTCATTAAGTAATTTACATGAAGTGACCCTTTTAATTTGAGTGTTGCCAATGTGTAGTATAATATTTGTTGGTAAACTGTTTTTTTTTGCAACCAACTTCATATTCTGCCCGTTTGTTTTATTCCACTGTAGCCGGTGCTTAGTAGCTACCCATTTACAGATTATATTACGGTTTCTATAATGTTGGAGTCCCTGCTAGCACTGATATTAGCACCATACTTTGCTAACTTGTCCATCATTTCGTTTCCTACAAGTTCCCTGTGGCTCGGTACCCAAGCAAGTGAGACCTTGTTATGTCTTGCCAGAGCCTTGAGCTTCTGGAAGCAGTCCCATGTTGTTTTGGATATTATCTCATGGCACGTTAAGGCATTTATAGCAGCCTGACTGTCGGTGAAAATGCGGATGTTTCTGCTTTTGTAGTCCACCATTAGATTTTCACGGGCACATACCGCGATGGCGTGTATTTTCGCTTCGAATGCCGTGGTATGTAATCCCAGAGGCACAGATAAGCTGTACCTCAGGGACGGTCCATAGATTCCTAAGCCAGTTCCACTGTAAGTTTTGGAGTCGTCTGTATACCACCAGTCCAGCCCACCTTGACACGTGATTGTTTTGTTACCTTCTATCCTACGTAGTTGCGTTTTGAAGGCTACATCGAATGATAGTAATTTCGGCATTGAGTCTCCCTCAATATTGAGGTATGGCTGATATTACCTTCGTTATCGTGGAGAGCCCTGTCCTTGCCAGAACCTCCAAAGTGCCATTACACCTGCATCTGAAGGCTAGGAGCCTTCGAAGCTAAATTGTCACTATATCAGCAAAAAGTTATATAAACTGTTTTATCCTCATTTAGCGACAATTTATTGATCACAAAGAGTAATGGCCCCAGTATAGTACCTTGAGTTACAACAATTTTGACCAATACTTTTTTTCATTACGAAAAAAGTCTCTATATTTAACTACCTGTGTTCGATCACTTCATGAAAATGAAAACGAAAACTTTATGAAAATCTTTATTTAAACTGTTACCAATGCCTTAATACCATATTTCTCTTCTTCTTCTCTTGTTTCGAATAGGGCTACTTTAGACCACGCTGGTTAAACTGTTGGGCTTTGATCCTTGTCCAGTATTGTCTCATCTTCTGCCGGTATGACACCTTTCTTTCTTCTGTCCATGGGGTACTTTCCGTCGGGGTTTTTCCTGAAATCCACGGACTTCCTTCAGGGCGCGTGTCACAGACTGTCTGTTTTTGAGATCTGTTATTCCCAGTTCTTTAATGTCCTTCTCGGTTCCTGTCAACCAAGTGGTACGAACCTTCTTGTTTTGCCAGAAGGTGAAGGTTAAGTTAGTCGGTTTGGAGGCAATCTTGCAACGTGAGCATAGAAAGCTACTCTTCTTTTCGTTGCACAGTTAGACAGCCTCTCAATATGTTCGTACGGCTCTGAGTTGTGTCACCTTCGGAATTGCTCATCTACCTTTACCGGGCCTAGGATCTTCCTCAGGATTCCCCTCGCCCTGACTTCCAATTTCTCTACTAGACCTTTTCGGTTCAAGGAAAGACACTCCATGGCATACAGGGCTTCTCGTCGTAAGACTGATGTGTAGTCCTTAAGTTTCAGGTTGCGTGACAGGAATTTCTTGTTGTAGGTGTTATTAGTCAGTCGATAGGCTAATTCTAACTTGTTGACTCTCACAGATAATGATGCTCTTTTTGATAAGTTGGGTTCAATCCATTCGCCGAGATACTTAAATTTCGCAGTCCTCTCGATGTTTCCCTGCTCTATTAACATCTCTCTGTTTGCTTTTTTGATGTTGGTGATGAATTCCGTTTTCTCCAGCCACACTTGAAGACCCACTTTGGCAGTCTGTTTTCTCAGGAAATTTACCTGCATTGTTGTCATCTTAAGAGAATCAGCAATCAGTACCATGTCATCTGCAAAGGCCAGGCACCCTAAAACTAGTTCATAGTTCTTACATCCCAGGTAGATACCACTCTGAACACCCAAGTTGATCCGTTCCTTGCGCCAGTCTCTCATAACCTTTTCAAGCACACAGTTGCAGAGAAATTGGGAAAGTCCATCTCCTTGTCTCACTCCAGTTTTTATTTCGAAGGTTTGGTCAAGGTTTCTAGGATGAGTCTGCGGGTTTTGTTGTCTAGTCCGAGTTCCTGGAGTACTTTGTTAAGCATTTTTCTATCAATAGATTCGTAGGCCTTCTTAAAATCAACTTAGGTGACGACCACCTTGCGGTTGTTAATCTTGGAGTATGTAAGTACAGTTTTAAGATTGAGAATTTATTCAACACAGGATCATGTCTTCCTGAAGCCTCCCTGATATTCTCCCAGTTGACTACCCAGCTGATTTTCTGCCCTTGTTTGTAACGCTTTAGAGAGAATATTTTATGCCACCGGGACGAGAGAAATTCCACGGTAGTTATTTAGATCAGTCAAATCTCCCTTTTTGTGGAGCGGATGAATCAGAGCCGATTTCCAATCGGGTGGTAATTTCTCTGTTTGCCAGATGTCCGTGATGATCTCGGTTGGCTTGCTCACAGCAGTGCTTCCAGGACCTTTGCATAGTTCAGCAACGATAGAGTCCTCTCCAGCTGCCTTATTATTCTTAAAAAGTTGAATGATCTGGCCGACTTCTTCCAATGAAGGGGGAAGCGGATCCGGGTTTTGTGTGGTTTGTTTTAAATCGAAATCTTGGCTGGGTGGAGCACAGTTGAGTAGATTTGTAAAGTACTGAGCTAAAAGGTGGTAGTTGTCCTTGTCATTAAAAGCCAGTTTGCCTTGTGAATCACTGAAGTGGAGGCTTGGCGGAGCGAATTTTCTGAGTGTCTGCTTGAAGGTTCCAAAGAAATCTCTGCAGTTATTCTTATCAAAGCTCTCTTCGATTTACGTTAGTTGGTTTTGTGTGAAGGTTCGTTTGGTTCCTCGAATTATCTTGGCTGTAACCTTTCATTGTTCCAAAAATTTATGCCAATTTTCCTTGATATATATAGAATTCCATACATATTTCTATAACTTATCTAGTAGGATTGGATGATCAACCGTGCCGAAGTCTTTAGCTAAATCTACATTAAAACAATATATGAATATTGAATTCGATATATAATAGAATTCTGCATTTTGTAAATAAATTCACGTGTAGTGTCTTAATTAAATATTTTACAAACACCTATTAATATTATAATTGTAGTTAGTCCTAAATTAAAAAATAAACTTGATTTAAAATGAGAGTTTCAGAGATTTATAATTTTAGATATTTTATGCAGATGTATCATAAATATCTGTATAATATTTATAGTTTCAAATAAATTCATACAATATTTGAAATAAAATTGAATAAAAAATATATTAAATTTATATTAATATTTAAAGTTAGTTTCAGAATTAAAAATAATAAATTTACAGTGACTATGACTATTTAGTAAATATTTAATCAAAATAATTTATATATTTATATATATATATATATATATATATATATATATATATATATAAATTTATTCTTAAAGTAAATTACGAATTTGAGAAATTTTTCTCCTAAAATTCCAGAATTTTTCAATATGTAAAACTAAACATTGTAGTTTAAAAAAAGGATCCTCGGAAAGAACCATTAATGAGCAACAAATGTGAAAATATCCGACGGGATGCTAAAAATACTGTGACAAAAATTTCATGCCTGTAACTTATTGCAGCCAGTTTCTGGTGGAAAACTCATATTTGTGACACATGCGCCAGCCGGGCAATAAAAAATGTGTTGTACACTATTCACTCATTCTACATTGCTGCCGAAAATAATAAAATAAAACTGTAACAACTTTTTCAACAAACAAATAACGCACATTGAGAAAAACACATAAAACAAAAATAATCGCTAAAAATAAAAAAAGAAAATATTATCTATGTATTATCAATAAATTAAAATCTTAATTTACTCATTCCATATAAATATTTACTATTTTATCTGTTGTTTGATATAAGATGTTTTTCAATTACATAACGTTTTATTTAAAAAAAATACTCTGCTGTTTACAGATTTGCAAAAGCAGCGAGTTTAACCAGGAGATAAAAGAAATATTATCGTCTGACACGCGACGACAACAATAAGATTATATAAATTATTAACGATTGCAGAAAATGAACTTTGATTTTATTATTCACGTAATATGAATTACATAACGTATCAGGTAGTATAGATCAGTGCAGTATCGCATTACATTCATCTTTCTCATTAAATTACCACAACTATATTATTGAATTAACATATCTTTCTATTAAGCTTTGTAATAATTATGTTAAATATACTTTCTAATTGTTGAATTTAATTTACGACTTTTACATCCACATCTAATATTTTCTCTATTGGTTTCAATATAATTATAACAAGGTTATTAGCATTAGTATACTATAACATGTTCCTCATTTTTGAACTTGTGCATGAACTTGTTTGGCAATTTAACACGAAACAAACGATTATAAATTACTTGTTAAATCTTGCATTTACATTTTTTTCCTTACATTATGGTGTTGTCTGATTACTTCATATAGCATTTTCTACCAAGTATGTTTACCTACCTTTCTAGAATTTTTGTTTATTCTTGCCTGTTATCTTGTCTTGTAAGCACATTCAGTTTAGTCCACTTAGTCTAGTTTCTATACTGTGTGTAATCCTTCCAGCCCGTTTGGTTCTTCTAGTCACCCTTGTCTGTTTAGTTCAGCGGTCGGGGATCCTTGGTAAATTACTCCAAGTGGGGTTTTTATTTTAATTATTTTTATTTTTGGGGGTAATAATAATAAAATTTTTAAAACACCAGTGTGGAACGGGATGTAGTGAGGAGGCTGGGGATTGGATACGAGAAATGAGGAGGGTGAGAGCGTGCTAAGTTTTGCCTTGGCATTAGATCTAGCAATATGTAAACACCTTCTTCAAGAAAAACGAAAGGCATATGGTGACCTACAGAAGTGGAAAAAGAGAGAGCCCAATAGATTTCCTTTTGTGGAGAGTGCATTTGAAGGAGGGTAAGGATTGTAAAGTTATGGAGGAAAGTATGGAGGAAAATGTTACAAAACAACACAGACTGCTAGTAATTAATTATGAATTCACGGGCAGTAGTAAAAGAACAGCAAGGAAAATTACTCCAAGAATTAAATGGTGTAAATTGAAAGATCTAATTTTGAGAAGTGAATTCAAGGAAAAGATGTTGCAAGGAACACGGCCAGTAGAAGGAGTTCAGAGATGGTGAACAGTAAATGCAGAAGCAATCAGGAAAGCAGGTGTGGAAGTTTTGGAGAAGTCGTCTGGGAAAGGTGCTCCACTTGATAAAGAAACATGGTGGTGGAATGATGTGGTTCAGGAAGCCATCAAGGCAAAACGACAAGCAAAAAATAAATGGTATGAGTCTGGAAATGAAACGAAGATAGAGAATACTACAGAAATGCAAATAAAGTTGTTAAAGGAGCTGTAGGGAAAGCAAAGGTAGCTGCATGGAAGGAAATCTATGAAGAACTGGAGACCACAGAAGGGGAGGCCATGTTTTTCAAAATCGCTAAGGCACGAAACATAGCTTCAAAAGATCTCGTACACATCAGACAGATGAAAAGTGATCAAGGCATTGGAATTCAAGATGAAGAGCATATTAAGACGACATGGGAGGAATATTTTTAAAAGTTGCTAAATGAGGAAAATGCCCGGCTTGTGTTTGAGGATGGTATCCCAAATTACAACGTAACAACTGGCATATACAGGGAAGAGGTTGTAGCTTCAATTAGGAAAATAAAATGTGGAAAAGCAACCGACCCCGATGAAATGCCAGTGGAGGGTTGGAAATGTCTGGGTCAAGAAGGCACATATATGCTGTGGAATCTATTCCAACAGGTACTTCAAGAGGAATGCCGAAGGAATGCCGGGAGAGTACCATAATTCCCATTTATAAGACGAAAGGTGACATTCCGGATTGTGCAAATTACAGAGGAATAAAACTCATGTCGCACACAATGAAGATCTGGGAGTAAGTTCTTGAAAGTAGGCTTCGGGTGGAGACGACAATGGGAGATGAACAGTTTGGATTTATTAAAATGGGGAAAGGGAACAACAGATGCTATTTTAGCACCTAGGCAGGTCATGGACCTGCATGAACCTTGAGAAAGCTTATGATCGGGTGCCCCGTCAGGAGGTATGGCAATGCATGAGATGCAAGGGAGTACCGGAGAAGTATGTGCGCATTGTTCAGGATATGTACCGTGGAGCAAGGATACGCATTAGAAGCAGTGTAGTATTGTCAGTTACTCTACCGGTTCAAGTAGGTCTTTAAAAAGGATCTGCACTAAGCCCCTATATTCTTGATCTTATAATGGATGTCTTCTCTGAAAGCTTAAGAGAACCAGCTCCTTGGTGTATGCTATTTGCAGATGATATTGTTTTATGTATCACAAATAGGGAAGAGCTTGTAAATAAACTGGAATGCTGGAGAAGAGCCATAGAGGTCACAGGCCTTAAAATCAGTAGGAATAAGACCGAATACCTGTGCCTTGGAGGAACTGGAAATGAAGGAGGAACTATTCAGACGGATGGTAGCCAGCTACAGGCAAGGGACAGTTTCAAGTATTTGGGATCCACTGTATGTGACGATGGCAATCTAGATCTGGAAATTACCCACAGAATACAGGCTGCCTGGTTAAACTGGACAGGAGACTGGATATCCAAGTAAAGGGTAAAGCCAATAAATGTGCAGCGAAACCTGCAATGCTATTCGGAGGAGAAACTTGACCAACAATGCTGTCACAGTGCAAGACCTTCCCCACCTACCTCCCATCATACCCATCCTACCCCATCCCATCCTCCCCCTCACCATTCCCCGTAGCATAGCTTAGGTTAGTTTTAGGCTTAATTTAGTTTAGGCTCCTTAGGTTAGTTACAGATAAACTTATGTTAGTAGCATGTTAGCCATTAGTAAAATTAGAGAGCCGGCATTGTACTTTACAAAATAAACAAATAAAATGTCACAGTGCAAGTGACTGGAAGTAGCTGAAATGGAGATGCTAAGAGGGATGTGTGGTGTTACAAGAAACGATCACATCAAAAACACCTTCATACGAGGCAGCGTAAAAGTGACCGAAATATAAAAAAAGGTGCAAGAAAGACGCTTGCTCTGGTATGGCCACATTAAGCGCAAGGATGAGAGTTATGTAGGAGGGCGAGTGCTTGATCTGGAGGTGGAAGACAAAAGGGAAAGAGGCAGGCCTAGAAGAAGATGGATGGACTGCGTGCAGGATGATCTCCGGGAGAAGCAGTTAACAGAAAACAACATTTGAGACCGAGGAAAATGGAAACGACTTGTTAGAAGCGTCGACCCCGCATGAACGGGAGTAGACGAAGAAGAAGAAGAATAATAATAAGAACATTTTTCTAATTTGCTATTTTATAAGCGTGTAATTTAATGTAAGTGTTTTTCAACGACTGGTTCTGTTACCCTTCAGATTCCTGAATTACAATAATATTAGACTAAGAACACCCTAAGAATTCCTTAATTATGGTTTTAGACAATAGAAGACAAAGGTACAATGAAACGATAGTATGTTGTATGTTTGAAAGTACAGACTTCAGAATCTTCCAAAAAAAGCCAATTGAAGAAACATTTCGATAATTTGCATTGACATCTGTCTTAAAAACCGCGAGAATAGTTTGTAAATTTAGAAATGTGGGTTAAAAGACAAAGATTGGACAAAACATGTTAGGTACCTTGATCAGCATTCAGCATCAAAGGCTAGCTTTGAAGAAGCCTGGTTTTATTCGAAGGAATTGCCAGAAACAAGAAACCATATACTATTGGTGAAGATATGGCGAAACCATCAGCTGTGAAAATGGTAGAAATCATGTGTGATCAGAAAAAGGCTAAGAAAGTGAATTCATTACCCTTGTCTGCAAAAATTGTAAAAGAAAGAATTTCTATCTTGACAGAAAATGTTGGAACAGGTTATTTTCTCACTAAAGCCTAAATATTTTGCTATTCAGCTTGATGATACTACATATGTCAGTAGAAATTCACTGCAATGGTGTATGTTCTCTACAAAGGTACACATGCAATTGAAGAGGATTTGTTGTGTTGTTCTCCTCTCAAGTTGAGATCTCGTGAAAAGGATATGTATAATAAGAAAAATGAGTAATTTAATACTCAATGCATTCATTAAAAGTGGGAAATCTGAATTTCTGAGTCTGTTGATGGAGCTCCAGTTATGCTAGGTCATATTAATTTTTCGGCTTTCGTGAAAAAAAAATCCAAAAAAGATTGTTTTGAAGTTACTCACTGTATAATCGGCGATGGATTATACAATGAGTAACTTCTTGTCTCAGTTACTTTGGCCACATAGCTAGAAGAACAGGTGAGATGGAAAACCTCGTGGTGCAGGGAAAGGTTGAGGGAAAAAGGCCTAGAGGACGGTCTCCAATGACGGGACACTCAATGCACGAGGCAATACATCTAGCACAAGATAGAAACGCATGGAAACAAACACATACCGAAAATAGTATCACTACACTCTCCAGAGGGTAGAAAGACTGAGAAGAAGAACTTCTTGTGAAATATTTGAAGCCTACACTGGAATCAGTCATGCATAATCTCATCAAGATTGTTAATGCTATCAAAGGACATGCAATAAAGATGCGGCTATTTCGTGAATTATGTCAGGACGGCGAAGCTGATATACGGACCTACTTTCTTATACAGAAGTCAGGTGGCTCTCTCGCGGAATTGTTATTTATCCAGTATGAGCTCTCAAAACTGAACTCGAAATTTGTATGGTTGATCATAAGGATATTCTCGCAGATAAGTTTAAAAACGCCCTTGTGGGTTGTACATCTCGCATATTTAGCTGAAATTTTTGAGAATATAAATGTATTGAACAAAGAACAAACAAATATTAATATCATTTCGGCCGGAGAAATAGTGTCAGGGTTTGAAATAAAGCTTCAATATTGGAGCCAGAAAGTAGAACAGAGCAATATAGTTTCTTTTTTAAAGTTAGCTTTGTTTTTGGAAGATTTTGAAAATATTGCTGGTCCTCTGATTACTTTCCAGATCTTGATGTAAATTCTGTCAGTTGGGTTGTAGATCCTTTTAAATGTGAAATTGTTGTAACATACCAGAAGAACCTCCAGGTTTGGCAGATGCAATTTTTTTATAAATATAGTAAGTTCTAATACTTATACTAATACTGAAGGAGTGAAGGAGGAGGCGGTAAAAAAATTGCTGCAATTTTCAAAAACCTACCTTTGTGAACAAGGCTTTTCCACTCTAATGATCATAAAAACGAAGAACAGAAATCAATTATACACCGAAGACTGTATATTGCTCTTACATCAAAAAACTTCATATTTGAAGTTATTGTATCAAACATGAAGCAACATCAAAGGAACTAGGAGGAAAGATTTCAATTAATTTTTATTTGGTCCAATATGAGAATTTTATTTTGTTTGTTACGTACATACATTACTTTATACAGCATACATACATACTTACAATTTTCGTTCAACTTTCCTTATTTTCCATGTAAATGGATTCAATCAATAATGTTTAATTTAAATTTAGATTCATTGTCTCATTTTCAAAATGAGGGAGTAATATCGACTTACAGAAAAATGGACCGCTTGTTTAGTTAAATAACTATGTGGTATTCTTTTGATATATATATATATATATATATATATATATATATATATATATATATATATATACATAAATATATATATATATATATATATATATATATATATATATATATATATATATATATATATATATATATATATATATATATCCTTACTTTGATCTCTATCTCTATATCTCTCTATCTTTGATATCGTCTTTCTGTATATTCTTGTCTGTTCAGTTTCCAAGCAAAGTCAGTTAATGTAGACCAGGGGTGGGCAACTTTTTTGGCTGTCGGGCCACATTGCGTATGAAAATTTTCTAGGTCGCATTGAATATTTTTCTATTTAGTTATTTGCACCTATATCACAACCGTTGCATCTACACTTGCCTATACAAAACAATATTGTTGGGTTTTTTCAAAGAAAAGGATAGAAATATCGTGTTGTTGATTTGTTTTCTCAGGGATTCCGTGTTTGTGTTGCGGCTTGGTTGATAAGAACCGGATTCTCGTCGTTTCGGCGAACTAACTCTCTCTCTAAAAGTGCTACAGTGCTAAGTAGGACCCTGATCTCCTCCCACTGCTTACACTTGTGCTTGGTGTCTTGATCTTAGACCAATGTAGGGGGCCCTTGCATTTCGCAAGGAATCATCTTTCGTGTCTGTATGCGTTGGTTTCCTGGAAACTGTGTGACTCAAGGTGCCGTCTGCTTTCTTCTGTACGAAAACATCCAAGAAAGGGAGTCGTTGATGTTTACTATATCTACCTTCGTCTACGATATCTACCTCCATTGTGAATTTGATTTGCTCGTGTTGGGAGTTAAGATGGATGAGGACTTTATCTAGTCTGACGTGGGTCCAGATTACAAATGTGTCATTCACAAATCTTAGCCAGAGTGTTGATTTAAGTGTAGCTGGTGAGATTGCTGTTTCCTCAAAATCCGAAATCAGGGGCTGTAAGATATAGGTTGGCTCCGTGTCGGACTATGACATGCAGCGCGATAGCTTGATAGCTTATGAACGCTTTTACCACACTACGCGAACAGCGCGATAGCGATGCGTGGCGCTAAAACGGTCAAAGTAATTTGTAAAATACTTCGACGGCCGCATAAAATTTCGACGGGGGCCGCCATTTGCCCAGACCTGTAGACTCTCTAGTTCGTCTAGTACGTTCGTTTCAGTTCTACCTAGTCTAGACCGTTAAGTTCATCTAGTCCTTTTTGCTAGTAATTTATTAATTTTGTCTAATCCAGTGGTTCCCAAACTATTTTGGTCGTGGAAGCCCCAAATTTGTTGCCAATGATCGTGGGACCCTAAATATTTTTTAAACAACGAATTTTGCATATTTATTATCTGATATTAAATGAATTTTGGTATTTCAGATTTTATTGAATTAAACAAATCTCAAAAAAGAAAATTCATCTTAGAAATAATTTACAAAAATATAAAACATAAACTAAAATAAAGGAAAAAACTTTAATGTAAAGGATGCACCTGCTTCTTAGATTCAATGATTCTATTAAAAATTAGGCGTTATGTTGGATAACTGAATTCGCATATCTGGTGCAACATCAACACCATTCAGGCGGTGCAACAATATATAATTTGTTTACGTTTTAGTTATATATTACGGTATTTCTTTTGGTTTTGAAACTTGGCATACGATCTGAATTACATGGTCGACCTACACTTACCCAGCTAAAAATGTTCCTTAACTGATATTTTGGTTGGAATTTTCAGTCAACTAATTTAAAATTGTTAAATAAAATTTGGTGGTCGATTGTAAACTTTCCGAAAAAAAAAAAATTAAATATGGACCGTTTATTTTGAAAGTAAGTTTCTTAAAAAAAAATGAGATTTAGCATTTTAGCGATTTGAGCAATTTATGCTTAATTCAGTGTAAACTTTTTATTTATTACTAATAAGTATTTAATATCTTAAAAAATGCCAATGTTTTGTTCAATTTAAAATTGGCCAATATAGAAAATTGCGTACGTAGCAACTAATATGTTTAACTTCAATTTTCTCGAAACAACAAAAATGGATTTACACCACTTTCAAAATAATTTGTCGCGCGGAACCCCCAATTTTTATAGCGGAACCCCAGGGTTCCACGGAACACACTTTGGGAACCACTGGTCTAATAGGACGGACTAGATAGAAAATAAATAAATTACAAGCAGCTCTAATTCTTCTAGTTCCTCTTGCTTGCCTAGTTTGACATTCTGATAATATTCTTTTTTTGATTGTATTTTGTATAATAGTATATTACGTAATGAGAGTTGTAAGAAGCATATTACGACAGCATTTTACGAGCGGAACAGTAATTCCGCGAATACGTAATTGCCTTACAACTCGCATTATGTACTATACTTTATCTACGACCACACTAATTTGTTTTTGTTTCATAAGAAAAATATGTTTGATGTAACACCTTCGACCTTATTTAACTTGATAGAAATGAAAAGAAATACATTCATATTGGTTACATACCTTTTTATTTAGTACTTATTTGTATATATGTGTTAGATTTAAAAAGATTTAGATATCCGTGAAAAAACGGAATGAATGACAGCTTCTATATGAATGATGTGACGTTTAATGATTGTTTGGAAATCACGGAGTACTATTTTTAAAAATAGTATCAACGTGCAGCTCTCAACCAATCAACGAATCGTAAACCAAACGTTCATGGGTGATTTTTAATTAATACATTAATCGCGGATTGTTATATATGTGTGGTATGATGTATTTACATAGTCCACGAACTGTAAAATAATAGGCATTTACAATAATGGTCGTAGATAAAGTATATTAATTTGCTAAACGAAAGTTGGTAGATTATGTAGAGTAAGATATAAATAGTGATGTAAGTGTAGTATGAAAATGGAGTTATTAAAATGTTTTTTAGTTTATTTTTTCTTGTGGGGGACGGCGTAAAAAGAAGGTTGTTGTGTGGTATAAAACGCTTAATAGTGTCAGATACAATTTAAAACCTACATTCTTATTTAGCCAAGCTAATTGACAAACAAAATAATGAAAGCGTTTAAAAATAAACCGCTCCATAAATACTGTAAATCTTTTAAGGCTCGGTGGCGATTCGCGAATTGTTTTGAGTTTTAGGGAACAAGTCTTTTTGGAAGTTCAAGATTTTATAATTTTGTATTTTAGATTATCTGATCATACAATGCATTATAATTATTAATGAAAATGTATTGAACATTCTAAAACATCTCTATGTTTTAACTTAAAAATATCAACTCAAATCATATGATATAGTCAAACTCATATGATATTGCGGGCCACATTTTCTATTTTGTAATAAGTGGGGGTCTCTTGTTTTGAATGTTCAAAAAAATAATAAAATACGATTGTTGAGAATGATTATATTATGTATTTATTTATTCATGTTATTTTTTACACTGAAACTATAAATATTTTAAAGAAAAAGAAAAAAAACTAAAATAAAAGTTATAATAAACAAAATCACAGTTGACATTTTGTTGGAAAGCAAGTGATCAATATTTGGTTGAATATCTTTGGTTCAATATGTGTTGCAATTTTTAAATGTGTTGATATATGTTGATTGGTTAATCTTGACCTTTCTGAATTTTCATTAAAGAAAATAGTTGCTCGCACAAATAAGTGCTTCCGAACATATCCAGTATACGCGTAACAAACGATAACATTTTAGGAAACCGATCTACAGATAAATATGTATAAAATTCTGGAATTCCAACTTTCATAAATTCAAATCACCAAAGAATCACACTGAATATCAACTAGTTCTATTTGTAAGTTTTCATCAACAATTTCAATATCGATAGATAGAGGTGAAGTAAGAAGACGAGCTTGTACTTCACGGCTTTTCAAATCAAAAAATCTTAGATCGAATTCCATTTCTAATAATTTCATTTGGTGAACATATCTTGTAAATTTTAATTCATGTGATTTAAGCAATAGATATTCACAGCTTTCAAAGTGAGATAAGTTTTTCTGTTTACCAACTTATTAAAGCGGAATATAGCTTGAATATATAAATTTATTCAACTTTTCCGTAGCTCTATAATATAATTAAGTCTTTTTAAGACTTAAAAACAAATCTCATGTTGAAACACAACAGATATTTGTATACTACAGTGAAACTTGTCTAAGACGGAGCCCGTAAAAGACGGAAACCTGCATTAAACGGAATTTTTTTGCTAACCGTTCATTTTCCCATTTAAAACAACCCGTGTAAAACGGAAAATAATTAGACGGAATAAGACGGAAACGGATTTTGTCATATTTAATGGTAGTGGTAGGCAATTCTCAATGTAGGAAGATTCATCTACCAATAAGGAAGTAAGGGGTAATCAGACTCGGAGAACTCCTCTCGTAGTCTGATTGGTGTTTTTGCGTCGGTATCTTCTGAGCAAACTGATCAGCAATAACCTAATAAACATTCTAAACCGTTTTCCCGACAGAATTCCCGAAAGATGATACCAATAACTAGTGCAAAAAAAATGAACATCAAATTTGGCACAGTTTGTGCCAAATTTGGCATAAATATATTTGGCGGCAACGGCGCATTTTTGTTCTTTGCCAAATAAAACTTTTGCACTAAAAAATGAAAAATGTGTCGGTGGTAAGCATTCATAAGAACTATTCACGTTATTTTTTTGTGCTTTTGCTGATGGAAAATTCGACAAATTCAGAACCTTTGGTTATTGACAAATCTGACTGAATCAACTGATTATAAATGATTTACCTATTGCATGGCATGCAAATAAGAAGGATTGGATGGCTGGCAGTATATTGTTAAATTAGTTCACGGATTTTAATTTGGAAATGGAAAGAAAATACTAAATTTTAATAAACCAAATCTAATACATACATGTCCATGCATAAAAAATTCAGAATAAAAGAAAAAAAATATTAAACTGTGTAAGACGGAAACCTGTTTAAAACGGAAATATTTTCCAGTCCCTTGAGGTTCCGTATTAGACAAGTTTCACTGCATTTATTATAAACTAAACAAGAAGCAGATAAATAACATAGTTTTTAAGATCACATCTTTCTATTTAACCCAAGTGAATAGCCATCTGCAGACGCGTTTCGAATGTGATTTATCTAGTTTTTGTTTAGTGCCACGAAAGTGAACTGAGGGCAAGTAAATAGCATACAAATATCTGTTGTTTGTCAACATGAGATTTGTTTAGTAATTTTAAAAACTTAATAATATTATAGAGCTACGGAAAGGTTGAATATATTTATATATTCAAGCTATATTCCGCTTTAATAAGTTGGTATGATTGTACCTATAATTAGTTTGATTTCACCCCAATATTCATTTATCTTTTTCTATTGGTTTTTTTGCTAATAATTTTTGTTTGAAAGAGTTGTAGGAGTCAAATAGCGTTGCAACAACATGATTTTTTCCTTGGAGTTTACGATTAAGATGATTAAGATGACTTGTAATATCAACGGAGGAAGCTAAGTCCTTTATACATTGTCTATCTTTTAATTCAGCACATTGATATTTTTATGTTTCCAAAAAAATTTTGATTTCGTTCAGCAATTTAAAGAATCATTTTAACACTTTATGACTGGAAAGCCATCGCACTTCCGTATAATATGGTAGATCGGTGTATTCACATTCTATATCTTCCAAAAATAAAACAAATTACCGATGATAAAGCTCACGTGCTCGAATATAATTTTGGTGACTTGCTGGTGAATAATACCACGAAAATTTTCAAAATATAATCACCACGGTGTTTACATACTTCTTTTAATCCCTCAAGAACTCCTTTAGTAATACCGATCATGGTAGGTGCACCATCAGTTGCAGGTGCACCAACTTTTCCAATGGTAACTTATGCTTCTTCAAAACTTCCATAAGCGCAACAAAAATATCAGCGCCAGTAGTTGTATTATGCATAGGAATGACTTCCAAAAGTTCTTCACTTAATTTTAAATTAACATCGCATCCGCGTATAAAAATGGCCAGCTGAGCGATATATCGAATATCTGTACTTTCATCAATTGCAACAGAGTAGGCTTGAAATGTTGATATTATTTAGTTAAGCTATGATTTCTCAAAATCTCGGCTATTTCATCAACTCTGTTTGCTACAGTATTTCGACTTATTTGTGCTGGACATAATACTTCCACCGTTTATCAAAAATATTTTGAAATGTTTCGGCGGGCCGCGATCTCTGTATTGCCGGGCCGCGTGTTTTACATGCCTATTTTAGATAGACGATAGATTTACTTCATGGAAAAACAGAATATTGATTAATTTTGTATAGAATTGATTGTACATTTTTTATATTGAAATTAAATAAATTTACAAATCATACAATTGTACTAATTATTGTTTTTTGTAACAAATACAAGATTATACAATGTTTTAAGTTTATCTAAAGCTGTCTTCCTGGTCCGTTCCTGTTAGCTGCCTCTAGTTTTGGCCGCTCTTTAGTTATTAGTGTCATTTTGTGTTTTTTATTAACATTGAAGAAGATTTCAATTCAACAACCTAAAAGCGGTAATAATGCTTCTTCTTATTCGATTGTTTAAATTATAAAAATATAAATTCTGTATCATCACTAATACCACGGTTTATAACGACTAATAATAATTTTTATAGATTTTTATTATATAACTAAATAATGCAGTAGTTGTAAGTATATTTATTGTTACGACTTGCAACAAATCGCTATCAACCAAAGGGTCTTTCTGCCAAATTTGGTACAATATACGAATAAGAATAGTACAATGGTATAACATTTATTTTAGTAATACATTATTATAATCTTTGTAGATTTTCATAAAAATATAAACTTTTTGAGACTCTTTTATAATTTGCGGGTTAAATTTTTGGCGGTCGACAAGCTGCAAACAACAAACAAAAAATTCATATCATAAATAAATTAAACGAACAATTAGAACACACAATGGAACAGAGTGCATATGTAGCAAGCATATGTACAAACATGTGCGCGGTCTTATGGGAAATCACCTGGCAAGGGTGTCATGGGAATGAGGGTAACTCGGGGAAAAGCGCGTTTCAGCCCCCGTTAAAAGTTAAACCAATACCTACGAAAAACCGTACGTATGTACATCTGACTTGGTGGTACACATGCTTGCTTACACGACATATGCAATTCGAACGGGGTGTTTGCAGCAGATGATCCGATCATCTGCATTATGTTCCGTCTGCACTCATTAACACTGAACTATACATACAACTATACTGAATTAATACATCTGCATACAGCCAATGCTGTTTAACTACACTATTACTATTCATACTTATGTCTCGTCCTTTTACATTATATGATACAAACAACACCCTTCACTGATTTATATTGATACGGAACAGACGCATACAATGCAAACATTCTTATTTTAAACCTGTTCTGTCTAGTTATATCATTTTGCTCTTGTATGTCTAATTTCATTTGTTTAGAAAGTCTATCAAATCTTATTGTTTACCTGTCTTGTATTATACGTAGTATAAAATACTACTGAAGCATTAAAATGTTGCAAATAGAAACTTTTAGTTTTACATATTTACGGTATTTAAGATTATCGAAAACGATATAAATGCAATTGCTTCTCTCTGCAGTTTCACATAATATAATTCAATATTTCTTCAATGGCCCTTGGTTAGTGTAGAACTACTTTTATGCAAATCACCCCGAGAAGAGAGAATCACGGTAAAGATATTTTTTTGTCAATTGAAAACTACCGTTAAATATGCGCATATTGAGAGCTACAACGTATTTTTTAAACAACCCCATAAATGTCAGCTGGCAATTACATCTGCCAACCACTTTTCACAAAATCCAACTATCCTGTTTTAGGCCCGTTGCAGCGAACACATGTAACATCTTGTAAATGATTCTATTATTTAGAATAAATATATAAATAAATAAATAACTATTGCTTGAGTACAAGCTGCTATCTTTACATTTCCAATTGCACATGCTCAGAAAATTAAAAGAAAAAAAAACTAATGGTCGACACCTGTCTTTATGTTGCGTATTGCAAAGAGTTTATTGCAAATAGTTTTTGTTTTATCTTGTCCCTTTTATGTTATCTGCCTAGTCGCATGTACCGCGTCAAATTAGACGAATTAGACAAGATTGAATAATATAGAACCTAGATAACGTAATAGAAAGGAGTAACCAAGTTTTGTCTATCTATCTATTAATTATTAACCCATTTTTGTCCAAACTCCTGCACTCAATATAGGTGTACAATAAATACCTACTTGTGTACAGTGGTACAAAAACCTACTTGTGTACAGTGGTCATATATGGGTTAATACAAACTAACTTAAATAATTTGTCATGCTTATCACCCCTATTTATTTTGTTTCGTCCAATCTTTATTCATTTTTAATCTTCTTTTGTTTGTCAATATGTCGTTTGTAAATAAATGTTTATTGTGTAATAGTTTCCATAATTTCGGTAAGAATTGCATTGAGGTGAAATGATGAAGGTTTCAAAAGATTTGCGAAGATTTCAAGGATGGCTGAGAAGTAAAAGTAGTAGAAATAAAAGCCCATAAAGTTGCGAAGGAAAATGAAGAAACGAATAAAAAAAAATTGAAAAAAGATAAAAGGAGTGTGTTATGTAACCGTGTTTGTAAGAAAGTAATTGTGTTATATTTTAAGCATCTGTTGTGAGAGAGTGTTTTTCTGCAATTAAATGGAAGCAGATGATAATTTCATCTGTCGTGTACCCTGACAGAGGATTTGCTTATATCTTGAATAATTCAATTACTATTACATGTACAGATATTATTAGCATAACTAATATTAACGAACATTCTGGTAGCATACGCCGCAGTTTATGGCAGTGAATGGCATGAATGGCTTTATCTCAATCGGACAGTTGCGGACCGGCTGTCGATTTACAACAATCTGTCCGAATATCATCCATATGGCTTAGAGACATAAAATACACTCTGTTTACGAATAGAAAGAAAAACCAAACACAAAACGAATATTATTCAATGATAAGTATTACACTTTTTTCTCTTCTGCTTAGCAGATTTCTTCTCAAGTTAAAAGAAATGTTCCAGCAGATGTACGATTTCTTATAGATATATTTATATTGACAAAAAAGTATACCATTCAGACGGGTCAGGCCGATCAGACTGGCAAGACATATGATACGGATTATACAGACTTTAAACAGACATACGAAACATGGTAGTTAGGACTAAACAAACAAAATTAGACAGACAAGACTAGACAGACTAGATTAGATACATAAGACTAGACAGACAAGACCAGACAGACAGCACTAGGCAGACAAGACAAGGCAGACAAGACTAGACAAACAAAACTAGTCAGACAAGACTAAACAGACAATAAAAGACAGAAAATACAGACAAGTCAGACTATACTAGACAGAGAAGACTAGACGGACAAGACAAGACAGACAAGACTAGACAGACAAGACTAGACAGACAAGCCTAGACAGACAAGACTAGACAGACAAGACTAGACAGACAAGACTAGACAGACAAGACTAGACAGACAAGACTAGACAGACAAGACTAGACAGACAAGACTAGACATACAAGACTAGACAGATAAGACTAGACAGACAAGACTAGACAGACAAGACTAGACAGACAAGACTAGACAGACAAGACTAGACAGACAAGACTAGACAGACAAGACTAGACAGACAAGACTAGACAGCCAAGACTAGACAGACAAGACTAGACAGATAAGACTAAACAGACAAGACTAGACAGACAAGACTAGAGGGACAAGACCCGACAGACAAGACTAAACAGACAAGACTAAACAAACAAGACTAGACAGGCAAGACTAGACAGGTAAGACTAGACAGGCAATACTAGACAGACAAGACTAAACAGACAAGACTAATCAGACAAGAATGGACAGACAAACTAGGCAGACTAGATTGGACTAGGCAGACAAGACATACAATGCTTGACAGACAAGACTAGACAGACAAGACTAGACAGACAAGACTAGACAGACAAGACTAGACAGACAAGACTAGACAGACAACACTAAACAGACGAGATTAAACAGACAAGACAAGACTAGACAGACAAGACTAGACACACAAGACTAGACAGGCAAGACTAGACAGACAAGACTAGACAGACAAGACTATACAGATAAGACTAAACAGACAAGACTAGACAGACAAGACTAGACAGACAAGACTAGACGGACAAGACCCGACAGACAAGACTAAACAGACAAGACTAAACAGACAAGACTAGACAGGCAAGACTAGAAGGCAAGACTAGACAGGCAAGACTAGACAGACAAGACTAAATAGACAAGACTAGACAAACAAAACTAGACAGACAAGGCTGGACAGACAAGACTAGGCAGGCAAGACTAGACAAACAAGACTAAACTGACAAGACTAAATGGATAAGACTAGACAGACAAGACTAGACAGGCAAGACTAGTCAAACAAGACTAGACAGACAAGACTAATCAGACAAGAATGGACAGACAAACTAGTCAGACTAGATTAGACATACAATGCCAGACAGACAAGACTAGACAGACAAGACTAGACAGACAACACTAAACAGACGAGATTATACAGACAAGACAAGACTAGACAGACAAGACTAGACACACAAGACTAGACAGGCAAGACTAGACAGACAAGACTAGACAGACAAGACTAGACAGACAAGACTGGACAGCCAAGACTATACAGACAAGACTATACAGACAAGAGAAAAGAAGCAGAAAACCATTCATTATAGATCATTGGAGGACTCGGAAAAGGCTAGGATTGCTTCGATGGAATCCAATGGGGATAATAGTAATGATACATATACCCTACAGAATATACAGCCAGCCCCCCAAGTACACATTACAAATGAATATATGGAGTTGGAAGATGCTATGTTAAAAGATAAGCAAGCCCTGGTAGAAGAATATGAAATAAGGAAAAAGGTGAGAACAATTAATGTTTCCACTGATGATGCAGAAGTGAAAAGAAATTTGACACAATTAGCTGAGCCAATATCATTGTTTGGAGAAGGGTCTGCTGAGAGAAGAAGCCGACTCCGAGATACTCCGATCATGTATTAGAGAATATGCAATCATAAGAAAAGAAGTGGAAGAGGAAAAGAAGCAAATGTGTTATAGTGAAGAGTCGACATGGTATCATAAAGGACCAGATAATTTGAAAGCTGCAATATTATGGATAGCTCAGTTTTCATTGCCGAGAGCTAAGGAGAGATTAGAAGAGGTTAGGAATGTGTCAGATTTACCAGCAGCAACAAGATCTGCAAAGATCCAAGAAATGCAGAAAAGGCTGCAAACATTGTCAAGTTGGAGATACCAGACCATACCGTTCGTTTTATCAGTTCAGTCCTAATTCACAATTGTTAGCTACTGGAACATGGACGGGTTTATGCAAAGTTTGAACTGTACCAGATTGCACATTAAAACAAACTCTCAAATGACATACAAGCAACATAGGAGCTGTAATTTTTCATCCACAAGCAACTTTAACACAAGAAGAATCAGTCTGTAATATGGCATCGTGCGCGTCCGATGGCTCTGTAAAATTATGGAATTTTAAAAGTGAAGAGTCAATAGTAGACATTGAACCGTTTTCACTACCCCTTCCTGATAAGCCTTCCCCTCAACAAAATTTTCCCTTCAACAAAACGTCAAACATGCCAGCTTGAAAATGAAAACTACGGCGGAAAAACCAGCAACCGCATTAGGGAATTGAACTTTGCGGTGGCGTCGCGATGCCGCTGTCAAAGATTTCGCAACATGGTTTTCAGTCTCTCTTTCCAACGTCCAACGACAACGTTTTGCTCTAACAAAACGTCGAACGCAACGTTGTTCCGGCAGATAGATCTAACTTTGACGGATAGTCGCGGCGTTATTTATCGAGCGATTTCAACGCGGTTTTCAATTTCTGGTTGCAAACACCTCAAAGTTTGATTGAGCCTGGGTTTTATTACCGTGGCATTATTATTAAGTAAGATACTACACATGACGATGCCCGGCTAATTAAAAAAATGATACAAATTGTCCTGCGGAACCAAAAATTTGCATTAACCATACAATTCATCTTGCTGTATGTGACACTTTTTAGAAGAAATCATCTCAAGTGGAAAACAGCTGCAGCAGTGAAGATGAAGATTTATTTCTTGAAGAATCGCAGGTAGAAAATGTGAATAATGCGTATTACGTCGATGATGCTGAAATGAAATGTAATTTTCAAATGGTAAGAGAACTTGTAAATTATTTTCGTTTATCTCCGATAATATCAGTTTCCTACAACGAAACGTAAAAGCTCTTTTTGAAAAGATAATTGAATTAGCAATGGACCTAAAGACAAGATGGTCCTCTATTGAACCAATATAAGAAAAAAATAGTCTTTTAAAAGTCGTAATATTACAGATTCTAACAGATTTAATTTCAGTGCATTTAATTGAAAATGTAAATTTTTAATTGTTATTAAACTTTATCTCCAGTAAGCGTAGCATTAACAATATTAAGCAGCGATGATTCTAACATATTTACTGCATAAAGTGTAATAGGATTCTTGAAAAAGGAAGTAATTGGTTCTGATATAAGCAAAGCTTCAATGAAAAATATCATGGAACGTTTGAGGACCCGTGAAAATCTGGAATTTACAGAATTGGCTAGTTGCTTACTGATCTTACTGATTGGCTAGATCCTTCGAAAGTTCCAACAAAGTCTGTTTTAATATTGGCGGCAAATCTTTTTAAACGACTCCATCTATCCAGACAACAATTAGGTTGAAGTCGAAGGTGAATGTTGGCAAATTCGGAAGAATTAGATGTGACCAATCCAAACTATTCCTTGCAAGACAAAGTACAAAAAGCTATTCAAGAAGAATAAAACAAAAATACTTATATGCAAGCAAATCGGTATCCTAATTCTATGAAAAAGGAGTTTGCTAAATACTCTCTATACACATCTCTACAAGTAAAACTACATCCACCTACTCCGAAAGATCACTTTCCCTAAGCGCCAACTTTTGTACAAAACTAAGATATCGTTTAAATATCAGACACTGCTACCAATAGTTCTTAAAAACCGAAACCGAAACCGCGGTTTTTAACTTTCAAAAACCGAAAACCGCGGTTTTGAATACGTGCGGATATTCAGAAACCCTAGGCGCGGTATAATGTTTATGGAAGGTCATCTTATCCAAATGGTTATCACATTGCGACGTCAAGCGGAGATAACAGTTGTAAAATTTGGGATTTAAGAAAAAGAACTGTACTGTATACAATCCCCGCACATACGAATTTAATCTCGGACGTAAAATACCAAAAGGATAGTGGGGATTACCTAGTCACAGGATTATATGAAAATACCATAAAAATCTGGACCAACAGGACATTGCAACTACTAGAGACTATTTCAGGGCATGATGGAAATGTTATGTACATAGCTTACTTATAATACATAGCTTCAAGCTCGTACGATATGACGTTTACATTATGGGCATCTGAATAATAAAAGTTTTAACGTTGTTATAAATACTTTTTATATTATAATAAAAAATGTTATTTGGATTTGGACTAGACAGACAAGACTAGACATATAAGACTTGACAGACAGGACTAGGCAGTCAAGGAGACAAGACTAGACAGACATGGCTAGACAGACAAGACTAGACGGGCAACACTAGAGAGACAAAAGTAGACGGTCTATTGGAAGTTTTAAAATGTCTCCTTTGTTCTATTTAGCATTGGCTGGATAAATTAAACTAGCTATATAGTCAGATAAGAATAGTTAGGCAAGACCTAAGTATATAGACCCCAGAGTATCATATATTCTTTAAATAAATAGTTATTGAAAAAATGTAGAATTGTTAATGTAAATATGAATGTATTATTCATCGATTATTATAATGTGAAGCGTTTTATCTAGATTTATTTAAATGGTTCGGTGATGTGTTTGTGTGTGTTTCGATTGTGTAGCCTATTTTGAGAGTAAAAGTATTGTTGGTGGCATCGAAATAAAGAAGTCATAAAATCAATGAATATGTAAATTATTTGACGGTGTAACTTTTTTTTTACTTGCACAGATAACAGACGCATTCAAGCGAGAGTGTCTCCGCCGTTGTTGCGAGATAAAAAGACGAGATTAAAAAGAAAAACTAAGGAAAAGTGAGTACACAAAGAGTCGTAAACACGAGACGGGACAATAAAATACGGAATCTATTGGGAGTTTATAGGTTTTTGAAACTAACACGTGTTGAAGCTGAGGGAAATAAATGTTTCCGTAGGAAGAGGACCGACAATAAATATTTACCAGACCACACAGTTTAAAATTGGCTTTATAGATAATTTATGGTTCCGATAAAATGTTTTGAGAAGGCAGATATGAAAATAGACAACACAAACAAGATGCATCAGAAGACATTGATAGATTACATTAAATATATTTAAATTTGCATGTTTATCGTTTGTTTAGTTATTGCTAATTTAGTTATTTTCCATTCCCAATAACTAAACAAACGATAAATAATAGGGATGATAAAAACCAACATTTGCATGTTTAGTTATTAATTGCAAATATGATTAGAATAGCATCAACAAGGTAGTTACAATAATAATAACTAATGTAATGAAACGCTGCTACGACAGGATATTAATTGTAGGTAGAAATTCATAAAATTACTGTTGTTTCATCCAGGGCACACCAAACTTGAGACACATTCCGAATTCGAATTTTTAGAAACCTGAGAGAAAACCTCGAATTGTGAATTAGCATGTTCGAGTAAAATCCCACACATTTATGACCAAGCTGCGTCGTAAAGGATTCAATGTCTCAATCTATGTATCTTGGTTTTGAGTTATCAACTGAAAAGTCGTTAGATTGTTGATTGTCCGTCTTATACTTGTGCCTAGACTTAGGCTCACATAGAAGTAAGAATATTTGTATATAATTGCCGTTGGCTTTAATATCTTTGTCGGCTGTAGTATACGACACGTTGGTTTAGTCAGTGAGATTGTGGACATGTATGTTTAAACCGCTGTTCTGTTGTCTTGTCGTAAACCTCTCGATGTTTAATCTAGCCTATGGCCATTATCTAATCTTGTATATCCAGTACAGAGACTATACAGATAAGATTCACCGGATTAGCCTAAAGCTACCTTGATTAAATACTAGACTGACAAGACTAGAGACTAAAGACACTAGTCTCTAGAGCGGAGGTTCTCAAACTGGGTGCCGCGAGCGTATGGGTGCGGTGCCGCAGCAATAATCAAGATAGGTAAAAAAATGTAAATAGAAAAATACATGAGAAAGTAAACGAATTTGAGTTCCTACCTTTATTGTAGAATTATGCACAATTGGCTAAAATCTGGGTCTTTGAAATGGAAAGGTGATGCCCGCCACTGGTGACGCTGAAAGAGCCACATGGTTTCATAGCAATCTAAGGATTCTGATACCAGGAAAATTTAAAGGTGCACGCCATTGGCGCTTTCATCGCCCACCTTCTGCCGCATGTGGTAGACTATAGTGAATTGTAAATGTGCTGCCAGATTATGCAAATGGCATCGCTATAGAAAGCGTTGCATTGCAATCGAGTTTTTGAAAGAATATCACATTCAAATCCTGTTCTTTTTTTAATATCACTTAATTCTGTGCGAATGACAGAACGACTTCGTTCATAGAGTAGTTCGTAGAGTAATATTTAGATAAAAGGTGTATATTGCCACATTGACCTCATTTTGGATCTGAAGTTCGCGCGTATGTGATTTCTTGATTTATCTGTTGCTTCGTGGTGTGCAACCTAACCTAACCTGGGTTAAACCAACTGTCCTTGCAACATTGTCCTATATTGGATCGAGAGTTCGCGCTGCCAGGCGTATGTGGTCATGATTTAGCTGCGGCTTCGCGGTGGGCCACCTAATCTAATCTTTGTTAAACCAACGGTCCTTGCCATTATCCTAATTTGGATCCTTCGGTTTCGTCACAAAAGTAAAAAATACCCCTTCTTTGAATTTCGTTTATTAATTTACATGGGTTTAACTGGAGAACGCGGTTGGAGGTTTGCAAGAAAATTACAATGGCAATTTCAATAGACAAACGTATGCGGCATCTAAAACTGAAAGGTTTTTTAATGTATCTGTTGAATTTTTGAAAATATAGTTATTTAAATATCTTGCCTTCTGGGCCGCTTTGAATTTGAGGGGCGGCGGTTGCCGCCAAATATTTTGCAAAATACACGGGGATTTGATAGAATGATCCTTTCTCTACAAATGTGTAAAATTTTATTGTTCCACGTAGTGTGAAACTTACTAAAATAATTTTTTAACAATCGCGAATTCCAACCAAAACCGAACTCGAAAATATCAAAATATTCAAAAAATAGCGAAAAAATGTATTAACCCTTCATAGATTTTAATGAAATTTTTAATGAATATGGGTATCTACCCCAATGGGGGTTGCGTGGCGAATTATTTTTGCTTGAAAGGTTTTTTGATTTTTTTTTCTCACCAACGCCTCAAAATAGAAAATTACGACCGGGATCGGGATCTTCGTGATCAAAATGCAAAAAATTTATCTTCTAAGGAGGTGGTACCCTTCTCTGAATTTCGATTTTCAATTTACATGGGTTTAAATGGAGAACGCAGTAAGGAGTTTGGAAATAAATTTATTTTGCAAAAACGGTTCGCTTTGGAAAGATAAACATGACAAACTTTAAAAAGTTGTTAAAAAACATCACGTGATTAATGGCCGTCCCCAAGGGTGCCGCGAGATATTTTCAGCTCGACAAGGGTGCCGCGGCAAAAAAAGTTTGAGAACCACTGCTCTAGAGACTAGTGCCTCTAGAGATTAGAGACACTAGTCTCTAGTCTTGTCAGTCTAGTATTTAATCAAGGTAGCTTTAGGCTAATCCGGTTAATCTTATATGTATAATCTTGTATGTCTGTCCTCTAAATGTAAATGTGTGAAGATGTAGCTTAATTATAATGAAAGTGGACCACACATTTTTCGGAATTTCTTGGTAACAAAATAATATTTTTTAGAATTTAGTCGGTTGGCTAAAAGGTTTTGTGAGGATATTATGTGTCGTGAATTTGCGACACGCTAACGTCGTCATTTCCGGTACTGGCAAGTGGACAAGTGCACTACAATGTGACATCCTGATGACACTCGTGTTTAAGTTTTATCAGCCAAGCATAAACCACTTGTAAAAGCCAGACCGAACGAATGCCCAGCTCTTTTTATTGCTTTATTACCCTTCTGCTCCCTTTAACTTAGCTTTGATTTCTTTATTACCCCTTTTTTACCACAAAATGCTGCCTCCACATAAATTAAATTTATCATGAGTAATAAAGATAGAACTTTTACTACTTATTTTGAAATTAAATATAATATTATTAATTTTCCTTTTTATATTAAAGAGTTTTTTTTAATATTCATACTAATTATTTCCTAAATTATTATTCATTCGGTTTTATACACAATATGAAGCAACATCAATTTTGTGCTTGAGATTAGGGTATGCAATTACGACAGGTTTATCGACATTTGTGAAACAAGCTATAAACCTGTAAAATAAGACGGTTTTGACTTTGTTTCAAGGTTAATTACTACCAACTTGACACAAAGAAACTTACATAATAATGCTTTTTATAGATGATTTAATTCTCTATAAGTTTTATTTGAAACATTTTTTTTAATTTCGCTCAGTTTCCGAGTTATTTTCGCATTTTTTAGATGGAAAAAAAATAAAAACAAGGATTTCACTTTCTTTCACTGTTGATTATTACCAAGGTGATAGACAAAAAATCACTAAATAACAAAGTTTCTTATAGAAAAATTTAATTTCCTTCAAGTTTTATTCAAAATATTTTCCAAATTTTTTCCTATTTTTCTAGACATTTTCTCATTTTTTGTACAAAAATATGTAAAACAAAATCTTTGTTATTACTACCAACACTACTAAGGCGAGCTTTTTCGGCCGCATTTGAACCAGAAGACAAATGTGTAATTAATTAGCGCAATTTATAATAACATCCAGGTTTCTGGGCCTATAAGTGACAAATGTGGGCAAAATACAATAGGCCTCTAGGCCGCAGTGTTTGAAGGGTTAATACCCGGTATCCACATTGGACCAAACTTTAAAGAAAAAAAAGGCGAGTTTTAAGGGATATTTTTCCATCATTTGATGCATGATAAATAAAATAATCATAAAATATATCCAGACACAAGGAAATTTTTGAATGTGTGTTTAATTAAATTTCACTTTCTATATATTATGTTATTTGCATATTTGATTCGACAGTTTGTAAACAGAAATATTAAAAGTAATTATGTAATCGTATGTTGTTAAAATAAATACACAAATTAAAACATTTTAAGTTTCTGCAGTGCGCAAAACCTATATTTTTTTCGAGTTTTATTATCATTGAGGAATTATCACAAATGGATAATACTTAATAAAAACTAAAAATAAGTTACCAATAATAAATTATAAACCCAACTTGTCGTAACAAAAATCTATTAATACATTTTTTATTAGTATTTACGTAATTATTTTGTTTGAATGGACAGATAGACAAAATTGAATTGCCTTTCTGAATTGCGCAAATTTATTTCAAAACAAGTCTATAGACAATAAGATAATATAAAACCATAAGGTTATATAAACAATTTTCGGAAAACAAAATTAAAAAGACTACGCAGTTATTATAATATTTTTAATTTTATTAATCTAAACTAATTCATTTACAAACAACTTAATTCATTGATAAATAACTTAAATAATTTGACTTATAAGATGGATATCATCTAGCCATATGTATAATTATATGGTAGATCCAGATCAGGGATGAGTAACCTTTTCCAGATAAGGAGTCATTTATTTAATTAGTGACTGTGATTGATTAGGAAAAATATGTTTTTTATCTATTTTCTCTAAATCAGAATAAAACAATATTTAAGATTTAAAAAGGTACAGATTACATAGAAAAGGTATAAACTATTCAGATTTTGTTTGATTTTGTTCAGTCAGTGAGCTTTAATCTCAAACTTTATTAGTTTGATCTCTATAGTTTTCATTATTTAAGTATATTCTTGTATAGATCTGTCTAGTTTGTGTTAATTTGCCTGGTCTTATCTCCTCTTTCTGGTCTTGTTTGGTCTAGTTTTGATCATTTTTGGTCTTGTCTCTTACTTAATACTCTTAGCTGATATTGTCTGGTCTTGTCTGCTCTTGTCTCAATTTATCTGGTCTTATCTATTTTAGTGGGTATCATCTCCTAGTCAAGTTTGAGGACCAAATTTTAGAAGACTAAACCTTTGGATAAGGTTTTGGGCTATTATTTGAATTTAAGGTTTAATGCATTTTTTATAGGTTGTTGAAATTTAATCAATCAAGGTTTAGATTTTGTTTTCAAGGCTTAGATTGTGCTTAAAACCAGATAGATTCGATATTATATATGATTGCAATAAAAATTAAACAAATAATATCTTCTTCTTCTTCTTATACTTCGAGAAGACCTTGAGGTCTGTTTATACTGTTGGCGTATGGCTATATCCAGCAAAATATTTATTGCCCTATCAACATCTGTTGCCGTTCTAGGTCTACCAGAGGAACTACGATTTTTCACACTTTAGGTTTCTTCAAATTTTTGAACGGTTCGTGTCACTGTAGACTAATAGGGATTAAGTTTGGCTGAGTGCCATTAAATAAATGACACGCTTCCGCCTGAGTTCTCTTGCGATCCCCATAATCAACGATTATCAGAATTTCTATCCTTTCTTTTGCTTATTATTATAGTTCGAGAAGACCTTTGAGTTCTGTTTATTGCCAAGGCTCAATTGGGTTGGTTATCCTGTAAAGCGGAGCTCCAACTATCCTTCCATCTCTTAGGTGGTCTCCCTGGCGGGCGTCGGCCACCTGGTTTTCCATATCTGGCGATATATGCTAGTCTCTCTTGGTTTATTCTGTCTATGTGGTCACGCCAATATCGTCTCCTTTCCCTCCCCCATCTCACTATGTCCTCCAGCCTGCATGTCGGTCTTATGTCGTTGTTTCTCTCCCTATCTCTAAGTGTCTTCCCTGCGACGGTTCTTAATGTTTTCATCTCCGCTGTTCTGAGGATGCTTTTTGTCATATTCGTGTCAGCTCTCGTTTCAATACCATAGGTTAGCACCGGTCTAACACAGGATTTATATATCCGCACTTTAGTATCAATGGCATGTGGCTACATCGTTATCGCAGAAATCTCCTGAGCTAAACATGTATTAAAATTTTGCGTGTTGGCACGATAAACGTTAATTTTGGATTATTGTCCATTTTCAATCTAATCGTTAAAATCGTAAAAAACAAAGCTGCACCATTTTCAAGGATAAAATAGGACTTTTCTTTTTCACGAAAGAAAAATAGCCGAATTGCGCAATCGCGATTCGATAACCGACAAACTAACGCGCCGAGTCGTGAAAAACTTATTTAAAACCTACACAAAAAAGATATGCGCTGCAAAAAAAAAAATTGAAATAGCTAACAGTGATTTGTATTCGGAAGCCTACATGCGTCTACAAACAAATGAAAATAAAAAGATTCTTATATGGAAGCAATTAATTATGCACGAACTAGATTTACTAGATTATCAAAATCCGTCCCACTACGTCCCATACAAAATTGTCGTCCCATCCCATCCCACGCGATTTCATCCCACTCATCCCATACCATGGGACGATACGATGGGATGGGATGGGACAATGGGATCCCATTCTCATCTCTACCCTGGACCTGTCGACCGAAAACCTTTTTCCAGTGAAGACCACCAGCACCACCACCAGCAAAGCCCACCTCCAGGAACGCCCAAAAGAATAGTCAGATTCAAAAAGCACAAGATCTGTTCTCCAAAAACAAGACCGTGCTCTCCAATTCAATGACGTTCTTGGAGGCAAATATCTCACCGCTACGACCCGTCCCTTACCATAGAAGACCTACCATAGAAGACATAGACATACCATAGAAGACCTGCACAGAGGTCTGCAGAAATGTACCTCACCAGTAGACAACGAGCAATTTGCCAGCAATTTCGCAGACTATTTCGCCGCTCCAATAGTCTGCCAACACCTACGGGACAGGGACACCGACTTGCAAATTTCGTTGAATATCACTAGTAATTTCTTCAACAAGCGTGGGCTGACGAGTAACCATCCACACAAGACTGCCTCCATCAGTGTTACTTCTTTCTAGAAGAAGAGTACCGTCCGCTCCAAAGCATGTTTCAAAATCCACAACATCTGGGTTCCCATTTTAAGCAGCTTGAACACTATTAAATACCTGGGCCATCAGTTCTTCACATCGGGAGTTCACAGGCCGTCGCTAATTAACTTGACCGGCTGTGTCTCCAACCCTCGCTGTAGCCTTTCCAAAATTCCAAAGTATCCATATCCTCTTTTTTTCTGACAACCATTGTGAGTCCACTGGGGTAAGCCCTAAAAACACTGCGGCCTATTGGCCTATTGTATTTCCCCATAATGTTCCATTCATGTAAATAGATCCAGTCCCTGTATTAGGTCTAGGAGTCTATGTGCCATGTTCTTCGCGAGGATATCATTTGCTGTAATCAACTCGTGTCTCCTACGTGCAATTGCTTCGCAATGGAAGATTATATGATACTAATAGAAGATTCATCTCATCCATCTCCTACTTACATGTTTTCATTATGATGATGATGATTCCCTAGTCGACGCGGTTACAGCGATTTGTGTCTAATGGTTTGCCTTTTTCTCATGTGCATTCAGGTGACTTGCGTATCCCTGTTTGCTTATGAAAATCTTATCGCATTGTGAGCAGACGCGTTCTTCGTTTTCATTAAATACGTATATCTGGATTCGCTTCTGCCTTTGTTTCAATAGACCACGTTTAATATCCAGATTTTCTAGTAACGTTTCTTCAAAGTCCTTTATTTTGGTATTTATTTGATGTCTCCAATAAGTGCGGTCTTCTACATTTCTTTCCCATGTGTTGTGAGGTATATTGCATTTCCACATGTGTTGCCATAATTGTCTTCCAGACGTTGCATGCCGCTGCAGCCCTTTGGGCTCGTGATTACACCCCTGGTTAAACTTAACTTGAAACGATAAACTTAAATGCGTGCACGTGTCGGTCGAGCTTGGTTCGCGCTTCGATTTCTGTCTTTACGCTTCTCACACTCGAAGCATACTCCCGCAAAAATATAAATTCGCGGCGAAAAAAATTAATAAATTCGCGAGATTTCAATTCAGGTCGATACACCTTGCCCCTTCTGATAATCGGTGCCGAAATCGATTTTAAATGTTGAATTAAAAATACAGATTTATTAAAATTGGCGCAAATAACATGTTTGCTTTCGCCCTGTCCTTGTTTCTTGCTATTTGGCCACCTACTTTTCTTTCACCATGAAACAGCTCCGAGAACATTGTCTTTTTAGGTAGGCGTTAATTTCCCATTCCTTGGACATGTCCACACCATCGCATCTGCGTTTTAATTAATTGGGCCAAGAATGCCGGCTCTGCTTAGTATGAGATTCTGATGTACTCATACCATTTTATGTTCATAATTGATCTTAGACTACGAAGGTGGAATTTGTCTATTTTAGCAATGTGCCGTCTATCAACACACCATGTTTCTGCACCGTATAATAGTATCGGTGTTATACATGTATTGAATTTTTGTTCTGATGGCTACATCATGGATCTTAAATATTTTTCGCCATAGTCTTCTATAGGTTATTGATGCTTGCGCTATCTGTTTCTTGATCAATTTTATTATTAGTAGTTAAAGTGCTCCCGAGGTATTTCAAGCTGCCAGCGAGTCAAGCAGGGGTGCGTTCTAGCACAAATATTGTTCGCGCTCTACTTCAGTGTCGGCGTAAGGCACGCTTTTATATACATGTTTGATATGACTTCCTTTAGCCGATTGCCATTTATGTGTATGTGCATGGGCCTGTCGGGCTTGTTAGTAGGCACTTGTTGCATGACTTCTTTTCTGCCGTAGTTGATTTTTAACCCAAATCGTTCACATGAGTTATTGATCATCTTGTAGGGCTGATAACGAGTTGGCTACTAGGCAGACGTCATCTGCAAAGAGTATTTCGGTGATTCGGTTAAGTTGTGTTTTTGTCGAAGCTCTTAGTCTGGATATGTTAAACAGTCCATCATCGTATCGGTATTTTATGTGGATGGCATGAAACATGTCTATAAGGTCGTGCCTTACGACTATACTGAAGTATATTGCGAAGAATATTGGTGCTAAAACGCTTGGAAGATTCCCTACTGTTGTTGGTCTCCGGTGTTGACTTCGAAGTCGGTTGACAGTGCTCCATTATGTTGCACCCTGCATGTCATGTCTATGTGTAGTTGCTGTACCATATTTAGGAACTTTCTTGTGCACCGTAGCTTCCTTAGGACTATCCATAGAGCTTCCCGCGCTCCTCGGTCGAATGCTTTCTCCAAGTCGACTAAACACATGGATATTGGTTTGTAGTGTTCCATACTTTTTTCTTGTAGTTGATGCATAGTGAAAGCCATGTGCCTCCCTTTGCTCTGAAAGCGCACTAAGCTTCAGGAACTATTTCCTCTGCCATTGGCTGCAGGCGATTCAAGAGTACGCGGTCTGTGAGTAAAGTATCCAACCTTTAGCCGGTAAAAAAAAACTGACATACCTGAAGCATTGGAAACCTAATCATCTTCAAAGTTGTCTCCTTGGAACTCAACACATTTCTCCCAGCGGTGCCGTCATTTTTGGAAGCATTCCGAAAAAGCCTCTTTCGGAATCGACTTTAGCTCGCATATCTTTGCAGCCATAATGTCCTCTCTTGTCTGAAATCGCGTTCCTTTTAATGGCCTCTTGACTTGGCAATGGCCATATCAGGAGAGTAAGGAGCCTGTCGAACCAGAGGATCGGGTTTTTCGCTATAAAATTGTGAACCAAGTGCGAAGAATGTGCTGGAGCATTGTCGTGATGGGGTCGCCAATTTCCTGATGACCACAACTCCAGTCGCTTGCGCCGCACAACATCACGTAGGCGACGTAGGACATCCCTCATTTCACATGTCGTCATTTTACTTGCATTGAAAAACCGGCGAGAGCACTACACACTACGTCAATCGAACACTGCTCGACAGCAACTGACGCTATCTATAGGCGGGAAAAAATTCACGCATGCGCACGAAGTTTCAAGGTCGGCTCATGCAAGCGCGCTTGATTCAAATCCATCAGGTTTTCAAAATAAAAAATAAGGTCGGATACTTTTCTAACTGACCACGTATTCTAGCTAGGATCTTACCGGCGACATTCAGTAAAGGGATACCTGTAAGATTTATAGTCGGACGTACTTCCCTTGCCCTTATATAGTGTACATATTGTGGATGTCATAAATTCTTGTGGTACTGATTCCGTTGACCACATTTGGTTCACAAAGTTTACTATCTTCTGTTGCAGAGTCATCCCACCTTCTTTATAAACTTCCGAGGATAGTCCATCAATTCCAGTTGCTTTCCCATTCTTGACTTTAGTAATGGCTTTTTCCACTTCTTTTAGCGTTGGGGGATCAACGAGTTCTTCCCATTTTCTCTTTTCTGGTAGGTTGTGTAACTAAATATCTTATTGCTGCAGGATAATATTACGTCCAGATATATTTAAGTAGTTTATTTATAATATGATAATTGATATAAAGCCAATCCATAAAATCTATAACCGCACATAAATAGCCACAACAAATAAACAAGAATATGATTAATATGTCAAGAATAGATAAAACATATTTTGACATTTACTGTTTAGAAACATTAAGACTTTTTTGTTTCGATACGTTTTGTCAATAAATAACGTGATGTTTCTAATTCTGTTTCGAATGAATTGAAAATAGATCTAAACGAATGCGAGTTCGAATGGCATTCGCTGATGGATAATTTAAAGATAAATCGGCGCCAAGGTGCAACCCAGGAAGGTAAAACTGCGTGGGCTGCGTAATCTGATTTAAGGATAGTTGGCAAATGTCTGTACTAATAAGTTGTAGCATTGTAATTACAGCGATTACAGAGTTTACTGCAATGGAAAATCGGATTCAATTATTGTTATTACAAGTTTAAACGGTGGAATATAATCTGCTAGGAAATAGTTTAATTATAATGGAGACTTTATCTGTTTTAATTGGAAATTATATGTTTACGTCTGTTGCATTGTGCTGCAAGCTAGTTAATATTTTTTGAAAAATTATTAGCTATAATTTTCCTTCGCATATAGCCTTCATTAAGAAAAAAACGCGATTTCTTTGGTAGTGATTAATTGATGTTAGAATGTAGAAGCAATTCAAAATGAATGTATAGGACACCTAGTTCTGTTACTAATTTATTTCTCTCTCTTCCTCTCTCTCTTTGTAGCTTACATCTTACTTACTTACTTCTTCTGGTCGTTGGACATTTAGGGTCCGTAAGTCCGCTGCAATATTATCTTTCCACCTCATCCTTGGCCTTCCCAGCGGACGCTTTCCTACCAGGGTCTCTTCCCACACCAGTTTTACGACACGTTGGTCTTGTCTCTTCGCATGTCCGGCCCATCTCAATCTCTCTGTCCTTATTATTTTCACTATACCTGGTTGGTTATATAGTTCTTGCACTTCCCTGCTAGTTCTAATTCTGTATTGTTGTATGGCGTTGTCCTTGATTGGTCCATATATCCTTCTAAGAATTCTTCGTTCTGCGATTTTTAGTCGGTTCTCATTTTATTTTGTCATCGTCCATGTTTCACATGAATAAGTCATTATAGGTCTTATAATTGCATGATAAATTGTTACTTTCGTATGGCGGGTTACATTTTTCGATTTCATTATTTTTTGTAGTGCAAAACAGCAGCGTTTGGCTCCCTGAATTCTGTTGTTATTCTCTTGTTGTTTTTATATTGTTATCTGAGGTGATTGTAGCTCCCAAATATTTAAACTCATGGAACCTTTCAAAATTATAGTGGTCCATTGTCACATTTTGTACTATCCTGTCTCTTCGTTCTGTTCTTGTTGTAGTCATGTATTTTGTTTTATCTTCGTTTATTTGTAGGCCAACCTACTTTGCACCATTTTACAGTTTAATGAAATCTTCCTTAACCTTGATAGTTGTATTTCCTACTATAGCTAAATCATCAGCGAAAGCTACTACAATGCGCGGACCCTGATTTCCAAATAAGCGGTTTCTATATTTGCCCTTCGTACGATGCCTTCCAAGGCGATGTTAAAGAGGAGTGGGGATAACGCATCTCCTTGTATGAGACCATCGTTGATTGGAAAGAAGGTTGACAATTTTCCTTCAAGTTTTACTGCACTTGTAGATCCCTCTACACAAACTTTTGTGAGACTGATCAACTTTTTACGTATGCCCAGTTCAGCCATAGTATTCCACAATTCCACTCTTAGGATGCTATCATACGCTTGCCTAAAATCTATAAAAAGCTGATGCAATGTTTTGTTGTATTCCCAACACTTCTCCATCAACTGCCTTATAGTGAAAATCTGGTCTACTCTTGATCGATTCTTTCTGAATCCACACTGGTAATCTTCTATTTGGTACTCTACACATGCAGTCAGTCGCTCTAATAGAATTAGAGAGAATACTTTATATCCTGTGTTAATAAGGGATATACCTACCTCTATAGTTTGAGGAGCATAGTTTATCGCCCTTTTTATGAATGGGTATTATAATACTTTCTTTCCAGGGGGTTGGTATTTGTTCTTCTTTCCATATCTGGCAGCTGAGTTGATAGAAAGCGAGTTCCAAAATTTCTCCTCCCTGTTTGAGACATTCTGCCGATATAGTGTCGTTTCCTGGGACGTTGTTGTTTTTTAGATTGTGATTAGCTCGTGATACCTCTTCCATTGTAGGTTCTTCCACTAAGGGTTAGGCCGTAAGATATGTATACTCACGTCTGCCTTCATCCGTCTGTATATTCAGCAATTCATCGGCAAGTATCTTCTCCAGGTCTCTATCACTTCGGCTTCACTTGTAATAATGTTACTTTCGTTATTCTTTATGAAAGTTCCAACTCTGGGTCTAAATCCCTTTTTTATGTTCTTTTGCTCTTGATTAGATTTTGGTCTTGTTCTGTTGCTCGTTCTAGTTGACTCTAGTTCTTCTAGAATATTTTCCTCGTGTGTCTTTTTTTGGCTTATTTATTATAATATTATATTTATTTTTATTGTCTTTCTTGCTTTTTTTTCTGAGCTCTCAGTATTTTTGGATATTTTTCTCGTTTGGATCTTGCAGGATTTGTTGTCGAGCCTGGCTTCTTTGCTTTAAGCCTATCTCACATTCGTCATCAAACCAGTTCTTCTTTTTAGGTTTCTTTTTTTCTCCTACGATGTTCTGGATACTATGTGTGATTGAATTTTTCATTGTTTCCCACATTGCGTCGGTATTATTTTGATTTGTTATGGATTTCAGTGTATTCTTCAGAGAAGCTTGATATTCAATTACCTTTTTTGTGTCTTTGAACTTCTCGGTGTTCCACCTCGAAAACTTTTCCGGCCTATTGTTCTTCTGCTTATAGATTCTTTCTCTAAATTTAGCTCTAATCAGAAAATGGTCGCTGTCTGCATCCAGACCTCGCAGACTCCTAACGTCGGTAATACTACTACCACGTCTTGCATTTATTATAACATGGTAGATCTGATTTCTTGTTACTCCGTCATTTGAGACCCAGGTCTGTTTATGTATGTTTTTATGATCAAACATCGTTGATTTAATGAGAAGATTATTTGATGTTGCGAAATCTACTAGTTTGAGTCTGTTATCATTGCAGTGTTCGTTTAGGCTATGTTTACCGATGTTGGGTTTGAATGCATCTTCTCTTCTTACCTTAGCATTAAAATCTCCTACAAGAACTGTCGCGTCCTGTTTAGGTAACGTTGCCAGAAACGTCTCCAGCCGGTCATAAAATACATCCTTAGTTAACTCATCCTTCTCTTCGGTTGGTGCATCTACAGGTATCATCGAAATGTTGTGGTTTTCCTCTAAGCCTTATGTAGCAAATTCGTTCATTCACTAGTTTAAATTCTATGACAGAGTCCAACGTGTTCTCCCGTATGACAAAACCTGTTCCAAATTCATGTTGATTGTTGGGGTTTACACTGCAAAATACTACTGATTTGCTGGTTTTCTGGTTTCCGGTACCTGTCCATCTAATTTCCTGAACAGCTGTAATATCCATGCCAATCTTTTCAAGTTGTTCTACTGTTTTTGTCGCTGATGCGGGCCTGTACCAGCTTAACACATTCAGGGTTCCAATATACAAGTTCTTTGTCTTTGCCGTGGTCGTCGTCGTACATCTGACCTATTCCGAGGCGTCTCGTTTGTTTTCATAACAAGGTCGCTTTTGCAAGGTAGGGTTGTTGGCCCTACGCTTAACCCTCCTTCTTTGTTCGGGCTTGGGACCGGTAGTGATTTCTCAGAGCTACACAGTTCACTCATCCTCATTACAGGCGGAATATTTTGCTGTGGTTGGCATTATTATTATCTCCTTTTGTCTTTTTTTTTGGAGGAGCAAAATTAAAACTCTAGCACATTCCAGAATTTCATGGTCAACTTATTTGTCGCAATAAAATAAGATTAAAATTAACTATAATTCACTTTTCACATAAATGTTTGACATGACTGTCCAAGTCAACTTTTCTATGACTAATAAGTAACAAGAAATTAGTTTTTTTCGGGACCGAAAACTTTGAAAACCGAAATCTCGATCTTTATTATATTGTGACCTCTTGTTTTCTTTTCTTGTCTGGACTTGTCTGGTCTTGTCTGGTTTTGTCTGGTCTTGCCTAGTTTTGTCTGGTCTTGTCTGGTGTATCTGGCCTTTTTTGAATTTGTGAATGGATGACAATGTCTATCTAATCTGAAACAGATGACGATGTTTTAAATAATATCTTTTAATCTAATTTATTTAAGTATTCAACTTCGAAAACTATTTTGGAATATGTATCTTCTTCTTTGTAAACCAAGTAAACCAATTATAAATATGTGTTGTAATAAATTCCATCCTTTTCGTAAATTCTTTCGTTTTGTTTCTTTCGTCATTCCTCCTAATTAGTTAATTTGTACCTTGGACTATTATAGTTTAAGACAATAGAACGGAGACTTTCATTTTCCCATCCTCATCATCTTTCCAAATCTCCTCCCTAATAACAGTCGTTACATTTTATTTCTTCTAAGTGGACATTAAAATAAATTAAGTCAGTTAATTTTGGTATTTTCAAAAATAATATCTTTAAGTTAAATATGGTGTTTAGGTAAAATTGAAAATTGTAACCTTTGTCACATGCATTTAAAACCTCCAAAATTACCTCCTTTTAAAGCACAAGAAAAAAAAAGATGAAGAACAAATGTTTTCCCAATAATTTAATAATTACAAACAATTTGCTAGGAACGAAAAGTTTGATATGAATGTAGTTTTTGTATATTTTATGTATAAAGAATGTAATTAATCTTAAAATTATAATTTACAAGAATTGTTCTTAAAATATAAAACTTTAGGAAAGTGTTATTATTTTCTAAATTAACTAGACAAGGAAATGTGCAATATACCATATATAATTAACCGAATACAAGTTTAGTAATCAACATATATAAATCCAAATTTATGATCATATATCTATTAGTATGCTAATAATTTAGATTTGTATATATTTACAAATTAGATCAATTATCTTTGGTTTGTAAATAGTATGTATTAAGTTACTTACAATTAGTGATTATAATCTATTTGTTGTTAATAAATCTGTAATTTATTACTTCCTTGCAATTTATAAATCATTAGTTCATTATAATAATTCTCAACAAAATCAAATTATAAGGATTTCCAATATTATAAAATCGAAATATTAGATAATAAGAAAAGAGTATCAGAGATCAAAAGATAATCAGAGACAAGACCAGACCAACAAGAGAAGAGCCGACAAAACCAGACAAGACCAGACAAGAGAAGACAAGGGCAGACAGGACCAGACATGACCAGACAAATCAGAGAAGACCAGACAAGACCAGGCAAGACCAGATAAGACTAGACAAGATCAGACAAGACAACACAAAACTAGACAATCCTAGATATTTAGAACTTTATATATTTTTCATTTTTTTTGTTAATTATATTAACTTTATTTTATTTTATATATTTAATTTTATTTATATATTTTGAATATATTAGTTCAACTTATTTAATGCTACAGTTTCTTCATCATAAATAATGTATAAATTAGACACACCAATTTGATGTAAAATTCAACGTAAATAATGTTTTCAAGAAATGTAATTCAAAAAATGTAAAAAAACATATAAAACTTGATAAACGTTATCACAGAAAACAATTGGGCACCGAACAAATAACAATTTTCTATATTTAAAAGTAAATTTAAATGAATATAAACACGTGCACAAAATGCGTGTAATATAATAAATTTGTGCTGTGAATGTGTTTGGGTGAGAGGTCCACCTCAGTGGGACGATATTGGCGCGGTCCAGCTCAGCAGCATCGGCGTGCAGGTGTTACTCAGACTCGCTGGCGCCGACGAACATTCCTCGAGGCACACACGTGCATCTTGCACAAAACACGCCGTCGCCGCCGCCGCCACCGCCCGATGACCATCGCTCTCATATCTCATTCTACGCTTTCAATATGAACCTCTTTGTAACACACCCAGTCGAATAAATAACACCCACCATATTCAGACTTTTGTTATATTTTCTATTATTACGCTTTAATTATTATTTATATATTTATGATTATAAACAGATTGTACTACCCAAGACAAGATATACACGATTAGAAAAAGAAAAATAGACAACTGAAAATAATAATTTATTGAAAATTATTTTTTTCAAAATAAGACTTTTAATTAAACTAAAATAAAGTTACGTTATACAAGGTAAGAGAAGACAATATTACACCAGACAAGATAAGATCAGACAAGAACAGACAATACCAGAGAATACCGAACAATGCCAGACAAGATCAGACAAAACCAGACAAGACTAGACAAGAACAGACAAGACCAGACAAGACTATACAAGACCAGACAAGACCAGACAAGACGAGACAAGACCAGACAATACCAGACAAGACCAGACAAGACTAGACAAGACCAGATAAGGCCAGACAAGACCAGAATAAAAAATGAAGAATTTGCTTTTTCTATTGTCTCCGATGGTGTGGATTCGTCATAAAAACTCAATCATCAGTCTCCGGTATCACCATAGAATTTACACTTATTTAAAAACGGTTTTATTTTTATTTTGTAATGAAACAACATTTCTGTGACTTTCACGTCGCTTTTTTCTTCATTTTTTATTATTGTATTTTGATGGCCCCTGGATCCCAAACTTGTAAGATACGTCCCCTCGCATGAGTAATAAAAAATATTATTTACAACACGGGCGATACTGTAAATTGCCCTCTCAAACGAATGTGCACACTCACTTCACCCAATTTTGTTCTCGTGACCAATTTACAACTTACCGCCCTAGTTGCAGAATATACTAACTAGTTGATGAATAAGTTATTTTCAACATAATTTAATTTTTTTTTGTTGCAATTTACTTGCTGTCACAATGTGCGACTTTCAAAATACCAACAAATACAGTTTTGTAATTTATATCATTATCGCAATATTTAAAATCCAAAATTAGTACTTTTTGTACTGAAATATCTGTGCTTTCGATACACTTCATAGACTTCATAGAAAAGGTCGTATTGTAATTGTCTCCCTTCCCAGTTATCAGTATGATAGGTTGAATTTTCATTTCGTTAATAACATTTTTTTCCAGGATATTGTTTATATATTCGGTGAATTCAAAAGCATCATTTTGACTTCGCCAATTTTGTGGAAACTTTGCAGAATTTTTGCATATGATTTTGGATTTTAGGAACGGAAGTCATTGATACTTATTCGTTATTCAGTTAATACGTATAGCCAATATTACATTTTCCATTAATACATTAACTTTCTCAAAATCAGATTTTGGCCGTTCTTGTTTTTCCCTTTTTTCCGTAACGTTCTTCAGGTGCTACCATTAACATTTTTACATTTTTAAAATTAACACTTTTTCAAAATTTGTGGCTTATTAACAGCTTCTCTATGTTGTTTTTGAAAAATATGTCTTTTTAAATAATTTAACCTATATACTTAATATATTAATTAATCCTCTTTATTCGGGAATTTCCCCAATTTCAAAGACAAATGCCACGTCTCTTAATTTAAGTGCGCAGAAACTTAATGTATCTGCGCAGATTTTAAAATGTCAAGAAAACTACTACACCCGCTCACCCGCGCAGCTTAAAGGGAACATTGGACAAGACCAGACAAGACATGATCAGACAAAACCAGACCAAACCAGACAAGACTAGATAAGACCAGACAAGACCAGACCAGACCAGAAAAGACCACACAAGAACAGACAAGACGAGTCAAGTAGGGTTTGACGGTTTTTCAAACCCGGTTTTAAAAAAACGTTTTTTTTTTAATTTGTCTCATTTGAAAACCGGTTTTTAAATTGAGAAAACCGGTTTCAAAGAATTTAAATTACGTAAAAATTATGCCAATTTATTAACAAGTAAAGGTATATTTGAATTTCGGTTAAATGATCTAAAAAATGTAAAGACTGAAATAAGTTTGAAATTATTATATGCTTTGGAAGAACGAATTCAAGAAAGAAGATAAGTAGAATTAGCAAGCCTTTTCATGTATTTACAAAATCCACAAGATATTTCCAGTTCAGTAGAGAAATCTACTATACTTCCTTTAGCCTCAAAAGCCGTAATTATTAAGTTATCTGGAAAGATATTGTCTAGAATATTTTTAAATTCTTATGTGGAAACAGATTCTGATGAAGAGAACAACAAAGAAACTACTCAAATAATGTAATGTAATGTAATGTAAAAGTAATGCTTTTTTGAAGGAAGCCGTGGAAAAATCAATTCATAAGTTTCTTGAAGACCCTGAAGAAAAACTTACAAATCCAAAGACACTAAAAGCTGAATTTTCATTATTTGAGGCAACGAATAAAAGAACCAAAAACTTTATTTCTTAGATTTCTTATTTGATTTATATATAACCGAGCTAGTAAGCAAGGAAGTAGTTAGTGAATTGTATTTTTCCTTTTATTTTGACTTTGATATTGATATCAATGTTTTTTGTTATTTTATATAAATTGAATTAAATATTTTTCCTAATTCTATTTTTTTCACAAAAAATTGTAAACCGGCTAAAACCGGTTTTTTTGGAAATCTGGGATTCTAAAACCGGTTTTTCAAAATGTCGGTTTTTGTATAAACCCTAGTGTCAAGACAAGACCAGGAAGGCCAGACAAAACGAGACAATGACTGACAATGACATTATTTGAGGCAGCGGATAAAAGAACCAAAAACTTAGATTTCTTATTTGATTTACTATAAAACCAAGCTAGTGAGCAAGCAAGTAGTTAGCGAACGAGTATTTTTCTTTTTATTTTGACTTTGATATTGATATCAATGTTTTCTGTTATTTTATATAAATTAAATTAAATATTTTTCCTTGTTATATTTTTTCACCAATATTTGTAAACCGGCTAAAACCGGTTTTTTGGAAATCTGGAATTCTAAAACCGGTTTTTCAAAATGTCGGTTTTTGTATAAACCCTAGAGTCAAGACAAGACCAGGAAGGCCAGACAAAACCAGGCGATGACAAACAAGCCCAGAGAAACGCAGACAAGATCAGGCCAGACCTGAGAAGACCGGACTAGATCAGACAGGATCAGGCAAGACCATACAAGACCAGACCAAACAAAAGAAAATGCAAATTGATAAGTGCCTATATTTTGAATAAGTTATTGAAAATATTTGCGATTTAAATATTGCAAGTTATGACCAATATGTTAAGCCTTTGGGTACATTTGACGGCTGAGGCTCGTCATGCCTATGTTTCACCTGTCTTGCATTCTCTAAATAAATACGTACCCAAAGGGTTAATATTGAGTATTGTTATCATTTTGTACTAGAAAGCTTGCAAATGTTGTTTCAAATATTAAATTTACAATTCAATATGGATATCGCAAAGAGAAAACTTTTAATGAACATTTTGATCAATTTCGATAATCTGAAAATTTTCTTGTTAGTTTTGTAATTCTAATCTTATGCAAGGCTGTACAACACTAGACAAGACCAGATAAGACCTGGCAATAACAGACAGGTGCAGACAAGGGCATACAGGTCTAGACAAGATCAGGCAGGACCAGAAAGGAACAGCCGTGGCAGACAGGGATTGCAATCTGGAAAATCGGATCCGGTAATCCGGCGGATCCGGCATCACTAAACATTTACCGGATTCGGTACCAATATACCTGATCCGGTGATGCTAATTTTTGGTAAAATAATCGGGCTGTTGCTTGAGTAGGTCCTTTAAATGCGTGGTGCGCATGGCGCCACATTGTTTTTTCAAAATCATTGTCAATTAATATTTCTAGTGTCCCTCTTCTTTACTGTGTGACAATATGGAGGAATTCTGGAAATCTAAAAACTATAAATTTTTCCAAAAAGTCCAAATTTTGAAAATCTGTAACTATTTTGTAAATATTTTGGAGGATAAGGCAGCCACAGATCAATGAAGATGAGGTTGAGATTTTACAAAATTAGCATTTGTAGAGTTTTTTAATATAAATTTCTACACATAAGCAACTTACTTGACTTAAGTTTCGACCTTTGACGGTCATTTTCAAGTGAGTCACTTGAAAATGAATTTTTCAATTCAATGTCAAGTTTATTATGTTAGATTTAATTCCATCGATCCGTCCGGTCCGGACGGATCCGGCCGGATCGGTGGAAATTCGGCCGGATCCGTCCGGATTGAAAATGACACCATTGCAATCCCTAGTGGCAGCACAATACCAAGCAAGACGAGACAATCTAGTTAAAACTAGATAAGTACAAATAGGACCATACAAGTCCAGACAAGAATATATTTATACGTACAATTTATTAAATTTCTGTGTATTTATTTAGATAAAAAGCTTTTCTTCTATAATTTAGTATTATTTACGGTAGCCTCGGGTTTATGGTTTAATATCATTTCTTATTATGGCTTGCGACATATATGGCTAGAACCGTTTAAATCGAGAATATATTAAAGCAGAAAAAAGAGATACACATATGAATATAAAGGTGTGTTTAGTAACAGCTTTTTAGTCTAGACCAGAGCAGAATTCTTTTAGGACTTTTTTAGAATGTTGAAACAATAATAACATTGTTGTTTTTAAGTTGAATAATTATTTGTTACGAGTTGCTTGAAAACATAAGTGTGATTAATATTTTGTTTTGCAAGAATCGTAATTATTTGTTTAATATTTTTGATATCTAAAAGTAACTTGAATTTAATTTGTGTTTTAATTAATAAATTATTGTCAGAATATAAGTGACAAAAGGAAAAAAGTGACAGACTTTGGAACGACGTATTTGTTAGTTATTGCTAAGCTTGTTTTTAAAATGAGGAATTATTTGTGCATCATTAAGAATTCACACCTGAAATAACTCGAGGTCTCAAAGAGCAAAGGCATGAGCTAAGCACAAACTTGTCTATTTTAGAAAATATTTGTACATTTGTCTTCCTGTGTGTATTACCTTGTCTACCTAACATCACCTATGTTTACCTAGCTGCTCTTTCAAAAAAATATACTCAACAAAAACCAAATTCCTCACGTTATATAATTATAAGTTTTGTCATCCTAACAAACAAAATACATTAATTCATCAAGATTTATTTACACTTAATTACCAGCAATATTTATTTTCATTATATCTTGATGTTTAATATTTAAAGCTAATATGGGGTTACGTGATATTAAATTGTTTAGGTTTCGTTATGCTTACATTTGTAATAAAATCTCTTGACAATTTAATGGTTTGAATTTGAAGAATTTTAATTCGAGAACTATCTAAATCCGACTAAACCGAAATTAGTTTTACAAATATGTTTGAGCACTTAAGTGGAGTCGATAAGTGTTGATGTTTCGATTGCGCCCTTGGGGGATTCCGTGTGAAGAGAGAAAGGATTTGATACGGAGCCTCTTATCTATTTTTTTATTGAAGATTGATTGGAGATCGCTATATATGGAATGTGAGAAATGTTTAATACTTTTTTCGGCCTTTACCGAACGGTTTTAAGTTTCGATGATGATTTCCTAAACGATCGAAATTAATTTACCGAGAAATTCACATGAAATTTGATATTTATTTCCATTTATAAAGAATTTATTTTTTAAATTAATGTCTGGATTAATCAAAAATTAATTATCTGTTATATTATTGAATACTGTTATCTTTACACTTTGAGAATTTAGGTGGAAGTAGACGTTTGATTTTTCTTAATATTCAGAACAAATAATAACAAGAATGCTAAAAGACAAGACGAATAAGACGGACAAGACCGATGAAGCTAACAAGACGAACAAGACGGACAAGAGGGTCAAGAGGGACAAGACGGGTAAGGAGGACAATACGGACAAGACGGAGAAGACGGACAAGATGGACAAGTCGGACAAGAAGGACAAGACGGACAATAAGGACAAGGCGGACAATGCGGACAAGACGCACAAGACGGACAAGACGGACCAGACTGATCAGACAGATTAGACGAACGTAGGAGAGTATTGGTTATAGACAAGATACTAGTTATACGGGGAGGATATAAATAGGCAGACATGGTTATGTAGACAAGAATAGTAAGTTAAGATTGTTGTAAGTAGAAAAACAAATCTGCACTGTCTTATATAGTCTTTCAGACGATTATCCCGATAAGATAAGGTAAGAGAGATTTGCTACGCGAATTAGACTAGATGGGCAGAATGGATAGATTGGGAAGATTGTTTAGAGTTCTAATTTGTTGTCTGTTTTGACATGACATAAAATAAGAATAGTCATGGCTTATACGAACTGGGCATTTAAGACAGGCATTTTGGAGATATCTCATGTGTAATAAACGCGAAATAATAGACGCGAGCTACATAATTAGGGTATTAGTAACTAAATATCTTAGATCAGTGGTGGCTTTTGATTTGTGCTTATCAACAAATGTGCAAATAGAATTTATCGTGATCATGCCTTTTTGCTGAAACGCTTTGCACAAGTGTTAAGTAAGGCATGGGGTGATATGGGGTAACATCTTTCTGAAACGCAACAAAACTTGTTCACTTGTTAACAAAATTTTCCGTCGTGTCATCTGTGACACGCGTTTGGTTTTTCATGTTTGGTTTATGCCTAAAATGGAACAATATACTTAGATTATACAGACTAATGCAGACAGTTTATTTAGATTTCTTTGTACTTTTACGTGATCAACCAAACTAGATCGATAAATATAAAAAACTATTGGAAATGTGTAGATTAAACGGAAAATATTCTCTGTATATTATTTAGATGTGGATTCTTTATAGAATTGGTTATGTTTGGATTCATTTTATTGATTGTATAACTATTTGTATAAGAACTGATTTTGAAAAATTAAAAATAATTCTGGAATTTTTCTAGAAAGAATATTTAGCTGCATGAAGATAGCCCCCCAAAAATTGAAAAAATAAAAAAATTAAAATGGTATACGTTTGACCATGATCGACCACCAAATAGTTTTGTTTGCCACATTCCGTTCAAAAGAAATTATAAATAAATGATTGGGGGCCTAGCCCCCCAAAATTAATATTTTCTATATTTGATAATGTCATCTTAAAAAACTTCGTTTGACCATGTTTGCCCACTATTTCTTTTCATAATTTTTTTTTTAGCCCCAGAATCGTTTTTTTTTTAATAATATTTTTGATTATATTTTTTATTTTTATTGTTTTTTTTTTCGTTTTTTGCTGAAGAACTTCATTTGACCATATTTGACCATCATTTTTTTTCAATTCAAAATATGTTTAAGAACCCGAAAATCGTTTTTTATAGTGTTTTACTTAAAAAAGTACTGTACATAAGGGGAGAAAAATTGAAAGATATAGATTTCATGGAGAATTGATTTATTTTAAATGCCATCTGTTTAGTTACAACTTGTTATCTTCTTTACTTGTTATATATAAGTTCCATTTTACATTTTTGATTTTCCAATTTCCATTTACTTTATTTTTCGTGAATTTCTGTGTAAAAAATGATGGAAACTTTACAATTTTGTGAATTATTTAAAATTTGTTTTTCCTTGCATAGGTCGTTGCTAACTTCCCAGCGATTTGTAATTCTTCGGCAATTTGCAACGTAATACCCGTTATCTCTCGTTCCTTTCAATTGTCTCCCAGGTGGTTCGACATTTGCTATTGCCCCGTTCAGAGTATAAGTTTTTCCCTGATTGCAAATTTTTCGGGAATATCAACGAAGAAAATCTTGTCCGGTGCATCATTGCTTCTTTTTTATGGTAAATGCTCATCCATTAAAACTCGAGAATGATGTTTTAACTTGGATTTATTTCGGCGACGGATGAATTGCGGCTAGGGTTTTTCGGGTCCGAGTACCCGGACCCGGACTCGACCAAGGGAGTCCAAGGGTAAATACCAGGTATCCGATACCCAATCTAAGACTCGATGAGTCTCGGCTCTTGAATGTTTGGCATTGTCTAGTACACCGCGTCGTAAAGAAGATTTATCATTACACTTGATGAATGGACGACTAAGAAAATTCGAACATATCTAAATATCAATTTGCATGGAATTGACTCTGAAATGTATAATCTTTGTTTATTGGGAATCTTTAACTCATGTACTGCTATACAATTAGTCGAAAAAGTAGAACAACTCTTAAATACTTCAATTTATTATAAAATTTAAAAAACACATAGTTGTGATGAATAGAATTGATTAAATTTGCACGAGAATCTTCTAGTCTTTATAATTTCAGTTTGAAACACACTATACACTTATCTGTTTGTGATGTAGCATATAAAAAGAAAAATATTACCGGCTTGCGAGATGAAGATGGCCGTGGTCTAGATGGTATTGATGACGATCAAGATGAAAATTATTATTCTGATGAGAGGGTCTATGATAATAGAGGGTCTAAGTTGAATTAACTTTAGACAATTTAAAAGGGAATTCATCCATTTGCCTTCCGCTCTTAGCCTCTTGTGGAGTTTTGTTTTATTTACTTATTTACCATAACATTCTCCAAATCCCTTGTTTATCTAAGTCCCACTTAACCTAATCGGCAAGTTCGTACAGTATCGCTTGCTTTACCATATGCGTGAACATGAAAAATCCTTTCGTGTTTTTGTTTAAATTGCGAGACAGATTAGACCCGGACCCGGACTGGACCCGAAAAATCGGACCCGGACTCGACTCGAACTCGGCTAGTCTAAAAAGACCGGGTATTTCCAAACCCTAATTGCTACAGTTGATTTTTTTTCAAAAAAAAAACACAGACTTGCGTGTTTTATTTGAAAAAAATCATCGACGAATTTTTGTATGGCATTTTTAAATCCGAATTGGATGACAGTTTTTGCGTCTACTTCGATTGTAATTGCGTTGTTGCGTCTAATTTACTCCACCATCTTCTCTCTTAATTATTGTTTGTCTACTCTTACAAGATATTGTTTGTCTAGTCTTACAAAATTGGATTTCTCTTGTCTTTTCTTTTGTGAATTACAAGAATTCTGGATTTATCTGGTTCTAATATAACTTAGCCTAACCATAACCTAATCTAGATTAATTCTAGGTTAATCTATATTACATCGACGACCAAATAGTGTTCCCGCCATTGTGCGTTTTTACTAGTTAGCAATTTTTGCCACAGAGGCGCTGAAAGTATTTTGTCTGTCAAAATTTCATTATCGGTAAGAATTCCATTACATAGTAATTTGAAATGTTTCGTAGATAAAATAATGTATGATACATGTGTGTGAAAGGTATTTGTGCACTCATAGTGATTAAAGCACGAGCCGAAGGCGAGTTCTTCGAAATTCAAACACAAAAAAACTTCCCAGTTCATGCACAAAAGCCCTTCTTCACACACTTGTATCATAAATAAGTTAAAATTTAAATAAGTACATAATATATAACCCATTGCGGGTTACTTCTTGGAGATCTGCCGATCTGTTAATTCTGGAGCCGCCTCTGCATCTTTTCCTGAGAGGCAGATTGCCAACTATCTCTACATCTGTTAGGTGGTCTCCCGGGAGGTATTGAGCCGGGCGGGTTGTTTTCTAGAAATATTTTCGGAAGTATGTTCTCGTCCATCCGTCTTACATGGTTATACCACAGCCTTTTACGTTGTCTTCCCCATATCAATGTCTTGTATTTCGCATTTTTCTCTGATATCTGTGTTTCTTACTCTGCCTCTTCTTGTTTTCCCCACTATTGTTCTCAGTGTTTTCATTTCGGCCACCCTTATCATGCTTTTCGTCTTGTTGATGTCGTCGCGGGCTTCTGTACCGTACGTCATGATCGGTCTGATACAAGTCTTGTAGATTCTAATTTTGCTACCTTTGCGCTTGTACGGGTTTGCCCAGACTAGGCATCTCGTAGACATCCTGATAGTGCGGATGCTTTGTTAAACTTGCTCCTCAGGTCTTTAACTGGGTCGTGGGTGCTTGATATGCCTATGCTCAGGTATCTGAATTGCATCAGTCCTCCACCACTAGCTTACATCTGAGCGGATCTCTATGAAAGATATAGTTAGACAATTTTCCTCCAAGTGTAAGTATTTGTGTAAGCTATCCTTGCAACTTCAACAATGCTATCAAACGGGGAAGTGCTTTTCTGTTGTATCAATCTTGTATCCAATACAAACTGGTCTCACAATTCCGCCATTTCTTAAAATCATCTTACTCTAGTCCTTCTTCATTGGTCAATCATGAATGAGTCGTACTTCTTTTTCCTCTTGTTTTTTTTTGTGTCCAATTTTTCTCTTGATCTTATTTTTCGTCTTCTTCCGATTTGTGGAATGGTATTGATTTCCGGTTTTGTCTGTGCAAAATCCACAAAAGAATAATGTAAATCTTCTGGTGAGACTAACGGGTTTTTGGGATCTTGATTTGTTGATTGCAAATAACTTTGTTGAATCGAACTGTTACAACCAGGGGATGAAAGAGCCGAAAGGTTTTCTATATTTGTGTCCGCGCTGGTTAATAATAAATTTTCCTCAATAATGTCATCGACTTTTGTATTTTTTCCTTTCCAATTCTCTTCTTCAAATAAATATTCGTTCTCTTTTTTGGGTTTTTTTGTTTTAATGGGTTTAAATTATTTTTGTTTAAATTATTTAAATGGGTTTTTGAATAATTTTCTCATTGAATTTATAACGTTTTCTTATGCAAGCAGCTCGCTCAAATTTACTTGTTGCTTCGATGGAACGTATATGTTTGACGATAAATTTATCCGCGCGAATTGGACCGGCAGCGTCTCCCATGTCAATGTTTTTCAAATTCTTGAAGTACGCTTCAACATTTGCTGAACTCCCTACATCGCATTGTGACCCGAATTTCTTTTTCATTACATTCGTCCAGAGGGGAAAGAATCGGGCCAACATCAACAGAGGTTTAATAATTTCCGGAAGATAATAAGCGTTTGGTCGATCAAATTTGAAACATTGTTTCGTCTCTTTTTCAGTGCAAAATCCGAATGCTTTCTACGACGTACATCCGTCGGCACAAGTACAAGTTCGGCAATCCATTTCTTTTGGGGAATCGCTCTTGTTGTTCATGGATCTTCAACCAAACACTAAAGAAATCGATTTTGAGGCTTTTAAAAATATTTTGTATTAAAAAAAATGATGGGCAAACATGGTCAAACAAAGTTCTTCAACACCAAATGAAAAAAAAAACAATAAAAATAATAAAAAAAATTAATTAAAATTAAAAAATCGATTTTGGGGTTCCTAAAAAAAAATTTGTCGGAAAAAATGGTGGGCAAATATGGTCAAACCATGTTTTTTAAGATGCCATTCTCAAATACAGAAAAAATGCATTTTGGGGGGCAAGGCCCCCGATAATTTTTTTATAATATCTTTTGGACGGAATGTGGGCAAACACTATTTGACTATTAACTACACTATTAAACACTATTAACTATTTGATGGTCAATCATGGTCAAATCTTGGTCAAACGTATCCCATTTTAATTTTTTTTATTTTTTCAATTTCGGGGGGGCCATCTTCACGCAGCTAGAATATTTTGGTTTTCAGTATTCTCTAGAAAGTTTAGTTATCTGGAAAATGACGGAGGACGGAGGTTTGGTTTATCTATCTAGACTCACTTTTGATAAATATATGTCTATCTGGAGTAAATTGACTGTAAGTTCCAAAATTTTATGAAATTGAAAAATCTGTTGAAACATCTTGAAGCCTTCTAGGTTTCGTAATTGTCCAGAAAATTTTGTTATTTATAGATTTTTTATTTTTTCAGAATATATATTTTTTTATTCTCTAAGCTAAAGTTGTGTCCTTCGATTTGACGTGGTGAGGTATCCAACCATTGATAGGACCTCGTTGAACCGTTTTGGGGCGGTTGACCCATTCTTATGAGGACTTGCTATTGTGGTGTTCTTGTGTTTAGTAGTAGATTTTCATGAGATTCTATTTTTTTCTTGAAGGTTTTTGAGTCTTTCTTGGATTTCTATTCTTGCTGGGGTTATTCGTAGGTCTTCTTGGATCATTTGATTTGTTATATACCATTTGCTATATATTGTTATATTTGTTTTATACCAAGTGTTGGCAATTGATCTTCAAATTTTTGCTTGACATCTTTCCATGAGCACTATGTTAGACTTTCTGCAATATCCCCAGAGTTCGATTCCGAAGGTCCAAATGGGTTTAATGATAGTTTTGTATATAAGTCTTTTGTTACTTAGTGTTAAACTAGAGCGTTTACCGGGGAGCCAATTGGGTTCTCGTTGTCTGAGTTCAATCTGTTTCCTCTTTTTGGTAATGTGATTCTTCCAATTGAGTTTTATTCCTAGATGAAATCCTAGGTACTTGACTGTCGTGTTGTAATAAAAACCAGGACTGGTCATCTGTGCCATTAGCACACATTCCAAAACGTGCCCTTTGTCCCACGTTTTGGATAAATGCAATTGTTTTATAGTTATATAGTTATAATAAATACCATTCCCCAGTTGTCAGTAAGAAGTAAGAGAGAAAAGAGGGTAGAGTGGTAAGCTATAAGTTCTTAAGTCTTAAGTTATTTCGTTGTATTATTGTTTAATAAAATTGTTAAAACCAACTCGACTATTATTCGACAAACTACGTGCCTTGCGAATCCCGGTGAACATTACATTACAAGATCCCGAGATATTAAGACATATCTCAGAGTCCGAAGAATTGTTGGCCAGCAGTCCTTCCCTCTCAACATTGAAGTCGGCGGTGGTGGTGCTTCACATCATTGGTGGCAGCCCCACAACATTGGTGGCAGCCTCACAAATTGGTGGCAGCCTCACAACATTGGTGGCAGCCTCACAACAGTCGAGTCAATCTTGAAGATGTAAAGCCTTCGACTGTGTATGCCACGACCAACTGCTTGACAAATTAGGTTATTACGGCATAAGCCGAGAAGCAGGAAATTGGTTATGCTCTTTCCTACAAAACCGATCCCAATATGTAGAAATAAACTCTTGGAATAAGGTAGGGATGTCTCCAACAACTTCGACGAAAACAGGGGCCCCAGGGCAGTTTGCTCTCACCAACACTATTTATCGTATTTTTGGCGGATTTACTGACATATCTACACGAATGTGATTCCACGTTATATGCTGATGACGCCAGGTTTTTAATATCTAAAAACAATTTGCAATCTTCACTTCTAACAAGTTAAACACAATCATGGAATCTGTAACAGAATGGTTTTCCTCCAATAAACTGTTTCTTAACATGAAAAAAACTGGATTTAAGGTTTTGCAAACCAACAGAAGCAAATACGTAGAAAATATCCAAATAAAAGCTGGAAACTCGACACTAAATCAAACAAAATGCACCAAATTTCTTGGAATACATATTGAAGAGCACTTGGCACACTAAAACTCAGAGCATATGCAAAGCACTAAATCAGAAAGCATATTGCATTCGGTTCCTCAGAAAAATTCTCAATCAAACCGAATTACTTAACTTCTACTATGCTGAGATCCAGTCAGTGCTTTCTTAATCATTGTAGTTTGGGGATCGTCACCCGAAATATCTCGAATTTTAAAGGCGCAAAAAGGATCATTCGTGTGTTACTCGGCATTTTCATTTACACTTCATGCAGGTCGCACTTTATACACCTACATCTGCTAACAGTTACTGGCCTTTATATCCTTGAAACTACGTGCTACATCCACAAAATGAAACTAAGGATTCCTAGGAACAGTGATAGGCACGGCTACTGCACTCGAGGACACCTTAAACTGTACCATACCAAAGTAAGGCTGGATATCTGTGGCAAAGCCCCAGATGTTAAAGGCATTTTTATGTATAATAAGCTCCCAACGAGCCTCACGGAGGAGACCTCATATAAGAGATCCAGAAGCCTAATGAGAGAATTACTTATTTCACAGAGTTCCTACGACTACAATGAGTTTGTGAATTCTCTCAATTCTATATAGATCGTTTTCTGTATACATTCTTTCTTTTGGACGTACCCATATGTATCTGTATATATGTACATCTTGTGGTCAATAAATAAATTGAAATCGATGTTTTGTGGTGATGTTGGGGTCTAAGGGATTAGTTAGTGTGCAAATGTTCATATCGTTGTGTCTGGAATATTTGAGGTGTATAACACATACAGTAGAGGGCCCAAGAGACTGCGTTGTGAGACCCCAGCATTAATCGGATATGTTGCAGATACTTCTTCATTGACACTGGTTCTTAACTGTCGGTTGTATAGGTATGCTCTGAGTAGTTTGGAGATAGCTGGAATTATTTTTATAATTTGTATTACAGTCCCTCTTGGCAGGACCTATCGAATGCCTGTCTTACATCTGAGAACAGTGAGGTGCAGTATTCTCTTTCTTCAAATGCGCTATATATTTGATGAGCGATTATGTGGCATTATTTAAGAGTTGAATGGTGCCGACGAAATCAAAACTGATGGTTTTTGATACATGGGATTCTAATGGTTACGTTTGGGATTCTAATGGTTTGGGGTCAGCTGAATTAAAGTATGGGTCAATTCTTCTCAGTATCAATCTCTCCAGTAGTTTTCAAACAACTGGCAGAAAACTAATTGGTCGGTAGGATATCACGAAACTTGGATTATTTCCTGGCTTTGGTATTAATATTTAGCAAGCTTGGAGTGTAAGTATTGCATTAAAGATATGTTTGAGCAAGACAATGCCTTTTCTTGGCAACTGCATCATTTTAGATGTTATTAGGGCTATTCCTGATGCCTTCCTTGCGCTTAGTTGTTGAATCTCTCTTTGATATTTTGGGTGTGACTGGAGTCAGTGACGATTGTGTTTCTGCGAGGGTTGCAAGGTATTCTGAAATTTTGTCATCTTATGGGCAGGAATATTATCGATTTAACCCCTGTTAAATATTGTGCAAACAGGTGGGCTTTCTTTTGATTGTTTTAAGCCCAGTGGCCATGCCTTGGTGGAGGCTTGCGTAATGGTGATGACAGTGCTGTATGTCTTATGAGGGATATCTAGGGAAACGGTGGTTTGGTTTATATATCTAGATTCACTTTTCATATATAGATAGCTAACTGGAATAAATAAACTAAACTCCGGCGAGAGAATGCATCTCCTCTCGACGAGTTTAGCATTGTTCTGCGCACATCTCCACATCATTTCGAGTGCGCGGCTGCTCGGTGTTTAGTTGTCCGTGTTTGAAAAACTGACGGATATTACTTAACTCAAACGAACCTGCGTGTACCTCGGCGCGTCCCTTGCCCGTCATACATCGGCGCAACACAGCTGCGCCGGTTCGAATAGAGAAGTTCTCAAATTCGATCAAATTAATCAAAACTGTGTAGAGGAGAAAATATATTATGTGGATTAGATATACTAGATATACTCGCTACATAACAAAAAAATGTAGACTGATAAGAATAATCAGAGGATATCTACCTACAATATAAGAAGGATAACATTAAACTAAAAACATGGTTTGGAAAAACCTAAAAATTTTGTAGAAGCTTAAAATGTGTTTGGAAAATTATGATGAATGTGGAGACAGAAGGGCGTTAAATTAATTTTGTTATAGTTATATTATCGCTTACTCTATTGATATAAAAATAACTTTAACTATTTATATAACTGATTGATATAAAAGAAACTATCACAGTTGTCATTGACCATTATATACTTTCGGGAATATCAATCAGGAGGAATTCAAATGCAGTTTCTAGCCTAATTGTTTTCCTTTTGATCTTTTTGTTTTGACGCTGCTTAATGTCATAACCATTATTCGAAAGTTACATGGACAACAGATGTTTTGAAATACTGCGTGTGTAATATTCTGCGAATAGAAAATGTAGATGTCTAATTCACTCATTCTCTTTCTTCTTATTTGAAGCACATGAAGAAATTTACCTAAAAACAAATAAGGAAACTCAATTAGAAAAGAATTTTTCACAATTTACATGTATTGCAACGAGAATGTTTCTAATTACTTACATCTTTCTTATAAAGTAATATAAGTCTCTTGTTGTTTACTAAGATAAAATAAAATGAAAAGAATAACGAATAAATAATAAGAAGAAACAACGTAGAAACTAGAATGATAATAATTTTCGATAGATTTCGAATGTTTATAAACCTTTGCATATAATATATGCAACAAATATGTTTTCTAGCTGTGATAAAACTATTCTAAATGCTCATTATTGTACAGTTCGTGGACTATGTAAATACATCATAACATACACGTATGTAACAGCCCGCGATTAATGATAAGTTATGATTGATAACACAAATATGTTTGGCTTACGATTTGTTGAGAGCTACTACTATTGTTAAATATAGAGTTAAACTGGAGTGCCCATAGATATAGGCAACCCAATGTACGCATTTTGCGAATGCAAGACACAGGTGTAGGGAAAGGGTGTAGGAAAGGGGGTATATAAAAATTGTTTAAATTATTGAATTTTTTTTCTTATTTCGGGTCGAGAGGTCACGCTATCGCGCGATATATGTTCTTGTTTTATCTGTCCATAATATAACCTAATCTAACCATCCATTTTGTTCAAGTCGGTAGCTACGGTGGCGTTTTTTACGCGCCACTGGAGGTTTTATGTCAATTTCCGTTAGTTTGAATTGTGGCACAGGGGACGCTGAACGTATTCACATAGAATCTGTCATTCATTTCATTTTTTCACGTTTAAATCTAACGAAAAATACAAATTAGTACAAAATAATAAGGTATGTAACCATTAAGAATGCATTTCTTTTCATTTCTATCAAGTTAAATAACGTTGAGTAACAGTTATATATGAAAATACAACTGTTTGTTTATTCTAATGTTAAATAATGTACCAAATAAGAAATAAATTTGTTACATCAAACATATTTTCCTTATTAAACAGAAACAAATTAGTGTGGTCGTAGATAAAGTATAGTATATAACTCGAGTTGTTAGGCAATTACGTGCTGGCGGAATTACGTACTCCCCGCTACGCGGGTCGCGCGTAACTGTTCCGCTCGGACGTAATATGCCTCTTACAAATCTCGTCACGTAATATACTATTTCAATATAGAGAAATATTTTGTAATTACATGAGGATTCCGACAAGACTCCACAGAACAGGTAGGCAACGAGAGATTGAGTGTCGAGAATTAGACAGATAGAGTAGACCCAGTATATAAAAGAGACAAGACAAGACTCGCCACCTTCCCTTTCCGAAGCCGCCTTCTTCTTTTTGTATGAAATAAAACGATTCTAGTCTTTTTTATTTAGCAAATTCTCTCCTATCTTATTGTTCCAATATTGTTTGTCTTGTCTCATTATGTCTTATCTGGTCTATGCTTCTGTTTGGTACCGTCTAGTCTTGCCTATTAAATTCTATCTGTCTATAAAGGTGGCGAGTCTTGTCTTGTCTCTTTCAAGCGCCTGTCGAAGATAGCGGAAAGTAATGTTGTGTTAGAAATGCTCTGCAGTCATTGCGCGAAAAAACTACGTGAACCCGTGATTTGTTCAGTGGTCAAGTGTAAGAAAAATTTTCATCCAGGATGTGTAGCGCTCTCCCTCTCTCTATAAGGGTGCTACAGTCCTAAGTAGGACCTGGACCTCCTCCCACTGTCTACACTTGTATTTGGTGTCTCGATATTAGACACAAGCATGTGAAGCGCTTACAGTTTTTAACGTGGTTGGCGAGCCACTATTGGGGAGGTTTCGTAGAAATTTTTTTACTGTGATAACTTTACCACAGCTATGCACAGGAAGACGGTAGATTATTTTTCCATAACCAGGATTTGAACCCGGGACATGTAGGTCAATAATCTACACCTTGACTACTAAGCCACCACCGCCTCCCAGGATGTGTAGCAAATATAAAAAAATCAAAATTCTTACATAACTTTAATAAGGAAGCTGTTGATGAAGCATCACAAGGTATGGTGGAAGCAAACATAGATTTTCCAAAAACAGAAAATCAATTGTTGCAAAAATTGTTACACGAAATGGAAGACAAAAAACGCTTCAAGGCGGCTACACAGGATCCGGCAGATCTGCCAGTTCGAACTGACCAGTCCGGCTGAAGGCCGGTCGCCGGATGTACTGAAGATCGTCCAAACGTTCAGTCGATTCCGAAATATTTGATTATGGCTTCCACTGACGACGGCGTCTTTGCACTTTTCGGTTTAGCAGTCGCTTCTTTGGGTAAAAGATACCCAAAAGGAAACGTACGGCGTGGTGTAAAGATTGGTTGAAAAAAGAAATTTTTTATTTTTCTCCGGTTGCCTGAAGAATCTTAGCTAACAGATCGACTGTATATATACACGTTCAGGTGACCGGCCTTCAGACGGACCGTTAAGTTCGAACTGGCAGGCCTGCCGGATCGTGTGTAGTCGCCTTTACTAACTTCAAATCCTAACGCACCAGAACGTCAAATATTAAAACCAAAAATTACAGATACTGCCTAGATTAGCAAATAAGATGACGTTGAAAATCGAGAGATTATGCTATTCACCTGAAGTTGTCAAATCAAGCAGCGGAGCAGGCAAGCAACAATACCCTTCTTAGCAAGAGACGTAATGAACTCCAAATTATGTCGTCACTGACGTCACATGAATAATAAAAGTCGCATATAAGTTGGAAACGCAAAAGTAAGCGAGGGAGATAAATAAACAGATTTCGCTGGTAGAGAATCGCAACCGAAAATTATATGGTGATACATATCTAGATATCTACATATCTATTTATCACAAAAAAAAAACAGGGCAGTTAAAAACAGATTTTGTTGTGGAGGAAATGTCTCCTAGAAGTGAAATAATAAACAATAAGAGCTTTAAATTAGGAGTAGATTCTATTTTAACAGATATGGTTTGTAACAATTATTTCTGGCCCGTAGGTATTTTCTATAACAGGTTTAACTTTCGCCTTTCGTAGCGAGCAGTGGATTTCAAATGTTCAAAGAAGAGAAAATTATCTATACAACAAATAAATCAATTAGAATTTGAAAGCATAATTAACTAGAACTTCAATCTATAGGAAATTCTATAGACAAATTAGAATATATGCTAAAAGATAACTAACATTGTATGTATCTAGCAATAACAGAGCATTGGAACAGCAAGGAACAATTAGACTTATACAACTTAAAAGAAATTAAACCAACGTCGTGCCATTGCAGAAAGGAGGGTTAGGTTTAACATATTTGTAAATAAAGTTCACCATCTTTTGCTCAAATTAGAACTTGCAAAGAAGCTGTATATTATAACAGGCGACTTTTTATGGATATTTTAAAAGATACAAATAGTTGTAGAAATTTCACCACTCTTCAGAATTTATTCCAATGTTCCTTAAAATTAGAGAAACCCTGCGTATGGGTCCTGCATAGTCAACATCATCGTTAATAGCCGGATTGATTTTAAGACAATAACACTTAGAGTTAGACAGTACTTAGACAGTAACATATATCTGACCACTATGCGCAACAGATAATCCTTGAGAATAAAAACGGACTAGAAGGCTTAAAATTAAGTTATTTCAGAATATTTAGATAAATAACCGGTAATTAAAGAGGATTGTGACAAGACAGGACAGCCAAGCAATCGAGACTTTACAGAATATTGAACAAACAGAGTGGTTCACCCTATAAAATAGACAAGACTAGACAGATCAAACCTTTATTTTTTTATTTACAAAATTTACCTTTATCTTCTTCTTCTTTCATGTGCCTTGTACGGTCTCCCTGACCTTGGCGATCACAATGGCAAAAGCTGTACGGTCCTCCGCCAAGCGAAAAAGTTCACCAGCCCTTCTTTTGCCGATCTAGTCCCGAATATTTCTGAGCTACGACTGTTGCTTTCTTCCAACTCCACGGCGCTCGTCAATCTTGCCCTTTAGTATGAACTGTAATAGACGATATTTATCACCTCTCAAAATATGTCAAAGATATGATGTCTTTCGGCATTTTACGGTCGTCAAAAGTTGCCTTTTGATGTTTGTTCTTCGTTGTACATTCTCCTTTGTAACACGTTGTGTCCACGGAGAATACGAAGCATTCTTCTGTGAAGCCACATTTTGAATGCCTCCAGTTGGTTCAGCGTCCTGACCTTCAGAGTCCACGTCTCTACTCCGTACAGCAATACCGACCATACATAGCATTCAACCATGCGTTCTCTTAGCTTCAGATTCAGGTTGTCATTGCAAAGAATGGATCTCGTATTATTAAAAGTTGCCCGAGCAATCTATATTCGGCACTTTATCTCGCAGTCCGGGTTTAGATCCTCTGAAATAATACTACTAAGTTATTTGAATTTAGAGACACGTTCAATTTGGCTTCCATTAAGTTCTAGGGTAGTCCCATTGTGTGGTTGCTTGCTGAATATCATAAATTTGGTCTTTCCTATATTGATTTTTAGACCTTGTGTCTCGCCACGTCACCGATTTTGTTTATAAACAACTGTAGTCCCTCGATGTAGACACCTTTATAGACAGATCAAATGTAATAAGCAAGACCAGACAGCGAAGACTAGCAAATCAGACTAGTAGTTAAATTAATCTTCAATAGATACATGTTACTGACAGAGACATAAACTAGATCAGATATCCTAAAGGAAGACAAACAATATTGGACGAATCAGACTGGATAGACTACGTTAAACAGGAACACTACACCAGCCACCTTTACATACAGATAAATTTAATAGACAAGACTAGACAGATAAGAATAGCAAATCAGTCTAGTAGTCAAGATTAGGCAGGAAAACATAGACATATAAGTCTAGTTACAGGGTACCAGACAGAAGCATCGACAATATTGGACAATTTACTGTTGGTAAAGCCATAGTACATTATAGATAATCATATAAATTTAATAAAGTCGGATCAGAGCCTGAATATAATATCTTATTATATAAAGTCTATAATATTATTCTAGCTAGTCTTTTTAGGATTAGCAAAACGAGTCTCATGTGAAATTTGTAAGTTATTTACTAGTTCTTAGTCCATTTTCGTGGCACTAAACAAGAACTGGAAAAGTAACATTGTTTTAAAGATCATGTCTTTATATTAACATAGTCAGTGTTTCCCAAACTTTTCACCCATGTGTACCCCTTTCAAACATTTTTTATCCCTTCGTACCCCAAAGGGTAGTAGAAATTAGTAGAAAATTTTTGACATATGCTATTAAAAACAGCAACTGTACTGATATTGTTCAAGTAATATAGTAATCGTAAGTAAAGTAATAGTAATATAGTAAATCCCCAGAATGGGGAATAAAGGATAAGATGGTTTTCGTGAAAATCTTCTCTATAAGAGAGTTTCTGCTTGCCTTTAAATCTTCACTTAAAAACAATCATCAAAGTTTGTCGTTAACAGTGGGTAAAATAAACTCTTGGTAATATAAAAATTATAAAAGAAAAATAGTAATTTAAAAACTTTTCTGAAGAAACAGAAGTTAGTTTTGATTTGTATTGTATTAATTATCTGTCAAAGATGATTGAACTATTGCAAATTAACAGCTACCCCTTTCACCTCTTTCCTTTCAAACCATTTGCGTGCCCCTTGGAGTACGCGTACCACACTTTGGGAAACACTTATATAGGTGAATAGACATCTGCAGACGCATTTAGAGATATATTTCTCATCGGTGCAGCTTTGCTGTTATAAATTATAACTTGTAAAACACTTACTTGAAGCCAGCGTGGTTGACTAGAGGTTAGATATTTTTAATGTGACATTTCGTGAGAGACACATGAACTTAGCAGGTTATTTATTTAAATGATAATTTACTATTGGTAAAACCATAGTACATTATAGATAATCATATAAACTTAATAAAGTCGGAACGAACACAGCCTGAATATATAAATATATTCAACCTTTCAGGAGCTCTATAATATTATTGAGTCGTTTTAGAACTACCAAAACAAATTTGTATTTGAACAATTTTTTAATTTTTTATTTGAAAGTTATTTACTAGTTCTTGTTCTTTTTCCGTGGCACTAAACGAGCACTGGAAAAATAACATTGTTTATAGATAATAAATAAATCTCTTAACTTAAGTGAATAGCCATCCGCAGACGCGTTTCTAGATTTATTTCTCATCAGTGCAGCTTTGCTGTTATGTCATTTCTTAACATAGATAAATAACCTGTAATTACAAGACACTTGCGACAAGCCTCGATAGAACAGGAAAGCAATCGAGACCTGACAGAATATTAGACAGACAGATTGGGCCAACCCAACATAATAAATAAGATTAGATAGACCCTACCAGTTACCTTTATAGACAGCTGAATTTTGCTAAGCAAAACTAGACAGATAAGACTAGCAGATCAGAGTAGTAGTCAAGATTAGGCAAAAAATAGACAAATAAATCTGTCTGTGCCTCTGTCTATTAACATGTATCAAGACAAGCAATATTGGACAAATAAAGTTGGATAGACTAGGATAAACAGAAGAGTCTAGTCAGATATTAGACTAGTCAGAGAAGAGTGTAGACAAGTGCAGAGAAAGAAAATTAGAAGAATGACTAGATAGTAGTCAACACGTGAAACAACACAAAAAGAAGATTGCTAAAAAATATTACAAAAGATTTACATTGACATATAAAAGACTTTGCTATATAAATTAATAACAAACTTCAATGGAATAGACTATATTAACTACATTTTCTTTCCATCCTGAAGTTACCAAAAGAATAAATATATAGTATAAACTTATAGTATAAATTGAAGTTGTTATCAATGACTAAGTAAAATGAAATAATAAATGATAGTGAGCTAAAACTAGAGGTGCTTAATAAACGCCATTTAGGATATAAAATACAATAAATCCGAGTTAAAATACCGCATTAGACAGAGATTAATAATGTCTTGTGTTAACAAGCGTAAATATATGTCAGCATATGTATTTGTAATGTCTCAGTGGACCAGATATAGTTACACTCACTTGTCCATCAAAAGTTTCATTTTTTTTGTGTGTGGAATTCTTACGTTCGAGATTTCTTTTGATTTATTCAGCATAATGTTAATATTTACATAACGCAAGGTTGGTGGCTGGCATAAGAAGAAAAGAAGGAGAAAATGAGTGCACATTTGCATATAATAAACTGAAATTACGTTCGAGCATTAATCTGATAAAATCAACAGGATTTTAAAATGCATCAATCGACACAGCTGTTCGTGTATTTGTATCATATGCTAATTGATAACACCCACATATATTTTGGTATAACAGATTTTGAACTTTGAAACAACATTTGCCCAAATAATTTTATATACGAATATAACAACTGTATTAGAAGTAAAAAAATATTAGTTTGGTTTATATTCTTTTTTTCTCAAAGAATTAAACAAAAAAAGCAATAGGATAGCATCTAATTTATCCATGTCTAATATATTTTATATACTGAGCCTGCACGATACTTCGTTTTAATTAAAAAATATTTTTATTTGATAAATGTTGTTTTCGGATTTCTTAATCCTCGTTAATTTGTTATTTTCGCTGGAAATAGTTTTGATATAATTAATATTTATTGTGAGCGAGTGGTTTGTAGAGGTTCAAAGAGAATAGTTAAGTAGGGATTTATGGTGTGACAGTGGAGAGAAAAAAAAGTTTTAAATGTTTAGAAACCGGGATTTTCGGGTGTATTTGTCGTAAATAAAGGAAATTATATTGTCATCGGTTTAGAAAAATCTACGTGCAAAGAAAATAAATGCGAATTTCATCACACTTGGTGGAGGAATGCGAGACGCATGTGGCGTGATCTTTTTGATTCAGAATTGACAGCCATAATGTATATCAAACAGTCGGCGTTGAGTTTTAAGTTATTTCTCCGACAAAATTATATTCGATATTCAAACGTAAAAGTTTCGGCGCTCGCGCATTTTTCGACGCCTAACACCTCAAAATAGTAATTGCTGCAGCAGCTGGTCAACATCTTAACAATCACACATGTGGTCACTTGACGTCAACACTGGTCAACTATTCTCGACTTCTTCCATTAATGTACAGACTACATGCTTCAATTTATGTGCCTGCTTTTTGTCCGGCATTTTTTACGTGTATACATTTTTTTATTTGATTGAACTTGTTGCTCACCAACTGGACGAGAAAATTACCTGTCCACATTTATATACAACCACACATGTATATATTTATTATTATTTCCGTGGGAAACACGTAACAAATAAAAACTACCAAAATTACTTTCATTAATTAATTTTTAAAAAATACAACTGTGTAATTTAAATTTGTGATTTTTTTTCTTAAATTTATATTTAAAATAATTTATATTCATAAAAAGCTTTTAAATATTGCTTACTGTTTATTTACAATATTAGAATATTATTATAAATAACAAATTAATTACTTAATCTGCTATGTTTAGAATTTTATACGCAATTGAACATTGTGTAGTTAGTTGCGATTAATTTTAACAGCTGAATACTCATTTTTACATTTATCAATTACTTACAATTGTGTTTTATTTTATAAATAAATTGATCAAAAACCTAAACTCTAAATGATTTTTGATTGTTAATTTTTTTCCACTTCAATTGAAATTTAACGAAATTTGTTTTTAATATTTTTAAATATTAAAATCGAAACTAAATTAATGTTCATAGCATTGTACCAACAAAATTGAAAAAAAAAATGGATAAAAATATACGAAAATGTTAAATCTAAAATACGCTTCATCCACTAGTCCAGCGGTCGCAAATCTATGGCACGCGTGTAACAGCTGACACGTAGGAAAATTGTATTGGCACTCACAACTATTCCTTAGAAGGCACGCGTGCCTTCTAAACTTCTTAAACTTAAACCTTCTACTTTTCTAAAAGAAATTTAATTTCCTTAATCTACTTTTGTGCAACATCAAATATGTAAGATATAATTACATCAAAATTGTCACACAATCAAAAAATTACATCAAATATGTTTTAAAATATAAGACGTGTTATATTCAGGCTTATACGGTAACTGATTTTCACTATCAGAAATATTCATTCAATGTAAAAGTTACCCGGCACCTCAGCATTTCATTGTGAAAATTTAAAAGGTAAAGGAAAAACGTTGGCCACCCCTGCCGCCAGTCATTCTCACCAACGATTTCCAAACTGCCTACCTACAAAATAAATCCTTTGATGCCCTTTCCTTGACACCAATAAAGCGTTCGACAGCGTTTGGCACGTCGGATTGTTATATAAAATTGTACCTCCTCAACAGCCCCCCATACAATCAAGAATTTCCTTAAAAATAGATCTCTCAATTAGATTAAACAATACATTTTCTCCTGAATTTATCCCTCCCCAAATGCTTACTCAAAGTTATCCCTTGTCTCCTCTACCAATGCGTATATTTTTCCACGACATTTACAACTCCCATCTTAACGTCCAATCCCAATTCAACCCGCACTCCTTTAATACGCCGACGACACCGCAATAATATCACATAATAACGATTTTAAAAGGGCGATAGGCAAACTATAAATACTGACAGATAAAACATCCCAACAGTTAAATTGTTGGAGACTCTCCGCAAATCCCAAATCTAATTGATAATTCCTTATTCCCAACCATTGCAGATTGTACATTTCGGTGATGACTTGTACTGCGACCTTCATAGTTCTATTGTACCCCACCTTATTCCTCTAAACGTTGGTATACTTACCCATTTAGAGCGCTTCCTCTAGTCCTGATTCCTTCATGAGTTTCAGGATCTGCGTTCAAGTAGTGGGCCCCAAGATACATGTGTCTCTTGTGGAGTACTACTCCGCAGTCTTTGAGCACATGTATGGGGGTTTCCTCTGCTGAGACGCAGAATTTGCATCTGTTATCTTCCTTTAGGCATAGGGCTTTGAGGTGTTTTCTGCAGTATCCCGCTAGAACTGCAGTGTCCCGTCAGAATTCTAAGCTTGTTCCTGTTTAGTTTGAGGCAAGCTTTTGTTCTTTTCTGGTTAAAAGATCCCAGCATTAGTTTGGATGGTCTTAGTCCTGGAAGTTCATTCCAGTTTTTATCAATTGTTCTCATTTCTTTATCTAAACTTTTGTGGATGGTGTTCATACCGCAATAGGGTTCCGGATCTATAAAGGGATTACTGAATACCTTGTTTCGGCTTCGGCTAGGTGATCGGCTTCTTCATTTCCATCTATACCAATGTGTTGAGTGTCCAGTATAGCGATAGAGCTTGTTTAGGTTTCCCACACGGTCCCATACGAGTTTGGATCTGATGGTGTATGAGCTACTGAACTTGATGGCTGCTTGGATATCTGACAGCAATTTATTTTTTGAGATAGTTGTCGAGGGTAAATTGAGCAACATCCCTCGATTGCATGTACCCCTGCTTGTAAGATACTTGGGTAGATTCCCATGGATTCAAAGTATTTGGTACGAGGTCCAAACACTCCAGCACCAGTATCTTCCTTTTTCTTTGAACCATCCGTATACTACTTGATAGCACTTTGCTCTATGCGGTATGCCAAGTATTCGTCGCTAAAATCGGTTTTACTAGTACACATTGCTGTGTAGTTTTTCTCGAAATGGTATTTGCACACCATTTCGTCTTTCGGTACTTCCAGCCAGGGGATCTTGGCAGCGAGGCTGTACCGGTCTCTGCTCCTGATTACTTTACCTCTGCCTATTCCTTCCTTGTTGAACCTTATAATCGCCGATCTGGCGCCCCTCTCTACGACTAGGTGCAACGGAGTCAGATCCAGCAGCCCTCCGGTATGTATCCGAGCGCTAAACTACTTCTAAAGATTTTTTAGAAGATACGGCAATAATTCTCTTCTTCCATTTTGTAGGAAGGCGGGAACTAATCCGTCTACACCTGGGGCCTTGAATGGTTGGAAAGTCCGATAGCCCATCTGAATCCGTTTTTCGTACAGACGGATACGGCCCTCCTCTAGTCAGCCAGACTTGGTTTCCGTGGTTGCATAAAGCCCTCGGTCTCTTTGTATTTTCTACAGCACGGAAAATGGGTTTCTAGTAGGAGAGCTCTCTGTTCTTCGTCTTCATCCGGTCACTTAAGAGTAGCTGTCATTTCCACTTCATCCTTCGCTAGTGCTTTGTGCAATCTAGTGCAATCTTTCTGCCACTGTGGTGGATTCTATAATATCACAGAAAATCCTAAAGTTTTTCCTTTTTACCCTTCTGATCCCTTTGTTGTAGATGGTGAGCACCTCGGGGTATTCTAGCCAATTTCCGTATTGCTTAGCTTTACTGAACAGCCTACGTACTTTTGATCTTAATGTAGACAAATTTTTGTTCCCAACCATAGAATGTCCCAAACTCACCTCCATCTAGGCATCATGGTCATTACGCAGACACTACACATAAAATACTTAGCGCTGTCTTTCGAGCACAAACTCAACTTCAAGACTGACAACATTAAGACGTAAGAACACATAAGACACGTAAGAAAAGCGCAGTGCAAAGAAAATACTTCGATGCATGTCCTCGACAAGACAGAGAGGAATTTCAACAAAAACGCCTCAATAATCCGAAAATCCATATGCCCACTGTATCTGTACACGCATGTATATACATTAGGGTGTCCTTTATATGACAAAAAAAAAATCGAATTTAAAAATGCATACTTACTATATCTTACTATACGTACTATATCTTTTTTCTATTTTGCGTCTATAATGAAGACATTAGAGCACTCATATGGGTTCGTTAATGGCTCGCCGGGTGCGATACAATTCTCAATATGTATCGGCGATTTTTTAATTTAGAAATGGCATAAAAGGGCACAAAATATAAAAAAAATAATATAAAAAACTCGTTCATAAGGCGTTTTTCGCACTTGTCCATTAGGAAGGAACTAAACATGGGCGCGTTCTGAAAATTCGCGCTTATTGAACTCGTTCTTTAATATACTATTACAAATGCAAATCCATACTTTAATATGAATGATAGCAACCCGTGCCGACTGAGCCACAAAATTTAAAAAAAATCGTGTTTTGTGGTAACATTTGGTTAATCTTACAAACTCGTGAATGCAAAAAAATGCAATAATTGATGTCAATTAAAAACAAAAAGAACTTATATTAGAGAGAAATATATATTTTTATTCAAACAAATAAACTAACAACAATCAACCAGGGTAACTTCTCTTACGGGTATGTTTACCCTTAGAGAAGTTACCCTGGTTCAGGGTTTAAGTTGTCAGTTTATATTTACAGTGCGGATACAAATTCCTATGTTCCTGGACATAGCTCAACATGAATTGTTTTTGCTCTTCTTCAACCGCGATAAGTCCGTGAAAATTTTGCATTAATATGACAATCCTATCAGCTGTGTCATTCGCAACCTCCAATCGACGTATTCTTCTTTTAGCTTCAAGAAAAGCAGCATGCTTATCCTAAGAAGACACATCTTCCTTAAGAAAGCGGGCATCGATCTGTAGTCGAGATATAAATTGTTAGCTCTTCTCCGATACAAAATCATGTAGCGTTTTATCTGACAGAAAAAAATAACAAAAGAAAAACAACAAAAATATGAAAAATTAACAGAAAACAAGTTTAGCTTACCAAACAACACATGGGGCATTTCTTCGATGAGATGTAGCGTTTGCGAAAATCTGTGATATTGACCTTATTAAAGTTGGCAATCATTTTCATCTTAGTTTGGTTATCATCTTTACTGTCAAAAAGTGTTAAAATGTATGTCTCTTCTCATAAATACCACCAAGTGATGGCTAAACTTACTTATAGCAGCTTCAGAAATTTTTGTAACTTCTTCGTAGTCTTTTATCGCCTTCAAGAAGCACAAATCTTGGTTAGGTGCCTCAATCGCCCCTATGCATTCGAGCTAAAGTTTTACATACAATGTGAATATAACTAAGTAACCTTGTAGTAATCTTGTAGGGTAGGGTAATCTTGTAGGGCTCTTTGTCCCTCGCAGTCATTCTCAATTGAGATTGAAGCAAACATATTTTTAATGAATAAATCGCTGCCGCCATACATCGTGCCTGATGCACATCTCCAGCCGACTTGATTCTTTTGATAGTCTCCTCACAGAAACACTATTGGTAGTTCGACCAATTCGCGATAATCGTCTCTTATAAAAGCTGCATCTAGTTCTGCTTTATAAAACAATAACAAAGATGTAATGTTTGTCTCACCAACATGTTCTTTTACGAAATCAAGGCATAATTCAATGTCATTTGAATCGATGTTTTTCCAATTTTCTCTGAACTTTTTTAAGATCTGAATATCTGGGATGCTAGTAATTTGCTTTATATTGGTTTTAAAACACAGTCTTTAGGGATAGCTCATAAAAATGATGACGACAAGCAACAAGTAACAATCGTCTTTCCAAAATCTGCTCCAAAAGAGCAAAAGTTCTATTGGAACGGCCAGTATTCAAAGCTGTTGTATCGTAACACATTACCTTGGCATTAAGGCTCCAGTCATTGAGGGAAGCTGAGATGGTTTTCGATTGATGTTCACTAGAAGAACTCTTCAGATTTGGTACTACAAGAAGCTGTTCTCTGTCATCAAATGAAGCGATAATTGGCAGGTGTTCTTCTTTAGAACTTCGCACATTGAATCCTGCTAATACTTTTCCGTCCCAATGAACTGTGAGTACTTCAGGTTTATTGTTCTGGAAGTCAGTTTTTATTGCTTCTGCCTTGGATATTCTTGTCTGATTCGTTGGATCGAGGATTTGTTAATTGGGAAATAATGGCTGCTCAGACCAAGCGCTTCTACTACCGCATGAAGAATGTAAACAGAGTCTTTTTTGCTTAGCTGGCATCGAACAGAAGCGGCGATATGTTTACATCTTTCATCAGATTCTTTCTACCTCTGTTCGAACATATTTCAATGGCATGGTGACTTTAGAATTCAGAATCCGTTCTTTGCATGAATGTTGTGGATGTTTCAAGTTATGTGTAAGTCGATAACTCTCTTTGTTTTAGTTTTCTTTGCTCTTCGTCAATCGTCTTTGTCTACCTCTTTCTTCTTTATCCGCCAACTTTTTGTCCACCAGCTAAGCATCTTGGTCGACCTGGCTATCCCTGTTTTTTTTTAAACACTTTGTCTTCCTTTATTTTCATTATTTCATTGCATCAGTATTATCATCATTTGTGTTCTGCTATGGGCAGGTTCCATTCTGCCTCCTCCACTCAACTCTATACATAGCCTTTCTCTTCATATCCACGTATCCTTTGCCTTCTTTCAGATCGTCAACCATTTCACTCTTCTTCTACCTCTATTCTCTACACCTTCAACAGTTCTCTCGATTAATTCGCATAAGCATATGCAATATCAAATAAGTTATCTGGTCTCTTTCAAAATTAGTTTCAAGGTTCTTAGTACTCAAGTGTCCCGAGTTTTTTTACAATTCATCCTCAGTTCTCTCCAAACTTGATATAATTCAACAAGTTTCTTCACGCAGTTAGGAAATTGCTTTGAGGGAATTCTTGCTTTTTCCCAAAATTTCTTGCACTCTTTAATCACAAGATTAGCACTTTCGCTGGCTGTAAGCTTAACTTCGCGAATATTGTAAAACATGACGGCGAAAACTAGTCGAGTAGATGGCAATTTAGCATCATTGATTTGATGACTAGGTAATCCGAAAAGGAAAATATTTTGTTTATCACAACCAAATTCTGTAACACAACTGAAATCTTTATGTAATAAACAGCGTACTAATAACCTAAAAAATCACATATGAATTGACAAAAAAACACGTATTCATTATTAAAAAAGTTATTGCTACACGCAATTCCAGCTCACCTTGTATAATAACTGTTCCAATGTGTATAATGTATACATATATAGTATGCGATTCTATACAGTCTTAATTATCTAGTCTCGCCTAACCAGCTTCATGATCTAGCTTTATCTTGAAAATTATTGTCTAGTCATATAAAATAAGCGATCTGTTTCAAGCTGAATGTCCAGACCATAATCCATGTAATAAATTTATATACAAAGTTACTTAATGTAATCCGCATTCTTATCGATTAACAATGGAGAACGGAATAGAGGTATTATGTAAAACAATTGTGGATAATAGGCGCCGGAAAACCAGTTCAATAAGCAATCCGCCTATGAGATTGACATCATTATTGGTGACATCTTAATTCGGTGTAGGTGACGTTGGCCAACTTTATATTCTTGACTCACGCATTTCAGTTTGTTCTTGTTATTAATATTTGTTTTACCCACGCCCTCCTACACTCTCACTAACACATGCACACATACTTGGAGATACAACAAATATTATTACTTTGATAAAATTATATCTGAAGCCGACAGCTTTCTTAACAATTTCTACTCGTACAAACATTGCTACACATTCGAACGACAGGAATTAAAATGCATGTAGTTGATATCTGTCTTACATAAATAACTTTTATCTGTGGACTAGAGAGATGATTTTATTTATTTGTTTTCTATTTCAAAATCTCCATTTCTTTAAGCAAATTATGAATATTTTGCATGTGTTTTAAATAATTTAAACCATAAATTTAACTATACTGTTTGTATTTGTTAAAATTGTTACAAAATTACGATTTTGGACAAATTTATTTAATTTTTTCATACATTTTCTATAAAAGATTAGAAGGAATATGTATCTGCAGAGTCGTAACTAGGCAGAGGCAACAGTGGCACTTTCCCAGGGCCCACATCGAAGAGGGCCCAGAAAGGCCTCTCAAAAAAAGAATCTTAGTTAAAATCTTAGTTATAAAAGTATCTTAAGGCAGTGTAAATTGAAAAATATGTTTAGAGGAATATGCTAAATTACACTAACATAAGCTAAAAAGGAATAGATTTAGTATTATAAATTAAAATGCATGTAGTTGATATCTGTCTTACATAAATAACTTTTATCTCTGGACTAGAGACATGCTTTTATTTATTTGTTTTCTATTTCAAAATATTCAATAGAATTTAATAAGTTGCCTTTCATATGTTTTTACTAATATAAATATTATTTCATATGATACAATTGGAAGTCAATATTTTTAAGACTGCGGAATATTTTTGAATTTGATTTTGTGAGCTGGTACAATAATGTTACGTTCAAAAATCAGATTGAAATTCATTAAAAGGGCACAGTTTCATATTTTTATCAGCAATACAAAATGAAAATTTAGTATAGTAAATTTAGTTTAGGAGTGTAGTAGAAAAAACGCGACGTGAAATCATAAACCGAATTAAAAACGCGAAATATTATTCAACTCTGTTTGACTGCACTCCGGATGTCTGAAGAAAAGAACAAATGAGCGAAATAATTAGATGTTTTTCTTCTTCTTTCCGGAAGCCTAAAGGCTTGTTTTTTCCCATCCTCATTGCACATGGTCTTGAGATTCTGACGACCAGCTGTCCTTCCGTCTCTTTGGTAGTCGTCTTGGTGGTCGACATGATGCTGGTTTTCCGTCCCGTACGATTTTTGCTAGTCTGTGATCTTCCATCCTAGATATGTGTTCAATCCAGAAGCGCCTTGTCGTGCGTGTCCACCTCACCACGTCTTATGTCTCGAATTCTTCCCGAATTTTTTTACTCCTTCTTTGGTCTTTGAGTGTGTTTCCCGTTATTGTTCTTAGTACTCTCATTTCATTAGTGCGCGCCATCCTTTTGGTCTCGGTTGTGTCGGCTCGTGTTTCTGCTGTGTATGTCATTACGTGTCTTACACATGCTTTGTATATTCTGACTTTGATTGTTGTTGATATGCATGCATTTTTCCAGATAGTTGTTCTCAAGGCTCCTGCTATTCTGGCTGACTTGTTGATCTGGTTTAGTACGACATTCTTGAGGTCACCGTGATATTGTTGTTCCCAGGTACTTAAATTCGGAGACCTGTTCTATTATTTTGTTGTTTAGTTCTAGCTTGCATCTGCATGGTTCCATGGCAATTACCATGGTTTTTGTTTTGTTGGTTGATATTTCCATATTAACATTTGCAGCTTCTTTGTTGAATGCCTGTAAGAGCCATTATAGTTTGTCTTCTGTGTCCGCGAATAGCGTTGCGTCGTCAGCATAGCAGATAATCTTAAGTTGTTGTTTTCCCATCTTGTACCCATGGTTTACCTTACGCACTTGCTCCATTATTCGGTCCATTATGATATTGAACAGCAATGGACTGAGGCTGTCGCCATGTCGTATTCCCGTGTTTTCTTCTATTTTCTCTGTTCTTATTGAATTTGTCCTTATTTCTGTGGTATTGTTTGTGTTGAGCTGTCCGACTGTCTCGGTGATTGGTGCTTGGATGTGTTCCTCTGTGTTCTAGCTCTTTCAGAACGTCCTCCAACTTTATTCTGTAGAACGCCTTCGTATATCTATGAAGCACAGATATGATGGTTTATTGTATTTTATTGCCTTCCCCACGACCTGTCTGACAACGAACACTGCATCGACCGTCGACCGGTTTTTTCGAAACCCTTGCTGAACTTCACTTATAATGGTGTATGTCTGAGAATGCGTTGCTGCAGAATACGGGTAAATAATTTCATGGATGTATCTAGAGAACATATTCCTCGGTATTTCCCAGGATCTGAGGTTTTTCCCTTTTTGAATAATGGGATTTATTATGCTGTTTTTCCAAGTTATGCAGTTTTCCACTGGTGTTGTTCCGTCCTTCAGTATTTTGTTAAACAGTTCGGCAAGCTGTTCAACCAGCACTACTCCCCCGAATGTTATCCGGGCCTGGGCATTTGCCGTTTTCAGGTGTTTCATTTCTGATATGACCTCCTCCACGGTGATTTGTTCTATATCCTCGATGTCTTTTGCCTCTCCTCGGCGTAGCCGCCGTCGGTCCGCGGGTCTTCGTTCTTGCTCCTTGTTTATATACAAGTCTTTAAAGTAGATGGTCCACATGTCTGCCGAGATGCTATTTAATTGAACTGTTTCATTGACTTCCCTTTTTGTTGCTCTGAGCATTTTCCAGATGCGCTTTTGGGTTCCATGGAAGTCGTTTTCCATTTCTCTATTGACGTTTTCCCAATGTTCCCTTTTTATTTCTCTTATTCAGTTATTTACTCGGTTTCTTGTTTCTGTATATTTGATATAGTTCCTTGGAGTCTTATTCGCTTGGTATATTAGATGGGACTTAAGGTTTAAGCGAACAGCTTAACGTCTGGTGTAAACCAAGGCCTTTTTTTGTGGTTTGTTATTGTGTTGTCTGTTCTTTTGCCAAGTGTCTCCTCCGCTGCCTGGTTTAGGTTATGAAGATGATTATGTTAGATGTCAGCAACAACTAAACTCATAAAAATATTTAGAGATCAAACCATTACAAAAACAGTGAAAGTAATGCTGGCCAATTTCTTGATCTTCCCAATTGATGTTTACTCCGCTGAAACATGGACACTAAAGAAAAAAGAATTGAAGCCTTCGAATTATGGGTGTATAGACGAATCCTAAGAGTGTAATGGGTGGAACACAGAACAAACGCCTCTGTCCTACAAGAACTAAAAATCAAAAAGCGTCTACTAAACCAAATCAATAGAACATATCTCAGTTACTTTGGCCACATAGCTAGAAGAACAGGTGAGATGGAAAAACTTGTGCTGGAGGAAAAAGTTGAGGGAAAAAGACCTAGAGGACGGTCTCCAATGAGATGGACCGACAGATTAAAAGAAATGACGGGACACTCAATGCACGAGACAATACATGTAGCACAAGATATAAACGCATGGAAACAACAAATTCAAACACATACCGAAATTAGTATCACTACACCCTCTAGAGGGTAAAAAGGGTCCAGAGGGTGAGAAAGAAAGATGTTATTTGTTTATATTGACCCTAACGGCAAAGTTAGAATCGAAGAATGTTTTATTGACTTTCTTCAATCCCATGAAAAATCAGGTAAAGGTTTAATGAAATTTTAAATACACAATTTAAATACACACTTGGCCCATAAAAATCACAAGGACACTAAGAAACGAAGAGATAAAAAGTATCCTAGAAGAGGAAGTCATAGTGAAATTCATAAAAGCACGGAGGCTCAGCTGGTATGGCCATATTCAAAGAAAAACCCAAGACTCCACAACGAAGAGAATTTCAAACTGGAAACCACCACTCAGTAGACCAAGAGGAAGGCCGAAAATAAGATGGTAGGACCAAATACACGAAGATATGCGAATAATGGGAGTCACAGAATGGAAGAAGAGGGTGAAAGACAGGAAGGAATGGAAGAACAAGAAACAAAAACACACAAGAAGCTATGAATGGAAAATATAATACGCGGACTGATCCGCCGCAACAAAAGGACCAAAGAGCTCCAGAATGGAGCGGCCAATAACCCACAAGGGGTCTATGGCCATATGCACATGCAATTTAAATATAGATGATATTAAAGGGTAAGGGTACGACAATGGTGCCAACATGGCTGGAAAATATAAGAGAGTCAAGGCCCGTATTTTAGAAATTAATAATTTACCTGTATTTGTACCTTGCGCCGCTCATAATCTTAATTATGGCAAATATAGCGGCATCCACAACGCCAAAAATGGTTTCCTTCTTTGGTACTATCCAAAGATTGTTTCACTTTTTTCTTCTTCAACGACGCGGTGGGAAAATCTAATGAAATGTTTAAAATTATCACTCAAAGGGTTTTCAGATACTAAATGGGCATCACGAGTCAATGATAAAATCATTGTGTTTGCAACTACCATAACTAAAAAGCGAACTTGACAGAATTGAAACTGATTTGTCAAATTTGTTTCCGGAAGTGGGAGTGGGAACCGGAAGTGAAGTGGGAACCGGGGGTGGGGTGGGAACCCGAAGTGGGGGCGTGGTGGGGGGCCGGAAGTGGAGGTCGAGGGTCTATAACGAACCATCTTTCCCTACAATATAGATAATTTACAATATTGGAAATTATTTAATTTTATTTGGCACAATGTTGTAAAGTACGACTAACATGCAGTAAAGTCACTTTAACGCATCGTAGCTGTACTTTGCAATATTGTGAGTAAAAAACTAGTTTCGGTTGACGTATACACGATGTCAAAGCTAGCTTTAGAATTCAGGAGGCCAAAAAGATATTTATAGACTATGCGACAAAATTAATTGATGGTTTTCTATGCACTTTACAGTGTCTACAGGATACAGGGTTTCAAATTTTTTTTGCGGATACAAAAAAGTCGCTTTTTAAATGAATATATGTAGAATCTGAAATTTCTAAGCAATGAATTAAGCGAGTTAAAGAAGAAAATAGTAGAAGTCGAAAATTTGTTTTCAATGCCAATGTACTTACAAAGTTTTTGACGTTTATTTTTTGATATTAATTTCTAAATGGGAAATCTCCCTTAGTGACCAACCCGAATCTTTCTCCTGAAACTCGCTACATTTGGTTTTAATTTTGGCACACATACTGTCATAAATTTCATCAAAGTTACTTATGCTACGGGTTATTTCGCGATATTTTGTGTTAAATGACTTTAATTCACCTTTGTGTAGTAGTTCTTTAATACCTAGTAAAATTTTGTTAAAAAAGTATCACTGGTCCGCGAATCTTTTTTTTAAATTTTACTGGTCCGTGGGCCAAAAAAGGTTGAGAAACGCTGTATATATATATATATATATATATATATATATATATATATATATATATATATATATATGTATGTATATCATGCATCTCCTCTAAATTTATTATAGACCATACACGATTTCGAATCGTACCAGAACATCGTTGTTTTGAGAGAAGTTTATGTAATCTGAAGTTAATTAAAAATTACTTAAGATCGAACCTCTCACAAGAGCGTCTATCTAATCTGTTATTTATATCTATTGAACATGATATAGTGCAACAAATAGATTTTAATGATTTAATTGATGAATTTGCGGAAAAAGAAAAAAATACAGTTTCTCTAATCTGTCTGTGTTTTCTACGGAAACTCTAATCTGTCATATTTTAAAATTGAAGAAAAGTAGGGATATGATGCCGGGCGATCAGAACCCCACTCATTCGTGGGGTGTAATGCGGATACAATGCTCCATAAAAAACAAAATTCTTCTACATTCTGAACATTGATACAAGCTTTCCGATCCCTAATCTCTTTTGGCAGTTCAATAAATGACGACCCACGTATTGGTTTATATTTATTGATATTAATTTCTAAATGGGAAATCTCCCTTAGTGACCAACCCGAATCTTTCTCCTGAAACTCGCTACATTTGGTTTTAATTTTGGCACACATACTGTCATAAATTTCATCAAAGTTACTTATGCTACGGGTTATTTCGCGATATTTTGTGTTAAATGACTTTAATTCACCTTTGTGTAGTAGTTCTTTAATACCTAGTAAAATTTTGTTAAAAAAGTATCACTGGTCCGCGAATCTTTTTTTTAAATTTTACTGGTCCGTGGGCCAAAAAAGGTTGAGAAACGCTGTATATATATATATATATATATATATATATATATATATATATATATATATATATATATATATGTATGTATATCATGCATCTCCTCTAAATTTATTATAGACCATACACGATTTCGAATCGTACCAGAACATCGTTGTTTTGAGAGAAGTTTATGTAATCTGAAGTTAATTAAAAATTACTTAAGATCGAACCTCTCACAAGAGCGTCTATCTAATCTGTTATTTATATCTATTGAACATGATATAGTGCAACAAATAGATTTTAATGATTTAATTGATGAATTTGCGGAAAAAGAAAAAAATACAGTTTACATAAACTGAGGTTTTAATTTATTGTTGTTGCATAAATATGAAATTAAATTAAAATTACGTGCAGAAGCGATTTAAAGAAAAATTAATTTGTGTTTATTTATTAAGACTGTTACCAGACTTAAAAAAATGAAACATAGAAGCTTATGAACTATCGCATGTGCATGGTAATTTATTATTTTTTTTTATTAAAAGGGGGTGGGGGGGGGGGGCAATGAGAGTCTTGCCCAGGGCCCACAGAAAGCTACAACAGCTCACAACAACTTAGGGCTCTGTGTATCTGTATATTTAACAAATTAATATAATTAAATTGAGCTTCTGATAAATGTGGAATAAAATGCGAATTATTGACTCATCTTACACCAAATTTTATTTGTGAATAATAGATGATTTTATTTATCTCCACTCAAGTTTTTTTAATTTTTAGAATTTATTTGCGAAACGTGCAAATATTGAACGGTTTAAGGTGTGTTGTTTGAATAAACTTAAACGCACCAATATTTTCTTATCTAGTTTCCTCCGATAAAATATTGGCTAAAGACTACACAAATATGTACAATATTAAGACTAAACAGAGACTAAAATCACAAGGAAAAGGAAAATGCAAATAATGGAAAATATATTCTTATCTGGGCAGAAGGACCTCGTCGTCGATAGCCTTTTGTATAAAGTATATAATAAATAAATTCTCTCTACATAATCCTTATTTCGTCTTTGATATATTAACGAAATTATATTTGTATGTTTTTAGAAAAACAATAAATACAATTCTAAACAGTTGCTAATTTATTAACAGTTCTAAATAATTTATTACAAAAGAATTCTATAAGATAATTTAATTACATTTAATTAGAAAATAGATATATTGAAAATATTCAGTTGTGGAATGATTGAAATTTTTGATATTTGGTAGTCACAATTTTATTTGTTTTTTTATAGACGTTAAATTTCCATAATAATTCCGTATTAAGTATCCAATTTCGGGTAATTTATATCTTTTTTATTTCATTTCGCATTTACTCCTCTCCGATTTCATTAACCCATTCACTTTATTTTAATATTTCGTCAAATACAATAAAACATTTTTTTTTTAATTTCTATAAAATACGACTACAAAATTTTACAAAGGCTATGAAAAACATAATAATTTTGCATTTGAATTGCACATATCTATTATGTGATTATGTGAATGTCCAAAAAGGGCTTATTTTTTAAATGTTGAATTAACTGGTGACGAAAGGACAATGAAAGAACAAACTGTATAAAGCTACGTACACGCGATATAGAAAACTAGCGTATAGTTCTGCTATAGTTTGACTCTGTAAATTTTCCTATTAGCTACAGTAAATTAGCTACAAGAATGTAGATAAATATTTGTCAAGAACCTAAACAATTAAAACGTAATGAAATTGTAATTGATATTAAAGATAAATGTTATAAAAAGTGATTAAAGTTAAAAGGAAATTTTGATAAACGATTTACAGATAATCGACAACTTTATCGATAAATTTCCGCGTAGAAATTTTATCTGAAAACAAAACAAAACAATTATCAAGAAACATCATAGCTGTATTTCATTGTAAGCCACATCCCAAGAAATTCAGGATATTATAAAAGAACTGAAACTTATTGCTCCTCCAGGAATGGGTGTTATCAAATCATCTACTTTAGAAGCAGTATCACTATTGCTATCACCAAATTTTGCATTGTTAACAAATAATAGTAAATTTTTTGTACAACCAAGATTGGTAAAGGTTACAACAGTGTATGAGATTAAAAACGGCTATTAAGCGGCTTAATTCCGTAATTTTCTATCAGTTTATTAATATTTAGAAACAAGTAAGAATTATGTTATCGTATTGTTGGATGATCAAATGTTTTGTTACATTTATAATTATTAAATATTTCATAGTCTAATAAATCAGCCTTAGGTATATGAAATCCTTGTAAAGGGGCAAACCTGACAAATCAAGGATTTACAACAAAGCATTTTATGGAAAATTTAATTCTAAAAGTTCTTGACATACAAATAAAACACAGAATTACATGCGTCTGAAAATGACTATTTAAAACGTTGACGCCGCCGCTTGGTTTTGTGTTTTAGTTTGCGGGCAACGTGTGCCACCGGTGGTACACGCCGGCGTTAACGTGTTAATTTAGCTGAACTGAACAGTTATCTACAAGCTTTGAAACAAGACATTTTATTTTGAAATTTAAATTGCTATATAACAGGTTGATAAGTAATGTTAATGTACAATAATTAAATAATATTATAAAATAATGAATTAGTATTTCTGTAAGTATGAAACATTTCAATACATTTTGGTATACGTAGAAGAACTAGACATTTGACGCTCACTTGGTGGCATCTCGTATGAAATATGTTCCTTTTTATTAATCGAAGGTAAATGTGCCGAATGTTTTGCATGTAACCGAATTGGGCACTCATTTTGCGATGGTCTGCCACATATTGGATAATTATGAAGAAACAAATTACGTAGCATATCTTTTCCAGTATCCAATCGAAATTTTACAATAGATTGCTTCGATGAATTTAAGTAACTTAGAATAGAAGAGAGAGAGAGAGAGAGAATATATTTATTGTATATATTTACTTTATACAAAGGGCTATCGACCACGAGGTCCTTCTGCCCATTAGAATTTAAGATATAATCATTATAAATAGCTATATTAAGCATATACAAAAACCTCTTCTATTATTTTTGCTTGTACGGAGTCAGCTTCTTTGGTATACTTTTTCGAATTTTTTCTTACCGTTTCAACAAAAAAACATTTTTTGTAATTTTTTTTGCAATTTTGGTAATGAATGTAATAAACGAATTGAATAATCTAATAATATATTGCAAAGCGTCCGAGGAGATAGATCTTGACGTCTCGGACACTTCAAAGTCAATAATGGTACATGCCATGAATGACTTCTAGCCGTCATTGTCAAGGGGTTAAATAAAATTGTAACATATTCTGCGGAAACATAATATTTATGAATGAATGCTAAAAAATGGTAAAAAATATTTAATGTATTAAAATGTATTAACATTCTCAAACCAAAGGTTCCCAGTTAAAAATAACGTGAAATATAATTTGCAGTCAAAATTGACAAAATTTAGAATTATTTATTAGAATAAAGTTTACATTACAATTTATATCCTTCTATCCTTTTAATTTCAAGCGAAAATTTCAGCGAAATTATTCAAAAAATTTACATTAAAATGTTAAACAAGAATTATTTACATGAAAAAGATAATCATAAATGTTTTATTAAAGTCCTTAGACAAGATTTTAGATAATATTTAATTTTTCATGAAACATTATGTCATTTTTGTTGAATTTTAGAATTTCCGTTGATGAAATAATTTATTCTAAGGATAAAAACATTTAAAATGAGATGTCATGGTTTGAACAAAATTAATAATAGAATTGAAAGTATGAAAATATCACTACGATATCTTCAGATCTGTCAGTAGCTGGAATTACACGGATATCTTCTGTTACTCTTTTGCACACCCCGCTGAAGATGCGTGGTGTGATAAAAGTATTATTACAATAAATGTTTGCAAGTTTTTCACGAATCAAGGACCTCAAGGATTCTCAAGTACGCTTACTTCACTCTGAAGTACCAAACAAATTCTTCCAGAAATTGAATTTTAAATTTTTTTTTTTAAATTATGTAACATTTTTTTTAAAATTGTCTTAAAAAATACCAATCTAAAAACAAAATTGACCAAAATAATAATATTAAAAAAACTTGTTTAACTTTGTACGTCTGTAACAGATCGATTAACCTGGACTAGATCAAAAGAATTAGATTTAATATCTCTGCCTGTCTTTCTGTTATTAATCTAGAACTTCTAAATTTGTCCAAGTAAGCTCGACTGTCTGTTAAAGAGGAACTGGTTAGGACTAGAGACTTGTATTATTAATTTACACATTCAAGATTTTTTTCTGTCTGTCACAAATTAATTAGTCTGGACTAAAACAATGTTTTTTTTTTATTTATTGTGGTTTGGGGTTACAGAAAGACACTCACCAAACCCCCTTGTTCCACTTGTTTTTTTTTATTATGCGCCACCCCCGAACACGATTTGGGCAGCCCGGACGGTTAGTGCCGTCCTGGTTGAAAATGCCTCAGCCTCGGAGGAAATCAAACCCCGGTTTCCCGATTGTCAGCGGGTATATTGTCCACTACACTTGCCAGGAGGATAGAGCAAGGGAACTAAAATTTGTTTTTCTGTCTGTTTTTCTGTTATTAATTAAAACATTCCAAGTTTGTCTAATAAGGAATAGAGCAAAGAAATTAGATTTAGTTTATCTTCATGTCTTGCTGTTTTTAATTCGGACGTTCAAAATTTGTCTAAAAAATCTGTCTATCACAGATGAATTAGTATAGTAAAAATAAGGAAATTCGATTTAATTTATCTGTCTGTCTTTCTGTTAATAATCCATACATTCTAAATTTGTTTAAGTAGGTTCGTCTATTTATCACAGAGGAATTCGTCTGGACTAGAGCAAGGGAATTATATTTAGTTTGTCTGTCTGTCTTAATTAATAGAACGAGCAATAGTATAGTATGTTAAAGAACGAGTTCAATAAGCGCGATTTTTCAGCACTCGTCCATGTTTAGAAAACGACGAGCGTAGCGAGGAGTTCTCTAACGGCCAACTGCGAAAAACACCTTATGAAATGAACGATTTTGTTTTTCTATTTTTTCTATTTTGCGCCCCTTTATGCCATTTCTAAATAAGAAAATCGCCGATACTCATTGAGAAAATTGTGTCGCACATGGCGAGCCATTAACGAACCCATATGAGTGTTTTAATGACTTCATTATAGACGCAAAATAGAAAAAAAATTAAGTCCTTGGAACCAGATCAAATAGTAGGATTGACAATCAACTAAAACAAAACAAAGTATTGTAACATCAAAAAGATAAAGAGTCGTAAATAATAGACTGATTATAAATAACTAACTTTGAACGAGTATCAAATTTGAAATACCTAGGATCATATCTAAATGAAAACTATACAGTCAGAGATGAGATAAAGGAACGAATTGCTAACGCAAATAGAGCATACTATGCTAACAAAAACCTCCGACGTTCCAAGATATTGTCGGATAAAACAAAACTAAGAATATACTTACACTTGATAAGACCTATTGTGACATATAGAGGCGAAACGTGGAGTTTAACACAAAGCGAAGAAGAAAACTTAAAAGGATTTGAGCGAGAAATATATGGCCCGAAAAGAGAACAAAATGAATCCTACAGAATAAGAGTGAACCATGAACTGGATACCCTAATAAATGCCGCAAATATAGCAAAGTTCATTAAATCTCAAACAATACTATGGCTAGTCAACGTATACCGCTTGGAATATAGAAACATAAAGATCACTATGTGGGAACCTCCCGGAATCCAGTCAGTAGGAAGACCGAGAAACAAATGACTAGTTGGCGTCGTAAAAGGTCTCAAAAGACTAAACGTTAAAAACTGGTAACTTCTAGCCGTTTATAGGACAGATCGTAGGAAAATTGATGGATAGAAAGCTAATATCTACCAAGGGTTGTAGAGCAATAGGAAGAAGAAGTCTGTCTTTCTGTAATTAGTGGAAAATTTGTCAAATATGTCTTCGATTAATTAGTCTGGATTAGTGCAAGGGAAATAGATTTAGTTTGTTCAAATTAAAGTAAATCTGCAGAGGTCACCAAAAATTTACAAAATGTTTACATTACATAATACATTTTAATTAAAAACAATATCAAATGGAAATTAATTTGTAAAATTATTTACACAGGAATTTTTATAAAATATTTAATAAATTAATTAAACGAAATTAATTAAAGATTTATAAGAAAGATTTATAAGAATCAGAAAATTTAATATGTTCTTGTCAAAAACATTTCTTGAGACAAATATGTAATATATTGTAGAAAATTCAATCGCGTATAGATCTTATCAATTAAATGATCCACGTGTTGTAAATAAATATAAATGACAAATGCAGTAACTATGTTTTAAATAAAAATTAATATCTGTATGATGATAATCCACTTAATATTCCCACGTATTTAAAATTAACCAAAGTGTAATAGATAAAAGTTTGCTTGCACCTACTCGACGACATAACATATTTTACAAACAAAAAAACCGACACTTATAAATTGTAATTCGTGAAAGTGTCGTCACAGTTATTTACAAACACTTGTAAGATTAGACACACACCTAAAATTGTTATTAATTTATCTGATAATCAGTGATCAACTCAGGTGGTGTTTACAACAGACATATACACACCTGTGTTGCAGGTGCGAGATAGGCCATAGGTCACTCGGTACAGGCAAACTTGGGAAACTTCGTCTGTGTTTTATGGTCTCTTGGGTGCATTCCACTTCATATTTATTATCATTTCGAGTCACTTATTAATCTTGAGTTTATATCTATACGATTTTAAATTTATCACATCGAACTAATATTTGTATTGAGATTTTTTAAATAAAATGTTCAAATTAAATTAATCCAGTAGAAAATGTATTCATTTTTTTAGAGAAAGTATAATAGTATTATTCGTTAAAGTGTAAGTGAATTAAAGTGTAATTTACATCGCCGACGTTTCTTCCAATCTATTCTCTTATGGAGATAATTAGAACAGTGTTATTAATTTTTTACACAACACCTTCTCTAATTAGTCTAATGTATATAGTTTCAGTTGTCTATTACGGTCTACAGTTCATTCTTATATATCTATCTTATCAGACTTCTTCTGAGTCGTTCACTCTTGACAGACTAGTCGTGGTCATTTGGGAGTCGCCTGCCTTTTTCACTGCTGCCTTCGCCAATCTTCTCCATAGATTCCTGTTGGTCGCATGGCGCGCGCATTCCACAAGAGTCTCAGTGACAGATTTGATGGTGTCTGTCCATCGAGTTCGTGATCGGTCACGAAGTCTGCTACCTTCCACTCTGCCCTGAATCATCAGCCGCTCCATTGAGTCACTTTTGTGGCTAACGTGTCCAAAGAATCTGAGGATTCGTTACTGTACAAGCGACGAGATACGCTGGTCAATTTTTAATTCCTTGAGTATGGACGCGTTAGTCCGGTGAGCGGTCCAGCTGATTCCCAGCATGCGACTTCAACACCACAATTCTAGGGCGTCGATCTTGCGTCGATCCTTCATCCGCAAGGTCCAAGTTTCCGCTCCATACAAAAATATCGGAAAAACCAGGCTGTTCATAAGGCGAATTTTGGTATTTTTCGTGATTCGGCGGTCTCTCCATATCTTGTCTAGCCTTTGCGCAACAGACCGTGTTATGGCGCAAAGTTGTTTAATCTCGATTTCACATCACCGGCTATTGGTGATAATGGAGTCCAAGTAAATGTAGCTGCCGACAACCTCACAGTTCGCAATGGGTGAAGAATCTGGATTGCTTTCATTTTTCTCTATCAACTATCATCAATTTTTGACCGATACACCTCCGATCGATACACCTTTATCCCATTTCTCTACACGCATATGCGAATCAACAATACGCATAATGTATTCGGTGTAGATGTTAAAAAGTAACGGTGATAATATACATCCTTTTCTGACATCGGCTTGTATTTTAAGGGATTCAGATTTCTACTCCTTCCAAGCGTACACATACTGTGCCGTCCTTATAGAGCCTCTCGACCAGATGTACTAAATGGCGCGGAACGCCCATCTCCAGCAGTACTTCCCATAATTTGGACCAGACAACGGTGCCGAAGGCTTTGCTAAAGTCGATAAAACAGGTGTACAGCTTTTTATTAGCATAAGCACTATCGTGCCTTTTTCATGATTTTTCTCAAGATGAGTATTTGCTCCCGAGTTCCTTGACCTTTGACGAAACCTGCCTGTGCTGGTGCAATTTCGCTGTTCAAGTAAGCTTGAAGTCTGGTATTCAATATATGCAGAAGAATTTTGCTGCTATGTGATATCAGGGAAATCAGACGATAGCTGCACTTTTTGGTTGATCCCTTTCTATGGAGAGGTATAAATAGTGATTTTGCCCATTTCTTCGACCATTCTCCAGACTCCCAGATCTTGGACCAGATGCAGTGCATTATATCTACTTCGAAGTCTCCCATAACTTTGATAACCTCTATAGGTATCTCGTCAATGCCCTGTTGTTAATCGTCTTTGGCATTCTTTAACTAGGATCTGGAAGCAAAAATTAAGCTTCTACGTTGTCTACGTTGGTGCAATAAATATATTTGTGTTTTTGTTGAAAATAATTGTTGACATTTTTAAGATGACATATAGTAGATGTAAACGCAACTAACTCGACGTTGCCACGTTTATTATTTTACCTTAACCTTACCAAAACCTTACCTCCTCTTTTAAAATGGGAGGTTCCCTTATCAGACTACTCATGTCTATCTAGTGTTTCTGTCTAGTATTGTTGATTTAGCCTTGTCTACCTAGTCCTATTTCCTAGTTTATCTATCTAGGCTTGCCTGCTTAATTAAGCCTAGCAAGTTTCGCGTGTCTAATCTTATTTTTCTCTCTAAATTAATTTTGTTTTGCAAAAAATATTCCTAAATAGATAACATTTCACTGGATACATTTTTTATTAACAAATAATTAATAACTAATTCCAATGCATTTTATGAAAAGAAAATTCAACCAAGCTGTAGAAATGTATTTGTCCATATATTGTAGAAATGTATGTGTCCATATTTGAATCAAGAAGTCTCGGCCTCTCAGTCTGGATCTATTTGGCTCTATTTTAACCGTATACCTAATCTAGATTAAATCTAGGTTATCCTAGATTACCTCGAAAACAACCAAATAACGTTGACGTCACTATATGTTTTTACTAGTTAACAATTTTTGCCACGGAGGCGCTGAAAATTCTAACATTATTGTATCCTTAATTTTAAGTATTTTTTCTGTCAAAATTACATTATTTTTTATTTTTTTGTAGATTCAACAGCATTTTAAAATGCTTCCTAGATAAAATAATGTATGATACACGTGTGTGAAAGACTTGTGCACTAATTGCAATTAAAGCACTCGCCTTCGTCTCGTGCTTTAAACTCCCAACTCATAGGTACACAAGAGCCCTTCTTCACACACTCGTATCATAAAAGACTATTACTATTATGTTTTATTGATTATTACATATCTGATTAAGCTAAATAATACATATCTTATTAAGCTTCTTATTATTCTTATTTTAGATTGACCGGCGTTTGATAATAAAGAAAAGAAATATCCATTCACATTTGATCGCAAAAAGATGTTTCTAATGTAACATTAGTTTTCATATAGTAATAGCGTGCGACTACTTTCGAAAGGAAAGAAATGAAAAAAGAGTGTTCTTGAGTCTTAAAATAACGTATTATAATTAATAGTTTGCTGTACCCGGTAGCATTCGCATTGATTACATAAATGGAACCTTGCAAATTGAAGTGCCAATCATAAATATCCAATTGCAATGTTTATAAGAAGTAAATTACACGCTCGCAATAAAGAGAAATGTAGGTAGCGTCTTCTCCGGCGATTATCTAAATTATCTGTAATCTCATTTTTTAATATATACTTATATATTGATTTTTTGTGATAAAAAAATAAATTTAGATCTTCGTTTCGGTCTGCTGTGGACCAAGTTATTTCAACCGTTTGCATCTCTAAGCTAACTCTTCGTTAATCTCATTTTTCCCCAGTTTTTGTAACTTTGGCTTCAACTAAATTTAGTTTTATTGAAAACTTATTTCATAAGCAACATTTTAGATTTAAAATTAAATGCATTTATTGTCTTAGACTAGGGTTGGCAAAACTTTTTACAGTCGCGTGCCAATTCTCACATTTTGAAATGCTCATTTGTAAGGTAACTTTTGCAGTGAATAAAAACATGTCATATTTGACACATTTGCTGTTGCAGAAAACTAGATTGAGAAAACTTACGGCTAAGTTAAAGAATATGGGATTTTTTGAAACTTAGTGTTGCGGACTTTTTACTGATGTAACTGTTGTTAATCGTCTTTGGCACTCTTTAACTAAGATCTGGAAGCAAAAAATAAGCTTCTACGTTGTCTACGTTGGTTCAATAAATATTCGTGTTTTTGTTGAAAATAATTGTTGACATTTTCAAGATGACATATGGCAAGGACCGTTGGTTTAACCCCGGTGAGAAGAGGTTGCCCGCCGCGAAGCGGGCAGGGGGAAACTTTATTCCAGTCACTTCAGATCAAGTAGCCACCCAACTGCTACTGAATGGTAAAACAAAGGGCAAGAAATCCAAAGAAGACATTAGCATGGACCTGGAGCATGAGAACAACTCCCTCGGTGCCCCTTCTTCCATGACTGAACTTGTGGCTGGGATTAAAGGGATGAAACTCAACCGGCAGGCGAGCGTGGACGATCTGAGGGCAGAACAGAACAAGAACTTTGAACCACAGACCCTGCAATGGCTCTTTAATATGTTCAACGTATGTGTCACGCAACTGAAGATCCCCAAAGAATGGAGGAAGGCTTGTGTGGTCGCGTTACTGAAACCTGGCAAGGAACCGACTGACCCTAAGAATTTCAGGCCCGTGTCCCTTCTGTGCCAACTCTTCAAACTTCTGGAACGACTGATTCTAATCCGAACAGCGGAGATTTTGGATGCCAAGATTATCAAACAGCAGGCCGGCTTCCGTCCAGGGAAATCATGCTGTGGCCAAATCCTCAACCTAACTCAGCACATAGAGGATGGTTTTGAGAGAAGGACGATTACTGGAGTGACGTTAATCGATTTGACAGCCGCTTATGATACTGTCAACCACAGGAGGCTGTTAAGAAAGCTTTATGAGACTAAAAAAGACTATAGGCTCACTATGGTCATCGGTCTATTCCTCCAGAACAGGAGATTTTATGTTTCACTCCAAAACAAGAATAGCAGGTGGAGGGTCCAGAAGAATGGACTGCCGCAAGGCAGTGTCCTGTCCCCACTCTTGTACAATGTGTACACGAACGACCAGCCCGTTCCTGACAATATAAGGCAATTCATCTATGCCGATGATACAGCTGCGGCAGCCCAGGGCACCGAGTTTACCGAGGTGGAGGAGAAGTTGGAGGTCGCCCTTGAGGAACTGGCAATCTATTACCAGAAAAACCACCTAAAGCCGAATCCCAACAAGACTCAGGTCTGCGCCTTCCACCTGAAAAACAAAGAAGAACGACGGGAGCACACAGATACATTGGCGAGGCGAACGACTGGAGTACTGCCCGACGCCGAGATACCTGGGCGTGACCCTGGACCGTACTCTGTCCTTCAGACAACACTGCATCAATACCAAAGGCAAAGTTAGTGCGCGTAATAACATATTGCGAGAACTCACAGGCACAGCATGGGGAGCTCAACCAGAAAAGCTCAGAAGCTCGGCTTTGGCGCTCTGTATGTCCACTGCGGAATACGCCGCACCGGTTTGGGCAGCTTCAGCTCACGCGAAACATGTGGATGTCGCTATTAACGAGACAGCAAGAATCGTGACAGACTGCCTAAAGCCAACTCCAGTTAATAGTTTGTATCCACTTATTGGCGTGACACCTCCATATGTGCGAAGAGCCGTGGCCACGAATGCTGAAAGAACGAAACAGGATACCGATGCTCGCCATCCTCTGCATCAACAGGTGCCAGCCGGTCGACGCCTAAGATCAAGGAAGAGCTTCGTGGCAAGATGACACACACTAGAGGGGTCCCTAGGGAAAAACCTAACCTAACCTAACTACTCGGGAACCCCCAAGAGAAGAAATGGCCCCAGGCAAACACCTTCCTTTCGCGATATGGAAATCCCTAAATCGGCTCAGGACAGGAGTGCCAAGGTGCAAGACAAATCTGTTGAGGTGGGGAATGTCTGAGAACGACGTTGTGCTGTGTGCGTGTGGTCAGCCCCAGGATATGAGCCACATACTGGTCCGCCCACAACTGGAACAAGGATGCACGCACGAAGACTTAATTTTATGTAACGACAAACGTCTATTGCAGCCGCTATTTTTTGGAAAGATGTTGTAGGAGCCGGACACGGAAAGTAAGTTTCTCTTTCTATACAAATACCAAATCAAAACCTAACCTCGCCCGACAGGCACGAGGTGTTCAAGCTAATGTAAGTGTATTCCAATTTATAATTCAAAAAGGCAAAGCTGCACTGATCGGAGATACATCTCGAAACGCGCCTGCAAATGGCTATTCACTTAACTTAAATAGAAAGAAATGATCTTAAAAACAGTGTTATTTATCTTGTGTCTAGTGCTGTTTGTGACATGAAAATGTACTGAGACTAGCAATAACATGCAAAAATCTGCTGTATAATTTAATATCCTGTATATTAGCCAGGAAGTAGTTGTTTCAACATTTGTTCATCGTCTTAGGACTCAATATTTTAGACATACAAACAGGTTGATTATATTTATATATTCAAGCTATATCATGTTCAGAATATAATTTTGATTTTTATACATATTAACTAAATCTGTGAAGTATAAATACTACACTGATATATTGAAAAGATAAACTTACATTCTAAAACTTAAAAATTACTAATTTCAATTTATTCTAACTATTCTATATTAGGTTTTTTGTTCTGTGCAGACAAGCCGGCTAAAAACAATTCCTACATCCCATTACAAATTGTTATTTATTACATGCGCATGAATTTCTGTTACACAAAAACCATTACACGGCCGATATTTATTTGTCTTATTACTATTAAAATAAAATAAATGTTAACATTCTTGTACATACACAAATGCTGCTGTCCTCCACGTCACATTAAATAAAACGAATTTTATTAGACAGCGAGACGTTTCAGTCCCGCTGTGCATTTTCAAATAAAAGAAAGATAAATATATTTTTGGATAATCTTCTTCTTACGTTTTATGTGATGTAAATTTATTTATTGCTTAACTTGACAGACTTACATTTAATATGAAAATGCGATGACCAGCGGCGCGTATATTGGCTGGTTATGTTAATTAATTATTTCCGTAGTAATAACATATGGCTTGTGAATTGTACATTCAATTTCGTTTTTAATTTGATGATGTTTTTTTATTAATGTTCGGATAAATTAAAAAGGATTTTTATGTCAGGGTCAACGGATTTTTGTCATTTTTGTTAATTTTTTTTACGCATTGTCTGATATTTTAATGATTATGTAAATTATAAATCAGTTTTTCTCTCGGGTTATCAATACAAAAAGAAAAACTTATGATTTTTGGAGGACATTTATTGGTTTAAATAGACATTTTTCTATTATACGTAATAATAAATTAAAAGTCACTAAAGCACTCATATGCGTTCGTTAATGGCTCGCCGAGCGCTATACAATTTTCTCAATATGTATCGGCGATTTTTTGATTTAGAAATAGCATAAAAGAGCGATTCAATATATGAATGATCATGTCAAATTGACGAACCAAAATGTGTATTATGTATGTGTATAATGTATAGACACATGGAAATGGTATTTATATAAATGGGGTTAAATAAAATAACCCTCTCGAACCAAAATAAAGGTTGAGCGTAAGGTTAACTACCCTGCCTCGCAAAACAAGAAATAATGATGAAAACTAGGAATGCGCCTCGGGACCGGACGGATCACACAGGGAAACGACATCGAAAAAGGAATATGAGTATCGGTACGTGGATTATTCTCAGCTGGAACCGAACAGGAGCATCCACCCACGCCGTAAGACAACTGGAAAAATTAGGAATGGACATCACAGCAGTCCAAAAAATCAGATGGCTCGACAGTGGGGAGCTTAGAATTAGCAAGTCACATATTTTCTACAGTGGAAGCCAAAACGGAAAACATGAATTTGGAACAGGGTTTGTAGTTTCAGAGAAGATCTTTAACAGCGTAATAGGCTTTAGCCCAATAAGTGAACGCATTTGCGATATCCGACTAAAGGGACCATTGTACAATTATTCTATCATATCAGTTTATGCCCCTATGGAGTAGAAGGATGACACCAAAGAAGATTTCTCAGACCAACTAGAAACAGCAATTATGCAAATACCTAAACAAGACATGATACTACTTTGTGGGGACTTCAATGCAAAGATTGGAAGAGAGCGAATGTAAACCAACCATAGGCATACACAGCCTACACAACACTAGTAATGACAATGGTATGAGGCTCATCCAACTAGCAATAACTTGCTAGTCAAGTCTACAATGTTTGAACACAGGGATATTCACAAACAGACTTGGATATCAAATGATGGTATCACAAGGAATCAGATAGACTACATTTTAGTAGACGCGGGACATGCAAGCAACGTCCTTGATGTACGGAGCTTGAGAAGTGCAGATGCGGACTGGGACCACATCCTAGTAAAAGCAAAGGTGAGAATGCGCATCTCTAACCAAAAAAATATAAGAGCAGAAAGATCAAAGAGGTGGGAAGTATGTAAACTAAATGACGAAAAAAACAAATACGAGTTTCAAAAACAAAGATTGGAAAACCTTCCAGAGACCCATGAAGATGAGAACGTAAATGAGATCTGGGGTACAATAGAGCGATCAATATCTAATGCTGCTAAGGAAATACTGGGTATAACACAAAAGAAGAAGCATAAGAACTGGTTCGACGATGACTGTCGGAGGGTATTAGAACAGAGAGAAAAAGCCAGAATGCTAACATTAGAAGAGCCCAATGAGACAAACAGAAGATATCTCAGTGAAATAAAAAGGGATGCCAGAATACTAATAAGGACAAAGAAAAGGAAGCATGAACAACAAATACGAAGAATTGGAAACCAATTTCAGAGGCAATTAACTAAAGGAATTCTATAGGAAGGCGGACGAAGCAAAATCTGGATTCAGACCAAGAACAGGGAATATCCTGAAAAAGGATGATGGGAACCTAATTACAAATGAGCAAGAAATTGTAACGGAATGGCATAACTACTTTATTGCACAAGCTTACCACACCGCAAATTTTCCTGTGGTAGACTCCAGCCTGGAGGAGGTCCAAAATGTCATAATGAGGATGAAAAACGGCAAAGCGCCGGGGAAAGATAACACACCAACCGAATGCATAAAATATGGAGGTGAAGATCTGCATCGGCATATACACCAGCTAATTACCACAATCTGGAAAAAGAAAAAATACCGAACAGTTGGAAATATTGAGTATTATATTCCCCATACACAAAAAGGGGGATAAAATGAAGTGTTACATGAATTACATGGGCATCTCATTGATAAATACAGGGTTTTTCATATTTCACAAGGGTTCGAGGTGTGATGCTACCGCCACCTGCTGAGAATATCATGGGTAGACAGAGTCCGAAACATCGAGGTACTTGTCCGTCTCCAGAAGCAACTAGAAGTCATGTTTGCCATCAAAAAACGCAAGCTGGAATATTTTGGACACGTTATGAAAGGGGAAAAGTACCTATCTTGCAGTATATCATGCAAGGCAAAATCCAAGGTAGAGGAGGTCCAGGAAGAAGACGCACGTCCTGGCTGAAAAACCTGAAAGAGTGGTATGGTGTCAGTTCTACTAGCCTGCTTCGTGCCGCTGCTGACAAAATAAAAATCATTATGATGATCGCCGACGTCCTCGGAGGACATGGCACGTAAAGAAGAAGAAGAATATTTTTCAGCATTTTTTTCTAGCTGGTTCTACACTTAAATAACAGTGCATGAAATAAGAAGGATTAATCTGCATATCATCTCCACTGCTCTTCAATATGGCGCTGGAGAAAACCATAAGACCGGCCAAATATTAAGGTGGAGTACGCTAATGATGGACCAAAACTTCCACTTGCCTTTGCGGATGACATCGATGTGATGGCCAGGTCAGTTCTGAAAGTCAAAGAACATTTCTTCAAGATAGAAAAGGAAACACTTAAAATGGGATTAGCCATAAACGAAACTAAGACCAAATACATGTACGTATCAAGACAGGCTCAAAGAGATCGCATAGGCCAGAATGTGCCGATTGGAGATTTTAATTTTCGGGTGAATAGCTTCAAATATCTAGGAGCGGTAATAACGGCCGATAATGACAGAATAGGTCAAAGCCAGAATTCAGAGTGGCAACATATGTATGTATGCTTTGGACAAAACACTGAGATCCAAACGTATTAGTAGTAGAGCGAAAATACGAAACTACAAATCGATAATACGACCGGTGGTTATGTATGGCTGTGAAACGTGGACACTCACAAAAGATACCGAACGAAAATTGAGAGTTTTCGAGCGGAAGGTACTCCGGAGAGTGTTTGGGCCGATACTGGATCCAGTCCATCTTGTCCACAGAACTAGAAAAAATAGGGAACTCACTGAGTTGTACAAGGGACCCGATATTGTAAATGTGATCAAAGCGATGAGACTGAGATGGGCGGGACATATCCAAAGATTGCCGAACGAACGAACGGCAAAATTGGCATGGAAGAACTACCCCGCTGGTAAACGACCGCTGGGAAGGCCGCGAATGAGATGGCGCGGTAACGTAATCAGAGACCTACGTACCATGGGATTGGACTACGACGCTTAGATGATGATGGACCGACAAAAAAAATAAAACTCGTTCATAGGGCATGTGTGCAATAGAAAATCGCTACGCTCGTCGTTTTCTAAACATGGACGCGTGCTGTAAAATCGCGCTTATTGAACTCGTTCTTTAATATACTATTATTGGTTTAGAATAATATACGATGTTACATCTCATGCATAGCTGATTTAAATATTATTAAATGGCTTATATGGTTTATTACAATTTTATATTTTAAACTTAATTAACCTTAGATGACCAGCAAAATCAAACAAATATTCAATTAGGATTCCATCTTCTTATGAACATATACCAATCAACCAGTGTCAACCAATACCACTTTAAATCAACTTAAAATTATTTAATTATTTTAATTATTTAATAATTAAAGCTATTAAATAACTGACAAATTTCACACGAGATTTGTTTTGGTGGTCCTAATCCGACTCAGTAATTGTTATAGAGCTCCGGAAAGGTTGAATATATTTATATATTCACGCTGTGTTCCGATTGTTTTAAGTTTGTTAAAATTATTTTTTAGTTTTTATTGATTTACAGTATTTTTAAGTGTAGCTAACCAAATAGGAAAATCTTTTATTTATTTACCTAATGTTTGAAAAATTATTTTATAATTATTTTTAAATATTACACTTTTCTGGGAATGTGCATCAATCTCCAACATTTCCTACACTTTTTTTTTAAATAATTTACTCGTTAATGAAAACCGCATGGCAAATAAAAGACAAAAATGACTTATTTAATTATTTATTTAATCTTTGCGTGTCGTGAGGTCAATCCATATTTCTTGGATTTTGCAAAACTTTTCGCAGAATTCCTAATGTTGTTTATTTTTAAACATCTTCTTCTCGGAAATCACAAAACGTTTCATTTAATAAAAAATAAAAAAAACGATTAAAATTCCTTAACATCGTTTATAAACAAAAATTTATAAACAGATTAATTGTTAAGCAATTATTTTATCAATTTAGTTTTTACTAATTTCTCATAAAAATATACTCATTAGATTATATATTATTAGAAATAGACACGGGAATTTAAACTGCCAAGTCTAAGGCTATGTACACACCGGGAAACAAAGTATTTGCAACATGTTGCCAACATTTTGTTGGGATGCAAGAACTTAACATAAAAATAAAGGTATGTCCACACCAGGCAACAAATTGGCGGCAACATGTTGCCAACACTTTGACATGGCAACATGAAGTTGCTTCAATTGTATCTGGATACATGTTGTCTGTGATGTTGTGCGTCCACACCACAACCAGTCAAATGTTGAAAATGGACGCGTAGGCTGCTGGTGTTTGTGTTGCTTATGTTGTAATAGCTGCCGGTTCACCGGAAATATTCACCGGAAAAAAGACGATATTGGCAAAGAGAATTTTTGAAAAATGGAACGTTTCTTGTTTTATCCAGGTATATTTAATTTCTTCACCACCACTATTCTCCATCACTTTTTTGAATCATAAACTATAATTATAATTAAGATTTTATGAATATTACAATAACAAAAACGAAGTAGGTAGCTAACCTGCAGAAATGAAACCTCAACCACTGGGATTCACGTACAATGTTGTCAAGACTATCCACACTGATCGATGTTACCCATATAAGAACGATGTTATTCGCATGAAACTGGATACACGGATACAAGCAACAAAATCCTTTGATGTATGCCGCCGAGTGTTGACGAATATCCATCAACATGTTGCTTGTTTACAGCAACATGTTGACAACATGTTGCCAACAATTTGTTGCACAGTGTGGACCTAGCTTAACATAGGAATATATGATGTCAGTAATGTTGCGCTTCCAAACAAAAATCAGACAATCGCAGCCAGATATCCGTTGAAGGTTTTGGAATTGAAGGCATTGACTGATTTTAATTGATTTCTTGAGAATTTTTCTACTGATTTTAATAAATTTAGTCGGAATCAAATTTAGTCAGGAATTTTATTTAAAAACCGTTGGAAAATTGTCAATGTTTTCAGGCCAATCATTCGCACTGGGCACTCTGGGCACGAGCCCAGGTCCCCGCGATCGATAGGGCCCCCTAGTTCCTGCCAGATCACCAAACGATAATCTATATTCTTTACCTAAAACCATATTTATTTCGAAAAAATTCAAATCACTGACTACAATACCTACTTGCTTATTAGCTTTTGCATGCGCGCGGCTATGCTACTCTCGATTTTATCAATTTACTTGTATACTAAGTACACTGTTAACAGAAACATTACATAAGTACACTGTTAAAGAAAAATCATCTGTGTTGTTTCTTTGTGTATTCTAAGAAAATAGTGCTCTGTCATAGGGGCCCCATTATCCTTATGTGCTTAGGACCCCCAATAGGTTAAAGACGGCCCTGAATGTTTTGTTTATTTGTAACTGTATGTGAAATAAACTCGAAAATCTTTAAGCATATCAATTTCCTTTGGATAAACTGAAAACATCGCGACAAAATTTTCCAAAAAAATCGCCAAAACTTTTCTTTATTTAGGTAAGAAATGTATTTTCGGTTTTTTAATAATTTTCCCCAAAAATCCTCACTCTCCCTTTCGCATACAAGAACTAACCATTGCAGAAATAAAAATACAAAAAAACGACAGCCCTACTGCTACGCCTTGAAACTATTAGAAGGACCTTAGACATCCAAATTTCGATGTCCGAAAAAAGGAAGCTATATCTAATTTTTTTTCCTTGGACTGCATTCAACTCTAAAGTTAACGTCGAACTCTCTTTCTTAGGGTGCTACAGTCCTAAGTAGGACCTTTTCTTATATACCTATGGTTTGGGGGAAGCTCTACCAGCATGTGTGTGAGGCTCTCACTTACTAAACCCCTTCTTCCACTTGGCTTAAAAGTACGCCACTCTGGTATCGCTTGCGCATTCCTTCAGGGTGAGCTGCCCGGACGGTTTTTTACCGCCCTAGTTTTTCTGTTTTCCTTTTATTTTCATCTAGGGTTGGCCTTTGTTTCTTGCCACACCATCCCTTCCTCACGTCTTCGTCCTTTCTTTTAAGGATTTCGGTACACATATTTGTTATTGTATTCCAGTTGTCTTTGCTCTTAATCATGAGATTGACCATATTCTGCGTGTTAATGGGTTCTCTTACCTCCTCCGCTGCTACGGCATTAATATCAGCCCATGGCGAACATTGAAAGAAAGTATGTTCAGCAGTATCCGTTGCTAGGCAGTTTCGGCAGCAGTCGCTTTCTATTTTTCCTATCATCTTAACATAAGCGGCGAAATTACCGTGACCGCTTAGTATTTGTGTGAGGTAGAATTTGATCCCGTATTTACGATTGTACCATGAGTCAATTTCGGGGATGAGGGTTCGGGTCCAACCCCCTTCCTTGACGTGGGCCCAACGTTTCTGCCATTTTCTCATCAGTTGGTTTCTGTTTAAGGTCCTACCCTCTTTGCTCGTTCCTTGGTTGGAAGCCCTTTCTTCCGCTATAAGGTCTATCGGCGGGACTGCCGCTGTAACTTGTAGCGCATCATGGGACACTGTGCCGTAGGCACAGCATATGCTTATGAGCATGGGGCGTTGTGTTCTTATCAAAATATTCCTATTAGAAGCAGCTTTTAGACCATCCGCCCACGCCGGTGCGGCGTAGAGGAGGATGGAGTTTACGACTTCGCTTAAAAACCTTCTAGTTTTAGTAGCAGGACCCTTTAGTCTAGCTTTCAGAGTTTGGCTTTCATAGCCGCGTTTTGGATGTGTCTACTCCAGGATAGCCGTTGGTCAATATGGAAGCCGAGGTATTTTATTGTCGGTTTTGCCGACATCAACATGCCTAGGATCTTTACAGTTACGGCGCCTATTCTCTTGATACCTATAAGTGCGATGACCTCGGACTTCTCTGGACCTATTTGCAATTCGTTGCTTTGGAGAAGTCCGAGGTCATCGCACTTATAAGTCGCAAGAGAATAGGCGCCGTAACTGTAAACATCCTTGGCATGTTGATGTCGGCAAAACCGACAATAAAATACCTCGGCGTCCATTTTGACCAACGGCTATCCTGGAGTAGACACATCCAAAACGCGGCTATGAAAGTCGAACTCGCTGGAGCAGCACTCCGCAAACTAATGCCTAGACTGAAGGGTCCTGCTAATAAAACTAGAAGGTTTTTAAGCGAAGTCGTAAACTCCATCCTTCTCTACGCCGCACCGGCCTGGGCGGATGGTCTAAAAGCTGCTTCTAATAGGAATATATTGATAAGAACACAACGCCCCATGCTCATAAGCATATGCTGTGCCTACCGCACAGTGTCCAACGTTGCGTTACAAGTTATAGCGGCAGTCCCGCCGATAGACCTTATGGCGGAAGAAAGGGCTTCCAACCAATCCAACGATGAATGGCTTTTACTGCAGTTTCGACCCTGGCTGCCACGGCTTCCTCATTGATGTCCGCGGACACCACAAGGAGGTCGTCGTTGAACGCTACCAGTCTACAGTTCTTAATGTCTTGTGTCTTTTCTAGGTCTAGAACGCCATCGTAGAGAATGTTCTACAGGAGCGGTCCGAGAACCGACCCCTGCGGGACACCACATGTCCCCCGCCTGGTTGTGTTGTCTATTATTATGTTCCTGTTCGTGAAGTTGCTTTTAATTAATTCTATTAAATATGTAGATATTCCTTTCCTTCTACTTGCGTCTACGATTTGCCGCCAGGGAGCGGTGTTAAACGCATTCTTAACGTTTTGTGCAACGGCTAGATATACTTTTCTGTGCCTACGTTTACCCAAGTTAGCATAGTGGGCGATCTTAATAACCTCCTGGATGGCGTCTGTGGTTGACCTCCCCGCTCGAAAACCATATTGTGCTGTTGATAGCCCTCCGTGCAGATCAAGCTCTTGGTTTATCCTGGTAGCTACTATATGCTAGAAAAGTGCCTAGGCTCTCCAGTAGGCATATTGGGCGTAGCGATGAGGGCTTTCCTTGTTTGAGGACTAAAACCAACTGGGGACTAAGTAGGACCTGGACCTCCTCTCACTGCCTACACTTGCGCTTGGTGTGTTGATCTTAGACACTGTAGTGTACAGTAACTTGTATTATTGTTCGTTTCTCCTCCTCCAGAGTATATTGTATTTTAAGAGATAACAGTCAAGTCAGGTGATTGCAGACGATACTTCGCTCTCGAGAGGAGGTCCAGGTCCTACTTAGTCCCTAGTTGGTTTTAGTCTTCAAACCAGGAAAGCCCTCATCGCTACGCCCAATCTGCCTACTAGACAGCCTAGGCAAACTTTTCGAGTGTGTAGGGAGGGATAGGGAGGTGTAGGGAGCCCTTACAGTTTTAAACGTTGGCGAGCCACTATTAGGAGAGATTTCGTGGCAAATTTTTACTGTGATGCTTTGTCACAGCCATGCATAGGAGCGCGGTAGCTTATTTTTACATACCCATGATTTGACCCCGAGACTCTTGGCTTGGCAAAGGGACACTGCAGACTAAGAAAACACCTCAAGACCCTAGGCCTTGAGGAAGATAACAGATGCAGATTCTGTCGTTAAGCAGAGGAAACCACCATATATCTGCTCAAAGACTGCGGAGCACTGCTCCGCAAGAGACAAATGTATCTTGGGGCCCACTGTTTGAACGCACAGGAGATGCAGTCATTGAATCCCATCCAGATCCTGAAATTCCTAAAGGAATCAGGACTAGAGGAGGCTCTCCAAATGGGTAAGTATACCAACGTTTATAGGAAGAGGCTGGGTTTCAATAAATCTACGAAGGTCGCAGTACAAGTCGTCACCACCAAATCTATAGTCTACCGTACTAAATTTAATGGACTGGTCCACTTTCAGCGAGGACGCATCAGAACATTAAGAGATGGGTTGAAAATACAAGGCAAAACAGGTTGCACTATAGTAACTGCCGATTTTGTAAAGGCCTTCCGACTCGCTAAGACCAATTTTCAAAATTCAGGTACGAAGGTTACGCAGCCTTCAGAGCCTTGCCCAAACTCCAGAATTCTATATCTGACTCTATATTAGTGCTTTTAGCCATAAAACCTTGGAACTACAGCAATCAGCAATCTCATATCAGGTAATATCATTAGGTGGATCTCATATGAATTCCTGTATACCAAGGAATCCCGGACAACGAGAAAGCTGACCAAATCTGCCGCTATAAAGAATAATTCCCCAACAATAACGCCATTGACCCTCTCATAAGCCATGCAGTACGCCCAAAGATACTTTAATAATCACTGGAACGAAATATGGATAAACACAGGCAATAGCAACCTTAAAAAACTCAAACTTAAAGAAATAATATATATGAAAATACCCCACGACTGATGACCAACCGCAGAGACCAGTCTATTTTCACCAGATAGAGGACAGGACATGCAAACATCACTCACACACACCTTAGCTTCAAGTCGTATGCAGCAAAGTGCGAGACTTGTGATAGAATATATTGCCACATATAACATGGGATTTCTTCTTGAAATGCCGTACTCTCTCAAGAGCGTAGGCAACCTCGCGCATACTTGTGGAACGCATCATCCACGGGCCCTTCAGTTTGTCGCCGCTTCCGAACCGCACAAGTTGAGAGGTTTTTCTTGGCAGAATTACTCGTAGTAGTTTGACATTGCTTTCCACGAGGTGACCCCAAGCTCCGTGAAAATCTTGACCGCTTGGCCGGGGATTGAACCTAGGATCTCATGCACGTTCACCACCACACCATTGTTACTGTGACACTCAACATAGGACTAGCATTCAATATTCCAGCTGATTTAACAAAGCTTAAAACCAAAAGACAAATCTTAGAAGAAAGACTTCCAAAGGAAAAATATAAATTTGGTGAACACAAACATAACGTGGTACAAAAACCAACGAAGTTGCTGCGACATCGTCTAATAAAAAAAATCATCTCCAAACTAAAAATCGTAACGTTATCAATTTTGGCACATTAAAGGCGAGATCCCACAGCCTGTGGCTTGACCAGTATGATTCGAAATTCGTCATAATTCGAGTCTTGGAAACGTCAGGCTCGAAATGGCTCGAGAGGGTGACTTGGCATGGCTTCGAAATGGCTCATCCTTTCCCGTAGATTGAGTGACATCATAGCATTTTTTCCTGTCCAATTGCGATCCACGAGCACGCTCGTGCAGTGTACCTACGGCCTGTGTAGAGATGTATATGTTCACATGTGCAGTGAAGTGCAGCTATTAAAATCACAGTACTTCTTGTTGTTAATTGTCTTGTTTTCATGTGACTACATCTATTTACAGTAATTAATATTATGGAGTGGATTAACGCCTAAACCATTAAGTTTTTGAATTTGTACGAAGAAGAATCTGTTATTTGGAACACCCTAAACCACCCTAAATATAATGAAAGAAACCATGAATGTGATGCATGGAATAATACTCGCACTGAACAATATGTATGCCGCAGCGGCACACGCTACATCATTTTCCTCGCAAGAATAAAAATATTATGCTAGAAATGATTTTCGTGCTATTTCTTCTCCTGGTACGAGTTGGCTAGTGAAGAAACGAGGTGACTCGAGGTTCGTCAAACAACGCAGAGGGAGAAGTTGTGCTCAGGAATTCACAACCGCAGTCAAGATCCTAAAATCCGTGTATTTGAAAAACTTCGAGTGAGGCTCGTCAAGCCACAGGCCGTTTGAACTGGTCTTAAAACTACTCGATAAGAAGCACAAAGCAATATGCAATTTGTTTCGAAAGACTAAACTTTTCGCATTTAGATCTTCCCCGAAAAATAAACTAGTTCCCCTATCCTCTAATAATTAAACCTAACTACAACTTTTGTAATTGACGAAATATCTTGACAACACCGTCCACACTGAACGATGTTTTTCGTCGGAAATAGAGAACATGAATACAAGCAACTCGCAACAAATTTCTTTGATGGCATGTCACTAAAGCTAGGTCCACACTGGGCAACAAATTGTTGGCAACATATTGTCAACACAATGTTGACAACATGTTGCTGTAAACAAGCAACATGTTGTTGGAAACTCGTCAACATTTGGCGGCATACATCAAAGAAATTAGTTGCTTCTTGCTTGTATCCGTGTATCCCGTTTTATACGGGTAACATTGCTCTTATATGGGTAACATCGCTCAGTGTGGACAGTGTTGACAACATTTTGCGTGAATCTCGGTGGTCGAGGTTTCATTTGTGCAGGTTAGCTACCTACTTAATTCTTAATTATAATTATAGTTTATAATTCAAAAAAGTGATGGAGAATAGTGGTGGTGAAGAAATTAAATATTCCTGGACCAAAGAAAAAAGTACAGAACTGACACGCAGCACAAACAATAGCAGCTTTCACGTCCATTTTCAACATTTGACTGGTTGTGGTGTGGACGCACAACATCACAGGCAACATGTATCCAGATACAATTGAAGCAACTTCATGTTGCCATGTGCAAGTGTTGGCAACATGTTGCCACCAATTTGTTGCCTAGTGTGTACATGCCATAATGTTGACGAGAGATCAACCTGTTGTTGACGAGACTTCAACTTGGTACTTATTGACGGGATACGTGGCATCTACATCACCGTCGACATGTTGCCAATAATTCCAAATAATCTCCACCCATATTAATACAGACAAAAAATAGTTTATTCTTCATTTATTATTGTTGTATGTTATTTGAAGGACTAAAGTAAGCACTATAAATATTTATAGGTATTTGAAGTAAGAAAAAATGATCTGGGAAATGATAGAATTGGAAATTGCTGGGAATATAAACCTGACATGCTTGATGAACGTGAGAATGGTGAAGAATGAATAATTTTTCATTTTTCTCCCATAGTTACAGACAATGAAAGAAACAGTAAGTAGAAATATTGCGTAGATAAAATTTTATCTATTTAATTGTTCCATAGAATTGAATAAGAAGAAATATTAAACATAAATTTATACAAGGCTGTTCGTTGTATTTGTATTAGAAAAATATAATGGAAATTTGAGTAACAAAATTAGGAAAATTTAACATTTATATTTTTTATTATGTTACATTTATCTATTATTAAATATAAATAAAAATAAAATAGCTTTTATTATTATTTATATATTGTAAGGTTTTGATATTATTAATTTATTTAATTTGATATCATTAATAGATTATAGAAAGATTCGTTATACTAATGATATGTATACAATGATTTCCTAGAAATTATAATCTTTGAAGAAAAGATACAAATATTACTAGATATTAATAATAGCTTTTATTAACTTTTGCACTAGAGTTTAAAATTTATCGAAAAAGCTGCAACTGTTATAAAAAAGAAAATATCTCCATAATCCTTTGAATTGATTTGAACGCTTAAGAAATCGTCAATTGAAGGAAAATATAAACAACGAGCGGCTAGTAATGATTGATAATAAAAATAATAGTGATACAAATGATATTATAATGGAACAAGATGCGGGAGATCTTATAGAAGCTCAAGCACACTATCATAGTGTCATGAATGTTTTGTAAGCTTCTCAGCGTAGCTATCGAAGAATAAGTTATCAAACTGACATATTATTCGACAGAGAATAGTTCATATTTCTATTGTAATTTGAATAATTGTGACGGCCAAAGTACCGCTGCAGATCAGGTTAATACATCAATAAAAAATTAAAACTATGGATAAAATGTGTGAAGCTACGATGCCGTTTTTGAGGAAATATGTTCAAGATTCTAGTTGTGATCCAATTAATTTCGGATTTATTAAAGCACACTAGCAAAGTTTCCATGGGCTTTCTATCAGAACTAATGAGGCTATGAGTAGCTTTTACTTTTACTTTTGCTGTCTCCTCATTTCTTTTAAATCTTGTATTAGTTGATTTTCCACAAAGTCAAAAATTGTCTATTTTTCATTACACAAACTTAGTCTTACAAAGCTCTTGCTCAATCCGTGCTAAGCTATGGTTTGCTGACATGGGGAGGCGCTTATCTTCCACATTGCAGAGTGTCGTGGTGGCCCAAAATAATATATTAAGATCTATGCTGGGTTAGCTGAGGAAGGATTCGGCAAGTGCGACGTACCGGGCATTTCAGATACTTCGTTTAGCTGAGCTGTTTTATAGTTATGCGACGTGTGTTGAATTCCCTAGGGCGATTGAGTGTGGTCGAGCATGACCATGGATCCAAGAGGGAGGTGAGCGGCACCCTGGCCATCCCCAGGAGATTGTCCTTGCATGGCATGTAACACTGGTCCTACTTCGGTCCCAGGACGTATAATGAGCTTCCTCTGGAGATCCGTGCTGCCAATACCTTTGGTCAATTCTCTAACTCACTACTGACTACCTATACTAACTACCTAAAAATTTTCTTCAACATGATATTAATTAGTGTACCTACAAGGCACTAGAATGCAACTATGAAGAAGATATAATTAATCTTTGCAAAACTTAATAATTTTATTTTTAGATCCTGTATAATTTTTGAAAAATGATCGGTTTTAGGATTTATTTTAAGTTGAAATTAGATTATAAAATTATTATTTCTCTCCCTCTTATGCTTAATATATAAATACTTGATAAAAAAGAATTGATAAAAAAGCCAATATTACATTTAAGTCGAGTTTATTAATTTTAACTTCAGAACTTAAAGTTTGGTTATAGAAATACTCTTAATATCCTCAAAACAAAACATTAAAACAAGTTTTTGTTTGAGTGCAAGATATCTAAATCTTTAAATATTAAATAATTTAGATTGCCATTGAGTTCTATTAACGTTCATTGAACACAACATCTTATTAAATCTCATCAATCATAAGGTTCTCATAAAATGTTGACTTGAAATTATAAATCCACTTTAAAGCGATCAAAATATGAGCTGTAAAGAACCACAAAGAAGACCGTTGAGACGTAGTTTTTAATCTTTTTATGAACAAATACTATAAATTTATATATTTTTAATAAATATTTTTATAAATAAATAATATGTTGTAAGATATTAATTTAAAATAGTTGCAAAAACTATAATTATGTAAATTGAATTAAAAGAATTGCAAAAACACGTTTTTCTTGTTTTAGCCTGTTCTTTGAGATTTATAAGAAAAAAAAACTAAGTAATATACACTATTTTAATTGGACCAATTTATAAATGTTTATTCTTTTTTATAATTAACTTATATAACAAATACATCAAAATAAAGAAGAATATCATATCTGTTACTAGTAAGATTTTAAAATAATTGATTTTAGTATTAACAGAATAATAAGTTTGGATATGGAGAATAGGGTATATACAATAAATTTAATTTTACTTGATTTTTTTTATCCCGGATAAAATTTATGATCTTGACATTACACCTATACCATCATTTTCTCATTTAGTTTTTATTTAATTCCAATAATTTAAATCATAAAGTCCAAAATATGCGAGCGTAATTCAAATTTGCGGGACGCATCACCATTGGTCATAGTTATGTGACGTGCACGTTGACATTTATCGGCCTCGATATTCACAGATGTAGGTAGGGTGGCCTATACACCTCGATAGGGACTTTATCAACCACTTTATCTGGTGTACGTACAATAGTGTTTTTGCATTTCGGTACTATACAATATGTAACTATTCGGTACTATACGAAATAGCAAATTCAAACTGAAAATCCTTAACTGTCTATGCAAATATGCTATGCAACACTGAATGTCATGTGCTATGCGTCATCCAAAGCGTGCGATAAATGGGACTGTTAAATCAGCTTCCTCTGAAGATCCGTGCTGCCAATACCTTTGGTCAATTCTCTAACTCACTATTGACTACCTTTACTAACTACCCAGAAATTTCCTTCAACATGATGTTAATCAGTGTATCTACAAGGCACTAGAATGCAACTATGAAGAGGAAATGATTATTATATTATAAAATAATTATTAAGTAAAAAGTGAATTTAGCAATTTTAAAAAAATGATGCATATTCCCTATTGTTGAGCAATTGAGAATTACACATTGAAAATTAAAATAATATTAGTAGCCAAATATTATTTGTAGTACCTAACCAATATCATATATAATCAAAGTATACATATTACAATAAAAATATATCCCTTGTTTTACTAATTTGAGCAGCGATTCTCTTTGGCGCGATTTGTAGCCTTTCGTTAGTTTCTTGGCCTTGCGGGTGCAAAAAATGTAAACACATCAGGTCGAAGCGAGCGTAATCACTGCAAATGATACGAGTTCGAACGCGACTCTGAGCATTTTTAGTTATTGGAGTGCAGTTGTCGGCTGTGAATGTGTTTTCTTGTGAGCAAAAATTGGGGAAATTCAGTGAAAATTATGCTAAAATTTGTGAAATTGTGGTACAACGTTTTGTGAATGTGTTCGTCAGATTGTTGTTGAAATTTCTGCTTTAGTGGGTAAGTTTTTTCACTTGTGAGTTTTGATTTATTAACTAGATTTAAGTAAAATTTGATAAATTCCTGAAAAAAAAGGAAAGGAAAGAAGTTGAGGGAAAATTTCAGGTTTTTTTATTAGTGAAATTTCGTTATAATATTTTACTTAATTCTTGGCAAATTAATTTAATTTAATAAAACAACTGATATTTTGCCAACGTTTCGGTCTTTTTAATTCTGACCTTCTTCATACAATATCAGTTGTTTTATTAAATTAAATTCCTTTGCCCAAGAATTAACAAAAAAAAATAATAAAAAAGGATTAGATCTTAAGATATTGTCGTTATAATTGTACAAAATTTTAGAAAATTTGACGAAAATTTAAGCAACTTTGTTGGCATTTGTGGGAATGTGTTACGACGTAACTTCGGTGAAAATTCTTTAAAATTAGGGAAAATTTGTGGAGAAATATTGGGAAATCAAGAAAAATAACAGAATTTGTGTAATGGGTTTGTGGAATGTGTTACGACGTAACTTCGGTGTAAATTCTTTAAAATTTGGGAAAATTTGTAAAAAAATATTGGGAAATCAATAAAAATAACACGATTTTTTTTTATGAATCCGATAAATCAAAAACAATGTATTTACTAAATCTCATCATCATTCATTGAAAAACACTGGTTTAGACGATCTAGCGAAAAACCATCATACACAGGCTTTGGCAAATGCGGCCGGCGGGCCATATCTGGTTTGTTTCAACATTTTATGCGGCTCGCGAAGTAATGTATAAATTATTATAATTCACAATATATTAGTGTATATTGAAAATCAAAAAAACTAAGTTGGTTTTATGATGATGGCCTGCCAAAATATTACTTCGCTGAGAAAGCAATTACAAATTTCTCTATACATAGTAACCACAATGAATGCTTTTGAATTTTTAATTATTAATCTTAATTTGTTATCTAATATAAAAAAGGTACCAAAAATTCAGAAAGCGTGGCTACGTTATGTTTATTGTTTTTAGCAGACTCTGGTCTGAACTGGTCTTATCTATTGATGTCTGATCTTGTCTGGTTTTGTCTGGTCTTGTCTGTTCTTTTTTGTCTTCCCCGTTCTTGTCCGGTCTTGTGTAGTCTAGTCTGATTTTGTTTGGTCTTGTCTGGTCTTGTATGGTCTTATTTGGTCTTGTCTGGTTTTGACTGGCCTTGTCTGGTCTTGTCTGGTATGATCTTGTTTGGTCAAATTTGGTTTTGAATGATTAAGTCTAACCTTATCTGGTCTTGTTTGGTGTTGCCTGTTTAACTAGTCCTGTCTAGTTTTGTCTGGTCTTCTTTTCTCTTGGCTAGTCCAGTATAGTCCTGTATAGTCGTCGTGTTTGTGTCTATTATTACCAAATCTTGTTCTAATCATCTTGTCTAATCATCAAATCTTGTCTAATCATCATTTGCAAAGTACTCTAGTCTAGTTTCGTCGAATTTGGTTCCAGCTTAGGTACATGTAGAGTAGGCCTGTGTAAATAGCGGTCCGCATAAGGCCCGCGTCGACATTTTATGTGCCCCGCAAAGTATTTTATATATTATTTTAATTACAAAAAAGTGCTTAATGGAAACCAAAAAGGGATGCAAACTTGAAACAAACGGAACACAGCCTGAATATATAAATATATTCAGCTTTCAGTAGCTCTATAACAATTATTGAGTCTTTTTAGGACTACCAAATCTCATGTGAAATTTATAAGTTATTTTATAGCTTTCAGTCCACCTTCGTTACACTCAACAAAAACCATAAAAATAACATTGTTTTTAAGATCATGTCTTTCCGATACGTTAAGTGGATAGCCATTTGTGGACGCGTTTCGAGATTTATCTCTCATCAGCACAGCTTTGCTTCCATGAACAATAAACTGTAAAAGTAAGTGGTTTACAAAATATTGTTCATGGAAGCAAAGCTGTGCTGATGAGAGATAAATCTCTAAACGCGATGGCTGTCCAGTTAACACAGATGGCTATCCAGTTAAGGTATCTGAAAGACATGAGCTTAAAAACAATGTTATTTTTTATGGTTTTTGTTGAGTGCCACGAAGGTGGACTGAAAGCTATAAAATAACTTACAAATTTCATGTGAGATTTGTTTTGGTAGTCCTAAAACGACTCAATAATTGTTATAGGGTTCCGGAAAGGCTGAATATATTTATATATTCAGGCTGTGTTCCGTTTGTTTTAAGTATGTATGATTTTCTATAAAGTAGGATGGTTTTACCAATTCCAAAAAAAGTGAAGTGAAGTTTTGTGAAGGTGTCCTGGAAAAAATATTATTTCGCTTAGAAGGCAATTACAAATTTATTTATACATAGTACCCATAATGAATGATTGAATTTTACTTTGTAATCCAACATTCAAAAATCTCAAAAAATTAAATTTTTTTAATGCGGCCCGCGGTCAAATTTTCATCCACAATGTGGCCCGAAAGCCTAAAAATTTGCCCACCACTAATCATGCGAGTTTTAAATCTTTTTATGAACAAATAGATACATGTTGTAAGTTATTAATTTAAAATAGTTGTAAAAGCTTTAATTGTGTAAATTGAGTTAAAGGAATTGCAAAAACACGTTATTCTTGTTTCAGCCTATTCTTTGAAATTTGTAAAAATGGATAATTGGAACAATTTAAAAATATTAATTGATTATTTTTATTCAATATTGACTTAAAAAGTCATGTTTAATTCCTTGGATAAGGATCAATCATGCAATGGTTTATTCACTAGTGCAATATAATTTTTTTTCACTAGTGCAACAAAAACCTTATCTGTGCAAAAAAATCCTATCAGTATTTTATTGCACTAGTGCAATAAAAGTATCCATAACAACGCATCAAAATAACCCTCAATGTTGACAATTATGACGTTCCATATGCCGCGCGATATGTGGTCTGGATTTATCTGCTCCGTTATTCGCTCCGAGCGCAATAGCACTAGCGCCAAAGCTGACACTTCTAAGAACTTCGTGACAAGTTACGTCATTATTTAGCATTTAATTGTATGTTTTATTATCTTACATAAACTAATAAAGTGTATAAATTGAGAAATAATTCCAATATAGGCTATATCTTGCTTATGTGTAATTTTAGAGCTCAATAAACACGAAAATCGTTTTCGGCACTTTTATTCCTACGGGTAATCTAAAAAAAAAATACGAGAAAATTTTCCCAAAAAATCGTAAATTTTTTTTTCATCATTTCGGTCGAAATGAATAGCTTTTTCGGTTTTTCTCAATCTTCTTTAGAACGGCAAAAAGCAACGAAAACATTTTCTGAACACAGAAACTACTCGATAAGACGAACAAGTTGATGTGTAAATTGTTCGGAAAGATTCAATTATTCATCAAGAAATTTCAAAATGAAATTTTACGATTCTCGATTTCATAAGTCGATATTTCAGAAACAGTTGTAGATAATCAAAACCGGATTGCGGCGTTGTTTTCAGAAGGTCATTTTCCTATGGGTCCACTAAGATTGTCCGCGGCAATTTTCGACTTTCCGAGATCTCCACTAGAGCGCCGAATTTTCATAAAAATTTCTTCAATTTTTGCAGGCGATAGTGAACCGAAAGAGCTAGCTTAATATAATTTGCCTATCTGTAATCAGTAGCAAAAATGCTTTCAGAAACGTTTTTAGATTTTGCTGTGACTCAAAAAATAATTTTTCGCATTTCGTCGTTTCCGCGGTCTATACTTTCCGAGTCGATGGTATTTCATAACTGAAAGCTTCCCAGGGAATATTATATTATATATCAAAAGTTATGACAGCGTCAAATCGGTAGGAAAAGTGTGATTGTGTACAGCGAAAAAAAATATAAAATTTGTTCATTTGTAACTTTAGAGCGCAATAAACTGGAAAGCCGTTTTCAGCACTTCGATTTCCTTCGTGTAACCGGAAAAAAATCACGAAAAAAATTATCAAACAAATTTCGACAAAAATTTTCCATCATTTCGTTCCAAAAATACATGCTTTTTCGGTTTTGTTCGATTTTTTCGAAAACGATAAAGAGCAGAGATATCATTTTGGGCACACAGAAACTACACGACAAGGCGAACAATTCGATGTGTAAATTGTCCGGAAATATTCAATAATTCGTCGATAAATTACAAATTGAAATTTAACCGATACTCGATTTGCTAAGTAGATATATCGGAAACGGTTGCAGGTAATTAAAAACAGGTTGCTGCATCGTTTTCAGAAGGTCATTTTACTGTAGATACACTAACATTGGCCGCGAGTAATGCATGACTTTCCGAGATCTCCACTAGAGCGCAGAAATTTCCTAAAAATTTCTTCAATTTTTGCAGGCGAAAGTGAACCAAGCTAGCGAAATATAATTTGCAGATCTGTAATCAGCAGCAAAAATGCTTTCAGAAACGTTTTTAAATTTTGCTGTGACTCAAAAAATAACGATTTTGAAAAAATGGATTTTCTCGCATTTCGTCGTTTCCGCGGTTTAGACTTCCCGAGTCGATGGTATTTCTTAAATGAAAGCTTCCCAGGGAACACTATTTACGTTCTCCGACTAATTTTGGGGACGCTGAATCGATTGGTGAAGACTAGAAGTCTCTGTGGTGAGCGGTTCAAAAGTTATGACAACGTCAAATCAGTAGAAAATGTGTGATTGTGTACAGCGAAACAAAATATAAAATTTGTTTATTTGTAACTTTAGAGCGAAATAAACTGGAAAACCGTTTTCTGCACTTCGATTTCGTTTGTGTAACCAAAATAAAATCACGAAAAAAATTTGCAAAAAAATTTCGACAAAAATTTTCCATCATTTCGTTCGAAAATACATGCTTTTTCGGTTTTCTTCGATTATTTCGAAAACGGTACGAAGCAGCGAAATCATTTTTGGCACACAGAAACTACACGATAAGTCGAATAAGTCGATGTGTAAATTGTCCGGAAATATTCAATAATTCGTCGCTAAATTTCAAACTGAAATTTACCCGATTCTCGTTTTGCTAAGTAGATATATCGGAAACGGTTGCAGACAAATAAAAACGGATTGCGGCATCGTTTTCAGAAGGTCATTTTCCTATGGATACACGAAGATTGTCCGCGGGAAATGCAGTACTTTCCGAGATCTCCACTAGAACGCCGAAATTTCATAAAAATTTCTTCAATTTTTGCAAGTGAAAGTGAAACGAAAGAGCTAGCGAAATATAATTTGCATATCTGTAATCAGCAGAAAAAATGCTTTCAGAAAAGTTTATAAATTTTGCTGTGACTCAAAAAATAACGATTTTGAAAAAATCGATTTTCTCGCATTTCGTCGTTTCCGCGGTCTAGACTTCCCGAGTCGATGGTATTTCTTAACTGAAAGCTTCCCAGGGAATATTATATACGTTCTCCGACCAATTTTGGGACGCTGAATCGATTGGTGAACTAGAAGTCTCTGTGTTGAGCGGTTCAAAAGTTTTGACAGCGTCAAAACAGTCGAAAAGAATGAGCTTTTTCGGTTTTTCTCAATTTTACGGAAATTTTTAGAACGGAAAAAGCTAGCTAAATATAATTTACATATTTGTTATCAGCAGCTAAAATGGTTTTAGAAACGTTTTTAAAATTTGCTGTAGCTAAAAAAAATTGATTTGATTTGAGCAAAATCGATTTTCACGCATTTCGTCGTTTCCGCGGTATTGACTTCCCGTATCGTTGGTAGGTCTTAATCGGAAGCTCCATAAGGAATATTATATACGTTTATATATGCGACTATTTTGGGACGCTGAATCGATTGGTGAAGAGTAGAAGTCTCTGTGGTGATCCGTTCAAAAGTTATGACAGCGTGAAATCTGCCGGGATATATTGTATATTTTATTAAATTATTTGTATATTGTATACTTTATTAAATTAATTGTTTTTTGTTTTTGTCTATTGTTTTTATACACTATTATTGGAGACGAAGTTGTCTTTTTGGCCAGGCGCTAAGCGTGTTTATCTACGGAGCGAATAACCTAATCTAACCATCCATTTTGTTCAAATTTACATGTTTTATATAATTTAAAAACAACCATTTGTTATATAATTCTCTTGATTTATTAGGGAGTAATCTTTCCGCAATATTGCGTCACCATCCTACAAGAACTCTTCTGATATATCTATGTTTAAATAATAAAACACAAATTAATTAAACACAACTTCTAAACAAAATTTCGACGTACGAATCAACAATTTTATCGTAGTCATGACAACAATACAATCATGATCAGACGACTTGCTCCTAGTAGAAAAAAAACACGGAAAATGAAAGTTTCCTTTGAATTTAACTCGCGAATTTAACGACCCGCTTGTTAAACCTTAATTTTATCCATTTGTATAATAAATAACTATTATTAGTTTATATTATACATTATAATACATTAAATACATTAAAATAAATAAAAATATCATATATGTGGGTAATAGTAAGGTTTTAATATAATTGATTTTAAACACTTAGCAGAATAATAGTCTTGATATCGAGAATTGTGGAATAAGTGAAAATTACACATTGAAAATAAAGGTAGAATCTGCACTGCCTAATATTATTTATAGTAAACATTGTCAAACTAAAATTACCGTGAAACAAGCTAAGAGAAAACGATTACTTGCACTAATCTTATCTACGACTTTATTATCCATGCCACTTTGTTATTCTAAATCTAACATACAAAAAACCTCATTGGATTCTAAATACAGCGTGTGACACACATTTCAATTATTACGCACACCTGAAAGCAATAAAGATTATAATAATACTCCAACATAACATTTTTGTTTTCCGTACATTCTTTTGTCTGAAACAAATTTACGGTTTTATAAAATCCTCAGTTCTGACCGAATCTTATCTTACGACTGGATTTATGCAGGAAATCGACTCAATATTTCTTATAAATATTACGATCGCTCGCGGATTTACGTCATGGGCGGCTCGTGACCTGGCCGGCGCGCGATTAGACGGGCAAAAAAGAAACTGTTACGTATCCTGCAGGCGCCTGTTAGACTTGGCGCGCACCTGATTGCTCCAGGCCAGGTCGTCACCTTGCCATCTGTCATCTCGACTCGCAACAACACCCAATACATGTTTACACTTTCGATTATTTTTATTAGATAATAATCCGCGGAATGTAACTGTTTTTATTGCTATGCACTATTCAATGCTATATTTAATTATGAAACCGGACACACAGTAAGTTCACATATATATTCAATAGGCAAAATTGGACAATGGTCTGATCGACTTGCTGTGATAGGTCACGAGAGTTAAAAAGATAATGATAGATAGATGAAGTTTGAATAAGAAGATATAAGACAAAATATTGCAGATGGTAAATTAAGATTTTAAAGACAGGAAATAATTATAAAGGTAACTTTAGGTATACAAGGTTTTATTACGGTTGATTGAATCACAATAAAATCACTTATTTTGATAAGCATTTAGGTATATATGTTACGGTAGAAGTAAAAAATTGGTATATGTACACATTTACCGATATATGTATACCTTTCCTAATTAAATAGCTAAATGTGAGTTTAAATCACATAGTTCCGTTTCATATATCTAGTTCTACCGACAAATGTCAACATTTTCCAATGCAGATTTGTTAAATTGGCAATTGCTAGTAAAAACGCTAATATCAATGTATATTTAATTGAAAGTAAGAATTCACAAATTTTAATCCAAACTAATCTGTTCTAAAAAGAATCTAAAATTAAATGCTTTATTTCAATTTATTCAATACATTTCCATTTATCTTCGTTTAATTTTATCTTTCTTATTTGAATCCCTTTGCCGTAATCTTCTCCCCTATAATTCTCTTCCTCTATGTTCTTCTTTACTCCGGTTATTAAACCGCCTCATATTGAAATCTCTTTTTGCCCATTGGCACTTGCACGCAAAGTTATCTGGCAGTTCGTTCTTCACTTCCACCCAATCCTTTTCGTCAATTCATGTTTCCACTATTCGAATTATATCGAAGCTCTTCATGTAAACCAATAAGTCATCCTTATAATCTGCTCTTAATTTTCTCTTCAAACCTGCTACATTCCAACAAAATATCTTCGTCTTCTTCGCAACCTGCTAGTTTTCCATCTCCCTATTATTTCTTACTGAATTTTTACATCCTTTATTCCTGTAGCATCATTATAGTGGTACTACCTCTGGTCTACTTCCATTTTTCCGTACCCTACTCTTACAAAATTGCCTCTTTGTCTCAATTCTTTGGCTTTCTGTCTTATCCCCCGCTGCACCTTTCTTTCCTTCTCTGTGAGATCATTGTCCACGTAGACCTGCGATCCTTTTAATTGGTTTTTTATTTTCATTATCCTTAATTTTTCCTCTCAGTTATTCATTTTAATTAATATTGCTCTGGTTTTTCCATTTGTCGGGCTTCCTATTCTGTGTATATTTTGTACCGCATTTATTTCAAATTTCTCCCTTAGTAAGTCCTCTACTTCTTTTTCGCACATACCTTCTTCTTTAATTCCATTCATAACTATGTTTTTTCTTTTTTCTTATCCTTTTCCTCCCTAACATTCTCAATTTTAGCCAATTTCTCTTCCATTTTCTTTCTATCTGCTTCTATCTTACTTTCCCTGTCTGCACTTGCCTTCTTTAAATCTCTAATCTCATTCTCCAAGCCTATAATATTCTCCCTTGCTATTTTATTTTCTTCCCTCATCGCTTTTAGTTCTTCTGTTAATTCCATTCTCCACTTTTTCTCCTCTCTTTTATCTTCTTCTAATTACTTTGTGAATCGCATCACCTCGCGTTTTATCAATTTATTCAATAGATCAATTATTTGATATAATAGGACAAGGTGGTAATAATATTTTGTAGGATTTGAAGGAGATATACAGAAATAGACTGGACTTGACCTTCTAGATTTTATAGACTTAACATTTTAGAGATATACCAAATAATAGATTTTTGTAAAAATTCGCAAATTATAAAAATTTAAAATTTGCAATTTTTTTGTTTAGAAAGACTTTTAACACTGAATCAAAAATATTAACGATTAATAAATATCTAGACGATATCATCTAAAACTAGATAATATAGATCTAAATCAAGACAATTAATTAGGAAAATAATTTAAACTCAACATAATAAATTTGAAAAGTACTCAATTTAAAGTGAACTTCGCGGATAGAAAAGTTAAAAGTTTTAGGATGGAATATGCCCTTATTTTAGTAATTTGAGCAGCGATTCTGTTTGGTAAACAGTAAATGGTAGTGATTTGTAGCGTTTTGTTGGTTTGTTGGCCCTTGGGGTGCAAAAAAATTAAACAAATCGGGTCGAAGCGAGCGTAATCACTGCAAATGATATGAGTTTGAACGAGACTCTGAACATTTTTAGTTATTGAAATGCGATTGTCGCGTGTGAAAGTATTTTGTTTGTGAACAAAAATTGAGGAAATTCAGTGAAAATTATGCTAAAATTTGTACGATTGTGGTACAACGTTTTGTGAATGTGTTTGTGAAATTTTAGTTGAAATTTCTGTTTTTGTGAGTGAGTTTTGATATAATAACTACACTGCCGAGCATAAAATTAGGGTCACTCCATAATTTGAAGTTATTTTTGAAATTTCTAGTTTTTTACTTGTTTTTTTCGGTTGTAACAGTTTACTAATTGATTGCTTGAATAAAGCAAACGATTTTTGTTCTTCAAAGTTTATTGAAAGTGATGAAAATGAAGAATTTGATATGCTAAGTAATGAAAATGAACAACTTTACACTGATATGCTTTTGTTGAAACAAAAGAAAGTTTAAAGAGTTCAGTAGTGAGTATTCCCTTCTCTGGCAGTGACAACAGCTTGCAAACAACGTGTCATGCTCTGGATCAGATTTTGGATCACATTCTGGGGAAGATTGTCCCATTCTTGCACCAGTTTGTCGCGAAGTCCTCTAGAATTTCTGGGTGCCGGCACATGTCTCCGTAAATATTTTCCCATCTCATACCAAATATGGTCAATTGGATTTCAACCTGGACTGCTAGCTGTCCAAACAAATCGCGTGATTTTACACTCGTCAAGATGCTCAGTAACTATCCGAGCAGTGTGGGGCCGTGCGTTATCATGCATAAATGTTGCGTCGTCTCCAAGAATAACCATGGATGGTAAAACATGGTCTTCTAGAACCTCGTCAGAAACCTATGCGCAGTCAACGTCCCATTCTCGATAAAGACTAACTCCGTGCGAGTGTCAAAAGATATGCCTCCCTATGCCATAACTGATCCTCCGCCAAATAGTAGTCGCTCGGCAATACACGCTTGAGCATATCTCTCGCCTTGTCGTCACCACACTCTTACATGTCTATCTGAGCCCGTAAGAAGATCGCGTTCATCGAAAAACAATACGCGTCTCCAATCCGCTATTGTCAAGTCAAGTGTTCTCGTGCAAAATTCAACCTCGCAATCCGGTGTGCACGGGAAAGCGGCGGTCCAGTAGCTCTAGTTCGAGAAGATAATCCAACAGCATAGAGTCGTCTCCTAACTGCCCACTCACTTATGTTTACATTTCTCACTTCTTGCAGATGATTTCGAAGGGAAACTGCCGTAACCGTTCGGTTTCTCAAAGCACTAGAAAGGAGAAAGCGGTCATCCCTAGCTGTTGGAGTTTTGCCTCGGCCTGAATTAGGTCCTCCAGTGAGCAGACCTGTCTCTTCGAACCGCCGCCATTCTCGTTGCACACTCGAGCGACTTACACCAACTTTTCTCGCAGTTCGCGTTGACCGCGATCGTCTTCTAAAGCCGCCATAATTTGCGCCGCAACAACGGGATTTATGCTCATTGCAAAACACTAACAATGACAACAATTTACAACAGACAGATAACACCACAGAAACAAATGCTATGCTGTCCTTAAACTTTCTTTTGTTTCAACAAAAACATATCAAAGTGAACTTGTTCATTTTCATTACTTCGCACATAAAATTAAAATTGTTCATTTTCATTACTTTCAATAAACTTTGAAGAAGAAAAACCTTTTCTTTTATTCAAGCGATCAGTTAGTAAACTGTTACAACCGAAAAAACACGTAAAAAACTAAAAAAAATAAAATATCTTCAAATTACGGAGTGATCCTAATTTTATGCTCGGCAGTGTAGATTTAAGTAAAATTTGATAAATTTCTGAAAAAGAGAAAAAGTTGTTGAAGGAATAGGGTATATCAGGTTTTTTATTTGTGAAATTTCGTTATAATTGTTCCAAATTTTGGAAAGTTTGGCGAAAATTTACGAATCTTTGTAAGAATTTGTGGGAATGTGTTAAGACGTAATTTCGGTGAAAATTCTTTAAAACTAGGGAATATTTGTAAAAAAATGTTTAAAAAAATCAATAAAAATGTTCTATATAAATTTTTAATTCGAAAAATCAAAAACAATGTGTTTACTAAATCTTATCACCTTCAAAAACAACTTCTCAAAACTAATGTCTTCTTGAGAACAGAAATACTAATCACAATGTAAACTTAAAATAAACGGAACACAGCCTGAATATATAAATATATTCAGCCTTTCCGGAGCTCTATAACAATTATTGAGTCTTTAAAATGTAAAATCTCACATGAAATTTGTAAGTTATTTTACAGCTTTCAGTCTACCTTCGTGGCACTCAACAAAAATCATACAAATAACATTGTTTTTAAGATCATGTCTTTCCGATACCTTAAGTGGATAGCCATCTGTGGACGCGTTTCGAGATTTATCTCTCATCAGCACAGCTTTGCTTCCATAAACAAAAAATTTTGTAAACCACTCACTGGAAAACCCATGTGGTGTTTAGGGTTAGATGTTTATAATTTTAACATTTTGTGAGAGAGACATGAACTTAGCAGGTTATTGCTTGAATTGATCAAATGAGTGTTTTACAAAATTTTTTATTTAAATTTTTTTCGAGATAAATCTCGAAACGCGTCTACAGATGTCTGCATTTTAAGTTTGGTCGTTATTCAATTGTTTTTTATATTTCGAAAAATGTTTTATTTCGTTGTTAGGTACATTTATTCTCTAGTGATGTTTGAAAGAAAAATTAAGAAATGTTGAAAATTACTACCTCTTTGGAATTTTCTATTAAATGGCAATTGCGTGGAATGCACTTATATCGCTGTGCGCTTATTATTAGGAATTTTTAAAAAAATCCTGCTTGAGAAATGAATGTGATACTGTGGCCTAATAGATGGTGGAAATTATGTGGGAAAATTTTGGAAAATAATACACTTTGACGTTCCGCGTTTAAGTGAGTAAATGTGAATATTTGTTGATCTTTAATATGATTATTATGCCTATGTGTAAAAAGAAAATTAAATTTTGTTGGAATATTTTATGAGGTGACTTACTGTACAACAGTTCTGTGAAGAAAATTTTGAAAAATCCCTATCAATAAGAAATTTATAGCCTTTTGAAATAAAAATTTTACGCAAAATTTTTATTGCTGAAAGTTATTGCCAGTTTCACACTGGTTAAGTAAATATCAAACTTGTAAACATCTCGTGATAATTTCCGAAAACATCAAAATATACAAAATATCTATTTTGAATTACCTACTTAGTCTAGTATTCGAGATATTAGCTTATGACAAGATAACATTTATCTAGTTTTCCAACAATTTTATCAATTTTTCCTAAAATTCACAGTTTTGTAACTACCAGTTGAGACTATATAGAATCCACTAGTTTATAAATTTTGCTAAATTAGATAGTTCACTAACATTGTATCAATTTCAAATTATATACCTAGTGTAGTACTCGACATATTAAGCTTAAGGCAAGATAACATTGTGTCTAGTTTTCCAACAATTTTGTCAATTTTCACTAAAATTCACAACTTTGTAACTTCTAGTTGAAACTATAGTGCTCGAGTATACAAAATTTTCTAAATTTGTTAGTTGACTGACTCTGTACAAATTTTAAATTATCTATCTAGTCTAGTACTCGAAATATTAAACTTAAGACAGGATAATATTTTGTCTAGTTTTCCAAAAAATGTATCAATTTTTACTAAAATTAAAAACTTTGTAACTTCTAGTTGAAACTATGTAAAATCCTCTAGTATACAAGTTTTTCTAAATTATTTACTTGACTAGCGCTGTACCAACTTTTAATTATCTACCTAGTTTATAGAATTGGTGAAACCATCCTACGTTATAGATATTCATACAAACTTAAAACAAATAAATCAGCCTTTCCGGAGCTCAATAACAATTCTTGAGACTTTTTAGGACTACCAAAACAAATCTCATGTGAAATTTGTAAGTTATTTTATAGCTTTCAGTTCACCTTCGTGGTACTCAAGAAAAACCATAAAAATAACATTGTTTTTAACATCATGTCTTTCCGATACTTTATAAAATACTGTGGACGCGTTTCGAGATTTATCTCTTATCAGCACAGCTTTGCTTCCATGACCTATTCTATACCTAGTCTATTACTCGAAATATTATGCTCAAGACAAGATAATATTTTATCTAGTTTTCCAACAATTTTGATAGTCTTTACTAAAATTCAAAGGCTTGTAACTTCTAGTTGAGACTAGGTAAAATCCTTTAGTTTACAAATTTGATTAAATTAATTAGTTGAATAACACTGTAACAATTTTGAATTATCTATGTAGTCTAGTACTCGACATATTAAACTTAAGACAAGATAACATTTCGTCAAATTTTACAATTTTTATAGTTTTCACTACAATTCAAAGGCTTGTAACTTCTAACGTAAGTCCCAAAAGTCTTGGAACCCACTCTTGCCATTAATTTGAAAAAGTAGGTTATTTCTTAATTCACATACTTACATAAAATTAAACAAATTATCAAATGTCATTTTTAAGTAGCTACCAGTGGTCTTGAGGTTATGTCGCATTGTTTTTAGTCTTAAGTTCAACAAATTCATTATTTATAAATAAAACGCCTTTGACAAACGACATAAATTTAACACTGTTTTATTTTATAGTGTTGTGAATTATAAAATTAACAAAGACGAACAAACAATACAACAATTTTCACGAATATACAAATTAATTCGCGAAAGGTTTTATGGTACTTCAACCTGTCTTACTTAATTTATTTAATTTAAAAATGTTTACAAGAGAGCAAAAATTTTTTATTGTCGAAAGTTATTTCCGTAATGGCTGACGGCTGGAAAATGGTGAATGGCAATACAGTATCGACCCGTGCATTGAGGAATTTAGGCAACGTTTTCCTATGGCTGGATTTAATAGGAATCAGTTTAGAAGGCAGGTATTACGATCAGTTGATTGCTTTCGAAGTACTGGTAACAAAAACAACAAATCAAGAAGAATAGGCCTCGTATTAATTATGAGAATATTATAAACCACATCAGAAATGCAGTCCATGCAGACGAACCTACCACTTCAATTAGGAGACTAGCTTAACAGTTGAATTTAAGTTGTACTACCACCCACAAGATTATCCGTCAAGATCTTCACATGAAACCATATAAGTTGCAAATCTACCAAGAACTTTTACCACTCGATTATAATAAAAGACTGGCCTACTGTCGGTGCTTCAATGAAAATATGAACGACGAAGTGTTATATTTAAAAATTGATGAAGCATGGTTTCATCTGAACGGATACATTAATTCCCAAAACATGCGCATGTGGAGTGTTGACAACACACATTTTTTTTAGAGAGACTCCACTGCATCGAATCAAAGTTAGTGTGTGGATGGCAATGTCAAAACTTAGAATTATCGGTCCAATATTTTTCGATGGTAATTTAAACGCTGCGGTAGGTCCGGAGGTCTGACACCTTGACTACTAGGCCACCACCGCCTCAGAGGTGGTGGCCTAGTAGTCAATGTGTCAGACTTTGGAGCCGCAAGTCCCGGGTTCAAATCCTGGATATGGTAAAAATAAGCCACTGTTCTCCTGTGGATGGCTCTGGCAAAGTCATCACAGTAAAAATGCCTCGAAATCTTCCCTAATAGTGGCTCGCCAACCACGTCAAAAACTGTAAGGGCTCCCTACACTTGTGTAAGATCAAGACACCGAGCACAAGTGTAGGCAGTGGGAGGAGGCCCAGTTCCAAATGGCACTGTACCGCCACGAAGAGAGACAGAGAATTTAAACGCTGCCTCTTGTAGAGCCACTATTTTTCAACAATTTAGTAACGAACTTCATGATGATCTGAACTCCAAAATGTATAAAAATGCATGTATAAAAATAAATGTATCAAAATTCTTCCAACAAGATTCTGCTAGACCGCACATTGCCCTGAAACATTAAATTATATTCATGAATTCTTCGACGACAGGCTAATAAGCAAAGAACGATTTCCACCACGTTCTTTTGATCTAACTCCTCTGGACTTTTTTCTTTTTCCATATTTAAAAAATTCAGTATTCAGCAGTCCAGTGCATACAGTAGAAGATCTGCGAAACAATGTAATAAGAAAATGTGAAGAGATAGACAACACAGTATTACAAAATGTGTTCGATAACATAAAACGGCGAATTAATTTGTGTATTCGTGAAAATAGACAACACATTTAACATCTGTTGTAATGTTTGTTCTTCTTTGTTAATTTTATAATTCACAACACTATACAAAAAATCAGTGTTAAATTTATGAGAAGGCGTTTTATTTATAACTAATGAAATTGTTGAACTTAACACTAAAAACAATGTGACATAACCTCAAGATCACTCCAAACAATTCATGGTAATGGATTTATATTAACAACAACTGACAGCTACGTAAAAATGACATTTGATAATTTGTTTCATTTTATGTGTGTGAATTAAGAAATGACCTGCCTCTTCTAATTCATGGCAGGAGTGGATTCCAAGAGATTGGATATAACTCACGTTATATATAAGGAGGGTAGTGTTAAAATTTTGTGCTTGATGAACAAAGAGCGACCGGATTGAAAAGGTTGTACATTGAACATTGCTGCTGACACATTCTCTTAGATTTCGAATCAGATAACACACACTACTTAATGTCGAACATCATACTGAATTAACATAATGTTAATTCAGTATGAACGTCCCATTTTAGTTAGTGAGCAAGTGTTACCCCTAGAATTTTTATAGATTCGGTAGCTTTGATTGATTTTTGATCAAGTCTTAGAAATAAACTATAGACTATATAAAACTATATAACTGAAGACACATTGGACACATTTTTTTGAAGAAATCTCATGAAGTATGTTTTGCTTATGTTTAAGGTCAGCCCATTTTGTATACACCATCTTCTTAACGTTTCTGATTTTAAATTGCTATTTTTAATTAAATCGTGTATGTCTGGGTGAGATACTATAATGTTGGTGTCGTCAGCGTACAAAATATATTTGCTTTGAACATTATTTGTTTCCGCCAGATCATTATCGAACATTAAGAATATGAAAGTAATGGGAGTTGGTCCCAGTAGAGATCCTTGAGGTAGTCCCTGAGGTGTGAGGTAGTCCCTGCCAGTATGTTATTGGTTTCCAATTAACTTGATAACCGATTAAGAAATACTGACTCAAGAATTTTTGAAAATTGGCTTTGAATACAAATTGGTCTGTAGTTAAGAGGATCCTGCTGTGACCCTTTATTTTTGTAAATCGGGATGCAGTTTGATCCTTTCAGACATGTCGGGAAATATTTGGAAGTAAAGGATTCATTAACAAGGTTGCAAAGAGGTTCGGCTATCAGGTGACTTACTCTTTTTAACACCCTACCATCTACTTCGTCTAAACCCTGAGAAGGTTTTAGCGTAACTCGGTTTATTATATCGATGATTTCCTGAGGTGTGACTGGATTTAGGAAAAATGTTTTATTATAATGGCTTATTTTGTAATTTGGATCTGGTGTTCTTATTGACACGGTTGATGAAAATATTTTGGAGAAGTACTCACAAATTTCTTTCTTATTAGAGATTTCCTGGTTATTTTCGTCAAGTAGCTTTATATAATTTTTTTTGTATTTGCCTTGATAATTATTTATTATTCGCCAACTTTCTCGTACTTTATTCTAAGACATCAACAGTAAATTTCTGATTTCGACATTGTACCATTTTTTGCTGTCCTCTTGTATTATTATATAAGAGCAGTGTTGTAATGTTCTAAAAATACGTCGCAAAATCTTTTAAAAAAGCTGAGTTAAAGCTGACCAATCCGTCATTTGAAGATTCTCATACAGTACGTCAATATGTTTTTTACTTAAGATTCTTTTCTGTATATATCTTATATCAGAAGACCTAACACATACTATGTCAAATTTGCATATTTGATAACAGTGGTCTGATAGAAATGAGGGTTTTACTATTACATGCAGTGGTTGTTGGTAATTGGAGAAAACATTGTCTATACAGGTTGCGCTATGGTTTATGCACGTTGCGCGTTGGTTCCAGCACGTGAGGCTTCAGTCCGTATTCATTAAAAGCATTCAGAAGATTCTGTTGTTCCGAGTTTTTCTCCAATACGTTGACGTTCACATCACCGCAAAGAACTAGGGCAACTTTGGTTTTAAACACTTTTTGGAACAATATATTTAAATTATACAAAAAAGGTTGAAATCACTGTCCGGTGTTCCATACACTGCAACAACGGATATGAGTTCTCTGCCACAGATTTGATAGTTTTTATTAAAATTACATACATAAAGGCTTGTAACTTCTAGTTGAGAGAAGGTAAAATCCTCTAGTTCACAAATTTTGCTAAATTAATTAGTTGAATAACACTGTACCAATTTTGAATTATCTATCTAGTCTAGTACTCGGCATATGAAATTTAATACAAGATAACATTTTGTCTAGTTTTCCAAAAATCAATTTATTCTAAAATTCAAAACCTTGTAACTTCTAGTTAAAGCTATATAAAAACCTCTAGTATACAAATTCGTTAGTTTAATTAATTAGTTAGTTAATTAATTAGTTAGTTAAGTAATTAGTTAGTTGACTAGCTCTGTACCAACTTTAAATTATCTACCTAATCGAAATATTATGCTCAAGACAAGATAACATTTTATCTAGTTTTCCAACAATTTTGATAGTCTTTACTAAAATTCAAAGGCTTGTAACTTCTAGTTGAGACTAGGTAAAATCCTTTAGTTTACAAATTTGATTAAATTAATTAGTTGAATAACACTGTAACAATTTTGAATTATCTATATAGTCTAGTACGCGACATATTAAACTTAAGACAAGATAACATTTCCTCAAATTTTACAATTTTTATAGTTTTCACTACAATTCAAAGGCTTGTAACTTCTAACGTAAGTCCCAAAAGTCTTGGAACCTACTCTTGCCATGAATTTGAAAAAGTAGGTTATTTCTTAATTCACATACTTACATAAAATTAAACAAATTATCAAATGTCATTTTTAAGTAGCTACCAGTGGTCTTGAGGTTATGTCGCATTGTTTTTACTCTTAATTTCAACAAATTCATTATTTATAAATAAAACGCCTTTGACAAACGACATAAATTTAACACTTTTTTATTTTATAGTGTTGTGAATTATAAAAGTAACAAAGACGAACAAATAATACAACAGATGTTGAATGTGTTGTCCATTTTCACGAATATACAAATTAATTCGCGAAAGGTTTTATGGTATTTCAACCTGTCTTACTTAATTTATTTAATTTAGAAATGTTTACAAGAGAGCAAAAATTTTGTATTGTCGAAATTATTTCCGTAATGGCTGACGGCTGGAAAATGGTAAATGGCAATACAGTATCGACCCGTGCATTGAGGAATTTAGGCAACGTTTTCCTATGGCTGGATTTAATAGGAATCAGTTTAGAAGGCAGGTATTACGATCAGTTGATTGCTTTCGAAGTACTGGTAACAAAAACAACAAATCAAGAAGTAGTAGGCCTCGTATTAATTATGAGAATATTATAAACCACACCAGAAATGCAGTCAAAAACAGTTGAATTTAAGTTGTACTACCACCCACAAGATTATCCGTTAAGATCTTCACATGAAACCATATAAGTTGCAAATCTACCAAGAACTTTTACCACTCGATTATAATAAAAGACTGGCCTACTGTCGGTGCTTCAATGAAAATATGAACGACGAAGTGTCATATTTAAAAATTGATGAAGCCTGGTTTCATCTGAACGGATACATTAATTCCCAAAACATGCGCATGTGGAGTGTTGGCAACCCACATTTTTTTTAGAGAGACCCCACTGCATCGAATCAAAGTTAGTGTGTGGTTGGCAATGTCAAAACGCAGAATTATCGGTCCAATATTTTTCGATGGTAATTTAAACGCTGCGGCAGGTCCGGAGGTCTGACACCTTGACTACTAGGCCACCACCGCCTCAGAGGTGGTGGCCTAGTAGTCAATGTGTCAGACTTCGGAGCCGCAAGTCCCGGGTTCAAATCCTGGATATGGTAAAAATAAGCCACTGTTCTCCTGTGGATGGCTCTGGCAAAGTCATCACAGTAAAAATTCCTCGAAATCTTCCCTAATAGTGGCTCGCTAACCACGTCAAAAACTGTAAGGGCTCCCTACACTTGTGTAAGATCAAGACACCGAGCACAAGTGTAGGCAGTGGGAGGAGGCCCAGTTCCAAATGGCACTGTACCGCCACGAAGAGAGACAGATAATTTAAACGCTGCCACTTGTAGAGCCACTATTTTGCAACAATTTATTAACGAACTTCATGAAGATGAACTCCAAAATGGCTTCTTCCAAGAAGATTCTGCTAGACCGCACATTGCTCTGAAACATTAAATTATATTCATGAATTCTTCAACGACAGGCTAATAAGCAAATAACGATTTCCACCACGTTCTTTTGATCTAACTCCTCTAGACTTTTTTCTTTTTCCATATTTAAAAAATTCAGTATTCAGCAGTCCAGTGCATACTGTAGAAGATCTGCGAAACAATGTAATAAGAAAATGTGAAGAGATAGACAACACAGTATTACAAAATGTGTTCGATAACATAAAACGGCGAATTAATTTGTGTATTCGTGAAAATGGACAACACATTTAACATCTGTTGTAATGTTTGTTCTTCTTTGTTAATTTTATAATTCGCAACACTATACAAAAAATCAGTGTTAAATTTATGAGAAAGGCGTTTTATTTATAACTAATGAAATTGTTGAACTTAACACTAAAAACAATGTGACATCAAGATCACTCCAAACAATTCATGGTAATGAATTTATATTAACAACAACTGACAGCTACGTAAAAATGACATTTGATAATTTGTTTCATTTTATGTGTGTAAATTAAGAAATGACCTGCCTCTTCTAATTCATGGCAGGAGTGGATTCCAAGAGATTGGATATAACTCACGTTATATATAAGGAGCGTAGTGTTAAAATTTTGTGCTTGATGAACAAAGAGCGACCGGATTGAAAAGGTTGTGCATTGAACATTGCTGCTGACACATTCTCTTAGATTTCGAATCAGATAACACACACTACTTAATGTCGAACATCATACTGAATTAACATAATGTTAATTCAGTATGAACGTCCCATTTTAGTTAGTGGGCAAGTGTTACCCCTAGAAATTCGGTACCTTTGATTGATTTTTGAATCAAGTCTTAGAAATAAACTATATACTATATAAAACTATATAACTATATACATTGGACACATTTTTTTTGAAGAAATCTCATGAAGTATGTTTTGCTTATGTTTAAGGTCAGCCCATTTTGTATACACTATCTTCTTAACGTTTCTGATTTTAAATTGCTATTTTTAATTAAATCGTGTATATCTGGGTGAGATACTATAATGTTGGTGTCGTCAGCGTACAAAATATATTTGCTTTAAACATTATTTGTTTCCGCCAGATCATTATCGAACATTAAGAATATGAAAGTAATGGGAGTTGGTCCCAGTAGAGATCCTTGAGGTGGTCCCTGAGGTATGAGGTAGTCTCTGCCAGTATGTTATTGGTTTCCAATTAACTTGATAACCGATTAAGAAATACTGACTCAAGAATTTTTTTAAATTGGCTTTGAATACAAATTGGTCTGTAGTTAAGAGGATCCTGCTGTGACACTTTATTTTTGTAAATCGGGATGCAGTTTGATCCTTTCAGACATGTCGGGAAATATTTGGAAGTAAAGGATTCATTAACAAGGTTGCAAAGAGGTTCGGCTATCAGGTGACTTACTCTTTTTAATACCCTACCATCTACTTCGTCTAAACCCTGAGAAGGTTTTAGCGTAACTCGGTTTATTATCTCGATGATTTCCTGAGGTTGACTGGATTTAGGAAAAATGTTTTATTATAATGGCTTATTTTGTAATTTGGATCTGGTGTTCTTATTGACACGGTTGATGAAAATATTTTGCAGAAGTACTCACAAATTTCTTTCTTATTAGAGATTTCCTGGTTATTTTCGTCAAGTAGCTTTATATCATTTTTTTTTTGTATTTGCCTTGATAATTATTTATTTTCGCCAACTTTCTCGTACTTTCTTCTAAGACATCAACAGTAAATTTCTGATTTCGACATTGTACCATTTTTTGCTGTCCTCTTGTATTATTATATAAGAGCAGTGTTGTAATGTTCTAAAAATACGTCGCAAAATATTTTAAAAAAGCTGAGTTAAAGCTGACCAATCCGTCATTTGAAGATTCTTACTACTTAAGATTCTTTTCTGTATAAGATATATACAGAAAAGAATCTTAGAGACCTATATCAGAAGACCTAACACATACTATGTCAAATTTGCATATTTGATAACAGTGGTCTGATAGAAATGAGGGTTTTACTATTACATGCAGTGGTTGGTGGTAATTGGAGAAAACATTGTCTATACAGGTTGCGCTATGGTTTATGCACGTTGCGCGTTGGTTCCAGCACGTGAGGCTTCAGTCCGTATTCATTAAAAGCATTCAGAAGATTCTGTTGTTCCGAGTTTTTCTCCAATTCGTTGACGTTCACATCACCGCAAAGAACTAGGGCAACTTTGGTTTTAAACACTTTTTGGAACAATATATTTAAATTATACAAAAAAGGTTGAAATTACTGTCCGGTGTTCCATACACTGCAACAACGGATATGAGTTCTCTGCCACAGATTTGATAGTTTTTATTAAAATTACATACATAAAGGCTTGTAACTTCTAGTTGAGACAAGGTAAAATCCTCTAGTTCACAAATTTTGCTAAATTAATTAGTTGAATAACACTGTACCAATTTTGAATTATCTATCTAGTCTAGTACTCGGCATATGAAACTTAATACAAGATACCATTTTGTCTAGTTTTCCAAAAATCAATTTATACTAAAATTCAAAACCTTGTAACTTCTAGTTAAAGCTATATAAAAACCTCTAGTATACAAATTCGTTAGTTTAATTAATTAGTTAGTTGACTAGCTCTGTACCAACTTTAAATTATCTACCTAGTCTATTGCTAGAAATATTATGCTTAAGACAAGATAACATTTTGTCTAGTTTTTCAACAATTTTGATAGTTTTTACTAAAATTCAAAGGCTACAACTTCTAGTTGCGACTCGATAAAATCCTCTAGTTTCCAAAATGTTAGTAAATTTATTAGTTGAATCACACTGTGTTTCGAATTTTCTCTCTAGTCTAATTTTGATTACTTGAATAACACTGTAACAATTTTGAATTATCTGTCTAGTCTACTCTAGTCAACATATTAATCTTAAGACAAGATAACATTTCGTCAAATTTTCCAATAATTTTTATAGTTTTCACTAAAATTCAAAGGCTTGTAACTTCTAGTTCAGACTAGATAAAATCCTCTGGTTTACAAATTTTAAATTATCTATTTAGTCTAGTAGTCGATATATTAAGTTTAAGACAATTGTCTAGTTTTCCAACAATTTTAACAATTTTTACTAAAATTCCCAACTTCTAGTTGAGGTTATATAGAATCCTTTAGTTTTCAAATTTGACTAAATTAGTTAGTTGACTAGTACCAATTTTAAGTTATCTACCTAATCTACTGTATCTGACTGGCATATGAAACTTAATACAAGATACCATTTTGTCTAGTTTTCCAAAAATCAATTTATACTAAAATTCAAAACCTTGTAACTTCTAGTTAAAGCTATATAAAAACCTCTAGTATACAAATTCGTTAGTTTAATTAATTAGTTAGTTGACTAGCTCTGTACCAACTTTAAATTATCTACCTAGTCTATTGCTAGAAATATTATGCTTAAGACAAGATAACATTTTGTCTAGTTTTTCAACAATTTTGATAGTTTTTACTAAAATTCAAAGGCTACAACTTCTAGTTGCGACTCGATAAAATCCTCTAGTTTCCAAAATGTTAGTAAATTTATTAGTTGAATCACACTGTGTTTCGAATTTTCTCTCTAGTCTAATTTTGATTACTTGAATAACACTGTAACAATTTTGAATTATCTGTCTAGTCTACTCTAGTCAACATATTAATCTTAAGACAAGATAACATTTCGTCAAATTTTCCAATAATTTTTATAGTTTTCACTAAAATTCAAAGGCTTGTAACTTCTAGTTCAGACTAGATAAAATCCTCTGGTTTACAAATTTTAAATTATCTATTTAGTCTAGTAGTCGATATATTAAGTTTAAGACAATTGTCTAGTTTTCCAACAATTTTAACAATTTTTACTAAAATTCCCAACTTCTAGTTGAGGTTATATAGAATCCTTTAGTTTTCAAATTTGACTAAATTAGTTAGTTGACTAGTACCAATTTTAAGTTATCTACCTAATCTACTGTATCTGACTGGGATATTAGGCTTAAGGCAAGATAACATTTTGTCTAGTTTTCCAAAAGTTGTAATAGTTTTTACTATAACTTACAGCATTGTTATATTGAGTTAAAGCTAGATAGACAAAATGTTACCTTGTCTCAAGCTCTAGAACTGTCCAACCAGTCGATTGCGATCTACCGGTCGATCGCGGAGTGATTTTGAGTCGATCTTTAGTTTTCTCACGCTTCTATGTACTTACTTAAAAATACATTTCGATAAATATGAAGTAACAATTAAAACACGCTTCCCGTACACTTAATCCACACAATGTTATGGAAATTGTCTTTAAAATAATCAATTCTATACATGGCAGTGCCCTTCAGAGACGTTTGTTTAGATTAGAAAAGGAGGATAATGATAACGAACTTTTGTTTCACACTGGTTCAGTAGAAGTCGATTTTTCATGCGGTTTCTAGAGTTATTAGAAGACGTAAAAAGTTACATACAGTAACATACAGTTACATACAGTTAAGAAACAAAGAGTGGTTATTTGATATGTTATTCTTGGCAGAATTTAGATCAAAACTAAACGATTTGAATCTTGAATATTGTGGTGGTGCACTCCAAGACCCCCGGTGACCCGCTACGCGTTTTGGTCGATGTTGGCAACAATATATACCAAAAAGTAGATCGCCACCACAAAAAGGTTGGACAGCCCTGCTCTAGAACACCCTAGTTTATAAACATTTAATTTAATTTTTATTTAATTAATTAATCCACTCTTTACAACTAGTCTAATCTGCCTAATCTAGTCTTGCCTGTCTAACCCTGTCTGTCTAGTCCTGTTTGTCAAGTCTTATCATTCTAGTTTTGTGCGTCTCTGGAAAGACCGCGATAAAATTTCAGAAAAATTTGGGTGAAAAAAATCATCATTTTGGATAAAAAAATTTCCTTTCAAAAATGTGATTTCAAATGTTATATCAAAGTAGAAATCACAGAAAGATAATCCCCCGGTTATTCACATTACATCCTACATTATATTAAAAGAGTAACGAGCCGTCACTGAAGTAAAAGGGGAAATCAGAAACAGTTGCTTCCGTCCACATTTGAATTCAAAAATTTATTTCGTAAATGGCAATATTTACAAGTTTTTTTTAAGAATAATTAAATCTTTTAAATATAATTTAGATTCGAACGGTACCACTGACGTCTTCCTGGGAAGTATATGTATAAGCCACAGATTTATTGGCAAAAATTGTCAGTTTTTCCCTTTGACTGCGAAAGGAACAGCCATCTCCAAATTTATCGTCATTTTCGATTCAAATTCGAATAGAACTCATCAAGTTCTACTAAAATATGTTGCATGAGTTTTCTGCGGCTGACGGTCCAGACGTGGCCGATGTTTGAAATCTCTCTCCAATTGTTTACTTGATTTTCAAACTTTTGCGATTCTCATTTCCTCACGCCATCCCCATTGGAGGGGAGCGTCACCCAGTAAAAGTTTGATTGAAATCCCTCAAGGGTTAATACGTTTTTTCGCAATTTTTGAATATTTTGAAATTTTCGTGTTCGTTTTTTGAAATTCGTGATTGACATGTCTGGATTTGTTAAAAAAATTATTTTAGTAAGTTTCACACAACGTGGTACAAAAAAATTTGACGCATTTGTAGAGAATTAGTCAGTCTATAATATTCCTCAGTTAGTTTTGCAAAATGTTTTATCTGGCGGCGGTCGCCGCCCCTCAAACTCGGACTTTAACAGAAAGTAATAAATTCAAATAACTATAAATTGAAAACTGTAACAGATATATTGAAATTTCTTTCAGATCTATATAGATTATAAATTTTTCTATTGAAATTGACGTTTTGGTATCTTCGTTGTCGATAGCCTTGACACAATTTTTTTTCTAATAAAGAAATTGATATTGAAAACTTGCCAATATATTTATATCGCTTTAGATAAAATATTTTGCAAAACTAACTGAGGGATATCATAGACGGACTAATTCTCTACAAATGTGTGCAATTTTATTGTACCACGTTGTGTGAAACTTACTAAAATATTTTTTTTAACAAATCCAGACATGTCAATCACGAATTTCAACCAAAAACGAGACAAAAACGAAAACCAAAACGAAACCCAAAGCGAAAAAAGAAAATTTCAAAATAATAGCTGATATCTCGAATCTGGCTGAGGGTTATTAAAAAAAACGGATTCGTTGTCAGAAGGTTATATGAATACGTTGAAACTTTTCCTGAAAAATTATAACTTTCTCAACATGTGCATAAATAATATCAGTGATGCCCTCGCTTTTTAATTGCAATTAACTGCAAACTGAACAAGACTACCATTTGAATTCATGTTGAACAAGACTCAAATTTAACTTAATATAAACAAGACTAACAGTTAAATGCAAGTTTAACAAGACTAACATTTAAATTCAAATCGAGCTAGTCTAACGCTTACATTTAATTTTAATTAAATAAGAAATTTTAAATAAAATGCTAGACTTTAAATTGAAAAATATTAGCGTATAACATCAAATTGAACAACACTAACATGTAATTGCAAATTGAACAAAATTAGTTTATATCTATCTAGTATTATTATTGTCATTTTATTTAACAAAGCGAAGAAATAAATGGATAGAGAGACAATGTTTTGCGTGATGGAATTTTCGATATTACAGAGATACAAGTGTCGATTAAATCTCGGCAACAGGATGTGATTTAAGAATTCACCGTTTTAAATCCAATTTGAAACTGAGAGTGGACAACGGCAGACCTGCAGTCCATAAAATACACACTGAGAGGATTTTAATGAGCAAGTCGAAAACGGAAGCAAAACAGAAACGTAAAGACTTTTTTAGGATTGTTGTTAGCGAGAGAATGATTCTCCTTCGTTCATTATTATCTACAGGAAACGTGTTATTTCTGAGGAGTCGTCTAACAATTTTTATAGACAAATATAATTAGTTTTTTTTTTAATTACAGGATATAACGCAGATGAAATTTTCAAATTGGAAATTACATTTGTTGATTTATAAATTAATCTAAGTGCAGTTTAAGGGACAAAATGGTTAGAAAACTTCTTTGCTTTATTAATTCTACCATTAAAGTTGTTAACTTTTTTAATAAGCATTCAGTTAATAAAAGGAAATAATCTAATAATGCCATCTATATCTTGACGAGAGGGAGTAATGGATATAGAACATGCGATACAAATTTTATTCATGTTTGTACAAATTGAGTTAATATTTAAATGAATACAGAGCAAAACTAGAAAGTAAAAAATTGAAATTGATTCGATCGATTTTAATATTTAATTGAGTTGTTTATCTGCAGGATTGCAGTTTTATGGAAGGACGTTGAAAACCAATATTTTAACTGAAGGATACGTTGTACATTCTCACAATTTAATATACATGTTTACTAATTTTATGAATTAAAATTTAAATTTTTTTTTAAGGACAGGGTTAACACAGTTATATTGTTATACAGTTACTAACCTAACATAACCAATGTAGCTATTCGTTGCACGATTTTTTACGTTACTTGTTGAAATTGTTCCTTTTTTTGTTGAAACCTGTTCGTTCTCTGACGACATTTGCTTTTGTTTTCTTTCACACTTATTTTGCTTTCACACTTATTAGCTCCTGAAGCTCTTCAGTGGTCTTGGAAAAGAGCTTTGATATCAAACAAAATACGTGAGGCGAGGTAGTGGGAGACAAGAATTCTGATAAAATTAAACGTTTTATCTAAATTTCCTGGAGCGTTATTCTTTATAAGAAAACCATTATTACATTATTCAACAAAACGCAGCAAGTTTGCATTAAAAAAATTCCCAAAACTTAAAAGGATATATCAAACTATGAAATGTAATTATTAAATTGCTTAATTTATGAATACATCACCTGCAAAGCAACTCTTGATTAACACCTGATTAACAATAACTGTTAATACGACAGTAATTAGTAAAGCAAATTATTTTGTATCAATGTATAAAGATACAAATGAACTCGAACTCATCGAAGTCACATTTTCGTAGTTTTGAGATAAACGCTATTTAAAGACTTATAGTGTTCTTGGTAAATATAATAATAGTCTGACAGTTATACGAAGATGACTGTGATAGTATTGACAATAACATATTTGGTAAATAACTTTTTGATTACAAAAAAACAAAAACAAACAAAAAACAAGTTGTCCATCGGAAAAGTGAACCAACTCCACACTTTTCCCAGCTCTCCTGGGCGTTACTTAAGCTGAAAAAACATCCCATGCATGTTAATTTCATAGCTATTATTATTAGTTTATACTTTAGCATCACCATCGCTGTCTCTGTCCTTTCTACAGAAAGGAAAATTTTTATAATAGCGTTGATTTTGATCAGAAAAGAATACTTTTAATTCTTGCAATTGATCGAATTTTTTCATGGCTATTGGAATTTGTTGCTTATATAGTTTTTGTGGTGCAATAGTTGGTAAACAACGTGTTTTTCGTTATGTATAACAAAACTCCCCTTAGCTCCGTTATATGGATTTCTTACTTGATTAGTGCGTGGGTGTTCCAAAGATTAAAAAAGTTCCTTAATTTGTCTGAAAGGGAGAAGTTTTTTTTGAAGATTTGTGTTAGGCACTTGGTCCATGCAAAAAAGTTCTTGCTTGCAGTCAATAACTTTGAAGGGAGTAGGCTTTACTCGTGAGTTTCTAAAACACTTGCACCCATTGAGATGGGACCTGCACCACTGACTTTTGATTAATACGGCCGAAATCATGCTTATCACTTTCTATATAGTAGTGACCTCTAATTAGAAATGTAACTTGTACGCTATCAAATCTACCTTTGTAGTGTATCAAATAATGCAAACATCTAAATATTGTATAATTTTTGTTTTGACCGGCGTAGGAATCACAGAATATTTCAAGATGACGAACAATGGGAGATAATATTTCAAAACAAAAATGCACCCTGTGCAATGGTTTGTAGATAAGTATAGAAAACTACATCATTGTATATTAGAAGATGAATATTGAAGCCAATGCAGGGCAATAGTCTCTTGTAGAATACATCGTTTGTTGTTATATTTGGCGTTGGTAGATTTTTGCAAAATCTATGGTTATAGCTTCAAACTCTTCAGATTGCATATATTTGTTCTTTACAGCACGTTTCCTTTTATAAAAAGTATCCGCTTTAAGCTTATGAAGTTTATTTTCAGTGTTCAACGTGATCAGTTGTTTTCCCAATTTCAGATTCACTACCCGCAGCTAAAATTTTTAATTCTAGTTCTAATGACCGTGTTTTTCTAAATGTTAGTCACAAATACTGCAGGTGTCTGATGGTGGGAACCCGAAGCTAATGTTAGAATTATTTACAAAAACTTTTCTGTAAGTCTCATGAGCCTGGAAACTTTTAGCAGTACATATTGTGCATCTTTTTAACATTCAGACCGTCGGACAAGAAAAGCTTTTCTCCGCCTTCACACGAGAGTTTCGTTTCTGATCTCGTTCCGGGCAGCCGTAACATTTTCTTCATAAATTTGAACCCGAGCAACTCAAACTTCCCCGAGCCCAGAACGAATAGTTCAAATTTATAAAGAAAATGTTACGGCTGCCCGTCTCAGAGTCAAAGATTGAAGACGAGATCAGAAACGAGACTCTTGTGTGAAGCCCTAAGCTTTACAGTTTACAGCTTTTCAGTTTTTGAAGACCATTGTGTAATTTGCGCCCCTTAAATGATCTAATGTGTTCCTGTACACAGTTCACAATTCCTGGATTCATTATATGGGGGCTATATTTTATTATTTTATGACGATTTTGATGTTTGCGCCTCATGTCAGAGCAACTGCTCTCCTCGTGTTTTACGCCTATTATTTTAGGACTTGGATCGGTGTTTCATTCATCGCGTGGTCATGGATCGTTATTTCATAGCATACCTATTCTGTGATCGCTATTAAAGGGACCTTGGATCGGTTTTTCCAGGGGTGCAATTTCAGAACAAGAAACTATACTACGTTAACTACAAGATGGCTTTCCTATCGAGTTTTTTGTGTTTTTGGAATTAGGTCGTTTTTCCCGTGTAGTCTTCAAATATAAAAAAACAGAATCTTGAAATAACTCTAATTAGTCTAACGATTATTAAACTAGCTAAAGTAAGATTAAAGCGAAACAATTCATTGAAAAATGAAAAAAATCACAACGGATGTGAATGTGGAGGATATCCCAAGGCTCTATCCTGGGACAAACTCTATTCTTGATATTTGTTAATGATCTGACGCAAACGAAGAATGTTCAATACAATTATATTTTGTACGCTGACGAAACCAACATTTTAATATTTAACCCAGACATACAAGATTTAATTAAAAGTAGTAATTTAAAATCAGAAACTTTAGGAGGATGATGTATACATCTTTAAATGGACTTTAAATATACGCAAAACTTATATGATTATAGTTTACTTCTGAGATTTGATCAAGAATCACCGAAAGCGGCTGAATCAATATCATGTCTATACTCGAACCGCTGAGAGAATGCAGCTGTACTGCGCCGAGGTATGAGGGGCAAGGGACGTGCCGAGGTACACGCAGCGCTTAGCTTAGTTAAGAAATATGGGTTAGTTTTTCAAACACTAAACAGTTGTTTTCGGACAACTAAACATCGCGAACTGGAAATAATGTAGGGGTATGCGCAGAACAATGCTAAACTCGTCAAAAGGAGATGCATACTCTCGCCGGTACGAGTATAGGGGTAACACTTGATCAAAAGCTAAAATGGGACTATCATATTGTACTAACATGTTCCACATTAAGTACTGTGTGTTATCTGATTCGAAACCTAAGAGAATGTGTAAAAGTTGATATTCTTCAAATATTTTACCACGCCATCGTTCAGTCTAGCTTACCATGCGGTCTGACACCTTGGGGTCTGCAGCAAATATTGATGCGGTATTTAAAATGATCAAAAAGATAATACTAGCGATGTTCAATGTACATATATTCCAAAGAACTATTTACCCAGACCGAAACATAAAATGCATCCCTACTATGCAGCTCCCTTTAATTGCCAGAACGACAAATTGCAGAAAATATTAAATTTTCTCAAATTTTCTTTCTTATGTCACTGAACGATGGAACTAACTAGATATGTCTGCAAGCATTCTACTTAATTCACAAATTTAAATGTATTTTTACCCTATCTTCTCTCGCAAGCACGGTTTCTTCAACAGACCGACCAAATGCAGTAAAATTTAAAATTTTACACTTTTGATTAAAATTCGTAATAGGAGATGAAATATTGTAACATTCCATAAAGTTATTTAAAAAAAAAATCGCAAAAAATTGACTTTTAGACCAACATAGTACTGATAGTGCTCACTCTTTGTGACCTCTGATCACAAGGTTCATTCAGAACCTTGTGATCAGATGTCATTCAGAAACCTCTGAATTGCTTGAGGTCAGTCAGAACAAGTTTTTGAGGTACTGTGCATATAAGTTACCCTACGCTGGAAGAGAGTACGAATATAAAACAATCATGGAAAATCTGAATTTGTACACATATAAGCATATGAGCTAAGCATAGAAGTTGGAAGAATATCTTAAAATAATAATCTTTATTGTCAATAAAATGGAACAAATGGCTATCGACAACAAATCTCATATTTGTATACAAAATCATAAATGGGAAAATAAATTCACCAGAAATCTTAGTAGAGCTCGTAAAATTGAATGTTAAGGAGAGAAGCACACGAAATTCTAAAATATGGAATATTCGCTTTTAACACAGTAAATATGGACAAAATAGTTAAAATGCTGAACCAAACCAATCAGCATAGTTCTAAAATAGATTTCTTCAATATGTCAAACATCTCTATCAAACGAGTTATAAAAACATTCTGAATACATTATTGGCTAATTGTCAATAGTATTATTTTGCCATTAGCATTTTATTCAATAGTAATTGCTATTTTTATTTATTTTATATTTTGTAGCAGAACTAAGTAGCAAATAAGGCAATTTGTACTGGATTATAATGTATGAAGAATTTTTTGTACATTGACAATGTCGTGAATAAATAAATAAACATGCATCCGCTCCACTTGTTGGGATTTTATTGATGGGGCGACAAAATGTATTAAAATTTTATTTTTCTCACAATTATTTAATTTTCTAATAGGGGATGAATCAATTAAAATATCTATAAAGCCATTTCAAAAAAATTGCAAAGATAATTTCTTTGTTGATCGGATTCATTTTCTAGTGATAGGTGAAATTAAAATTGAGAAAGAAACCCTTTTACTATTTTGAAGAAACTTTATGTTTTATGCTCACTGCCCGGAATACGCTATTTTAAATAATCGCTGTGCATTTATTATTTAAAATTTTTGAAAAATTCTGTTTTGGAAATGAGGGTAATACCATGCCCTAGTAGATCGTAGAAATTATTTCGGAAATTTTTTAGAAATAATCAACTGTGCTGTTTCGCGTTTCTGTAAAAATGAATCAAATTTTGATCACATAGGTTAAGAGACGGCTTACTATACCACGGTTCTTTAAAGAAAATTTTGAAAAATATTTATTATTAACGAAGTTATAGCCTTTTCAAATAAAAATTTTACGCAAAATTTTTATTGCTGGAAGTTATTGCCAGTTTCACATCGGTCGAATCGTACAAGTCTAAACTTGTTTTAGTACCCAGACAAGACAATAAAGATTATTCTATTTTGTGTGCAAATGTATTATTTTGTGTGAGGTCACGAAAGTGATCTGCATGCTCAGAAGACGGACACCTGGATTAACACCTGCGTAGTTCAACAGAAATCACAGCTATTAGCGCTTGCAGGTGTCGATGTATATTAAAGTATAAAATGTGGGCTAACTGCTATCTACCTTTTTTCTCTCCAGAAAAATAATACCTGTAATTTTACGGCAGTGCCAATCCCAAAACTATATTTCGTTAACGCAAAAAAAAAACGAGAATTGTTTCGATTTTTTTTTCTGTGGACTGTGAGCCACTACCGTAACCCGGCGGCTTTTCATGAAAAGGTTTAATGATATTTGAAAAGCGAGTCTCATAATTAAACTACCTTCTTTTTCATGGCCAATAATAACGAAAGAGTCTATTGTAATGTTCTCATTGAGTTTTCTGAGCGTGCTTAAAAGGAACCGACTAAATAGACAAGGCCAATTTATATAAGTATATGAACTGGAATAAGAGTTAGTCTAGAATTCGAAAATTCTTCAACTTTAATAGACTAAATCAATCAAACAAATTAACATTAATTATTAATAGTTTTAAACTAACATGTCATAGCCATCTTTTATTTATGACTAAGCTTACTTCTAGGAAAAGAGAGAGACTAAATCACAAGAGAATCACAACAGAATTTACAACAACACAATTTACAAAAAAACTAGAATAATGTATATAAATTAATCATCAATAATTTATACCAAGGGTGACCAAACTTTTTTCTCTGGGTCACATTGAGAGAAGTCATGAAGTTTTGAGCTTCCAAGGTATTACCTTAGCGCAGTGTTCCCCAAACTTTCGATCCATGCAAAAAAATACTATTCAAAACAATTGTATTAATATTTTTTAAGTACTATATAGTCTCCAGATTGGGGTTTAAAAGATAAGAACCCTTTTTATAATAAATTGTAGTTATTTATTTTTAATACAAATTGTATTATAAGATATTGTTTATAAGAGTTCTGTTTAAGTTTCCGATTGTCTTTAAATACGTAAAAACAGTCTTCAAATAATTTTATTCTCATCAGTAAAAAAAACTATTGGTTATTAAACAATCATAAAAAAGTAACATAATCATTTAAAAACATAATCTATAAAAATTGAGTTTCGATTTGTAGTGTCTTAATTAACTGTCAAAGATCATTGAACTGTCACAGATTCGCAACTAATTCATGTGAATCAACAGATATTATGCAATATATACGTTTATTGATAAAAACGTTTAAAAAAAGGCAATTCTTCTGTATTATTTTTTTATCTAATTTAATAGTTACTTATTATACAAGCGGATAAAATTAAGGTTTAATTTTGTCCGCGAGTGTAATACAAACTTTTGTTCAATCTTGCTTTTGATTTAACAATAAGTTAAATTCAAAGAACATTTCCATTTTATTCGTTTTATTTTTTACAAAAAAAAAACAGTCCGGCCATGATTGTGTTGTTGTCATGATAACGATAAAATTGTTGATTCGTACGTCAAGACTTTGTTTAGAATATTGTGTTTAATTAATTTGTGTTTTATTAATCATAAATGGATACACCGGAAGAATTATTATTAGATAGTGACGCAATTGCGGAAAGATTCATCTCGCAGAAATCAAGAGATTTATACAAAGAAATGTATAATAAGTTTTGTGATTAGCGCTCAAAAAAGAGCATCAGCAGAGTCAAAATTTAGAGTTATGTTTCCGGAGCCCGCAAGTGAGTTATTTTGCTGCGTTGCCATGGATACTTTTAATTCACTTGTAAAATAAAATTTTAATTTCACTAGTGAATAAACCACTGTTATATTGATCCTTATTCAAGGAACTAAACATGACTTTATAATGCAAAATTGAATAAAAAATGTTATTTTGCTTTTTATATATGCTTTGGCACACACACTAGCATACAATTTTTTTGAAATATTTTAATTTTTATAAAATATGATTAAAAGTTTAAAAACATTTTGAGACTTGGATGCCTTTGAAATATATGAATTTTCGTTTCTGTTTTTGAAAAATTGTCGGTTTTGTTTTTGACCGCATTGGAACTTTATTGGAAGTTTGCCGACGAATTTTTGAAAAATTGATATTTTTTTAGAGTTCTGGCAAGATTTCGAATAGTTCTAGAGTTCTTGCTTGAAAATTGCAATAGTTCCGGGGAATTTCGGGCAGAAATCGAGAAAAACAATTTGGGGGCCAACTTCACCCAGACCCCTCTTTTTCAGAAAAAGAGTTCTGATGTAATATTTCAGTTCTTTATATAGAATTCTAGAGTTCGGAGTATCTCCCGGAGAGTTCTAAACAAATAACCAATACAATTTCTTTGTCAAACCAATATTAAAGAAATTATGAGCAAACACGAGGCGCTAAATTTTTGAAAATTAGAGAATTCCAAAAAAATTTTTTCCGTGAGTTCTGTTAAGAGTTCTGGATAGCCCCTCGAGAGTTCTGAACAAATCTCTTGTATAATTACCACGTCCGACCAATATTAAAGAAGTTATAAACAAAAAATGCGGCACTAAGTTTTTTGAACATTAAAAAATTAAAAAAGAAAATTGTTTTCATGAGTTTTAATAAGAGTTCTGAGTAGCCCTCGGAGAGTTCTTAACAAATAACCCATACAATTTCTTTGTCAAACCAATATTAAAGAATTATCAGCAAAACCGAGGCGCTAAATTTTTGAAAATTTCAGAATTCGAAAAAAAAAATTTCTCCAAGAATTCTGTTAAGAGTTCTGGATAGCCCCTCGAGAGTTCTGAACAAATCTCTGTTATAATTCCTATGTCCGACTAATATTAAAGAAGTTATAAGCAAAAACCAGGCGCTATTTTTTTTTAAATTACAGAATTCCAAAAAAATATTGTTTTTCATGTTTTGATATGAGTTCTGAGTAGCCCTCGGAGAGTTCTGCACAAATAACGATTTCTTTGTCGAACCAATATTAACCGCGCTTCGTTTTTGTTTATAACTTCTTTAATATTGATTCGACAAAAAAATATATAGGTTATTTGTTCAGAACTCTCGGGTGCTACAATCAAAAATATTATCAATAATATCATAAATCTTCTTTTTTTTTAATTCTGTAATTTTCAAAAATTTTCGCCTCCTTTTTTGCTTATAACTTCTTTAATATTGGTCGGACATGGAAATTATAAAAGAGATTTGTTCAGAACTCTCGAGGGGCTACCCAGAACTCTTAACAGACCTCTTGTAAAAAAATTTTTTTCGAATTCTGTAATTTTCAAAAATTTTGCGCCTCGTTTTTGCTTATAACTTCTTTAATATTGGTGTTACAAAGAAATTGTGTTGGTTATTTGTTTAGAACTCTCCGGGGGCTACTCAGAACTCTTATCAGAACTCTTGTTTTTTTTTTATCTTCGTCGAAAGTATTTTATAAATAAATTTATAGATATTTTACAAAAATCTCTAATAAGCATTTTTTTGTAAATATGCCTTGGTACAATCGGAAACCGTTATCAATTTTTTTTTTAAGTTTTTAAAAATCTCAAAATTTTGCAAAAAAAAGTGTAACTATATGCATTATCGATTGAGAACTCTAGAACTCTATATAAAGGACTGAAATATTACATCAGAAGTCTTTTTCCTGAAAAAGAGGGGGCTGCATGAAGTTGGCCCCCCAATTGTTTTTCTCGATTTCTGCCCGAAATTACCCGGAACTATTGCAATTTTCAAACAAGAACTCTAGAACTAATCGAAATCTTGCCAGAACTCTAAAAAAAAATCAATTTTTCAAAAATTCGGAAGCCAACGACTCTTGAGTTATATTAGGCCGATTGGATTAGACAGTTTTTTAATTCTATTAAACCGATTGGATTAAACGGTTTTTTAATTTTATTAGAGCGATTGGATTAGACAATAAACAAAGATATTTAGTCCTTTGTAGCAAGTGTAGTGCAGTTAAAAAATGTCCTTAATAAATTCGATCTTTTATTCGAAATTTTTATAGAAATCTTACGAAATAAACATATTTATACGTTTAATGTGCGTTCAGGTTTGGTTTAAAACTTAAATTGCAATTTTATTCTAAATAGTTGCCCATTACGGATACTAGCTAGTAATACAGTCGACTGTTATTACCCCGGATTACTACGCATTTAAATATTATTGTTTATAACAATATTATATAAATAACAAGCTTATATAAATTTGCATAACATTTAAATATTTACGAAACTTTCCACTTATGTTTAAATTTTTTTGCAATTCATATGAAAAACTACATAAATCAACAGGCTAGACTCAATGTCTAGTCCAGCGTTCTTCAAACTTTGTCATCCCGCGGAACTCCATTTTAAAAATTTTATACGCTATATAAATTAGCATTTATTCAATTAAAAAGGTTCGGCGTTCTTTAACTCTGCTATATAAAGGGTTTTCCAGTAAGAGGTTTTATTTTCAATAGCCCGCCATTTTAACAGTTGTCGTGAGTCAACCTGTAACTAATTGACAGATGTCAAGCAAAAACTACGTCATTAATAAAAAAACCGGCCAAGTGCGAGTTGTGACTCGCGCACCGAGGGTTCCGTACAAACTTGTATAGTATAGTATTATTATGTAGATTATCAACATATTATGTAGATTATAAAGAAAAATTAGACGAAATATAATATATACAGGATGTTACGGGACTTGAGTATGTCGCATGTCGGTTATAAAAAAGCAAAATTTAGACATAATATATACCCTGTATATATTATGTATATGAAGCGTACGTGATGAAATGCATAACGAATATAAACAAAGAAAATTCAGAATAAACATAGAATAGGACCTAACTGTATGCAACCCATATGCTTCTGGAGCCTGACAATACCACTACGACAACATTAGTGAATTTTCATAAGTTTCAACTAGTAAATTCGCATTTTTCTTGTAATTAAACTACATATTTACGGTTTTCAGATTTTTCCCTTGACATGTGCTGTAAGACACTGCTTCTTGCCAAATTTCATGATTCTAGGTCAACGGGAAGTACCCTATAGGTTTTGATTCCCTCGTGAAATCGCAAAATATGCGACATAAACGGTCATATCTTTTGATCGCGTTGACTTACAAGTTTGATTTTTTCACAGCTGAAAGAGACCGCAGACTCGAGTATTTGATACAAATTTCAACTTGTTACCTCTACGCGTTCCTGAGAAAAAGATCTTGACAGACAGACAGACGGACAGACAGACAGACAGACAGACAGACAGACAGACAGACAGACAGACAGACAGACAGACAGACAGACGGACAACAAAGTGATCCTATAAGGGTTCCGTTTTCGGTACGGAACCCTAAAAATGGAAGGATATACGTTTCAACAACGCCTTGAAATTATTAAAATTCACTACAAAAAATGGTGAAAATTTCGCGGTAACAGCTAACAGCGCAAAACTAAAGCATTTTTGGGTCGTCATGAAGCACCTTCTCGGTCAGGAATTGTGAAACTGATGGAAGAGTTTGACCTGTTGGGACAAGTTAATGATGTGAAGAGCCGAACTCGTGCACGTCGCTCAAGAATAACTGAGAATATTGCTGTTGTAGCCCATAGTATTGAAGAAAACCCAGATTTGTCCATTTCTCGATCTTTTATCTTCTTCGATCATCTTCGATTTGGAATTGGGCATTCCACAAACGATATTACACCGATTTTGCATAAAGACTTAGGTCTAAAGGCTTTTAAAGTTTAGTTAATACAAGAACTCACGCCTACCGACCATCAACGTCGTGTCTTTGCTAATTGGGTCCTTGAAATGCATCAAACTGATCCTGAATTTCATCGAAAAATCATCTTGAGTGATGAGGCTCATTTTCACCTCGGAGGCTACTTTATCAAGCAGAATTGTCGCATTTGGAGCTCGAAAAACCCACGAATTATTGTTGAAAAGCCTCTCCATTCTCAACGTGCGACTATTTGTTGCGGATTTTGGTCTGGCGGAGTCTTTGGAATTTACTTTGCCGAAAATTAGGTGGAGCAAGTGTTACGGTGAATGGATTTGGCTATCGAACGATGATTAATAATTTTGTATGGCCAAAATTGGAAGATATTGATGTGGGCGACGTTTATTTTCAAGAAGACGGCGCTACGTGCCACACAAATAACGATACCATCGCTCTTTTGCGTGTAAAGTTTCCTGAACGTGTGATTTCTCGGAGAGGCGATCATATTTGGGCTCCGAGATCTTGTGATTTAACACCTGTAGACTTTTTTCTTTGGTGCTACGTGAAAGATGAGGGCTATGCCAATGGCCCACAATCGATTTAAGACTTCAAAGATTGAATTCGTAAAGTTATCGAGGACATACAGCGGCAAATGTGGGAATTGCTGATGGAAAATTTCATGAAAAGAATATGATCCTGCAAGCGTAGCCGTGGTTTCCATTTGGCTAATATTGTTTTCCATAATTAATGGCATACCCTCCTCTTTAGAACTAAATAAACAACCGATGATTTCGCTTAAAAATACTCGTTTTTCTTTACATATCAAAATGAAACCTCTTATTGCAACACCCTGTAGACGTGTATAAAAGGAAATAACCGAGGAATTAGATGCATATAATTGGACAAAATAGATAAGACACTCTAATTAGACAATATATTACTTTTATTAAAATGCACAAAAAGGAGAAAACATTTTTTTTCCGTATTGACATTAGTGAGTATAAATAAAAGTGTGGAGCGCTAAACTGTACTGACGAAATATTCGTGGACGCTCCACGCTTTTGTTATTTTATATTATCAGAATTGGCTACCGAGATCGTGTGATTTAACACCTCTAGACTGCTACGTGAAAGATAAGGTCTATTTCAATTACATCTAGTCCTACTTCCAGGAAAAGAGAAAGACAAATTTCAAACATGCAAAAAATGCAAAAAGGGGTTCACAATCGATTCAAGACCTCAAAGATGGAATTGGTGAAGTTATCGAAGACATACAACCGCAACTGTGCGTATTGATGATGGAAAATTTTATGAAAAGCGTAGCCGTGGCGGCCATTTGGCTAATATTTTTTTGCATTATTACTGGCATACCCTACTCTTTACAATTAAATAGACATCCAATGATTTTGCTTAAAAATACTCGTTTTTTTTTACATGTCAAATTGAAACCTCTTATTGGAAGACCCTTTATATTACTAACATATATTTTATATTACTATTTTTTATTATATTATATATATTTTCTATTATTTTTATATTACTTATATTGTATTATCACAATAATTTATATTACTCTCCGATACCCCGGAGACATCTTCCGGCTTCCTTCTCAATGTAATATAGAAGATTAAACAAAATTTTTAGTTAGACAATCTGTTATCGATCGATATTTTCTAGTTTCATATTTAAATGTTCACATCAGACACATCAGTCACGTATCGGCTCAGTTACTTGAAATTACACCAGTGACTGTGATAAACCGAACTATATAAATAATTTTTAATGAAATGATTCACACTCATTCAGTGTAGTATAGTATTTTAGATGTCAGTGTCCGTTCCGTATCCGATCAGTGATATATCATTTCATGGACGTATTTCCAGGTTATTTCAATTGACATGAAAAACCAAGTCAATTTTTAACTTATTCCTATTTCTGCAATTAACAACCTACCCATCTTCAAAATGACGTAAACGTCGAGGTGAAAGGTTTTACTGACACTGAATAGATCCACTAGTTAAAGTGTACAATTAGAAACAATACATTTTGGAACAAATTACAGTCGAATTTCCATAACTCGAACTTCTATAACACAAATTATTTTTTCTCTAACTCGAACTTTTTTAGAAATTCATACGTTTAGATAGCATTTTGCATATAAATTAACTTCCATTACTCGAATTTTCCTTAACTCTAATTTTTCCATAACTCGTAGTAAAAATTTGTACAATGGAAAATTTTTACATAGAAAATAATCTCTATAAATCCAATTTTTTAACTGTTGCGTACTTTCCAAAATTTATGGTGCCGGATATTGCTTATCATAAACCGTATCGTGTTTGTTATAGTAAAGGCGCTACATATTAATGATATATTAGAGTTTAAACTCATTCTTTCTTCTTACCTCTGCAGTTACAATTGAAAATATGAGTGGCCAGAGAGGAAAACTCAATACGATGTCGTTATCTGACAAAATGAGCCTGATAAGTGAAGTATTGAGCCTGATAAGTAAATAAAAAAGTGATTGCTGAAGACTTTGCGATTCCTCCAAGTACACTTTCTTCAATTATAAGAAACGGCCAAGAAATTTTGAACAAAGCCGAAAATGGTGCTATGTGATCTAAACTAATGATCGCGAACGTGTGAAAAAATGTACCTACGAAGACAAAGACTACTTTGGAATGGTTTAAAATTTCGCGGGATAAAAATGTGCCTATGCCTGGACCACTTATTAGAGAAAAGGCTCTTTATTTTGAAAAAATGTCTTAAGACTGAAGACAAAAGTCTGAAGACAAAATCGTGGGACATCGATAATCAGCAAGCAACCATGAAATATTGTTTCAGAAAGGCTGTCTTTTAAAAACAAGGCGATCCAAACTGGAGTGAAGAAGATGATCTCTTCTGACTCTTCTGTCAGAATTGAAGTTCGCGTAGGACACATATGATCAGCATAACGTGGATAATACAGTGTCTCTTAATGATTATCTATCTGTAGATGAAGACATGGATAACAAGATTACAAAACGCTAAGATGAAGATATCTTATCTAGCAATGAAACAGTGCCAATTCTACCCACGAACAAAGAAATGCGTAATTATTTAAATAAGTGTAGCGAATATCTGTGTTCATTATCTACTTTGGAGAACTTTGTAGATAGAGAACAACTAAATATTACTGACTTTTTCAAAAAATAATAAATTAATTATAATTATTTTTAATTATTTATAATTATATAACATTATATTAATAGTGTATATTTATTTTTTGTTTTTTGTTTATAAATACATACATATGTACACATTTACTTTGAATAAATTGTTTAAAGTAAAGCTTTGTAGTTATGTATTTCTCTAACTCGAATTTTCCATAACTCCAACTTTTTTTTCGTGAACTATGGTAATTCGACTTAGGGAAGTTCGACTGTACATTATAATTTAAAATTCTGATTGCTGCGACCGGACCGCTAATTACAAAAGACTAAGTTACTAAAACTGGCGACAAACAGAAAAGCTCCAGAGGAAACCACAGAGGTCCTAAGACTTTAGCTAGAAAATAGCATAAAACTCTTCATAGAACTTTTTAATGGCAAATATAATACAGAAGTACTACCACCAGAAACTAGCATCACCCTTTGTCACGAATCCTAAAAAAAAGCAAGGCAAAGAAGTGCAATGACCATCGCACAATCAGTTTAATGAGCCATGTTGTAATAATATTCCACCGTGTAATCCACGGAAGAATGCACGAAAAATTGAGAAGGAGATTGGCGACACTCACTTCGGATTCCGAAATGGCCTGTGAATGATTGAAATGGCCTGAAGACACGTGATGCGCTCTTTGGGTGTTCAAATTCTAATTCAACCATGCCGAAATGTCAACTGCAATGTTAATAGACTTTGAATAAGCATTTGATAAAGTTAGACCTAACGATTTGGTCGACATTCTGAAAACAACTGGAATCGACGATATAATAAGAAACTTGTATTGGCATCAAAGAACATCGGTCAGAGTGGAAGAAGAGCTAACCCACGAAGTAGACATAAAGAGAGGCGTACGCCAAGAATGCATACTTTCACCATCACCATACTCTTCAACCTATATTCCGAGAACATATTCGAAGAAGCAACCCAAGAGGTAAATGTAGGAATAGACATAAACGGAAGATGAAGAACGGAAGACATCAACAACATGCGACGATCACCAAATACTAACGAGTAAATGTATGATTGTAATGGAAGATAACGATGTCCAAGATACCAGTATTACCGTCAACGAAACACTCAAAAGAATCTCGAAGGCAGTGTATCCCGGATGTAATATCATAACGAAAGCTGGTACCCATCCATTGAGATTAAAATCCGAATAGAGCGAGCTCGCGCTACATTTATTCGCATGAAAAGGACCTTTCTTAGTCACAACTTGATGCTAAACCTCAGATTACGTATGGTGAGGTGTTATGTTTTTTCTGTTCTACTATACGGGATGGAAGCCTGCACACTCACCGAGGCAAAGTTAAAACGTCTGAATGCATTTGAGATGTGGGTGTACAGACGAATGCTCAAAATCAGTTCGATGGACAGGATTACAAACCAAGAGGTACTACCAAGCATAAATAAAGAAACGGAAGTGTTTCCAGATTAATAAAAAACGAAAAATGGAGTACGACGGCCATATTACGAGAGATAGTGATCAATATAAAATACTACACCTCATCATACAAGGAAAGATAGATAGCAGAAGATGCCAAGGAAGAAGACCTCCTGAGAATCTTAGGCAGTGGTGCGAAAAGACAACAGTGCAGCGTATCCGGGCTGTTGCAGACAAAATTATCATCAAAAATATGGTTGCCATCATGCTCGCCAACGATCATTGAACTATCATGGATGGCACCCGTAGAAGAAGAAGAACTGCTGCAGCGATGAAATGGCACGGGTGTATGTGAACCTACATATATAACATTGGTGCACAAAAAAAAATTGTTTGTTTCCTGTGATTTTTTTTTTTTGGTTTCTATCTCAAATTGACGCGTATTTTTTAATATGGCAACAATTTTTCTCTAACAGCTTTTATTTTTGAGTTATAGCTAACTACCCTCAATTACAATTTTTACTTAGATTTTCGTTTTTTAGTGGACACTAAAATATTTTTTGTTGTATTTTTCGATATGGCTTTGTTAAGAAGATGTTGTGTGCTTAATCCCGATTTTTTTGCTACTTTTGTGGCGAATATATATTTGCACTATATCGAAAGCCTATATCGGACTTTGTGAAAACTGCCTATCATCAATACTTTAACGGCAGAAAAATTATCGCTATCTATTAAATTGATTGCGATAATTTTTCGGAAGTTTTATATTTTACAAGCTGTGCTGCTGTGCTGTACTCCTATTTTTTTGTTAAAATAATCAAAGCAATAAAATCAATCACAGCATTTGTTGCTGAGATTTATATTTCAATTTTAATTTAATACAAACCTGTTCAAAGCTTACCTTTATTTATAATTTTTTTAAATCGTATTATTCAAATTTATTGTCGTGTAAAGTATAAATTTAAAAGTAAATGAATAGGTCACGTAAAATGTAAATAAAAGGAGCGGTAATAACATAATATTAGAATAGTATTCTTGTTTTGCATTCAAATTGTATGAATTTTAAACGTCCACTTGGATTAAATTTAATAGTCTCATTTTAAAACAATCAAAACTTTAGTGAAGAATATATAGAGAGATATTTAGAAATAATCTATATCCAGTGCTATGCTGTTAATTTTGATAAAGAAAAGAAAAACAAAATAAACAGAACTAGATTTGCTTGACTAGACATAGGCAGTCTTGCTAATCTTCGCCGGTAGTGTAGTGGACAACATACCCGACTGACTAGCGGAAGACCGGAGTTCGACTACCTGCCGAGGCACAGGCATTTTCAACCAGGGCGGCACTAACCGTCCGGGCTGCTCACCCTTAAGGAATGCGAAATGTGTGGAAAGGGGGTTTAGTAAGAGGTTCTTCCAAACCACAAAAAAGGGCAGTCTTGATAAGCAGATTATAGCATTAAATCGAAACTAACAACATTCGTGATTATTTCTTTAGTTTAACCAACTTATTTCAGCGGAACACAGCTTGAATATATAAATACCTATACTTAAGAGAGAATATTATAGAGATTCGGAAAGGTAGAATATATTTATATATTCAAGCTATAATAAGTAGGTATGGGGTTGTATCTGTAACTAGTTAGTTTCACCCTATATTTAATGTTTAGTTTAAATTTAAATATTATGATTGATAAGCATTTAATCATTGATATGATATATAAATCACTTGCTATTATATTATACATTTATTCATTTATTTTATATTTTATATAGTAGTATCTATTACTAGTAGTAAGACCTTATGGTCGATAACATTTTTAAAGAAAATTTGTTTGAATAGGTGTAGTATTTTTATCAAAACTTCTCAAAGTTATTTATTTGTATTATTAAAATGTAAAATAGAATGTTTTCAAATTAAATCTATTACAATTTTTTATATGTAAACTAGTTTCAATATTTTATCGCCTAATGGGATGAAAGTTAATTAAACATTTATGAATTACCAGCAAGCTGCATCTAAATTTCTCTTGAGCATGGCAAATACTAAATTATGCCGTTGAATAATGTTCAGATTAGTTTTAATGATTTACAAGAGTTTTTTTATTCTCACATTAGTTAATAAACCAATCCACAGCAGTCCCGCATTAATTTAAAATGAATCTGGTCTGAAATATTAAAATAAAATTGATTATATATATATATATATATATATATATATATATATATATATATATATATATATATATATAATCAGTATTTTAGGGATAAAAGGAAATATTAAAAATTAATCAATTCCAAAATGATAATTTCATATTGGTGCAACTATTATAGATACAATCATTCACTTAATTTGAATAGAAAGAGATGATCTTAAAAACAATGCCATTTGTCTGGTGCTGTTAGTGACATGACAATGTACTGGGACTAGTAATAACATGCAAATGTTTGTTGTAAAATTCAATATCTTGTGTGATATTAGCCAGGAAGTAGTTTTTTTAACATGAGATTTGTTCATAGTCTTAATTAGACTTAATATTATAAAGCTACGGACAGGATGAATCTTAATAAGTTTGTAAAATTCATAATAGTTTAATAATCGGGAAAATTGAAACAACTTGGCAAAGATAACAGTAACTGTATGCTGTGTAGCAGGACACGCTAATATTAGAAGGAAACCTAGAATAACAGCAAGTCTCCAGACTCAGAACCCTTCTAAGAAATGGATACGAAGATCATCCGTAGAGGATTAAATTATGACTTAAAGAAGACATGGATAGAAAGAGTAAAAGCTTTCAGGGCTTTGACAAAAAATGCAAGGAACTAGCTTGCATGAAATTGAATAGGTTCAAGCTTCAAGAGTTCTATCAATAATTCAGACACTGCAAGCTCAAATAGCACCTCAATATTCTAGGGTTTTAGGAAGATGATTCAGTTTTTGCAGAGGAAGCACCTTCTCAAAAACTGTGCTGCATTGATCCTTCCTGCTATGTAAAAGTACACTCCTCTTTCGTTGTACATACTTCGTCGTGCTATATTTGTCGTTCAATATGCCAATTTAGTTGTAAACATTTAAATTTTTTCCGAGCGTAGATTATATATTTTACTTATTGAATAAACTTATTTAGGTGTTTCATGTTTCGTACTTTTCTGTAAGAAATTTATATATTTAGTTTGTCTTCTCTAAAGAAATTATATTAATATATATATATATATATATATATATATATATATATATATATATATATATATATATATATATATATATATATATATATATACATATATATATATATATATATATATATATATATATATATATATATATATATATATATATATATATATATACACACACTGCCGAGCATAAAATTAGGGTCACTCCGTAATTTGAAGTTTTTTTAAATTATTTAGTTTTGTACGTGTTTTTTCGGTTGTAACAGTTTACTAACTGGTTGCTTGAATAAAACAAAAGGTTTTTCTTTTTCAAAGTTTATTGAAAGTAATGAAAATGAACAATTTTAATTTTATGTGCTAAGAAATGAAAATGAACAAGTTTACTTTGATATGTTTTTGTTGAAACAAAAGAAAGTTTAAGGACAGCATAGCATTTGTTTCTGTGGTGTCGTCTGTCTGTTGTAAATTGTTGGCATTGTTAGTGTTTTGCAATGAGCATAAATCACGTTGTTGCGGCACAAATTGTGGCGGCTTTAGAAGACGGTCGCGGTCAGCGCGAAATTGCGAGAAACGTTGGTGTAAGTCTCTCGAGTGTGCAACGAGTATAGCGGCGGTTCGAAGAGACAGGTCTGCTCACTCGAGGACCTTGTTCAGACCCAGGCAAAACTCCAACAGCTAAGGATGACCGCTTTCTCGTTTCCAGTGCTTTGAGAAACCGAACGGTCACGGCAGTTTCCCTTCGAAATCATCTACAAGAAGTGAGAAATGTAAACATAAGTGAGTGGGCAGTTAGGAAACGACTTTATGCTGCTGGGTTATCTTCTGAAACTAGAGCTACTGGACCGCCGCTTTCCCGTGCACACCGGATTGCGAGGTTGAATTTTGCACGAGAGCACTTGACTTGGACAATAGCGGATTGGAGACGCGTATTGTTTTTCGATGAACCGCGATTCTGCCTTACGGGCTCAGATAGACATGTAAGAGTGTGGTGACGACAAGGCGAGAGATATGCTCAAGCGTGTAATGCCGAGCGACTACCATTTGGTGGAGGATCAGTTATGGCATAGGGAGGCATATCTTTTGACACTCGCACGGAGTTAGTCTTTATCGAGAAGGGGACGTTGACTGCGCATAGGTATCTGACAGAGGTTCTAGAAGACCATGTTTTACCATTCATGGTTAATCTTGGAGGCGACGCTACATTTATGCATGATAACGCACGGCCCCATACTGCTCGGATTGTTACTGAGTATCTTGATGAGTGTGAAATCTGGCGATTTGTTTGGACAGCTCGCAGTCCTGATTTAAATCCAATTGACCATATTTGGTATGAGATGGGAAAACTTTTACGGAGACATGTGCCGGCCCCCAGAAATTCTAGAGAGCTTCGCGACATACTGCTGTAAGAATGGGACAATCTTCCGCAGAACGTGGTCCAAAATCTAATCCAGAGCATGACACGTCGTTTACAAGCTGTCACTGCCAAAGGAGAGAATACTCACTACTGAAGTCCTTAAATTTTCTTTTGTTTCAACAAAAGCATATCAATGTAAAGTTGTTCATTTTCATTACTTAGCGTATCAAACTAAAATTGTTCATTTTCATTACTTTCAATTAACTTTGAACAACAAAAACCTATTGTTTTAATCAAGCAATCAATTAGTAAACTGTTGCAACCTAAAAAACACGTAAAAAACTAAAAATTTCTAAAATAACTTCAAATTATGGAGTGACGCTAATTTTATGCTCGGCAGTGTATGTTAGTTGTAGTTTTTGCCGTTCTTTTTTTAATAATTTCTCTTAATTTTAAAAATTTCTGATTTTCTGAAATTTGCAATTTCAATTATTTACAACATTTTTACTAAAATGTTTATTTCGTATAGGAAACTTTTTATTTCAAATTTGGAATTGTAATATTTCTCAATATGTAGAAAGCAATAAATAAATTTAAATCTAAATCTTTTGTCTGAAAAATTTGTTTGTACTGACATAAAAAAAATCATTTAAAATTTTTTTTTGCTTACTTTTTCTTGTTGTTTGTGTTAAAAATGTGACAGTAGTCATATCAGTAGTATAATCGTATAGTAGTGACAGTAGTATAATCAGATTTTCAATAAAGGCATGAGATTTGTAAATTTTGTATCATTCATGCCCAATATTACTATCTTGGTGCACGTTTTTTATTGCGATTAAATTGTCAATATTAGTTTTATTTTACATAATTTGAATAACGCACGCAAATATTCAATATCACTAGGCTACATTAAAATAAACAAATAAATAAAATGAATACAATCAAGTGGTCGGTATCAAAAAAGTGACTTGAAATGTCAGAATTTTTTTTCATAACTAAAGCAAAAATTAAAATTAAAGAAAACCGTTTAAAGTGAATATAAATTCTATGGTCATACCGGAGACTGAGGAGAGTTCTTATGACGAATCCACACCACCTTAGACAATTGAAAAAGCACATTCTTTATGTTTTGTTCCATTTTTTTGATGGCACGTGGATCCCAAACTTGTAAGATACATCCCCTCGCATGAGTGATAAAAAATATTGTTTGTAGCACGGGCAAAATTGTCAATTCTCGTCGAAGAAGTCGCGAAGTTGTGCGCACGAACGAAGTGAGGGCCTTCGTTCGACTTCTTCGCTCTCGACTCATATTGACAACTTTTCGCCTTAGCTACAAAATCTACTATTATAAATCTATTTTTTAAAAATTTAATATCAATTAGTAGAAAATTTGATTTAAAGTTGCCATAAAAATAAATTCAATTAATACAGGTAATTCAAGTTTTATTTAATTGATTGATGGACTGTGGAGCTAGTTCTTGAAACTTTTAAACATTTAAACATTTAAATTAATAAAATTAAAAACAGATTTTTTTAGTTTCAAAATTTTTTTTGTAGAATCTATATATGTTTCACCAACATTGTGACTTCATCAGGCAATAAAATACAAATGCAATTAAACAGACATACTACTTAAACAATACTACAAAACTCATTAAAGACAACATATAGCTTGATCATATAAATATATTCAACCTGTTCGTAGCTCAATAATATTAAGTCTTATTGAAATTGTGAATAAATCTCATGTTGAAACCATTACTTTCTGGCTAATATCACACAAGATATTGAATTATACAACAGACACTTGCATGTTATTACTAGTCCCAGTACATTTAGATGTCACTAATAGCGATAGACAAATAACATTGTTTAAAAGATAATTTCTTTCTATTTAGATTAAGAATAGCCATCTGCAGACGCGTTTCGAGATTCATCTCTCAAAAGTGCAGCTTTGCTTTTTTGAATTATGTTTATTTCTTTACACTTGCATTAGCTTGAAAACCTCACCACAAATGTCAAATCAAAACCTAACTTCGCCAATCATTTTCACGAGCTGTTCAAGCTAATGTAAGTATATTCCAAGTTATAATTCAAAAAAGCAAAGCTGCACTGATGAGAGTTTTAGTTTTACTTCTCATCTCTACATGCAATATTTCAAATTTATTTTTGAATTTATGATTGCAATCTCAGCAATGGTTACCAAAAGTAGAGTCGATTGTTTTGTAGTTTTGTAGATTCTTTCATGTCCCTGGATTCTGGTTTCGAACGATCTGTTTGTCCTATGTAGACTTTACTAGAAAACTACTACACATGTTAACTAATAAACCCCCTAGTTCGACTTATTTTCTGTTTTGTTCTTATTATTTCGTCATTTTGGTCATTTTGGTTTTCGTCATTTTGGTTTTCGTCATTTTGGTTGGAGTTGGTTTTGAAAGCAATAGATTCGTCGATATTTTAATGATGGTACATTACAAAGCTATTATTTCAAAATTTTTGCCAATGTGCGTTTCAAGGTTATATTATATAAATAGGTACGTTTATTTAAAATTTTGCCAATGTGCGTTATAAGGATATAATATATAAATAGGTACGTTCTTTTAAAATTTTGTAAAAGTGCGTTAAAAGGTTATAACATATAAATAGGTACGTTAATTAAAAAGTCGACGAATAGATACAGTTTTTAAGAAGTTTGCATCTCTATTATGTAAAGATTTTATTTTGAAGTTTTTTTTAATTTCGAGTTTTTTTTTATAAAATAGCATATTTTGCAACAAGGGCGATACGTTGTCAATTGGTCACGAGAGCGAAATGGGCGCAAGAACGAAGTGAGTGCGCACATTCGCTCGAGGGGGCAATTGACAATACCGCCCTTGTTGCAAATAATATTTTTTATTATTCATGCGAGGGGACTTGTCTTACAAGTTTGGGATCCAGGGGCCATAAACAAAAAGAATCAAAAAAGAAGAATTTGCTTTTTTAATTGTTTCCGGTGGTGTGGATTCGTCATAAGATCTCTCATCAGCCTCCGCTATCAACATAGAATTTACTCTAATTTTAAAACGTTTTGTTCAATTTCTTTTTTTTTGTAATGAAAAAAAGTTTATGTTCTCTTTCATGTCACCTTTTAATATTGTGGTCTTGATTATGTTTATTTTATTTATTTAATAGTTTTTTTTACATTGAATTGAAAAATTCACTATGTTTTTATCTGAAATCTGAATTACCACGTAGTAACTGTCGCAACAATCCTATTCAGTTTTTTTTAAATGTAACTTAGGGATATTGAATATTTGCGTGCGTTACCGCGTTGCGACAAACGCCATTTTTTTGTTGTATTATGTGGTAATACTACCAAAAATGTCATTTGTCGCACTAAAAAACGTGCGCCAAGGTAGTACTTTTAACGCATGAGTAATACAAAATATATTATAGCATTTTATAAAAAAATCGTAAATTTAATAACAATTTTATTTTATTGCTGTTTTTATTATATTTTTTATTTGAAAATTTTATAATTTTTGTAAAACCAATTGAAATTAATTAAAAATGAAATAATGAAATTAATTAATTGAAAATGAAATTAATATAATTTTCAATGCTGAATAATGAAAACGATAAAGTTTTATATAGTTTTTATATATTTGCATAAAACTTTTATTTAAAGCTATAATGCACCATTTTTACAACTTTTCATTTATTTATTCAAATGTGTTCAAATTTATTTCAATGTGAGCATGATTTAACCCTTTGTTCACAGAGAGAGAGAGCGCTGCAGTTGATTCAGTTGTACCCGCCACATACACCATGCTAATATTGTACCCAACAAAAATCCAAGTAAAAAGCTTAATTGTTTTCACTACAAATATCTTTAATCTCTACTTCAACTAAGCACAATTATTACAATAAAACGGCACTATCTAAAAATATCAACAACATTTTGGGAGTCGTAGAAAATTCAGTTATCGAAACAGCTGGTGTTTAGAAGTAAATTGTTTCCAGTTTTTATATCAATAAAACAATTACTTTGAGAACAAAATAAAAATTGTTATTTATACGATAAACTAACTAAATTCCAGCACATTTATTGATTCATATAGCAAGTTAGCCGATAAATAAACGTTAGTTCTACAAGACCAGAAGTCATTCAATCCGGCGTCCCGTTGTTAAATAACTCTAAAACACACAACTTATACATGTTACAATTTACATGTCTTTGAAAATATTATTAGAACCCGCTGGTTAATAAATATCGCAAATAAAATTCGATTTATTTAACAGTCTTGTCTTCGCAGACACCATTCCGTGTTTAAATTTGCATTTAGATTGAGTTCGCATGATCTTTATGGACGCATTTTTTCCTCTCTCTCTCCCTCACTCGGTGTATTTAACAAGAATTAATTATGTTTGTGCACTGCCTGTAATTTATACAGTTGCCAAAAACATTTATTGCGTCCCATATACAGGAGGATTTAAAAGCGTTTATTACTTTCTTTAATATCTGTAAATTGTGATGTTTACAGACTGCTTTTAATCTTGATTTATAATTCGTCATAACTTCCCAAATTACAATAATTTTACAAGAGATGACTATAAAATTATTGTATACTGGTTGTTAAAAACTCAAGTTGTTTGGAAGCCTGGATGGATCATTCGTTTTGCAATTTAATTGGAATTTACAACTGAATTTAATTCTTATGAAATCTAGAAACTAGATTCATTGCAACAATATCAACAGATTTAAATTAGTTTTATGTCATTATAAATTACTTTTTATTATATATGGTAGAAACAATCTAAAGAATTCGATTATATATCGAGCTACAATTTATGTAACAAAGATTACAACTGCATTGTCTCGTAATATTTAAACAGTCTGGTCTATCTAGTCCCTAAAATCTAGTCCAGTCTGTCTAGTCATGTGCAATCTGGTATGTCTTTACTTATTCTTGTCCTCTAGTTTTGTCTACATTTTTGTGCCCTATCTGGTTTGGTTTAAAGTAAATTATTTCTGATTGTAATCTTGAATGTAGCTTATCTTGAATGAAGTAGCTGAAATTTTGAAACAGCAATTTGCAAGCAATAATATTTTGTCTCTAGGAGATATATTTTTAATATTAGTAAGCTTTTAAATTTTGAAGAAACCAAACTTACATTTTGAGATATTAACTGCCAAACAATATGAAAACTTTTTTGTCATGGCAGTCAAGTACCGTGTCACGTCAACATGTAAATATTCAAATATTAAAATCCTGATTATTTCATATTTTTGTCATAGGTTTTTCCTGTTTACATTAGTTTATGAATCTTTTTTCGTCGGATTGTTAGCGATCATGTTTTATTATAACATTATGAATAATTCAACAGATTTATTAATAAGATGATAAATGATTCCGTAGTGTGGAAAGACAATACTATTAGCTCACCCCTGCACTAATTAGAAATTCAAACCTGGTTGGAAATTATTATTTAATAAGTTGTTTACGTACCCCTAAATCGCTTCCAGCGAGACTTTTATGATAATATTTTTCTGTTAAAAAAATGTTGTGTGCCTACAATAAATTAATTATATAAATTACAATACTAAGAATATTAATATAATCCCTTCAATTTCATAAGATTTATACAATTTTAATAATAAACCGATTTATTATTAATTTGATAATTAAACAAAACTATCTAGATTTATTTCGGTATTGTTGCTAAAATCTCTTAGTAATCACATTACAAAATGTTTGAAATACACAAGTTATGTTTGATGATTGGATTGACAATAGACAATAGACTAGACCAGCGATGGCAAACCTATGGCACGCGTGCCACAGCTGACACGCTGGAAATTTTTATTGGCACGCGGGAGGAAGGAGGGGTAGCGTTACAATTTTGTGCTTGATGAAGCACAGAGAGGATGTACATTGAACATCGCTCGTAATATATTTTTAAGTACCGGACTAATATTTGCTGCTGACCCCAACATATCTGACCGTATGACAAGCTAGATTGAACGATGGCGTAAAATATTTGCAGAATCAACATTTTCACATTCTCTTGGGTTTCGAATCAGATAATACGCAGGAATTAATATCGAACATGTTAATGATAGTCCCTTAGCTTTTGATCAAGTGTTACCCCCAGACATTTTATTGATTCGGCCCCATTCAAAGCTTAGAAGTAAACTATAATCATGAAGTATTTTTTGCGTATATTTAAAGTCCAATAAAGATTTATACATCATCCCCTAACGTTTTTAATTTTAAATTGCTACTTGTAATTGAACCGTGTATCTCTGGGTTAGATATTAAAATGTTGCTATCGTCAGCGTACAAAATATAATTGCAACATTATTTGTTTGCGTCAGATCATTAGCAAATATCAAGAATAGAGTTGGTCCCATTAGAGAACTTTTTTGTCCCATTAGAGAACGATTTTGTACCGTTTACGATCACTGTTCGCCCTCTTTGATGGAAGATGGACGAGGAAGATGATACCCAGTTCTTGGCCACGCCTCTAATTTCAATAAATTCATATTTTGGTGGAAGGAGCTTGTGATCATAACAAATATGTCCCATTAGAGAGCCTTGGGGTACCACACACTTCTATCAGTTTCTTCCCGTTTTTGAACCGTCTGTAAGTACTGTTCGCCCTCTTTGATGCAAGAAAGATTATATCTAGTTCTTGGCGACGTCTCTAACTCATCAATAACTTCAACTTCAACTCAACAATAACTTCATTTTTTGTAGAAGGAGCTTGCGATCAAAACAAATATCAAATATAGAGTTTGTCACATTAGAGAGCCTTGGCGTACTACCCGCTCCTTTAATTTTCTTTCCGATTTTGAACTGTGTAAGATCACTGTTCGTCCTCTTTGATGCAAAGAAGATTTTACCCAGTTCTTGGCGACGCCTCTAACTCCAATAACTTCATTTTTTTGTGGAAGTAGCTTGTGATCATAACAAATATCAATAATAGAGTTGGTCCCATTAGAGAGCCTTGGGGTACCGCCCACTTCTTTAAATCTCTTTCCGATTTTGAACCATTTACGATCACTGTTCGTCTTCTTTGATGCAAAGAAGATTTTATCCAGTTCTTGGTGATTCCAATATCTTCAATTTTTGTCGAAAGAGCTTGTGATCAAAAGACTCAAATGCTCTACTTAGGTCGTAAAATAAAACGAGAACCTCATAATTACAAGGTAGAGAAGTGATTATAAAATTAAAACTATCCAACAGAGCAGTATCAGTTGAGCTACTTTTCAGAAAAGCCGTTTTGACTGTTTTCCCGCATGTTATTATTTTCCAAGAAACTTGATAACCGAGGCAGAAATGCTAAAATTTATGAAAATTGGCTTTGAACACAGATTGGACTGTAGTTAACGGGATCCCTCTGTAACCCTTAATTTTTGTAAATCGGGATGAAATTTAATACTTTTAAATGTCGTATTCAAGCCTATATGGTATTCAGGCTAATATGGTTCAGGCCAAGTTATTGGGCACGTCAGCATTTCATAATGTGGAAACTTAAGAAAAATGGCACGCGGTCATAAAATGGTTCGCCACGTCGCGTAGCTGTCGCGTAGCCATAGTGAGAACGTGCCCATTTAAAACAATGTAATCATTATTTGACAGGCGATGTTGCGTGACGTCGCATCACATACCTCGGAGTTGTTATAGATAAGAGCTTTTCTTTCGGTCCACAGTTAATGGCATGAAGCTAACGCCGACATTGAACACAATTATGACCAATGTAGGTGGGCCTTTAGCCTGAATATAATATAATACCGTTTCAGCTTGAATCTGATGTTTGAAAGTATCAAAGTCCGTCCTGATTTACAAAAATAAAGTGTCACAGCGGTATCCCTTTAACTACAGACCAATCTGTAAGGGGGTCCAAAGGGTTAGCGCATGCGTCATACACGATGCTGCTTCCAGATAGCGTCGCATAGCCTCTCCTACCCAATCCCGACTCTCACCTCTCCGTGGTGGACCCTAGTAACCTGAGCAATCCTACCAGAGATCGGGTAACCAACCCCGGTGGAAGGTAGGATCAGGGCTAACAAGAGCGGAAGAAATGGCCCTCTGAAAAGGGGGTTGGGCATGGGGCTAACTACCCTATACCTATAAAAAAACCATATATTTACGAATACCCTAATTTTGCCTCGGATTGGACGGCTTAAAGGACGACGACTCAAGCAAAGAGATAAGGACATGATTTTGGGAACATGGAATATTAGAACGCTGTACCAAGCGGGAGCGCTACACGCGACACTTAGAGAAATTAAGAAATACCACCTTGATATTACAGCCTTACAGGAAATGAGATGGACAGGACAAGGACGACTAAGGAGACAGAAATGGGATATCTACTATAGTGGAACAAACAACAACATCCACGAATTCGGTGTTGGTTTCGTAATAAACAACAGATTGAAAAACAAAATAATTAGCTTTAAACCCATCAATGAACGAATATGCTACCTAAGGGTAAGAACCAAGTTCCATAACATATCAATCTTCTCAGTCCACGCCCCAACCGAAGAAAAAGAAGACCAAACTAAAGAAACCTTCTACTCAGAACTAGAAAGAGAATTCGATAGGATACCCGAAAACGACGTTAAGATAATTATAGGAAATCTCAATGCGAAAATAGGCAAGGAGCAAGCCTACCTACCTCTAGTGGGAAAACATAGCCTACATGAAATATCCAACGACAACGGATAAAGGGCAATAGAATTTGCGGCAGCCAAGAGGTTGGTAATAAGAAGTACAACATTCCCTCACAAACAAATACACAAGGGTACATAGACATCACCAAACTGAAACACAGTCAACCAGGTAGATCATGTACTAATATTTGCAAGACATTACTCAAGTATAACGGACATAAGAACTATGAGAGGGGCAACGTCCGAATCTGACCACTTCTTGGTAAAAACGAGACTAAGCGAAAAAATTAACAAAGCAAGAACAATTCCAGGAATCAGAACGCCCAAATACAACATACACAAGCTCAAAGAAGAAGAAACTCGACTGAGATACGCACAGAACCTCTCTGAAAATATCGAAACGGAGGGAAGGGGCAATGATCAAGAGGGAGTGGACGAGATATGGATGAGAATCAAAGGAAAAATAAGTAACGCGGCACAAGAAATACTAGGAACTACCGAAAGGAAAACTAGTGACATTTGGTGGGACAACAACTGTGAGGAAGCCATAAATAGACGAAACACTACTACACTACTACAAAGCACTACTACAGAGACCCACAAGAGCCAAAGATACCAAGTACTTAGAAGAGAAGCAAAGAGGACTTGTAGGGAAAAGAAGAGAGAAATGGTAAATAAAAAACTGAGAGAATTAGAACAAGCGAACCATATGAGAGAGAGTAGGAAACTATATCAAACACTGATGGACACAAGGAGCGAGTTCCACCCCAGAACGTCCTTATGCAAAGACAAACAAGGGAAATGGATAACAGAAGAAGCAAAAGTACTGGAAAGGTGGAAGGAGCATTTCTTGGATATTCTAACAAACCAAACGATAAGAGGAAATTGCCTGGAGAATGTACCCTATCACACGGCACAACCACTCGTACTAGAGCCAACTCTTCAAGAAATACAAGACAGCATTACGGATATGAAAAATAATAAAACACCAGGAGCAGACAACATCTCAGCAGAGCTTTTCAAATATGGAAGAGATAAAGTGGCCGAACAACTCCTACACTTAATTAAAAAGATATGGCTAGAACAAAAAATCCCCCAAGAATGGACCACTGCCATAATATGCCCAATATATAAGAAAGGAGACCGATTGGACTGCCAGAATTATAGACCAATATCGCTATTGTGCGTGGCCTACAAAATATTTACGAACATACTAAGAAAACGCATAATGGATTATGCTGAGGAAATTATAGGGAAGTATCAGGCTGGATTTAGAAAGAACAGGCCAGCCACAGACCAACTCTTTACAGTGAGACAGATCATGGAAAAATGCTGGGAATATAACACCCCTATATACCAATTATATGTAGACTTTAAGCAAGCATATGATAATGTAGATATTGAGGCGCTGTATCTAGCCATGGAAGAACTCGGGGTACCACATAAACTTATAAAACTAACCCGAACAACGATGTCCCAAGTAATTCCCAAGTAAAGATACAAAATAAGCTAACAGAGAAATTACACGGATCAAGGACTGCGTCAAAGGGACAGCTTGGCCCCTATACTCTTTAACCTACTAATGGAAAAGGCCATCAGAGAGACCAAAATACAAAGGAACGGTACCATAGCAAATAAATCTCAACAAATTGTTGGCTATGCAGATGATCTAAACATTATCACAAGATCAATAACAGCCCTTAAAGAAACATATAACAAGATAGAAACCAAAGCACATGAAGTAGGGTTGGAGGTAAACGAGGAGAAAACCAAATGTCTAGCCATGAAACCATCTAGAAGAATGGGACAAAACTTAACAATAGAGGATCGCAACTTTGAAGTGGTGAAACAATTTAAATATTTAGGATCACAACTAAATGAAAATAATGAAATAATTCAAGAAATACAACTAAGAATAATATCAAGCAACAGAACATATTACTCCCTCCAAAACACGTTTAAATCCATTATAGTAGGAAAAAGTACAAAAATTAAAATATACCAGACTATAATCCGACCTATATTGACCTATGGATGCCAAACCTGGACCCTGACAAAGAAAACGGAAGAAATGCTCCTAAGGTTTGAAAGAAGAATACTTAGAAGGATATTCGGCTCAATACAAGAACAAGGCGTCTGGAGAATAAGATATAACCACGAGCTTAGAGAATTATACGGCTATCCAGATGTGATAACACATATAAAAATCCTCAGATTAAAGTGGGTTGGACATATGATTAGGATGCCAGAAGAAAGAATCCCAAAAAAGATATATAAGGCACAACTGGAAGGCACCAGAACCAGAGGAAGACCACGTCGTCGATGGGCGGAAAATCTCGAGAAAGATGCGGAACAAATTCTACAAAGCCGAAATTGGGAAAATGCAGCCAGAAGTAGAGAGAATTGGAGGAGAAAATTAAGGGAGGCCCGGGTTCATATAGGACTGTAGCGCCACGGAGAGAGAGAATCAGTAATTAAAGCCAATTTTCAAAAAAAATAAGTCAGCATTTCTGCCTCGACTATCAAGTCTCTTGAAAGTAAAGGAAATATTACTTGAAAATATTACTTTCTAAGAAACTAATAAAATGCCGGCAAACAGTCAAGTGAAATCTTTTGCTCGCGCAATACGTTTAAGACAGCCAATTGGGAAATAATAATGGGTGAACTGATGATAAAAAGTTTCCTAACAAGGAGAAAATTAGTGCTAAAAGCCCAAAATGAGACAGTCGTAGAAGAAGTAAGTTGTGGGATTCCTCAGGCCCTATATTGGGTCCTATACTGTGGAACTACTACATCCCAAGAACTAAACTGCCAGAGGGCGCATTAATAGAATTCTCAGACGACTTGGCGCTTGTTGTAACTGCCAAAAACGAACAAGTAATAATGCAAAAGTAAGGTCAACTGATATTGCTTTGTTTGACACTGTTAATTTTATAATTACTTCTCTAAATTGTAATCAGGAGGTTCTCGCTTTATTTTACGACCTAAGTAAAGCATTTGACTCTTTTGATCACAATCTCCTTTGCACAAAGAATTGAAGATATTGGAGTCGCCAAGAACGGGGTAAAATCTTCTTTGCATCAACAGAGATCGTAAACGGTTGAAAATCGGAAAAAATAATTAAAGAAGTGGGTGCTAGCCCAAGGCTCTCTAATGGGACAAACTTTATTCCTGATTTGTTAATGATCTGACGCAAACAAAGAATGTTCAATGCAATTATATTTTGTGGGCTGATGATACCAACATTTTAAAATCTTACCCAGACATACACGATATAATTAAAAGTGGCAATTTAAAATCAAAAACGTTAGGATTATGTTGTATACATCTTTATTGGACTTTAAATATACGCAAAACTTAATTCATGATCATAGTATACTTCTAAGATTTGATCAAAAATCACCCAAAGGGGCCGAGTCAATAAAATTTCTAGGAGTTGATAACACTTGATCAAAAGCTAAAATTGGATTATCATGTTCGACATTAACTACTGTGTGTTATCTGATTCGAAACCTAAGAGAATGTGTAAAAGTTGATTCCGCAACTTTTGTTGTAACTCTTGAGTTGTAACTCTTGAGTTCTCTTACTCTTCTCTTACCTCATTTTTTTGGGTAAACCAGGTCTCCAACAGTTACCAAACGTAGGTAGCCCGTACGATCTTTTTGAACTTTTGTTTGATTATACCTTTTTCTCTTCGATTGTCAAAGAAACAAACAAGTAAGTCGAAATGAGTTTAAAGGAAAAAAATGGAAGGACTTAACCATTTCTGAATTCAAGGTGTTTTTAAGTTTATTATTACATATAGGAATTATCAAATGTCCAATAATGTATAATTATTGGAATAAAAGCGAACAATTTGGTTTTCATTGTTTTTTCCAGCACATGACTATACAAAGATTTCAAAATGTCTTACGATCGCTTCAGTTCTCGTCTGATAATGAAATTGATCATCACCTACGGAAAATAATTCCAAGAGAACATTTAAATGGTACATCAAATTATTGATTCATTTAGTTGAAACTTTCTTTTTTAATTCCTGCAATTTTCATTTTACCTTACATTGCACACATGGTGTTCAATCCGCTCCTCGCAATAAGAATTTGCCGAGTAGCGAGCTGCACACCCGGTGTGCAATTCTCCTGGGAACCGTACTCGAAAAAAATCGTCGTCTCGAATGGGTTAAGTAATTCACATCTTTGTTCTTTGCCGCTAGAATTGCTCGTTCACTCAATCAATAGTAATTTTTGTGATTAACCATGATGTTAGGGAACACTTTGTTGATGAGCTCGTCTTTGGTTGAGACGAAATTGCAAAAATTATGCGGAAACGAAATCAATCCGTTCGTTTCATCGACGGGAAGACGACCACTACCGATTGACAGCAATTGCTTTGAAAAATCTTCGGCAGATGGATCGTTTAGCAATGCAACTCGCATGTTTGTCGTCAGCTCAAGTTTCTTAATATAGCGGAACAGAGTAGATGATTTGAGACAAGCGTTTATTTCATCGGCAGCGGTGGATTTTGGAATTACTGGTAGTGTTTGCCGGAAATCGCCAGACAGTACTCATTGCGCAGATCTTTCATGGTTCGATTTAGTGCTTCCAATGAAAGTTTTTGCGCCATTGTGCATTCATTCCATATGATAATTTTACTTGCTATTAACACTTTGGCCATTGCCGAAAGTTTCGCAATTTTGCATGTGGGTGTTTCAGACGTTTGAAGGTTTAACGGTAATTTGAACGCTGAATGGCCGTTCTGCATCGCTCTAGCAACGTGGCCGCTATAGCACAAGAAGCATTTTCTACGTAAATTTCATATCTCGCACGAACAGTGGCTAAAATCATTGAAATGAGGAATGTCATCCCAGTTCCACCGGGCGCATCAAGAAAAAATAAGCCACCATTTCCATCATCAAAATTGCCTTCATTAACTTATTAACGTACACATCCTTCTGTTTTGAGTTGAACAGTGGTATATTCAATTCAAACTGATTCGTTCAATGCATCTCGGTCGTATTCACGTTCACGTTCCAATTCTCGATTGAAAGCGTCGTTCATAGCACGATATGGCGTTGGAATTCCTAACTTTCCTAACAAACTGCCGCACATGAGGTAACACAACATGCCGTCTATCAAAAGCAAGGCCTGGTTATGTATTTCCTCATTCACCTCGAAATCGGGATTCCCTGATGTGACACGATATAGATGTAAAATGTCTTCTGACATATCATCCTTGTACTTCTTCCATGGTTCAATGGGATTCGATCGGAAACATGTCGAAATAATGATAGCCAATAATGTGCGTATCTGATTTGGAGATGCAGAAAGAACTGATTCAGCTATTGTAATGTCCCAATGAGTTTTGTTTTCAAGAAAATTGAGCTATTCACATGCAGCACGAAATGTTGGCCACATTGTACCATTGACAGTTCGAAGTGATTCAAAGGATGTCGGCACACGAACATTAGAGAGTAGTGTAACGTTCGTGCAAATGGATCGCTTGGGCAAATAAAAAAGAAACTTGTCAATGTTGTCGCTGGAGGTGTTGCAGCACGTTGAGTAACATTTGATACGTTGAAAGAAACTCGTTGACCATTTTCTAGATGCACCGCCAAATTTAAATTCATGAATGGGGAATGAAAAGCGCCATCTAAGTAGCTTCTAATGTGGCTACTAGCCATCTAAGTGCTAATATACTTATATGTGGTATATTAGCAGGGGTCGAGACAAATGCAACAAATCAAAAATCATAAAAATGGGTCCTGCCGTTCTTGAGTTTTTAAAAGCCAAAATTCAAACCGGACTGTGTTTTGTATATTAAGATTACAAGATTTGAGGAGCTACCAAAGAAAAATTTCAGAATGGGTTTCTAAAGGAAAAATGGATTACCGACAACTTTGTGTTGAATAAGAATATAGCAGAGAGGTTTTATTAACATGAATTAACTTATAGTTGGTGTGTAATTTAAGACATCCCGATGTGGTGTGAAGAGAAAATTCTTTTTGCAATGATTGCGGTAGACATATGAGAAAGCGATAATCTCTGATTGGTTCGGAATAGAAATAAGTGTAGTAATTAGTGAGTAAGATGAGTAGGAGTTGCGAACCGCGGTGCAGGTGGAGAGGCCGGAATGCAGATGGGCGCCCTCGCGTCTGTAGCACACCTGCACACCTCGCGGCGTTTTCCGCGACCTTTGCTAATTATAATCGGGGCCTTTTCACTATTCTAGCCGCGCTAGAATCTCTAACGGCCTGCCAACATGCAAAGCCTTTCAATAAACGCTCGATAAAAAAATTTGCTTCGCCATCCGTCTTTCAAATCTACATATCTTACTTTTAAAATAGTCTTTATAAATCGTGTAGATAATAATAGAACATTTTTTTATTGACAAGCGCTTAGTATTCTAAGCCGCGAGATAAATAGTTTTGATGAACTTAGTGAAGGAATGAGATAATAAGGGGCGCCAAATACTAGCCTGGAGGGCAGGAATGCAAATAATTTATTTTAATTTATGTTTGTGTGCTATTATATTTTAAATTTTTGCATTTTTTTGAATTTAATATTAACTATCTAATTTATTATTAATTTATTTATAGAATTTTTTATAGAAGATAATCTTATATCTAGTCTAAACAGACTAGATTATTAAAAATATAGTCTAGATATTTTGTTTCTCGTCAGGACTTTTAATAAGTTATTACTCGTCGATAATAATAATAAAATTTAAACTATATCAAGCACGGAAGCAAATAATAAAAAGCAAGCAATTGTATTAATTAAAAACACTATGAAAACAGAAAATACACTTTCTCAAATCCTTTACAAACCAAAACAGAAAAGATCATTCTTTCAAAGGTGCGCCAATAATTAATATTTTCTATTCCAACTTGTCGGGCAATTACCTTGCCGCCGCCGCTTACGCCGCCGGCACAAACGCCCTAATTATTGCGTAATCTTTTATTCATATATTGTTTTAATAACACGCTGGGCGTTCTTGTTTGCCTAAAGAGATTTCTTTTAAATAGCAGCTTCTGAAAGCTTTTGCATTTTGAGATGGTTAAAATTTAATAAACGAGGCATAATATTAAGTGCAAGACCATTTCAAGATTTGTTGAACAACGAATTTTATCTTATCCAATTATGTCTATTATGTTCAGTTTTGTTTGAACTTGCAGGACTTTTTTTAGGGTTCCGTACCAAAAACGGAACCCTTATATATCCGTCTGTCTGTCTGTCTGTCTGTCTGCGTGTCTGTCTGTCTGTATGTGTGTCTGTCTGTCTGTCTGTATGTGTGTCTGTCTGTCTGTCTGTCTGTCTGTCCGTCTGTCTGTCTGTCAAGACCATTTTTCTCAGCAACGCGTAGAGGTAACAAGTTGAAATTTGTATCAAATACTCGGGTCTGCGGTCTCTTTCAGCTGTGAAAAAATCAAACTTGTAAGTCAACGCGATCAAAAGATATGACCGTTTATGTCTCATGTTTTGCGATTTCACAAGGGGATCAAAATCTATAGGGTACTTCCCGTTGACCTAGAATCATGAAATTTGGCAAGAAGCGGTGTCTTACAGCACATGTAAAGGGAAATATCTGAAAACCATAAATATGTAGTTTAATTACAAGAAAAATGCGAATTCACTATTAGAAACTTATGAAAATACACTAATGTGTGATTGTATTATTATATTCGTGGTATTGTCAGGCTCCAGAAGCATATGGGTTGCATACAGTTAGGTCCTCCTCGGTTTGGTCCGAAGGTTAAAAAGTATGTGTCGGCACCAAGCTGTTTGTTCTGAATTTTCTTTGTTTATATTCGTTATACATTTGATCACGTAGCTCTAGATACATAATATATACAGGGTATATATTATGTCTAAATTTTGCTTGTTTATAACCGACATGCATCGGTATAATTTTTCTTTATAATCTACATATACTTAAATCACGTACGCCCTATATTTTTTGGTAGTCAATTGCCCAAAAGCAGTCATTTGAAGAACTGAATGTTAAGAGTATCGATAGATCTAGAAATAGTTAATATATTAGTTTATATTATATCTAGAAATAGTTAGATCTTAATATAAGTTAGTGAATAAGTGTAACTCTATAATTTCATAACGATTTCATACGAGATTTGTTTTTGGGAATAAGTGTAATACCAAAATAAAGTTTTTTTTTATAAGTTTAAAAATATTCGCGTTATTTAAAAAAAAATACCCTTTATACGTGCTTGTGCTTGCTACGTCCTCCACAAAAAAAAGATACATTACTTACTAGTTTGTACGGAACCCTCGGTGCGCGAGTCACAACTCGCACTTTTGGTTGCTTTTACGCACCCCCAACTATGGTTTCAATTGGGGTGAGTGTGGGACTCACCAGCCCTCTAAGGCAGTCATACCCACTAAAACCATCTCATCTTTATTTCTCTCCTGTAGTGATCCCGCCTTTCAGCTTTACGTCCTACAGGTTTGGTCTTAATATCCCTTTCTCAGGGGTCGCCTCTTTCTCTGCTCTGTTCTTCTAATTCATATTTGTCTTTTTTCCGCAACACTTCTTCTACAAAATTCTTCACAATTTCCTAGCTGTCCTTGTTCGCAATCATTTCCTCTATTATGCTTTCCGGGAACATGGCTGCCGCAGGTAGGTTTCTTTTTATATTGTCGCTTTCGTTATCACAATTCCCACAATGGAATATTGTCTGTTCTGGAGTATCATCTACTTGTTCTGAACAGAATCGGCATTGTGCACTTCTCTCCGTCATCTTCTGTCCAATTCTCTCCGTGCAGGAGAAGAAGACTCCGTGTCCTATAAGGCTGTGTAATGCGGAAGTTTACCGACCCATGCTTCTTCTCTACCCATTTCTTGATGTCCGGTATCATCCTGTGGGTCCACCATTCGACTTTAGCGAGGTCCCATTCTGTCTGCCACTTCTGGTAAGTCATTTCCGTCTGTTATTGTCCTGTGTAGGTCATATAGTCGCTTTCTCTCTTCGGCAAGGAAGTATAACGGTACGAGGCCTGCCACTACGAGCGCGGCATGTGCAGATGTTGTGCGGTATGCACTGCATACGCTCAAGGCCATTAATCTTTTGGTGGACGTGATTTTTTTCCGAGAGATTTGACGTCTGGCTGCCCCGACCCATAGCGGAGCCCCGTACATCACTATCGACTCCATTGCCATCGCTAGCACCTTCCTTTTCTGTTGTCCAGGACCTCTAATATTAGGCAGTATGCGGCCTACGGCCTTCATCGTACGTTTCGCCTTCTCACATGCATAGTGGATATGTCGCCCGAACGATAGCCCCCTATCTATTACCATGCTCAGATATCTTATCTGTCGCAAAGGATAGATATCTTCTCCTGCTATGGTAAACTTTATAGGAGGTAGTTTTTTCCTATTTAGGACTATTGCCACAGTTTTATTCACGGCCACTTTCAATTCGTTCCGTTTCATCCACCTGACTATAGTGTTTAACGTTACATTCACCTTGAGTAAGAGCTCTTATGCATTATGGATGACATGCTCTACCGCGCAAATTGTGGTTTTCTCTCTACGAAATCCTTACGGATTTCTATGGAGACCCCCGTTTATCTCAATTTCCTCTTGAATTTTTACAATTACGTTTTTACAATATTTCCGTACACTTTAGCCAGCACATTGATCAGACATGTTGGTCTATATTTAACTACCTCGTCCATTGTTTGCCTAAGTTTTTCAACTAGGATTAATTTTGAGAGTTTCCATGTATCGGGAAACCGGTTCGACTCCAGCAGGGAGTTGAAGAGGGTTATAAAGTATTCCGTGCTACTGCCTATAACTGCCTTTACTGCTTCAAGCGGTATTCCATCCGAGCCGGGAGACTTGCCCAACTTTATTGTTTTACATGCCCTTATCACCTCGTCTTCATTAAGGTCGTTGACGTTTGAGGAAGTGGTGAGAGGTCTATCCCATCGATGGTAATCTTTCCCGTTAGTGATGAAAAGTTGGTCGAAGAATTCTTTACGTTCCTGCAGCGGTAGTGTGATCTTCGGGTTTTGGTACATTTAATTGGGCGATTTTATATCCTTCTCCGAAGATGTCAGTTTCTAGATTGTCACATAATTCGGACTAGGCTTTTTTCTTTGCTTCTGATATTGACTTTTTGAGCGTTCTTCGGATCGTCCTTTCCCTCTATCTCCCACTTCTATGCTCCTTTGGAACCGCCTCCTTTTACGCTTTGTTTCTGAAATCTGTTTTGTATATCTTCTGACCACTAGTAGGGCAACTTATAGTCTTCTCCGCACCTTAGGAGTAGTGTGCTTTTCTTTATGCTTTACCCAGAGACTCTTCACAGCTCTCCGTGTTAATTTCCATGTCATTAATTTCTTCCGTGAAAGTCCTATTTAGTGTTACGATGTCTGTAATACCGTTCCTCCGCCTTGCACTCGTCCTCTTGCTGGTGGCAGGTATTCTAGTTAGAATGCAATGGTGATCCCTCATCGACAGTTCGTTTCTCAGGAGTAACGAACCGAGAAACGAGAAACGAACTGAGAAACAAACTTGCAGGACCTGTGTGATCCTGTTTTGTCTAATCTGGAATTGTGTCATCATGTCTGGTTTTATATAGTCATGTCTAGTCTTATCCAGCCTTATCTAATCCAGTCAAGTCTTGGCTAGTGTTGTCTAATCTAGTCAAGTCTTGTATAATCTAGTAACGACATGTATAATCTTTACTAATTTGTTCTAACCTTGTATGGACTTTCTCCAGCCCTATTATGTTTTCTCTTGTCTTGTCCAGTATTGTTAAGCCTTGTTTAGGATCTAGTTTAACCATGTCTACCTTCCAATAGCTTTGTCTTGCAAAATATTGTCTAGCCTTCTCTATGCTTTTCAAGTCCTGTCTCGCCTGATCTAGTCGGCAAAGTGTGGCTCGCGAGCCACATGTGGCTATTTTGGTGTGAGCTTATGGCTCTTCACAAATGTATTGAAACATAAACAAATAAAAAAATATATAAAAACAGAACTGTCGCTTTTCGAAAGTTACGATCTCCGCCGCCAAGTTCATAACTCACAGTAACAGCGCGAATTTCCGTTGTATATTTTAGTTATTGTGGCTATTCTTTTAGTCAGTACATAGTTCAAAACTGTGCTTTTTTGACATAATTCAAAAACTCTAAATTCCTCTCAAAATGGAATCAAAGAAAAAAAAATCAGCCGATCGAATGGACTTAATCGAATATACTGAATGGACTGAATGTGTCGAGAGACATTTCGAAACTGACCATTTTGCATTTGCAAAGAATAGACCTGTTCATAGTTGAATTTTTTTGTGCGCATGCTTCAATTTCCTCCATGTTACACCTCAAAATTGCCCGAACTTTTTGACGTATAACTATATATAAACCCAAAACTTTCATATTCCCGCCTTTCAAATTTGGGGAAACGTGTGCGCTTAACTAACCGTAAGAAGGTCTATTTTCCCTCCGGTGATACAAGAAAAAAAGCAATTGAAGAACTTCCGAAACTTTTTAAAAGTTCCTCTTTTAACTGTTGCCTAAAGTCAAAACCATTCACTGTTGATGAGTACATAAAAAGTGGTTTTTAAAAACTTTTCACAATTTTAATAATAAGGCAGATATTATGAATAAAATCAAAAGCTTGCCATTGTCTGCAAGAACTGTAACAGACAGGACAACAAAAAAATGTCGGTAAATTTATGCCAACAGCAAGTTGAAGACGTTACATTAGGATCAGCCATATCAATATCGGTCAAAATCTCCCCATACCTTCTGCGTCTTATTGGCAGTTATCTGTCTAACAGAAAAATAGTAATAGAATAGGCAGTGTATTTGCAGAATGTGAGGTAACCAGTTGTGCGCCGCAGAGTTCAGTTATGGGCCCTGCGCTTTGGAATAAAATATATGATGGCGTACTGAGGCTAAGACTACCTACATACATGGAAATCGTTGACTTCGGCGATGATTTAACCATTGTTGCGACCGGAGAGACAGAGGACTAGTTGATGGACGCGGCGAACCACGCTCGCTCTACATTGGAGTCAGCGGTGGTTATCCACCACCCACAAAACCTTTTGCCCTCCAGCCAGTTACCTACAATTTTAATGGCCATCATTAAAATTGTAGGTAACTGGCTGGAGGGCAAAAGGTTTTGTGGGTGGTGGATAACCATTGCTGACTCCAATGTTGGGCGGGCGTGGTTACGAAATATCAAACAAATGGCGTAATATCGAAGTGTTCACTTACGAAACGCACGTGCGGTCTAAGTAGCGAGCAAGCTAACGACTGGCGCGTGTGTTCACGTCGAACTAGCGGCGGAACGCGCGATTCACTCGCGACGTCTGTAAGTTCAACCAGTACGAACTTATCGCTAGAAACGATAGCATGTTTTCATCATGTCTTTCAATACAGAAGAGTTTATAGTACTGTTCAGCTTAGTATACAAACCAAAACTTAAAGTTAGGTCAGTATACTGACCTAACTTAACCTGACAACAGGTCACACCCGCGCAAGCACTTGACGGCCAATGTGAACACGGACTCGCCACGTCTACCGCGCCCGCGCGTTCCAACGTGCACAAACACTGAGATATATCTACCTATCTCGGGATCTTGAAAAGTAATGTTCACCTGGATTCCCAAGGTGCGGAGTTTGTCGAATAATAGTCGGGTTGGTTTTAACAATTCAATTAACCAATAATTCAATTACACGAATTAATTTACGACTAAGAACTTATGCACTTATAGCTTACCACATTCTACTGACAACTGGGGAATGGTACTTTTACCATTCCTTGTATAATATAACTCTAAGAGAGGTTAAATTATCCCTCAATTCAAATAAGGGGGAGGTTGAGATTACTTGGCTCCTCCTATAAACAATCAACGCTTAAATTCTCTAAACCTGCACATGTAACCTCTCCGGTAGACCGTAGCGTGTATGGCGGGCATTAGTTTCTGGAAAATTTAAAACCATTGCATTTATCCAAAACGTGGGATCATGGCCACGTTTTGAAATTTGCGCCAATAGCAGAGATATCCAGTTCTGGTTTTTATTACAACAGTGGCAGCAGAGAAAACAGATTATTGACAGGCAGCTCTCCTTCAAAGAAATATCAAATAGGTGACGACTAAAGATCTGAAAACAACAAAGGCCCTAGAAAAATTAATGCTTAAAGTACTTAAAATGTCTGGTATGCTCAAAAACATAGATTTTGGAGATTAAATTTTTGGTGGTTAAAGATTTTGCGCATCTCAAATCTAGAGGGATTTAAGAGTTCTCTTCTAGAGGGATTGAAGTGATCTCTTCAATCAACATTGAATTTTAAACATATAGATATTTGTGAATGCTAAAAGAATTTTGTGAATTTCATTATATTATCCTTTCATTTAATTTGACAGTAAAGATATACACATAAATCTAAAACTTTGCATCTGCTTTCCTTGTCTATTCTAATAAAATACTGCTCTGTCAAGATCATGTGGCCTTGACCTATGGGGTCCCATTATCATAATGTACCCAGGGCCTCCAGTAGGTTAAAGACGGCCCTGGACAAACCACACACGATCCGAATTGAACGTGACAACATTAGTGAACAAAATGCTGAGATCGCCTGCCGACTGGGCGTATTCCGAAGATATGTTACAAAACAAAATCAGCAGCAAAGAGGTGTTTCTCCTTGCAGCTGATTGAAAGCTGATTGAAAGAACGAAACAAGACGTAGATAGAAATCAATTATGAACTCCTAAACGCAGATGTGAATGGGGGATGTAGGAATGGATAAACATTTTGAAATATATATGGCGACATCTTGAGGAAATGTTAATAGCGGAAATATCTGATGAAATATATCGAGCAAACAGGACAACTTGTATTCTTGTCAAGTGGCCTCCATGAATCACGAACATCTTGGAACATGTTCGTGATTCATGGAGGCCACTTGACAAGAATGCAAGTTGTCCTGTTTGCTCGATATATTTCATCAGATAGTTCCAAAGAAAAACTCCTGGTATTCCACCCCACTCAAGGCGACATACGAGAAGAAGATGTTGAAAATGCAGTGATCGTATGTCTGATGAAAAATCACATCCCACTTACTAAAATTGTGTCAATTGCGAAAGCTAGAGCTAAGCGTATGGTAGGTAATATAAAATAATTAGTCACAATTTTAAAAGAAAAAAATTGCCATGACATGTAATCTTTCCATTGCATATTCACCAGAAAGGTTTTTTGAACATTTCCAGAAGATATTGGTGAAGTTATGGATTTGGTAGTCTAAAGCCACTAATAAAATTATCGCAAAGGATTGATCATCGCCAATTTTGAAGAAAATGCAAAAATATGACTTTATTTAAAAAAATCTTCCGTGGCTCTTGGTCCAGTTTTAAATCATTTTAAATAAAAAAATTGGCTCTTTAATTTATAGAGATTGCCGACCCCTGGTCTAGGACAAGATGAGCGAGTACTCTCTCTCTAATTCAGAAAGTAATTAATTTATCGTTTAATCGACTCTTACTAGAAATCGTCGTAAATAAATATTAGTTAATTGCTATAAATAAACATTGAGAATAAAGAATCAAAAGATACCAGGAAATAATGAAGTTGTAAATTAAGTGACCGTAATTTCGGTCAGTTTAATGAAGCCGTTTTCACACTTTTTCGGGTGTAAACAGACACCAAAAACAAGACTATAAACACTTCACGGATACACCGAATTGTGGAACAACTGGATCGCCACAACGATTTATCTCTCACTAAAGTCAACATACTTTTTTCAACCCATTGTTTATAGATACCGTAAATTTAATAAACTTATAGCACCCAACAAGGTAATTTATAGAAAGTATAGTATTTTGTATGATCTTGTCTGGTCTTGTCTGGTCGTGTCTGACCTTGTTTGTTCTTGTCTGGTCTTGTTTTGTCTTGTCTGGTCTTATCTTATCTTGTATATCCAGTTTTATAACCCAATCGGATCTATAGTCTAAATAGTAAAAATCTTTAAATTAAAATTTTTAGGATAATGAAAAAAAAAACATAAATAGAATATTTTTCTATTAACAAATATAGGTACTATATAATTTGATAGAAATCTCCGCCATATATTTATCCTATATTTATGGTTATTTTGAGTGTTAATGACCGTGGTAAATTAAGTGGTACATCCACTTGTTCATCGACTTTAACAGGTACTAAAGCGGGGATTGTAGTGGTAATAGAGGGTAAAAGGGCGACCGCCCTAGCCCACCCTGTATTTCATGCCTTCCACGCCCTTCAACCCTCTTATAACCCAAACACCAAAACCAGAAAAAAAACTATATGATAATATTAGATAAACCCGCTGATCTTTCAACCGGTTTATCAGTCAGACATTTAAGTTTAAACAAAAATAGTTTAGATAAAAATAGTTGCTTTTTTGTGAGTACTAATAAATTATAGATATATTATTTAGTTAAATTTAAGGGATGCATTAAAAAGCTATTAAAAGTAGATTAGATACAAAATTTAGTTTATTTTTTGAAGAAAATAAATAGATCTTGGTCAGTAATTTCTGGTTTCATCGTAATAGTTTAATAAACATTTAACATGTTTTATCAACGAATTAGTTTAATGCGTATTCAGTGAATTAGGGTCGAGCAGGACAGTCTCAATGTCACGTATTATTTTCGGAGGATTTGAACCTGAAACTAAGGTCCTGACCTCGACGGAAAACATTTTTTTTACGGCTAATTATTCGTCTGGCCGCAAGAAAACAAAACATATTAAAATAATATTCAAACTTTTAATATTTAAATTGATAAGTATATTTACATACTTCTAGATGTCAATACGTAGTTTAATTTTGTAATAATTTAAAGATAAATAAACATAACAATATATAAATTTGTTGATTGTAATCTATAATTTGAGTAACGAAAACGTAAATTTATAAATAAAATTTGGATACGTGACTAACATAAGATGTAGAATATGTATGTTTTTCTTGTATATTTTTAAGTGGACAAATGTAAATCGTGAGATTTATGCTTGGAATCTTATTGCAATGAATTTCCTCCTGTTGCCAGCAGACTCATTGTCTCAAACATAATTAAGAAATATAGATCAGCTGTTTGTAATTTTTACTACTTAATATATTTCAACGGCAGCTGTACACCTCTATTTCAGAGAATGTTTATTTTAGTGGAACCAAAATAAAAAGAGTACGTAGGCATTTTCCTGGATAACATTTTGCAAAGTGAAATTCCTGCAGACGTTCTCTATGGATAAATCAATCCGTTGACGTTTGATGGAATTATTTCTCTGTGTGTCCAATAGCAATTGCATACTACATTGAGCTAGAATCTTCCCATGAGAAAACGATCGCTTCCTTTATAACTGTAGTAGACTAGACGCAAACAAAAACACAAATTTCGTATCTTAAAATCAATTATAATTGGTTTTAAAATTTCTTGCGCTGAAAATTCAATTTAGATTTGTTTCTGTTTGACTTGCTTTAATACGCTTAATAGAATCAGTCGTCGCTTTTTTACCATTTTACAATATAATTCAATTTTCTATTGCCGCATGAAAAATATAATAACAATAATAAAATTGAGTTTAAATGACCAAACCGAATATAGTAACAAAACTGCATGGATTAATAAAGGGCTTGTAAATTTTGTTTATTTCTATTATACCACGGCCTATAATATCATTTTTCTGGAATTGTTTCTCATAAGGGGATTCTAGCCAATGACCTACCACGCTGGCAAGTGCGGGTTGGTAGGTGTGTTACGTTGACCCATGTATGCTCAGCCGCTAATGACATGGAGATCCGACAGTGTGCAACCGCCCATTCTGAGACAGACACTGCCTCGTCTCTTTTCACCTTTGAACTTACCAGCAATTTTGACCCTGCCAGGAGCGTTTGGCATTCCTCTCCCGCTAGCATTACTCTTTGCAATCCGGTGTCATTTTCAATCCGGCTGGATCCGCCCGTATTTCCATCGATCCGGCCGGATCCGACCGGATCCGGCCGGATCGGATCGATGGAAATTCGGTTGATCCGATCAGGGTAATTTTTCTTCTGATTCCAAAATGGACTGTTTCTAGGGTAATCAACTGAGTGTATTATATAGGTAGACAAACAATAAAAAATCTAGTACAGTGTAGGTAACTAGACATCATGATGAATCTGTCGAATGAATCACGATAATCAGTTTATAACTACTTAGTCAACAACTTATTAACTTATCTATAAATACCGTATTTGCAGGCGCATCCTAAAATGTAACAATTTTTTTGTCCGCAATTTTTTTGGAAAAAAGGTGCGTTTTTGGAAAAAATAATTATCTTATTTGCCGGTGTATAACAACCGGCAAATACGATAATTATTTTACTCATGATTTAAAAGTACTATCTTTCACTTTCTCGCACGTTTTTTAGTGCGACAAATGCCATTTTTTGTTTGTATAACCACATAATATGGGTAACGCACGCAAATATTCAATATCGCTAATTGTAAGTTACATTAAAAAAACAATTAAATAAATAAAATAAACATCAAGACCTCAATATTAAAAAAGTGACGTGAAAGTGATTTTTTTTTAATTACAAATAAAAATAACAATTTAAGATAACATTTTGAAATGAGTGTAAATTCTATGGTGATACCGGATGTTCTTATGAGTCTTATGACGAATACACACCACCGGAGACAATTGCAAAAGCAGTCTTCGATTTTGTTTCTATTTTCTTTTGACGGCCCCTGGACCCCAAACTTGTAAGATACGTCCCCTCGCATGGATAATAAAATATATTATCTGCAACACGGGCGGTATTGTGAATCTCACGAGCGAATGTGCCACTTCGTTCGTGCGCCCAATTTCGCTCTTGTGGCCAATTGACAACTTACCGCCCTAGTTGCAAAACATAATTGTAAGTTACATTGTAAATGTAATTATTGTAAGTTACATTGTACATTAACAAACTAGGTACATTATTTATCCCAAAATCAATTTTGGTTTTGAAAAAAACATGTGGCACCATGCGCAACACGCATTTAAAATACCTACTCATGCAACAGCGGGATTATTTCCCAAAAATTAGCATCACCGGATCCAGTGACCGGATCCGGTATATTGGTACCGGATCGGGTAAACGTTTAGTGATGCCGGATCTGCCGGATTACGTGTCCGCTTTTCCGTATTGCAATCCCTAGTTAATACCTGAGAGGACCGAAGACACCGATAAATTCGGAATAGATATAGGGGTACGGCGGGGAGATAACATCTCGCCAAAATTATCCACAACACTTTTGGAATACATGTTTAAAAAGGCCGACTTGGAACACATGGGGGTCAACATAGACAGCGATAAACTAAGTCAACTGCGCTTCGCCGATGAAATTGTGCTTATACAGACTGTATTGATGAAGCTAGAAGTATGCTCAAAAATTAAAAGATGCCTCACACCAAGTGGGCCTAAAGAACAACTCGAAAACGCAAATAATGACCAACCTTGTACGGAGTGAAACCATTTCAGTGGATAATGTCAAAATATAATATAAATATCTAGGACACCAGATTCGAATAGGTGTTACACGTTATTGGTTTAACACGTGTTAAGGCTGATTGACCCATCTGTTTGAAAAGAAAGGTGTACGACCAATGTGTCCTGCTTGTCGTAACATATGGAGCGGCAACGCTTACATTAACAAAGAAACTTATAAACAAAATCAGGGTAACACAGCGGAGCATGGAGCGGTTAATGTAGCAATAAAACTGCGTGACAAAATCCCAATTGTTACCATCCTGCACAGAACGGGAGTTGCAGATGCGGTAGAGAGGATCATCTTTCTGAAGTGCAATTGGGCAGGCTACGCAGCAAGAATGACGAATGGAAGATGGACGAAACGTGTCATTAAATCGAGGCCTAGACAAGAGGCATACCGAAGCTGAGGTCGTCCACCGACGAGATGGAGTGACGATATAAAGCGTATCACATCTAACAAGCGCAACAAATACAAGAATGGAAGGAATTAAGGGAGACTTATGTCCAGAAGTGGACGCTACAAGCTGATTAATGTTGATGATGATATAATATCATGTTGCATACTACCATCACGGTATCATATAATATTATGAAGGAACGTGTAAAATATTACTTAAATTTAAATGACAAAAATAACTAATTTAGCAATTATTAATTTCTAGTCAAGGGAACGTATTTGTCTAGCTTTGTCAATATAGTCTTATCTATGTAATTATCATGTTATCTAATGTTATATAATATTATATCATACCATACATTATAGCAGGGCTGTCGAACCTTTTTGTAGTGGCGATCTACTTTTTGGTTGCCAAGATCGACCAAAACGCGTAGCGGGCCACCGAGGGATCTGGGGACATGGAGACTAAGGATTGCAAACAACCCCCTTTACCCAAAAATTTTCTTGACCCAAAAATTGGCAATTAAGACGTAAACTAAACGAAATTAATTAGGAAATTAAGCGCAATTTTGAAAAATGTTTCAAATAAAATTTATAAAAAATTAAATTTTTTATAAAACAACCATAGCACTAAGTGATTTTTTATCTCTCCAGTTGGTAATAATCAGCATTGGAACAATGTCAAAACATTATTTGTGTTTCACATTTTTCTTGTCCCAAATATTAACAATTGACACGAAAACTAAACGAAATTAATTAGGAAACTACGCCCAATTTTGGAAAATGTCAAATAAAAATTGTAGAGAGTTAAATTTCGTATAAGAAACCATATTATAGACTAATTTTTAGTCGAACAATTTGATAATAATCAAGTTTGAACAAAGTCAAAACCTTGTTTTGGTTTTACATTTGCCTTGTCTCAAAGATGCAAAAATAACTCGAATACTGAGCGAAATTTTGAAAAATATTTTAAATAAAACTTGAAGAGAATTACATTTTCTATAATAAACCTCATTACTTATTGATGTTTTAATAGAAAAATTATTAATAATCAACTTTTAAACAAAGCCATTTTCTTTACGAATTCCTTGTCTCAAAGATTCGAAAATAACTCGAAAACTAAAGGAAATTTTGAAAAATGTTTCCAATAAAACTCATAGATTTTTTTTATAAAAAAAGCATATTATTTAGTGATTTTGTATCTGTCCAGTTGGTAATAATCAGCATTGGAACAATGTCCAAACATTATTTTTATATCACATTTTTCTTCACCCACAATTAACACGGAAACTAAACAAAATTAATTAGGAAACTAAGCGTAATGTTGATAAATGTATCAAATAAAACTTGCAGAGAATTAAATTTCCTAAAAGAAACCTTATTACAGACTGATTTATAGTCCGACAATTTGATATTAATCAACCTTGAACAAAGTCAAAACCTTGTTTTTGTTACCTTGTCTTGTCTCAAGACTGCAAAAATAACTCCGAAACTGAGCAAAATATTAAGAAATATTTCAAATAAAACTTGAAAAAAAATTACATTCTGTATTACGAGCCTTATTACTTTAATGAATTTTGAATAGAGAAATTGTTAATATTCAACTTTCAAACAAAGTCAAATTTAGTTTTGGTTTTACATAGTTCTTGTCGCAAAAATGCAAAAATAACTCGGAAAATGAGCGAAATTTTGAAAAATATTTCAAATAAAACTTGAATAGAATCAAGTTGAAATATATCTAGTTATTTTCTGTCTATGAAGTAGGTAGTAAGTACTTATCCTTGAAACAATGTGTAAACTTTTCATTTACGTGTTTCTTCATTCTAACATGGCTTGTGATATAATAGGGATAATTATAGTAACCAAGAATCGCTAAAATAATATGTTTATCTAATAAAATAGGATTAATAGATATTGAAAAAAGTATTTATTTTCTTATTGACGGCGAGATTGATAATTTAGTTCATAAAATAAAACTAGAAAATACAGTATTCCGCCATGATTAGTCGAACACCAATCAAAGTGAATACGTCATGGTTATATAAACGTACTTTGTTTACATTTTGTTTCGTAGGAACTTCGACGATTTCTGCACTTTTTAATTGCTTTTACCTGCATTGATAAAGTATTTCGTGATTTCCATCAATCAGTTTCTTAGTTTTGTGTTCTCAAAACATGGAACAAAGATTTACCAAGGCAAATGGCTTTAACTTGCCCAAGATTGATTTGTTGATGTTAGGAGAGTTTCTCTCATCAAATAAAGATTTTTGCTCATCTGAATATCTGAATATGGAAACTTCCTTGCAAGTACATTTTTATTAATCTTTAGTACTAAGTATTATATCTTACACAAGCCCTTTTAACACAATATCATAGGTTATAGCTTCTGAATGGTTTTGTCATATGTACTTGAAACGATTATTTTTCTTTTCTGGTATTACTTGAATAGCTTCGTCAACATTGTGCTGGGCTATAAAAGAATGTTTTTTTAAATTATGTATTTCTTTACATGGTTATAGAATGCAGTAACAATACAGAGATGATAAACATCTTTCAAATCCACATTTTATCATCTTCATACAATTCAACAATATAATCTTGAAAATATGTACCTGAACGTGGATGCAATTTCTTCAAAATCAAAATGTTCTGTAACCATACTACTTTCTTCTAATTGTTTTTTACATTCTTCAAGAAGCATCATCTTTCGTTTCTTACGTATGTAAGGTCGTTCTGCAGTGTTAGGTTAGGTGTCGTTCTGTAGTGTTAGATGTTCTTGTTTTTTGATCTGGTTGGCATTCAATTTTTTTGAGAATACATCCTGGTCTCATGCGTACTTGTCACATTGACCCCATCAAATGATACTGCATATAATTTTCCATATCATTTGGCAGCTGAAAGGAGTATAAGTAGTTCATCGAAATTGATAACCTTGATCAAAACAAACGTAACCTCAATAATTTGTTTATTATCAAACACACAAGTGCTTCATGTTTTACAAAGATTTTGAGTTACGCACCTATCAATCAACAGTAAATACTTACATCAAAGTGGTCTTCACAATAATAAATTGTAGATTTCGTAACTACATCTCTTGGGTTTCGCTGTGCTTTAGCGACTTATCTTTCAAATGTTTTTGCCTTGGAAGATGTACAAACAATTTTTTAGGTGTTGTTATTGATGTATTTTTTGGGCAGAGGAACCGATCACGACTTAACCTAACATTTTGAATTCATTTTTAACTAACGAAATACTCATTCCTTTGTTGACTTTCTTCGTTGAGTTACATACACTATGTATGCAATGTTTATTGAAACGACACGTATAGTCGCCATGACACCTGCGGGCGTTTTCGTGTAAATTTCAAAGAACATAGGTAGATGAAAATTCTATTATTTGCGTAAAAACTTAGTTTATTACTAAAATAATGCTATTTTCGGTAATAGTAGACGTGTACCTATATCTTAGAAGGTTATTTCAAAATCTAACACAGGCATGAGCAACCTGTGGCTCGCGGGCTGCATACGGTGTCTGTGTCGGCTTCCCTGCGCAATGATAACTACTCTACGGCCTCAAATTTTAATAAACGGGACCAATATGCCAGCTTTACGTTTCGTCGCTCCTGTACTAGAACAAATAATGGTAATTTGGCTATAGTTCCAAGAAAGGTTGCTCAAAGGTTGCGTCTATCTATTTTTTTTTTTTTCTGTAAACTACAAACTATAGACAAGGACTGTATAGAAGGTGTATTCAGCCTTTCCTATATACTGTAGTTACAATATATAGAAAAATGATACATAGAAGACTTCAGTCTAGTTTTAATTGCACCATCTTATGTTTCTGGTCTAGTCAACTTTTATCTTTCTATTCTTACCTGTTAAATCTTTTACTTGAGTTCTTGACACATTTCTAAATTCTATTCAAATAAATGATCTAGAATACATACGTATTCTAGGACGTATTATAAAACAGATTTTAGCTAGATTTTATAAACTAAATTTAAATAATATGAAATTTACATAAAAATTTATAATTATTCTTCTTCTTCTGTTGCCTACATGTATTGAATATTCAGTTATTGAATAATTGTTAATGTTTTGTTTATTGCTGCTTGGCACATGTCACCAAACTTTTTGATTCCGGTCCAGTTCCTGATGTACCCAAGCCATGATAGCTGTTTACGTCCGATGCCCCTTCTGCCTTCTATCTTTCCTTCGATTATGAGCTGGGGAATTTGATATTTTGGCCCCTTTAGTATGTGACCCAAATATCCGATCTTGCGTTGCTTTATGGTATTGAATAGTAATCTGTCCACTCCTGCCCTCTCAGCAGCTCCTCGTTATCGTATGGCATACATGCTATTAATAAGTTGGAAACATGACTATAGAAGTGACTAGATATTGATATCAAAACCCCGAATTCCCTCCAGCGCTGAGACTTCAGGTGTATTAAAGTTATCCCATGTACCGTGCTGGACCTCAGCTCACACTCTGCAATGATATGTTTAATGCTTTGATTAGGAGCACAGCATTCGCATTCTGGGGATTGAGCCATGCCCCATTTATGCAGTGAGTCTGCACAACGACCATGACCAGTGAGGATTCTTTTAACATGACGCATAAATCATTTAACATGACGCATAAATCTTCTTTCGAGTTCTATAACCGGTATATTGCCGGTATTTTCATAAACCTCAAACCGTCGGCGTCGTAGTCTACAGAGTTAAAGCGTTAACTAACAAATCTGGATGTCCCGGGTTCGATCCCGAGAGCGTGTGTCAGAATCATTTGTACCAAAAGACAAATGTGTAATTAATTAACGGTAATTTAAATAACATCTAGGTTTCTGGGCCTATAAAGAGAAAAATGTGGGCAAAATACATTAGGCTACTTGGCCGCATTGTTTATAGGATTATTAACCCGCTATATACATAGGACCAAACTTCAAAAATGCCTACCTTGTTGTCTTGGTGGTCTTGATGGTCTTCAAGAAATCGGCAGTTGTTATTCGAAAAGTCCGTCCGGTTTATATTGTTATTAGCCTTTTGCTCAGCTTCTAACAAGGGCGGTTTTCTAGATTTTAGTCTTTTCTGTTGGAGAATGGGAATGTTTTCGTGTATGGGTAGTTTCTGATTTTTGTGGTGATCTCTCAGTAAATCTGTTCTTCGAATCGAAGTGGGAAAATATTGCTTAATACTGGGAGCCAATAGATAGGTGTTGGGTTGATTGCTCCTGTTATCATTCTCATATTGTGCTTTGACTGAGTGTCAACCCAGAGCCGTCCTAAGACCGGGGCGAGCGGGGCCCAGGCCCTGGGCCCCGCGCTTTGAGGGCCCCGCAGCCTTATGCGAACCAACAGGTTTAGATTATATTTTGTTTTTCATTATTTTTTGCTTGACTACTAACAATAAGTAAAGATAGATGTTTATTTCATTTTTTTTATTTTTCTTGTGCAAAACAAATAAACAGTATTTATTATTCTTGTTTTGTCATTACAATTAAATTTCAAAATCCATTATTATTTTGTAGATTTTATATTATAAAAAAAATGTCTAAGCGGCCCCAAAATTATGTTTTGCCCTGGGCCCCGCACTTGCTAGGGACGGCCCTGTGTCAACCAGATTGGTGTGGCAGATGCTCATCCAAATAGAAGCGCAATACTCCGTTTCAGAGAAGACTAATGCTAATGCTAGGGATGAAGAAGACTAATGCTAGGGATGAAGTACGAAGGATACCCTATATTGTGCCATACAGCAAATGAACTATATTGTTGCGTGTTCTGATCTTGGCAGTAGTATTCTCTAAATGTTTTTTGTATGAGAGAGTGCGGTCAAGGGTGACATCCAAATATTTAGGAAATATGTTGTGGCGTAGTCTCACACCATGAATACTGGTTGAAGCGCCGTATTTGCCTGTCTATTATTGAGGTTAAAGACATAAAATCCTGTTTTATTTGTATTAGGGTCCAGTCTAAAATTTTTCAAGTAAGAACTCATAGTTACTATGTCATTTGTTAGCACGGGCGTAGGGTTTAGTTTTTGTTAAAATACATTAACACTAGATTGCCTACGGAAGTCATTTTGACTGCTTTTCAATTTCAATTAGAAAAACAATTATGTATATAATGACGTAGCTTCTTATAATTTTGTGACTTTTTGTACTACATATAAATGCGTTTATTAATCATTGTAATTGTCTGTAATTGCCCAAAGGCAGTCATTTTGACTACTTGGAAAATTTCAAATAATCAAATCACTTTTATTATTGAATTGAGTAAATTTCTTATAAGACCAGTTTATCTCTGAATTGACAAATTTGGCATCAAATTCTGGCTTGCATCAGATGTTAGTAGCAAGTACGTTTTGAATGGTTTTCCTTACTTGGGAAAATATGAACAACGATCGTCAATGCTTCTCAGTGAACACATTGTTCTGAAACTTGTCGAGCCATATAGAAGCTGTGGCAGGAATATCACGACCGATAACTTTTTCACTAGCATGTCACTCGCGACGAAATTATTGGCCAAAAAAACAACACTAGTTGGAACTATTAGAGGAAATAAAACAGAACTACCCAGAGCACCAAAACAAACGAAGGATAACATGCCTCGCTTTTGCACTCTCCTATATAAATCAGAAATTTGTGTCCTTACAATTTATAAAAGCAAACCGAATAAAAGAGTAGCTGTTCTAAGTTCCAGGCATAAATTTGTGAAAATTGATAAGAGGAATAAAATAAACTTAGCGGACTCTATTCAATTTTATAATAATAGTGAGCCCCCAAAACCCCTCATGTCTGTGAGATTTAGTTCAGTTTGACTGAGTCCTTTGTCTCTACATGACAATGCCATTTCTTGCGAGTATGATCCACGGAGGTCAGATATATCCGTATTAAATAGAAAAGGAGGCAGAACTGATCCTTGCGGTAGACCATTGTTTAGTTTTTTCTTATTACTGCTATGGCCACCTAAATAGACCCGAAAATATCAGTTGATGAGCATGTTATTAAGCAATGTTGCAGTTGAACAGCATCGGATTCTTCTCAAGTACTTAGACCATTCCCTCTCTCCAAACGATATCGTAGGCAGCTCAATTAAAGCTACAGACGTTTTAAGTTTCTTCTGCAAGCCGGCTTCTATAAAGGTTGTTGATCACAGCGGTTTGAACCTTGCTTGCTCCACTGGGACACTTTCCTTGGCGGTTTCACTGATTCTGTTGTACATTCGTTTTCACAGGAGCTTGTAGGTGAGGAGGGATATTGGTCGATATATCTATATCTATAGCAACGAGGCAGGTCGGGAGAATTACCAGATTAAGATTGTTAAAATTGCAACTATTTTTGTTTGCTTAAGATCACTGGGCAATATTCCTGTTTTTATCCTTGACACATAATTTACACGTACATTGAATTGAAAAATTCACTATGTTTTTACCACACTTATAATATGTAAAAATGTTATATAACTTATTATTCACAGGTATATAAATAGGTATATAAATTTATACATTTACATTCACGACTTAAGTTTCGACGTTTGACGTTCATTTTCAAGTGACTTAATTATAATATCTCCGAACTATTACATTTGACCGTGATTTACAAATTTACAACTTATTATTTAATAGTTATATAGTATAATTTGAAATTAAATTTATTATTCAATTGACTTAGATAATTCAATTAAAATATAGATCTAGTAAATTATGTATACATATATGGATTTAAAAATGTTAGAAATGGTTAAAAAAGGTTGTTTATTAAGTTAGGATTTTTAAATGAAATTAAATTTTTTAATGTAATTTAAAACTTTTTTTCGAAATAAATTTCGTTTAATTTTGGTTTCAATAATTTATGCTAAAACTTCTTGGAAAAAAGCACCTCAGAAAAGTTCAATGAATCACGAGTGACGCATCAGCGTGATTGGAACAGGATCAAGTATTTAGTCATAAAAATAGTACTACTAACCTTTTTCCTCCTCAAGATTGATGATAATCACTTACCTACTTAATATATCTATCTTAACTTTAGTATTTATGTCCAAAAAAAGTAATTAAAAAAAGTCGTTGTGTAAAATTAAAGTAAGTCTCTATAATTTAAACAAAACAATTATTATTTAAATACCAATTAGTTGAGCATTTATTTAAGATGGAAAGGTATTCTTTGCGTTTTAAATATTTCTAGCATTTGTAATTACCTTCAAAACGACTGTAAACTTCTTGTTAAAATTGACTATAACTGCTGCATTGTAGACTAAACAAGTTTAAATTATTTCAAACATTTTATACATACCTCTTGAAAATATTCATTAAAACTAAAATATTGTCCATTAAAAGTAAATATTTCCCTAATCATTCAAAACAGGAACAAGTAAAAAATACTCAAAAAACATATAATTTTCTTGTAAGTTTTAATTCGATTTTTTTTCTATTTACTTACATATAATTAATTATTTGTCTCCACTACGTCATAATTTAATATTATATAGTATTACATAACAATCTTGTAGGTATAATATATATATATATATATATATATATATATATATATATATATATATATATATATATATATTCTTTATATAGATTCTATAATAATAATAAATTAAGTGAGTCGGCAAGAGAACGTCAAATTACTTTTAATGCGTTTAATTAATGCCTTCAATATTTTATAGTTAATTAAGTAATAAAGGCGTAAACGTTTAATTAGATTCACACGTTTTCAGCTTGATTGGTCATTAAGTTTATTAGATAATATTATAAGTGTACATATAAAACGAAAATTATCATGTAGGATTAATGTCACTAGGTTAGTTTTCTCCTTCATCCACCAAACAGGAAAAACAAAATCATTCTCATACTTGTCTGCTTAATACATTCTAATCGCACAGATAATTGTAAATGAATCAAATTAGATTTGTGGTCATAGATTAGCTAGATCAGTCAAATAAGACATGAGTAGGTGATATAGACAGATTTAGATAAGAAGAGACTACAGGAACTATACACAAATGACTAAAGAATGAAGACTTAATAAGAATAATTTGTCTATAATAGAAATAAATTATTGTAAGCATTATTAAGATCAATTTGCTTCGCCTTATCCATTCTTCTTATTTGATCTGGTTATGTCTATTTTGTTTTATTACTGTAATGTTAACTAAATATCGGGTTTTAAATTATTGTTTTCCTAATCCTAGTCTGCCGAGTATTGTATATTGCCTTGAAAAGGACCATTGTATAGAATAATAAATCTTATTATTATAAATCTTAAGTTTAATAGGGTTTTTGTATTTGCGGTGTCTTATATAGAGTTACATGATTAAATAGTGAAATAAAAGTGCCGGTTTGATACCGATCTGGGGATATGGTTGGCATTCATTCATGGAACGGAATGGGGTGGAGAGTTTTGGGGTTACGTAATGCCGAACTAGAAATGCCAATAGTCGAAATGCGTAAATATTGTGTGAGCATACAGCCGGTGGAAATGTATAGTATAGTTATACCCACACTTGCGTGTACTAAATGGTTAGGCGGTTAGAATGTTCTTATACTAAATCACGTTCGTAGGTGTTTGTATATTCTAAGTACATCAACAGGTAGAATCGGATTTGCCGCATTCCCCGACAGACTGTCGCCATAGTTCCATCTTGTTCTGACTAGCTTGTTGAATGTTGTTGTTGTCTCTATCAACCGCACAGGTGGATCGGGCAATGTTTTGCTCCATCTTTGGTACACTAATAATATACCATATAAAGCTATTCCTTTTTTACGCCTTCAGGACTTAAACACCTGAAGAACACATCTCAGCTTTAGTTTGCCGCACTAAAGCTTTATTCGATACGCAATCTCGTTTGTTGAACGCACTCTTTCCGACGAAACTTCATTGTGGAATCCACCATTACCTCATTGTGATAATACCTATCATCGGAGGCACTTTTAAAAGCTCTTTTTTTCTTTGAAATGTTGGCAAATACCAGGGTCCTAGTCACACAGCCGTACAACATTTTTCACAAATTCGTGAGAATATTTGATAAAAATTGTTGGGGATAATTGCTTTAAAAAAAATGAAACGGTAAATTTAAAAGCCCACGTTTAACAAAAAAAGTATATGGGCTTATAAAAAATTATATGCTGCCCTAAATTGATTCTTTTTTTGTTTGACATGTTTTTCAAGAAACATCTGTGTCAACCTCATATTATTAAATGACAATGCTTTTATTTCTTTCATGAAATTTTGGATCACATTTTTAATATCCTTTAACCCTTTGACCAGGAAAATAATAAAACTGAACCAGTGTCCAAAAAACTATTTCATTTTTATCTTAGAATATGAAACAACTTGAGGAAATTAGTGCGAAATGGATTAAATAAAATTAAATTTATTCAATATATTATCATAAATATTTTTTTTTATTGCGAGATGGCACATAATATATCGATCGCATCACGAGCCTCATAAGTGATTTCCGATCAAGGGCTTAATTTTGTTAAAGCAATCTATAAAATGCTAAAACTTTTAAATATATAACAATTATTAAGTAACAAATGTTTTATTTCGTTGTAATAAATTATCGAATGTTACAATCTTATAATTTGCATTTCACTGAATTTAGTATAAAACTTCTATTTTCATAACAAAAATAGTTATTTTGCAATAAATCTACATTGATAATTAGTATAACTAGGTCTTCACACGAGAGTCTCGTTTCTGATTTCTTCTTCAATAGATGACTCTGATAAGGGCAGCTGTAACATTTTCTTCATAAATTTGAACTGCTCGTTCTGGGCTCGAGCAAGTTCGGGTTGCTCGGGTTCAAATTTATGAATAAAATGTTACGGCTGCCCGGAACGAGATCAGAAAAGAGACTCTCGTGTGAAGCCGTGAGTATAACTGCTGTAGATTCAATTGGCAGCTCTACAACTTATTGTAGATTTCAATTTATCAATCCCATTTTATCCCCTTCATTTACTTTCTGGTTATAATTTCATTTTGAATATTCCCTGCAATAAATTGAAACTAGGGCCCTGCTCAGTCGTTGAATGAAGTGCCCGATATAGAATGTGATACGCTATAAAGCAGGCACGGTTGGCCCTATCGGATAAATAGTTTTGTGCTTAATTTTAATTTAATTAATAACTGTATGGTTCCTTGATGAGTTCTAACCAAACCAACCGGTGCGAGTTGTTATTTACTAACAAGTAGACGGAAATCCCTGTGATTCGGGAGAAAAGTAAATTAAAAAAAAATGTATGCGGTCAGGGGACCCCCGTCAGTAACGAAGTTCCTCGCGCATTTAACAGAATCGATAACTTCTTTCATTGAATTATTATTAAAATAATGAAAGTACACGCAAATATTTTTATTGAATGTTCTGGAAAAAATGAATAAACAATCTAAATCTCCATATTCAAAATCAGTACAAAGTACCAACTTGGTGCAGCGGAACACAGCTTGAATATATAAATATATTCAACCTTTCCGAATCTCTATATTATTCTTAAGTCTTTTTACGGCTATAAAGACGATTTCTATCTACAATCACTACAAGTACGAATCACTACGAATCACTATAGGGTATTTCTCTTTCACTAGTTTTGACATGCATTTAAGTAAGGTGAATTATAAAGTTGCTGTCGAAGAAATGATGCATATATTTGATGAAGTAAAATTCTTATAAGAGATTCGAGACGCGTTTCGAGATTTATCTCTCATAAGTACAGCTTTGCTTTTATTGATCTCGAAAAGCGTCTGCAGATGGCTACTTACTTAAGTTATCGGAAAGACATGACCTTAAAAACAATGTTATTTTATGGTTTTTGTTGAGTGCCAGTAAGGTGGACTGAAATCTATTAAATAACTGACAAATTTCACATGAGATTTGTTTTGGTAGTCCTAAAAAGACTCAGTAATTGTTAAAGAGCTCCGAAAAGGTTGAATATTTTTATATATTCAGGCTGTGTTCTGATTGTTTTAAGTTTGTATGATTATTTATAACGTAGGAAGGTTTTACCAATTCTACCTTTATTTTCTTTTTCCATTTTTCTCTGTCGGTACTCTTTTTGATCCTGAGCTTGTAATTTCACAATTGCTTCTCTATAATGTATATAAATATAGTAAAAAAAAATAGCAAACACTGTAATCACATGTCCGATAAATCTATGTAAACAGTAAGCTAGAATTGGTAAAACCATCCAAGTTATAGATAATCATACAAACTTAAAACAATCGGAAAACAGCCCGAATATATAAATATATTCAACCTTTCCGGAGCTCTATAAAATTTACTGAGTCTTTTTATTACTACCAAAACAACTCTCATGTGAAATTTGTCAGTTATTTAATAGCTTTCAGTCCACCTTCGTGGCACTCAACAAAAACCATACAAATAACATTGTTTTTAAGATCATGTCTTTCTGATAACTTAAGTAAGAGAGCCATCTGCAGCCGAAAGCTATTAAATAACTGACGGAATTACGGAAAGCTATTAAATAACTTTAATTATTTTTGATTTGATTTTTTTTTTTTTTTCCTTTTTTCTCTGTCGATACTCTTTTGGACGCTGAGCTTGTGATTTCACTATTGTTTCTTTAAATGTAAATGTCATAGTTATATAGTGAAATCAAAAACAAGTTCCTCATAAAATTTCATGAGCCGAGCTGGCATGAGATTTCATGAGCTACACGAATTATGATGAACTTCTCGAACTGCCGACAGATCATGCAATGGCTCAGTTCTAAACAATCTGATTTCACTATATGACTAGGACATATATAAATATAGTAAATATCAATCACTCAAATTACATGTAGGACAAACATGTGTAAACAGTTAGCAATTGCTTCAAATTATACAGTTTTATTTTTTATAATAAAACTTACTTTTCCCTGTAAGTATACATTTCCCTGTTTTATTTTTAACTTACTTTTTTCAGTATTTTGTATCCATTCTTGTCTTTCCATTTCTCAAAATCTAATTAAAATAATGAATATAAATAATGTAATATAAACAATATAGCTCTCCTATGATTTAAAACAATAAAAAAAAAATACGTTTGAACATTTTTTTTCTTATATTGTTTTGAGGTTATAAACCGGCCACGCTCGTCTGTCACTCTGCCAAAGAAACTGAGAGAGCACGCATTATAGAAATATACACTGCGAGAAAGAGAAAGTAAGAGAGACCACGCGGTATAGAAATATACACTGAGAGAAAGAGATAGGCATATAACGTAACGATAGCTGTGTAACATTAGGCGTGTAACGTTTTCTGCCGAATCGCTCCTACCGAGACATCCCTAAAGGAACTTCGTTCCAAAAATTATATTGAATATTGATGAAACCATACTATTTATAGATACATCATATAAACTTTTAAAGACGAAAAGTAGCTTGAATATATAAATATATTCAACCTGTTCGTAACTCTATAATCTCTCTCTCTCTCTCCCTCTCTCTCCCCCTCTCTCTCTCCCTCTCTCGTTCCCTCTCTCTCTGTCCCTCTCTCTCCCTCTCTCGTTCCCTCTCTCTCTCTCCCTCTCTCTCCCCTCTCTCTCTCCCTCTCTCGTTCCCTCTCTCTCTCTCCCTCTCTCTTTAGTCGTTTACTTAATGGCTGAAGTGTCGTGATCCCATGCTGGCGTTATTTTATGTCATAGCGGAGTTAGCGATCTTCTTCCATTTACCCCTGCCTGCGGATGTTCTTATGTCTCCCTCTCTCTCTCTCCCTGTCTCTCTCCCTCTCTCTCTCACTCTCCCTTTAGTCGTTTACTTAATGGCTGAAGTGTCGTGATCCCATGCTGGCGTTTTTTTATATCATAGAGGCGTTAGCGATCTTCTTCCATTTACCCCTGCCTGCGGATGTTCTTATGTTTTCTGCGGATGTTCCAGGTAATCTCTTGCACCTGGTCGATCCAGCGTTTTGGAAAGCGTCCCCGAGGTGACGTACCTTGAATTTTCCCTTGGATGACCAGTTTTTCGAGATTGTCACCCGTTCCACGATTGACGTGTCCAAAATATTTAAGTATACGTCGATTGATAACGGTTGATAGTCTTATGTTAATGTCGAGTTCTTTTAGTATAGATACATTAGTTCTATGCGCTGTCCGAGGGATCATTATTAGCCTTCTCCACGTTCACATCTAGAAAGCGTCTATTTTTTGCCCATCTACTGCTTTCCGAGTCCATGCCTTGGCTCCGTATAGTGCAATTGGAAACACCAGTGTGTTGACGAGCCTTCTTTTTGTTTCTTTCGTGATGTGGTCATCTTTCCATCCTTTGGTTTGTTTTGTCATGGCTGTTTTCGCAAGAGTTATGCGTCTTCTAATTTCTGTGGACGTATTGCCGTCACTATTTATGCAGGAGCCTAGATAAATTATGATGTCGACGCTTTCTACGTTCATTATATTGGGTGTATTTTCTTTCCGGCTGCCACAATCTACTACCATCAGCTTTATTTTTTTGCTATTTTTCTTAAGTCCTTAAGTCCAAGTTGGTTATTTTCTACCACCAATGACTATTTCGACTTCCCAGTTCTTCAGAGCTCCTCTTAGTATAAGCTCACCGTATATGTTGAATAGTAAGGGTAATAGGACGCATCCTTGCCGAACTCCTGTAAATAGCTCTGGCAAAGTCATCGCAGTAAAAATCTGCTACGAAACCCCCCGATTAGTGGCTCGCCATCCACGTTAAAAACTGTAAGGGCTCCCTTACACTTGTGTCTAAGATCAAGACACCAAGTAAAACTGTAAGCTGTTAGAGGAGGCCAAGGCCTGTCCTGGGCTGTAGCGCCATGCATTTGTTTGTTTTATATGTTGAATAGTAAGGGTGATAGGTCGCATCCTTGCCGAACTCCTCGTCCTATCCTAAAGGGTCTCGAGTTTCTTCTGATCGATCTTGATGATTCCTTTGCTGTTGTCATATAAAGTTTTTAGCAGAACGACAAGGTGGGGAAGGGTTCCCATGTATAAGAGGGCATTCCATAATTGGTGCCAGTTTACACAGTCAAACGCTTTGCTCTAGTCGAGGAAGCATATATGTAGGTTTTGCAAATTCTCTGGCTTTTTCAATAATTTGCCGTACTTTCATGATCTGCTCGCAAGTGCCTTTAGTAGCCACGAATCCAGCTTGTCCCTGTGGAATTTGTCGTACTAAGAAGCTTCGGAGTCATTGTAGCAGAATTCTGAGACCTTGCTTGAGTGGGAGAAAATTGACCTAGCTTGAGAGATTATTGCAATAGTTCTGTAATTACTGCATTTCTGGCTTGATACTTTTTTGTGCAGTGGAACGAAGATAGATGTATTCCAATCAGTTGGCCGTTGCCCTTAGGGCCATACCTTGTTGCAGCTAACCCACAAGAAGTTAGTGCCTTTTGGGGACAACTGTTTTACCATTTCTCCACTGATATCATCTTCCCCTGTACGCTTGTTTTTCTTGAGCATGTTGATGGCTTGCTCAACTTCAACTTTTAAGATGACAGGTTCCTGTTCTACTTGTGTGATGGGTGGGAAATAAACTGTTCCCAGACGATGACTTTCATCTGCTTAGAGGTCTTCACAGTACTGCCACCATACCTTTACTACGTCACCGATGTTGGTTATGATTTTCCATCCTTGATTTCTATTTTCTATTTTTGGTTTGAACTCTCTCGTAATTTATTTGATTCCTCGGAATAGATCGCGTGTTTCGTTCGTGTTTACCAATGTTTCAATCTCTTTGCATGTTTCCCGGAGGTGTTCGTTTTTGTCTCGTCAACATAGCCTTTGTATTTCGCGGTTTTGCGCGGTTTGTATATTCTGTCTTCTGTTCTTCGGTTATTACACCTGTCTGCCTGATGGTTTTTCTTCTCTTCACTACATTCCAGGTTTCGTCAGTCATCCATTGCTTTACACTCTCTAGCACTCTCTTTAATACCAACATTAATATTGGCCTTCAGCCCCTGACAAAAGTTGATCTTGACCGTTCCCGTTACTTGCTTTGACGTAGCGAACGACTCACACAACGCATCTTGAGCAAAGTGTGCCAAAGAGTAACAGAAGATATCAGTCTAATCCCAGCTATTGACAGGATTGAAGATATCGTAATGATAATCTACTACTTCAATTTCTATCCCATTAATCTCCCACCTTAGTAAGGTTATGCTCAGAATTCTGCTACAACGACTCAGAAGCTTCTTAGACCGATAAATTCCACAGGAACAAGCTGGATTGGTGGCTGGTAAAGGCACTCGAGAGCAGATCATGAATGTACGGCAAATTATTGAAAAAGCCAGAGAATTTGCAAAACCCACATATCTATGCTTTCTCGACCACAGCAAAGCGTTTGACTGTGTAAACTGGTAGGACTTGCTCTTTGAGCGCTGGGTTCTGTTCTCCGCTCTTTAATATTAAGTCGTTTTAGGACTATGACAAATCTCATGTTAAAGCAACTACTTCCCTGGCTAATATCATGCAGGATATTGTATTATACAACAGACATTTGCATGTTATTACTAGTACCAGTACATTTGCCCGCGGCTTCGCTCGCATGGATTTTTATATCAGTCAAAGTAATTAAGCTATTTCACAGCTATGTTTACTAAATATTGATTAACTATGAAGACTAATATTAACCCATTTTTGACCACAGTACACAAGCAGGTACAACGGTATTTATTGTAACCCTATATTGAGTGTAGCAGTTTGGGCAAAAATGGGTTAAGATAGATAGTAAGTAAGAATTGAAGAATATTGTGGCCGGATAAAATCAAATTAAAATAATATAAACATTTGCATAATTTATTTTCTTCCATATTTTTGTTTGGTTAATATTCTAACTTTGCACACTTATTACTTATAATTCAAGTAATAATATTAATAAGTTTGAATGCAATCGTTTGTTTGGTTTCAAAGTTATTGCTTGTTGCAGACAATTTTTCTAAATTTCTACGTCCTTTAAACAGTCTACCTAGTCTTATTGTTTGAAACTATGTTACTACTAATAAATTATATTTCAAAACCTTAAGGTTTTCCTAAGCTTTCAGAAAATCTAAGACTAACTCCTCTACTTACTTTTATTCCTTTTGAAGATATCGCTGTAATTATAACCAAATGTTTTTAGCTGATTTAATTGTTTATTTTAGTTTTCCCGACTTATTGTACACTAAATTGCATAATTATTCCTATTAGCGTAATTTGTATAAAATTCTACTTATTTTGACATACAATAAGTAAAAATTGGAGAAGTGTCGCAAATCATGATTTTTTAAGGCCCCCTTCAAATGAATCATGAATTTTGGCATGAATTTTGGCATGTCATGAATATTGACATATAATACATCAAAAGACGCGAAATTTTGTATAGAATAAACAACGAATAATATTTTCTGATTTGTTGAAACATAAGCCTGAAAGTAGGCTAAAGTTAGCGCAAAAACTAGATTTCTCGTCAGAATTTTTTTCAAAATAATCTAAATTGACTGAATCATTTTCAAAATTATTCCAAATTAAATGTAGCAAATCGATATCGAAATCGAGTCCCTCAAAAATTGATCGAATCCTTTACAGAAAATTATACAGGTTTATTCGCAACATGTCTAATCGCAACATGTATTACTACATAGTTTTATTATGAAACTAGCGAATAAACCTGTAAAATTTTCTGGAAAGGATTCGATCAATTTTTGAGAGACTCGAAATTTTGGTATCGATTTTCTTAGATTCACGGGCCGAATCCGCCCTTCAACTACTTTTTATCCAGCCCTCGTAACAATTTTCAAATGTTTTGTAGACTATGTGTGTCTATGGGTGGGGGTTTTGTAGACTTGTTCTTCAAGGTTACGATGTTAAGCGTATTGAGCTTTGAAATATGTAACTACAAAAAACGCTTATTTTTACCATCACAATCATGGAACATGGAGGATTCATTCCAGTTTTCAATACTATGTTCATGTATTTTCTTATCTAGATTTTGACTTCCCCATAACCTAAGATAGCATCAGAAATAAGCACGACCTATCGTCAACAATAGTACGGCTGTATATGGAGTTCTCAAACCTTTTACAATTCCCTTTTTTAATTTGCTCTCAGATCTGCAAATGAGCTTTTTTCAAATAATTATTTTCCACCTGTTTTAACTAGATTTTTGGAAAATGGTAATACACATATTTCTTCATTTTTAAAGAAGACATTAAACACCAATTTTCACATCTCTATTATCTACAGTGTTTGAGATATAACAATCCCAGATTTGCAACCCATTTAATTAGATTTTTAAAAAACAATAAAACCTATTTTCTCCATTTTGTAATAGGAATATGTAACTGAAGTACGTCAGGGCTGTGCACTATCACCATTGTTGTTCAATATCTACTCGGAACAAATATTCGTGAAAGTCTTGGAAAACGCTACAGATGAATGGTGAAAGAATCAAGATCAATGGTGAACTATTGAACAACATCAGGTACGCGGACGGTATGGCTATATTTGCAGACAGTGCAGCTGGCCTGCAACATTTGTTGAACCAAACAATAGCAAACGGTGATGCGCTTGGGCTAAAAGTAAATACGGCCAAAACGAAAACAATCTTAACACCAGATATCCAAGCCAATTTGCAAGTATACAATAATCAAATAGAGTAGACTGCTAAATTTAAATACTTGGGCCACTGAATCACCTAAGACCTGGTTCCAGATCTGGAAGTAAGAACACGCATCGAAATAGCCAGGGGAACGTTCCTTAAGATGAGAAAAGTATTTTGCGAGAGAAGCCTAAACCTTAAACTAAGAACTAACTCGGTACAGTTGTATGGTGTTGAGGCTTGTACTTTGAAGATCAATGTTGATGAATAAAATAGAAGCGTTTGAGATGTGGATCCTTCGAAGAATTCAGAGAATATCCTGGGCGGAACATATCACGAATAATGAGGTTCTTAGACGCATGGACAGAGAGAGAGAGCTATTGGTTATTTTGGAGAAACATAAGACAGCGTACCTAGGACATATCCTCAGAAATACAAAATATAGCCTTCTAAAATTAATAGAGGAGGGCAAGATAGAGAGGCGCCGTGGTTCAGGACGAAGGAAGTGCTCCTGGTTAAATAACATAAGAGATTGCACTGGTCTCCCACTCATTGTTCAAAGCGCCATAAGACCGTGTGGAATTTGCCATGATTGTTGCGAACCTTCAGTAATGGAGAAGGCACCTAAAGAAGAAGAATATGTAACTTAATATAAAATATATAACTTACTGACTGACTGGCTAACTGGTAAATCCGGTAGAATCTGCACTGATATTTGTTTGTCACTAGAATACATATTTGATCGTAGCCTTACATGCATCGTACATTATATTTTCCTGTTGAGATTACTAATTCTCGCTAAAAATGCTGTGGGGCCAAAATATAACGCACAATAACATATAATTTAAGGCAAAAATAAATAAATGAATCTGATATTTTAATTGAGATGTTATGGTTTGTACCAAATTAATAATAGAATTGAAAATAGGAGTTTATCACTACGATATCTTCAAATCTGTCAGTATCTGTCAGCTACTGACAGATTTAAAGATATCGTAGTGATAAACTCCTATTTTCAATTCTGATATTTTAATTTTCAGTTTTCTCTCATTAAACTTTAATTTCTTAAATCTGTATTTTTTTATTATAAATTATTCAAAATTGGAGGTCAAAATACATTATAATTATTATGTTTTTTATTGAAATGATCTTTCCTGCTCTTTTCAAAAATTGATGTTTTGACCCATAAAAAGGTAATTATTAAATTAATAACATCCGATCCCATTATACGTTATTTTCTTCATTCAATTTGTGTATTTTTAAACTTTAATAATTAATAATTTCAGGTCGAAATACGTGATATTTTAAAATTAAATTTAGATTTTAAAGTATATAATGATTGCAATAAAAGTAAATACGTATAATTTTCCGTACGTGTTCGTGAGAATATGTGATACAATTAAAGATAATTTTTGTTGGAAACGGGAATTTTAAAATACATACGTTTCGCCAAATGTAATCAATTTTTTGAAAATATTAAATTACATGCCGCTCCGTACGGACATTAAGAGTTTTTCTCGTTTTAATTTTAATCCGTTTCATTCAAATAGAAAACGGGATTATTAAGATAATTAGTTAATTAAAAAATTAATAAAATAGCTAAAAAAAGTAGAACTTGAATTAGGAATATGACCTAGAAAAAAAAATGTAATTAAGAATTGTATATTACACTAATTGTAAGTTATGCACGCAAACTAAATAATAAGACAAAAAATATATTTTTAAAAATTGTCGTAGGTAAATTTTTCTTTTTTTTCTTCTTTATAACAAATAATAAATTGAGGGCAGAAGGACCTGGTGGTCGATAGTCTTTTCTATAAAATATACAAATATACAATATAAAATATATCTATAAAATATGCTAATAAATTGGTATTTGATTTTTGAAATGTTTGTAAATTTAAGGACAAGAAAGTATTCTAAAATTGCAAGATACTTAAGTTTCTGAATAATTAAAGTAAACAATTTTGAACTCTTAAACTTATGAACTTAAAATAATAACTGGTAACTAAATAAAATAGTAACTAAAATAGCGGACCCAGACTAATTCTAGCGTATGCAGATGATCTAGATGTTGTGCGAAGAAATACAATTAGCGTGAAGGAAGCCTTTATAAAACTCGAAAAAGAGGCAAAAAAGATGGGATTGAAAGTCAACGAGGAGAAAACGAAGTATATGCATATAACACGAAACACAAGACGAGATCGAATTCGAAAAAATTTTACCATGGATGAGTACAAATTCGAGCACGTACAGTCTTTTCGATACCTAGGTGCATTAATAACATCAGATAACAACGTTAAAGTAGAAATAGGACAGCGCATTCTACAAGGAAATAAATGTTACTACGCAACCCAGCAATTATTACGATCAAGAATCCTGACCAGACAAACAAAAATAAATATATATAAAACTATTATAAGACCAGTGGTAACTTACGCTAGCGAAACATGGACCATGGCCGTACAACACACGTTACTACTCAATCGTTTTGAAAGAAAAATTCTTAGGAAAATATTTGGAGCAGTCTGGGATCAACAAACGTTGCAGTATAGGATGCGCACGAACAACGAGGCATATGAGCTATATAATAGCCCAAGTATAGTACAAGAAATTAAGTCAAACAGATTAAGATGACTGGGACATGTCCAGAGGAGTAATGACTCAAGGCTAGTTAAAATGGTCTGGGAAGAAACCCCTAACAACAAAAGACCACTGGGGCGCCCAAAGCTTCGATGGCGGGATAATATCCGCAAGGGCCTACAAACCCTGGGGTGCTCAACTGGAAAGAAGCCACTCAGGATCGGAGAGAATGGAGGAGAATTGTTGAGGCGGTCAAGACCCACCGCGGGTTGTAGAGCCATGTATGGATGGACTTACGTACTAACGCCACCGTAGCTACATATTTGAACAATATGGATGGTTAGATTAGGTTAAAGCGGAGCAGAAAAATCCAGATCACATGTCGCGCGGCAGCGAGACCTCTCGATCAGAAATAAGAACAAATATTGGATAAGGGTTAGATTAGGCAATATTAGAACATATCTGGAGATAAATCCAAACCACATATTGCGCGGTAGATCGACTTCTCGCTGCGGTGGCGTTATTACGTAAATATCTAATAACTTATTTAATCGAATATTTAATTTTATTTTAAATAAACGGTTACCCTTTTCACCCTCTTTCTCTAATCACTGGTCTAATTGCCATTGTACCTCTTACAATTCTGATATAATTCCCATCGAACTTTTTACAATCCTAAAATATAAGCATTTTTAGGATTAGAAGCGAGTCCGTAGATTGTATTGCCTCCTGGTACAAACAGTGAGCATAACACATTTTGAGAATAAAAGTGTTTCTTCTATCGACCTACAAAACCTTCTAGACATCATCATCATCTTTCCCTAAACATAGGGGTTGGAAATGTGTCTTGAATCTTTAGTATCCCGTCAGAATTCATTTATTTCTATTTTTCTGGTTAATCTTTTACATTCCTAAGCATTTCACGACATAACGCATTCGGCAGAAGAAATCTGAGAGATATGATTGACTAAGTCATTGCTTTGGATACGTTATATTTAACGTTGTCTTGGGTAAATTTTTCTTTAACCCGTTTTTCCCCTACGATTTTTTTTTCGAATTTTAATATTTTCTATGCAGTTTCTTTCTATCACATAAGATAGTTCAAGTGAATATATAAAGATATTTTTTGATTTTTCTTCTTACATCTCATATTTTTGGTGTTCCAATTTTGGAACAATGGGTCAACTAAAAGATATGTGTCTGTGCAAAATGTTTATTGACAATATAAAAAATAAATATAAACACAAACATAAAATAACATTATTTTCAAACGAAAATTTTTTCAAACAAACATCATGTAAAACTTTCCACACTTTCTTTGTAGATTTTTTTTTGCAAAGCGCACATCGGTTCTGTTTTTCTGCCGGAACCATCCAATGAATATTTATATCTTAACGAACTAGGTCTGGAACACGATCGCAAGTTCTTTTTGGTGTTTTTAGACGACTTCTTATAATTGGTAGGGTACCATATGCTCCTAAATGTGACCGCACGATATTTGTTAGAAAATTCAAGTAGTCGAATCAAGTAGTGCTGACGTCGATATATTTGCCATGCGTTATGAATGCTGGAATCGATGCAAAAAGCAAAGACTGCCCACCACCATTTTTGGATCGAATTACAACTCGATATCTATCTATATTTTCGTCCATGCGATCCACACCTCGCATAAATTTATTTTATTGGGAAATTACATATGGTTGAATAATGGCTCCAATCTATTTTTTTTTCTCTTCCACAGCCCAGCGCATTGCTTCTTTACAAGGCTCAACTGGGTCAAACAAACTAATCATGACAAGCACACGATTGTCATTCCATGAAGTAATTGTAATATCATTATTGGTGTCAGTGAGAAAGTCATATGTGCCTCCGCCTTTTTTCTGCATGGCTTTTTCTATCTGTACTGGGCATTTCTGTATTCTATTCGTCATAATTGTTCCCGTATATCGAGAACCTACTCCTTTTAATTTATGTACTAAGTGCAAAGACGAAAAGAAACGATTTCCGTAGGTCTTGAATGGTATATCTTTTGGAAGGTTTAATGAAAGATTCATTACAACAGATCCACCAACTCCTAAACTTTTGTCATAACGATTTGCTTTAACCCGGTATGGTAAAAACTGTATAATATAACATAGTGGTTCACACAAACACCACATTTTGTACCCATATCGAATAGGCTTACCACAAATAAATTGTTTGGCAGAATGCCGTCCATAATAAGGAACCATGCTCTCATCTATACTCAGATATTTTGAAAGCTGAGAATACTTCAAAAATCGATTATTCAATTTGTCAAATGTTGGTCGTATTTTAGCAAATGTATCATGAGGAAATGTAGTCACAGTGGTGTAGTGGTAAACGCATCCGCTAGCTATACATGAGATCCCGGGTTCAATCCCCGGCCAAGCCGTGAAAATTTGCACGGAACTATGCTGTGGCCACCTCGTGGAAAGCAAGGGCAAACTACCCCGAGTAATTCTGCCTAGTAAACCTCTCAACTAGTGTCGTTTGGTATCGGCGATAAACTGCTAGGTCCCATATATTAGTGGATGTTGCGTTCCACAAGTATGCGCGAGAGGTTGCCTAAGCTCTCGGAGAGTGCGGCACCTCAAGAAGAAGATCATCAGGAATAAGATTATCATTGTCGGCGCAATGTGTACATTTCTTGATATTATCAAGCCTTCTGATTCCATTGGACACTAATTGATTATAGGTTATAGTGCCTGTTTGCCACAACATACGCCATCTGGATATTCTTAGATATCTAGAATGTGGAAGTATAAGCAATGTAGCATTTCATGTCTTTTACATCAAGCGTGAATGTATCATCACCTTTATACTTGGCATATTTTATGAACATATCTACTAAAAAGTGCACGTTACACGTCTTTATCAAAAAATCACAAAGCAGCCAACTGTATCGTTAGGTTTATCTGGCAAAATTTTAGGATTCACAAACTTCCGAAATGTATTATAAATCTAGATCTACCTTGTTCCACTGTCTCTGCTATCTTGAGAATCCTTAAGTTTTCAATTTCCCCATAAACTGGGCTAAGGGTACTTCGTCCTCACTTTCATCTGATTCATCGATTATTCGATGAATAGGATGGTTGCGACAGTTACTACACTTGAAAATGACCGTCGAACGTCGAAACTTAAGTCGTGATATGTGTAGAAAGTTATATTACTGTGAATATTAAGTTGTATAACATTTTTACATAGTATAAGTGTGGTAAATACATAGTGAATTTTTCAATTCAATGTACATCGATTATTCGGTTTGTCCCAACTTTTGTGTGAATAGTTGCAGTTGCCTGTGCTTGTAGCTGTCGTTCACCAAGGTGATCTATTTGACAGGTGTCTGGTGATCTTATTATCAGCATCGTCGGCATTATCTTCTTCACTGACATGTCCTTCATCTGGCGGCGTTGTGAAAATATCAATCGATTCGGCATCCATATCTTTTCAAAAGTCTTCATCCTCGAGCATCCGCCAGCCAACTCCTCCGTTATGTCAATTCTTAAAATGAACCACATTAGTAAGCCCGGTGTTCAAATAATGGAACATTTATAAATAATTGCTAATTTTGAAAGCTAAACATAATTTTGTTTTATTATTTGAACATCATTTTTATAATTACATTATTCACTTACCTGTTCATGATTGATTCTTTAATTGAAGTACGCAATATTTCATAATTTATTGCAACATCTATAAGCTTCGAACAGCAAATGTGCGTTTTACTTTAGTGCACAATGGCCATAAATGATCATAAATTCTACGAAAACATGCGACGCGGAACAGTGGTTCACGAGCTATTCTTCGAAAATACAAATGTTCCAATAATGGAACAGTGGTCCAAAAGGGGTTAAGCGACTCCAAATCCTTTATTGTCTAAATTTTTTTCTTGGGCAAATTGTCAAAATGTTTTGGTAAATTGTCTTAAATTTAAAAAATGCAAATATTTTGACAAACAGTACTAATTAAGTTTGCTCAACATCTTTACTTGACCTCAAAGGAACAGCCCGACTAGCATGGATCCAAATAGCACAGAATTGGGAAAGATGGAAACAATTGGAAAAAGCTAATGTCCAAGCATGGACCTAAAATATAGAGGAGAGTAAAATATAATTTTACAAATTGAATGAAATTCTTTTTAAAGCTTAAAGCTTAAATTATTTCCTTTCAAAATATAAAGAATATGGCAAAATATAAAAAGTAAATTGTATTGTAATTGATTACTCGGTCTCCTCCGGTCTCCTCTTGTCTCCTTCATTCTTCAATATGTAATGATTTGTATTTACCAACAACAGAAATGAACTTTGTATTGATAAATTACAATTATTTAAAAGTTATGATTTAGACTAAAGGCCTATCCAGACGCTCCGTTTTGCACAACGTTTTGTCTGCGCAGTTCAACACGTTGCAGATAAAACGTTGCGTGCGGACAGGAAAACTGCGCAGATTTGAACTGCGCGGAGACGGTACAGTTTCAGCGATAACTAAACTAAAGACCATAGATATCCATGAACTGTGCAGACAAGTCGGCGCATGTGGACAGCTCCGTTTTGCTATTCATTTTGTTCCTCAGTTTCTTCTTCAGTGTTTATTTAATATATTATTATTAATATATTATTATTAATATATTATATCTCTATAAAGAGTAACTTATATTATTATTAATAAATTATATCTCTATGTTAAGACCCAACAATTTTATTTTATTTTATTTGGTCTTAAAACCATTTTTAAAATTTTGTATCTAAAAGTAGATAATATTAAATTACATTAAGATTATGCTAAACAGTTTATTAACAACACAGCATGCCAAAATTGACCAGAGTAGTACCTCCTCCATGACGATATCATTAAAACTGTGCGAAATATACAAATATAACTGCACCGTGTGAATGCTCTACAAATTGCAACGTTTTCATTCCGTCTTAAGACTGCGCAGACAAAACGTTATGCAAAACGGAGCGTCTGGACCAGCCTTAACGTTGGTTTAGAGAAATCCAGACACATTAGCAACTTCTGTGTTTCTAACCTAATTAAACAAACACTATGCAATTATTAAAAATGTACATCAATGTTTTTACCTTTGTATGTTTCTATCTATGTGTCATATGTTTATCAAGTAAAACTATTTTATTTCTTATATTCTATTTCACTTTTAATTGCAATTATAAATATCAGAATAAGACGCGATTCAGTGAGTTATAGACAAGACAATTTGAAATTTATCGAACGAAGATCACTATCAAATTAGAATTTATTTATCAAGAAAATCTATATAAGAGACCGCAAACAGTCTTATTACGCCGAGAACTGATAGGTTCCATTATATCGGATACAATGGGACCGTCTCGCAGGTATTTTCTAATTTATTACGTAATTATAAGGATTACTTTAACACAAGGTGTATAAATTAATCTCTTAATATACGAAGAGTTCGGGTTTGTAAGGGGTTATTATTAGTGTGGACCACACAAATGCGGATTTAATAACTCGGAGCGAGAGTCTACACAAATAACAAAATTGTCTGCCTTGTTATTACCTAATTATGTGGGTAATATAATTAGGGAACTAATTAAAAGCTGGAGTTGAAAGAGTATTAATTAGGTGAATGATTAAAGATTTTATAATGATTGTTTTATTACGACATATTGTAATAATAAGCAGACAGATTTTTATTATATTCTAAAAGTATAAACAAAGTAATGAATTTAGTACTTTCTTTATTCGTTTTGGTTAACATTTATTTTACTTTTTAATATTTATATTTTTGTTTTCACAAATAACTTATTAAGTATGTATACGTTTCAAATTTTTATTTTCAAATATGTAGGTATATAACTGTTGAATATTTTAAATTATTATATTAATGTCTAAACACATTATTGCAATTTCAATTGATTATAAAAACTGGCACAATACAAACTTATATTTATTATTACTTACTACTTATTTATTTATTTACTTATTTATTATTACTACTTATATTATTAAACCATATCATCATTTTTAACTAATAACTTACATATAAATTACACTTATATTATCGTAAATTGTGTTAAAGCAAAACTTGTATAAATTGTGCAAAAAGGACAATCGAAAGGATTAAATTTGACACGAGATAGATAAGACTTAACAGCACAGATAGGAATAAATATACAAGAAAGTACTGTACAAATAAAACTACACAACTTGACTTGACACACAAGATTAGGTAAGTAAGGCCCAGACAGATAAGACTTATAAAGATAAGACATAGAAAGAATGTGCGAGACTTTCTCTTAGCAAAATGTTTATACACTTATACAGAATTGAATATTCCGTTAAACCCTTGGCATACGAATAAAATGCGCGGTGACGTGTCCATATACATGTGATCTTATCACATATACATGACGTCTTAGAGACGTATTTGTTTGTCAAGGGGTTAAATCATTATTGTGACGTACGTCTTTGTATTTCTTTGCACATATTAATGGTAAATAAATTTGAATTTGATTCGGCAGTCAATTATAGAGAGAAGAGTAAACACAGAAGACTAGATGGCTACGCCATTAGTAACTAGAAGGAAAATACTCGATAGACGTTAGCTTAGAGAGACAAGATTAGATAGGCAAGTCTAGAAAAACAACATTAGACAGACTTGGTAACATGGACAAGGCAAAACACATAAAGACCGGGCAGGTAAAATTAGGCAGACAAGTTTCTAAGGAATAGGCTAAATATAGAAGATTGATAAATGTAGACTATATTTTGGCTTTTGACTTGTTTGCCTAATCATAACAAAGACTATGCAAACAAGTCTAGGTAAACACAAAGAGGTACCGAAAATAGGCATAGAATGCCAGACAGGCCCAGTTTTTTATTCTCATCATAAAGTGGGTTCAGGGACCTATATCCCTTGAAACACTAGCTTTATAGGTCTATTGTATTCCCCCATATTATACCATTCAAGCAAATAGATCCAGACCATGTATTAGGTCCAGAAGTCTACGTGACTTGTGATTCGACGGAAGTCCCACAGCTGTGATCCAGTTCGTTGCAGAGTCTGCATAGTGGGTCATCTCCAGGTGCCCATTTTATACAGGTGCCCTCTTAGTGCGCAGTGTCCCGTTAAGAAACCTGCCACGGTTGCAGTCTGCTTCCTAGACAGTTGCAAGATTTCAGCTGTTAGGGTGTTAGATATGGAACTTATCATCCGTTTGCAGTGCTATATCAGACAGTCTGTATTCAACAGATTACTCTAAATTGTCCTCCTCCTGTAGTTCGGTAGAGCATTAGACAACATACCCGCCTGGCGAGCGGGAGAGCCGGGTATGATTCCCGGTCGGGGAGGCAACAACTAGAGTGGTTTTCACTAACAGTCCGGACTGTCCACCCCGAATGAATGCGATATATGTGATACTGGGGTGGCTCATACTAAAACCCAAAGTGGAATAGGGGTTTAGTGAGAGCTTTCCGCAAACCAATATTTAAAAGAAAACTAGGTACCCTAAATAGAGATGAATATGTAGGTTAGACAGACATGGATAGACAGACAAAAGTAGACATATCAGACAAACAAGATTAGACGGACAATTGTAGCAGACAAAACTAGAGAGACAATATTAAAGATACTAAGTATAAATAATACAGATTTTGTTTAACAATTTTGTTTCAAAAATTCTAAAATATCTGGGAAATTAGGCTAAATTTTGAAGAATGTTTGAAACAAAACTTGATGAGACTTAAATTTTCCGTAAGAAACCTTGTTATTTAGTGACATTTTTTTGCGGAGTTTGTGATAATCAACTTTGAAGCAAAATTTGTTAAAAAAATTTTTCATTTTTGCATTTGTTTAAAAAATTTTGTCTGAAGTCTAAATTTGTTTTTGTTTTTCATGTTTCTCGTCTCAAAAATTCGCAAATAACACGAAAACTCAAAGAAATTTTGAAAAATGTTTCAAATAAAACTTGTAAAGAATTAAATGTCCTACAAGAAACCTTGTTATATAGTTTATTTAATTTTTAGTTTCTCTCGAATATAATCTCAATAATCTTAATTTCTACATGTTTATTTTTCAAATGACGCTTAATGGAATATTATAATGAAAAACTGTTCTTTATGATTCGTTATCACGAATTTTAAAATTTTAAATATGTTCTTCCATATATTAAGTCTTTAGGTAATTGAATTAGTTAAATAACACAAATCGTTTAAGTGTAAAAGAAAAAACTATTTGCTCAGGTATATTTTGTCGTAAAATTATGTTATTACAAAAATGTTATTTATATATTTTTTTACAATTAAACAAAAATATTAATTGAGAAAGCTGAAATTAAATATCACTTAAACGATTCCCACAAATCCCCGTTTTAATTTCTACCGTTTTTCTCATCGTCAATTACGTCCGTCGACGGAAATCGTGTTCATAACTAATTTCGGCGCGTTACATAACACAGATTAAAAATTTAATTGATTTCTAATCTGTGAAAATAATTTGGATACTTTTATGGCACGAAACTGGTTATAATTTGAAAACAGTTTCACAAGAAAGAATCTAGCGCTGGCGAGATAAAATGTCTGTTTGATAAATGTCACGGAAGAAGACACTTAGGACACGAAACTTCTAGACCACCTAGCAGTTAGAAATGTAGAACTGAATAAATTCATGTTGGATTGAAGTTTTTGAGAAATAAAAAAATAAAACATGGAAGAGTTAATGTTTTAGCTTGGTGAATTTGATAACTATATTTAGATAAAGTGAAGAAAACTTTAATTGTGAAAGTTGGCAATGCAACAACGAATAAATAATTATGCAATGTAGAAATAATTATAAGTTGCAATATATTTGATGTAGATAATTTTAATTAAAATTGTCTAATACATGAAAACATAAATATTGTTATACAAATAAGACATAAAGTTTGAAAATTATTTAAAGTTTGAAAAAACGGTTTAAATTTTAATAAAATTACGACTTTGAAATAATGCAAAATATTTTAAATCTTAAATTTATAAAACACTATCACGGTTTGAACTATCAAACAAATTTTATTGATTTATGTTATTTTCATCAATTTTCTGTAATTTGTGTAGAAATGTAGATAGATCCTTTATATACTATATAATCATACCACTAGGCAGCTTAAATACAACGTATACGCAATATGTATTTTATTTCTAGGAAAACCACAATCTTGAGATAGGCACATATCTTGGAGAAAGCACCTGGACATACGAACTGTGGTAGTCCTATTCAATCTGCTCAAGCTTGACCAGGTGATTTGCTTTTTGTAAAGGTAATTATAAAGTATTTATGTTGAATTCAATGTTTGCAAGTTGCATGTTTCTACTAACAGTATTTACAATACATAAATAAACTTTTAAGCAATAATAAACTTTTGTAACAATGTGTGTTGTAAGCAGATTATCCAGCAAATGTATAATTTAACAAAAGTAATAAACGAATTTAAAAATGCCTCAATATACTAATGTTTTTATTCTAGTTTCAAAATGCTTATAATTTAAATTTGTACTGTAAATAGAAAATTGAAACGAATGCGTATGAATGACAGCACCTACTGTAAACTGGACACGCAACTACCGATAAATACCATTATTACAATAATCGCACCAGATTTATTAATAGTTATTACGAACCGCGCAAAAGCATTAACCCGTTTTACAAGTTCCGTTTCAGATATAATTTTATATCTATGTAATGATATATTACAACGCTTTTGTAATCCTTTTCCGTCCATTTGACCTGGCTCTTCGCCCAATTATTCCCAATAATTTATTATTTTTTATTATCATTATATAATGAAAATCGTGGATCGTTTCACACGTAATTTTTTAAAGAATAGAGGAAATTGGGGAATTGTGGGCTACGTTTTTATTTTGTCTGATATCTTGAACAAAAATAATAAAAAAATCAAATTTCAAAAGGGCATTGTGGCTACGTGTGAAAAGATTACTGTAGATTTTTTATTTTTTTTTATTTTTTGGAGAAATTTTAGTGGATAATAAAAAGTTGATGTTTTTGAGATTCCAAAAATTGTTGGGGAATTGTGGGCCACCGGCTAAATTAAGTCAATGCTCAAAAATTTCTGTGCAAAAACTTTATTGAGAGATTAGCAATGACAAATGAATTGTTAAATGCAATAATAATATAATTTGCGATATGCAATTTGGGCACGTGAACGTGTTGGCAGAGGTATGGACACATTTTGCATGTAGTACATCTCGACCACATTCGATGCATTTAATTGAATTGTTTTTTGTCAGTTTCTTCGGCAATGATTCCAAGCAAAGTACGCAGAAGTCGACATCGTCGTCGTCATCCGAAGAATCACGTCGTGCTGATTGTGATCGTATTTTGCGCTTTTTGGGTGCTAGGATCGCTTTTGATTTCTTTTCTTCTTCTTTTTCTGACATCTTGCGCATAATGTCAGCTTTCGGACGGAAGTCGTTAACAACTGTAAGCGATGTTAAAATGACGCTTTTCATCGGCTTGCGACCACGATTGGACTTTTGGGCCGGTGTTCCCTGTCTTAGTGGTCCAGTTTCTCGCAACGTTTTTTTTTTAAATCAGAAGAGACGGTACCAGATGTGGTAGCCACTGCCAAAGACTTAGAAGTTGTGACTGTTTCATTCGCAGCCGTCTCGATTTCACCATCAGTTACAGTGATGCTGCGTTGTTCATCCACACTCTCTTCATCACTGCCACTGTGTTGACCCTCACCACTAAGTTTTGAAGCAATAAAGTCAACCTCGGTGAACACGTTCGCATCAAACGGGAAAATTCCACATGCTCTGAAGCCGGTTTTGATGTTTTTTGGTGTAACGGCAATATCGAGACATTTGTCAACAATGAGTGGAACGTGATAAAGATCGAAAACTGCCCCAACGTTGGCGCGCTTCCAATCATCATGCTTTCGTGCGTAAATCATTTTCAACGAACCGAAAACAGTGACATATAACATATAACGGCTGCATACGATGTGTACAATGTGGAGGGAACAACAACATTGTGATGTCATGTGCAAGGGCCTTATCAATAACGTTAATGGACAAATGTGATGTGTGATTGTCCAGCAGCAAAAGTGTGGGTGAGCCGGCCGAGGCACCTGAGAATTTAATGAAGTGATCCATATACGTCAAAAATACCTCGGCTGTCATCCATCCACTGCCATTTGCTAAGCCTTGTGCGCCTTGCGTAGGTCATGTATATTGCTTTCAAGTTTTTGCGTGGGAAAACATAAAAAGGTGGAATCGAATAACCACTCGCACAAACCGCCAACGCCATCGACACATTGGTTCCTCTCTCGGCTGATGTAGACGTGCCTATTCGTTTTTTGCCTTTTCGGGCAATAACTTTGACGACATTGTTGGGAACAGTGGAAAACCCGGCTTCGTCCATATTCCAAATTCGATGGGGCTCAAACGACGTTGTATCCAGCACGAAACGATGGTTGGGGAAAAAGGCATCGACATTCTCTTTGCAAAATGCTTTCGCGCGATTTTGGCTGACCTGCTCTGGCGTTCGCAACGATAAATTCGGGTGACGATTCATAAACGAGTAGTACCAGTCGTAACTCGCTGCCGAATTTTCATCCCACGATTGAGGGTAGCTGCGTTTGATCGATTTCGCATATTGGAATGCCAAAGTCCGTAGCTCCGAAATACTTAGGCCATAGTAAATGTCACTCGCCTTAAGGACATATTTCATTAGAGCCTGTTCTTCTTGACCACTGAAAATCTGAAACAGGAATAAATTCAATAGTTTCAGAAGATTCAATAGTATTTTGCATTATACTCACCGGCTTTGCGCCTGGCACAACGATTCCTTTACAAAATGCGATCATTGTATCATCGGAAGCAGTTGAAACATCAATTTTTGCTTTTTCCAGCTTGTCAGTATAACGGCTCAATATAACGCGAGCTATGTTGGTGGATTTGGCGACGGCACGGATGGAATTATTGCCAATTTTGATCAGCTTAATAGCCTCCAAAACAGCAGAAAAGTTAATCTTCTTCTCATGTTTGCCATAGTAACGTGGCATGGTGGATTGATTGTTGTTGGAACAAACCTAAAGTGTATGTATGTCAAAAATGTCAAAACTCGGGTGGCCCACAACTCCTCACCAAAAGTGGCCCATGATTCCCCACAAGTTATGTTTTGACATATGGCGGCTTATTAATGACTCGACGAAATTTCATTCAAAATTCCTTTTGTATATTGAAATGCCAAGGTACAACGATAATTATCAGCATATTTACCTGAGTTGATTCTTAACGATGCCTTCGAAACTGATGCACGAGAACAACACTAATAAATTCTTGAAGAAACATTTTTTCAGGCTAGTATTGCACAGCGCGCTAGGGACGTATATACTGGTCAACTACCAACTTAAAAGTATGTTTGGGGTAAATGAAGACTGACATTTGTGTCGCACTATATCAAACTCGACCTACAAACGATAGATGGCGGTGGCCCACAATTCCGCATGGCCCACAATTCCCCACTTTTCCCCTATACATTTTCTAGTAATGAGTAATACAACGGAGCTAGTTAAACGTCAATACGGTGGATAATACGGGTGAATTGATAAGAAGGAAAACAAAAGACAAAATAAAAATGCATAGGGAAATGTTTGTCTGGCGTGGGTATTAGAGAACCAATGGTACATTTTGAATGGGTGTAATGAGGGCGACTGGAAGGGAGAATTTACGTTTGTTGGTGCAATGGGTACCTCAGTTATTGACCTTATAATTACTAATGATGCGGCAAGACGGCAAATAAAACTGCTGGAAATCGGGTATCGGGTATGCCGGTAGTGGTGTCGTTGAAGCAGCAAAGGGAAAAGGAACTTAAGGCGGAGAAATGGGTGGCCAGATGGGATAAGGAGGCGACAGAAGAATACAGGAGGAAATTAGAAGAGGTTAGAGTGGAACACCATAGCTGATATAAACATGGGAAAGAAAATGGAGTCAGTACTTGTCCAAAATAAAATCAAAGAAGCGTATCCAGGCCGAGCATGGTACGACTGGGAAGTGCGGAACGTAAAGCAAAGGTTTCGAGAAGCTATGAGAGAATAGAGAAAGGGAGAAGGGCTCAAAGTGCACGTGCTGGAAGCGAAAACAGAACTGCAAAAAATAGAGACAAAAAAAAAGAAATCTTTTGGAGGAAAAGGAGAAGCAGCGGGTACAGGAAATCAAGACGGAAGCTCAACTGTGGAAATACGTGAAAGATAATAGGGAATGGAAGGAAAGATGACCCAAGAGCATTCCTCTTCTTCTTTGCGTGCCTAATCCTTTCGGGATGCTGGCGATCAACATAGCAATTTCCGTTCAATCTACAGCCTGTCTGAAAAGTTGTGTGGAAGTGAGCGAGAACCACTGCCTCAGGTTTCCTAGCCACGAGTTTCTTCTTCTACCTGGTCCTCTGTGTCCATCTACTCTTCCTTGCAGAACCAGCTGTAGTAAGCGGTATTTCTGGTTTCTCATCATATGGCCAAGATAGCCAGTTTTTATCTTCTTGATTGTGCTTAGAACTTGCCTCTGAGTGCCTATTCTTTGCATTACCACCTCATTCGTAATGTGATCCCGCCAGGATATGCGGAGTAGCTTTCTATATACCCAGAGCTCGAACGCCTCTATCTACCTTTCTGTTGCTTCCGTTAGCGTCCATGCTTCTGCGCCGTACAACAGAACAGAGAAAACGTAACACCTGACCATTCGGACCTTTAGTTGTAAATGGGGAAGAATTAAATTTTTGATGAAGAACGAAGGTTTCGAGAAGTGGGGAGTCTAAAACCCCTAGGGAGCGCGTCCTCAGGTGGTGGATAGGGGAACCGTCAGATCTCACCAAACGGTGAGAGAACTGAAGGGTAGGAGGGAAGTAATATACCTCCCGCGAGCCAACAGACATGGCAGAGGGCAGCAGCTCTGACATTACCAGATGAAGGTGGAGATCAAAATGATCGGTACAGCTACATCTTGAGGAGCTCAAGGCGTGGGGCACATATAGCCGGAGCGGCAAGAGTACTGCGATGAGGAAAGCAATGGAAAACTACCTCATAAAGATTTCTAGTACAATCAACTTGGCTGACAAAACAAACAATGGCCCTCAGTACCGGCAGCTCTTAAATGGGCAGAGGGTGCTAAGAATCACCGGGTCAGGTACGAAGATAGGCACATGGAATGTGAGAAGCATGTTTGAAGCAAGGAAGACAAACAATGTTGTCCGAGAAATGACTAGACTGGACGCAACTATCTTAGGAATAAGTGAGATGCGATGGATAGGAACTGGGAAGTGTAGATTTGGTGACCATAGAATATATTATTCAGGCAACACCGGCATGAGACCGGCAGAGTCCTGCTGCTACAGCTAAAAGCAAGACCAGTAGACGTAAACATTATACAGGTCTACGCCCCAACAGCAGATAAGAAGGTTGAAGTAATCGAAGACTTTTATGGTCAAATTACATCCGTCATGAAGTACACAAAAAACAACGAACGAAATGCGACGAAATAGAAAAGCTAGACCGCATCCACGATCACTTCAACGTACATCGAAAAATTAAGGAAATGGTAGGAACGAAAAATAACACAAAAACAACACAAAAACAACAACAACAACGAGTGTGGCTGATAAGAACGGTAAACTGGTAACGGAAACCTCGCACAAACTAGAGGTATGGTAAGAATACATTGAAATCCTATTTAACGACACTTACCAATACCCCAATCGACACCCCAATAACAATAACAACACCACAGAAAGCGGTCCAGAAATCACGAAAGACGAAGTAAGGAAAGCCATAGAACTAGCAAAGAATAATAAATCCGCAGGTCCAGACAACGTCAATACCGAAATGTTAAAGGTAATGTGCAATGCGAACACTGGGAACAATTATCTATACATCCTAACTGCTCTCTTTAATAATATCTGTAACACCGGAAACATGCCAGAGGACTGGTTGCACTCCATATTCGTCACGATACCCAAGAAACCAACAAGAGCATTGCGATAGAAGAATGGCAGAACCACTGCATGATGATGCTAGAAGGTGTGGAGATGTGGTCAGGAAGAGAAGATAATTCAGGAGATCGACATAGGAAGCAGGAAGAGCTCGCCGAGGATATAACAGTGACGGATGGGGAGGATGTTATTAATTCCCTAAAGCCAAGAAAATCGGGAGGTTTGGATGGGCTCGGAAATGAAGCGTGGAATAAAGGACCTGGAATCTGTAAGGAGAAGTTAACGGAGGAATTGAGAAGAATAGGGAGGGGAGACAAAAGGATACCCATCAGCTGGAAAGTGGGGATAATTCAACCGGTGTTTAAGAGCGGAACAAGGCAATTAGGTATAACTTTAATGAACTCCTCATACAAAATATTTGCTAAAATCTTGGATTGTCGCTTGAGGAAGGAAATCAATGAAACGAAGCTTTTGCCGGAAATACAAGCGGGGTTCAGAGAAGGAAGGAAGCACGGTGGAACACCTGGTGACCTTAAGAGTCATCATAGACCAAGAAATAAGAAAGGGATGCCAGTTTTGTCTTTTCATTGATTTGAAAGCCGCATATGACTTGGTGAACAGGAGGAGATTGGATGAGTGTTTGGGCAAACTAGGTATCTCAGAGAGTGTAAGAAGGAACATCAGGGATTTGTATGAGGAAACCGTCTGTAAGGTAGTAGCCAATGAATGGGAATCGGACTATTTTGAGGTAGTATTTGCAAAGCCGGCGAGTGAGATGAAGGACGTGATTGAAAGGTTCTATAGGTATTTCGAAAAGAGGGATTTAAGGGTGAATGTTGATAAAATAAAATGGATTCGGTTTAAAAGGGGAGGGTGATATATGAAAGAAAGGTTTGAATGGCAGGGTACTGAAACAGAGGAAGTTAGTAAATTTAAGTATTTGGGGTATGTCTTTGGGACTGGATACAGTATTAAAGCGCACATAGAGTATGTCACAAAAAAGGCATGGGTGCCGTATCTAGGAGGTTTGGAAAAGAAACTTTGACGGAAATATTGGAGCAGCAGAAATGATATGTGTGCGAAGCGTGTTACTGTATGGATGTGAGATCTGGGGAACGAAAGAGGAAGACAAGATCGAAAGGATGCAGCTAAAGTTTTTTTAAAATAGTGTTGAAACTTCATAGGTCGACGCCTGGTCATATTGTCCTTCAAGAAGTGAAAAGGTGGCGGTAATTGCTGCAGAAAGAGTGATCAAGTTCGAGTATAGGGTGGATGGGTTAGGAGATGAAAGGATAATAAAGGAAATCTTTCGAGTAGTGAATAAAGAGGGGTTAAGTGGGAGAACAGATAATGGTTGGGGGCTGAGTAAATGGAAACTGTATGAGAGAGGCGGGTTATCATCCGAGGGGTTGGAAAGGGAAAAAAGCGCGGGTGCTCAGTGGAAAATGATGCTAAGAGAGAGGTTATTAGAAGTGGACTGCCAAGAGCGCCAATCCAAAATAGAGGCTACCAAATATCACCAAGGCTACAGTCAGATACAAGTGCACGGCCGTGTTCCTGGTTATTTGAGGACAAGTAAAGGGTCGGAGGACCAGGCAGTGTTGGCGAGATTTAGGTGTGGTAATGAAGAGCGTGGCAGGACACATTGGATGAATGAGGAAACTAGAAGGTGTTTGGTGTGTGGGTTGAAAGAGGATATGTGGAGTCATTGGTTGGAAGAATGCACGATCGCAGAGTGGAATGAACAGGAGAGAAGGCGAGGAAAGGATTAGAGTAAGTGCATGAGAACGGGAAAGGACTGTCGTTTTTATTCAGAATGAAAAGATGGAAAAAACGAATGCGACGGGGTAGTTTTTTGAATGTTGCGGTAAATTTTTGAGTTTATGACCGATGTACAGGTGTATAGGGTGGTAAAATTTCTTTTTTCTTTTTAATGGTGTTTTAGTTTTGTTTCACAACTTTTTTTTGCTTGTTATGTATGTTTTGTATAGTAGTGCAAAGTATTTTAATTATGCCAATAAAGGTTATTACTACTACAAGCTAAGGAAGGAGGAATGGTGTGTGCATAATTCATGGATTACAAGGCGGCGTTTAACAGAATGGATAGGGAGAAAATGTTTGAATATATGAAAGAATGCGGCGTAAACGGGTGGTTGGTAGGAAAGGCGGAAAAGATGTATGTAAGAACAATAAGCAAAGTGAGAGTGGGAGAGAAAGAGAGCGACTGATTCGAGACGACAAAAGAACTAGGACAAGGTTGTCCCATTAGCCCCTTATTATTTACAATATATGTGGCAGATATGGAGAGAATGTTTAAGAAGGCGCATGCGGGAAAGTGTGTGATAGGTAGAGAAGAGAGAAACAAGAAAGTATGGTGCTTGACGTTCGCGGATGATGTGGTAGTGGTGGCAAAGAGCGAAGGGGAGATGAAAGAAATGATGAAAAGCCTAGGGAGGTATGTGAGGACGAAAAAATAGAAGTGACTATGGAGAAAACGATAATAATGCTGTTTAGTAAGGGAAAGAAGAAGAAAGAGGACGAGGAATGGAAGTGGGGAGGGTAAACAATAGAGCGTGTAAGAAAGTTTAAGTACCTAGGCTACACATTGAACGAGAGGGCCTCGGAAAAAGCGCATGTGGGAGAGTTAGCGTGTGTTAGTTAGTGTGTAGTTAGTTAGTGTGTAGAGAGTTAGGAAAAGAAAGAAGGTAATGGGGTGTATTTGGGGAATAGGAGAGAGAAAATGGTAAGCGACTTCAGGAGAAGTATGATTGATGATGTTTGAAAGTATGATAGAGATTATATTAAAAGGTGGAGCAGAAATCTGGGGCTGGAAAAAACAGGAAGTGGTTGAGAGAGTGCAAGACAAATACCCGGGAGGGGTGTTAGGGGTGGACAGAGAAACTCCAGGATACATAGTGAGAGATGAATGTAAGAGGGGCAAACTGAGAATGAAAGCGGGGAAAAACGCAACTAAGTTTGAAGATGAGCAAAGTATGAACGGAAGCGAAGACTGCAGGTTACTGACTGAATGTCGAGAAGAAAAAAAAGGATATATAAATTAATGGAAGAGAGATAAATGGAAGAGAGCTTTGTTAAGAATAATTCCAGAGATTTCTTTGGAACCTTTAAGCAGGCAATCAGAAAATACGCTCCGCCAAGCCTCCACTTCAGACACTCACAAGGCAAACTGGCTTATAACGACAAGGACAACTGCCACCTTTTGGCTCAGTACTTTAAAAATCTACTCAATTGTGACCCTCCCAACGAAGACTTTGACTATAAACAAACCACACCAAACCCGGACTCGCTTCCCCCTTCATTGCAAGAAGTTTTCCAGATCATTCAACTTCTTAAGAATAATAAGGCATCTGGAGAGGACTCTATCGTTGCTGAACTGTGGAAAGGTGCTGAAAACAATGCCGTGCACAAGCTAACCGAGATCATCCAGGACATCTGGGAAACAGAAAAATTACCACCCGATTGGAAATCTGCTCTGATGATCCATCCGCTTTACAAAAAGGGAGATTTTACTGATCTAAACAACTACCGTGGAATTTCTCTCCTCCCGGTAACATTCAAGATTCTCTCGAAGGCGTTACAAATAAGGGCAGAAAATCAATTGGATAGTCAACTGGGAGAATACCAGGGGGGCTTCAGGAAGAGCCGATCCTGTGTTGAACAGATCCTCAATCTAAAAACTGTACTCGCATACTCCAAGATGAGAAACCGCAAGGTGGTCGTCACCTTTGATGATTTTAGGAAGGCCATCGATTCCATTGATAGAGAAACGCTTAACAAGGTACTCCAGGAACTAGGCGAGATTTCAGAAAGCTTCGAAATAAAAACTGGAGTGATACAAGGAGATGGACTTTTCCCACTTCTCTTCAACTGTGTCCTTGAAAAGGTTATGAGAGAATGGCGCAAGGAACTGAACAATTTGGGTGCTCAGAGTGGTATCTCTTCCTGGGACGTAAGAACAATGGACTGGTTGTAGATTGCCTGGCCTTTGCAGATGACATGGCACTGTTTGCTGATTCTCTTGAGATGGCAACAATGTAGGTAAACTGCCTCAGAAAACAGGCTGCCAAAGTGGGTCTTCAAGTGTCGCTGGAGAAAACAGAATTCTTCACCAACATCAGAGAAGCAAACAGAGAGATGTTACTAGAACAGGGAAACATCAAGAGGACTGAGAAATTTAAGTAACTCGGCGAATAGATTGAACCCAACTTATCAGAAAGAGCATCATTTTCCAAGCACGTTAGAACTAGCCTATCGGCTGACTAAGAACACTTACAATAAGAAATGCCTGTCACGCAACCTGAAACTTAAGCACTACACATCAGTCTTACTACCAGCAGCCCTGTATGCCATGGAGTGTCTTTCCTTGAACCGAAGGGGTCTAATAGAGAAATTGGAAATCAAGGAGAGGAGAATCCTCAGGAAGATCTTAGGCCCGGTAAAGCAAAATGAGGAATTACGAACACGGCACAACTCTGAGCTCTACGAACATATTGAGATGCTCTCTGACTGTGCAAGGAAAAAAATGGTAGCTTTCTATGGCCACGTTGCAAGATTGCCTCCAAACCGACTAACCAACCGTCTGTTCACCTTCTGGCAAAACAAGAAGCTTCGTTCCACTTGGTTGACAGAGACCGAAAAGGATATTAAAGAACTAGGAATAACAGATCTCAAAAACAGACAGTCTGTGAGACGCACCCTGAAGGAAGTCCGTGGATTTCAGGAAACACCTCGAAGAAAGGTACCCCGTGGACAGAAGAGAGAAAGGAGTTACACCGGCAGAAGATGCGACAATACTGGGCAAAAGTCAAAGCCCAACAGTTGAACAAGCGTGGTCCAAAGTAGGCCTATTCGAAAGAAGAAGAAGAAGAATGAAAGAGAATTATTACCGAAGAAATGGATACGCGAGTAAGGAAATAGAGAGGCTAAATCTGAAGGCAAGTGGATGAATTGGAAAACGAGTGAAAGAGACAATGACCTAGACATGCAGGAAAGAAGAGAATGAATAAGGGAATCCATTTACATTATTAGGTATGAGAGCTGTAGGATAGAAGGAATTCTAAAGTACCTAGGAAGAGAAAGTGTGACGGAAAGGAAGATAATGGCGAGGTTCAGATGTGGAAACCAGGAGGGAGAAAATAGATATTGGATGGAAGAAGAAAAAAGGATGTGTAGGATGTGCTATGAGGAGAGAGAGAGACAGTTGAGCATATGTGGAATGAGTGTGTAGAAATGGAAGAAGAGGGGAAAGAAAAAGAGAAGAAATACTGAATGAAGGTGGAAGAGATATACAATATAGAGTGAATGAAAGCGGTAGTATGGAAGAGGAGGGAAGTGTTGGATAGGGAGAAGGAGCAGGAGCATGTTCATTAAATGTTATATTTTGTTAAATATATTAAAGACAGGGATCCAGAATCCCCGTTGGGGAAATAGAGATTTAAATAGTTAAATAATTACAAGGTATGTTAGAGAAACCAAAGTTAAAATTGAATTAGATTTTGTTGAACTATAAATGTGTGAAAAGTTAATATTGTACCAGTACAAAGAAAATATATTTTTAGACCAACAAAAGAAAATCAAATAATGCATAATATTTTCCCTTTTTGTGTTTTTCCCGTTTTAAAAATATATGGCTAGATGTGCGGCAGAAAATTATTTTAGTTTCTTCAAATAATTCTAATTTTGTTCGGTTACAATTTATCATTGCTTTATTATTTGTGGATTCGATCACATTGATGGTTTCTAATCGTGTCTTGCTTTGATAATACTTTACTTCTGTTTTACTTCCTTTTTTATTTACCTCAAGGAATGGAATTAAATATATTAATTAACTAGTTCCGACGTTATTCATATTATTTTATAATTTGTGAATTGGATCATCTTGATGGTTACTTATTTTGTATTGCTTTGGTAGTAATGTTTATTTATTTCAAGAAATGGAATAAAATATATTTCTTCAAACTAGTTTCGACGTTATTCTTAATCCTACATGAATAGGATAAGATTCCCACAGATTAATTTAAGAGTAAACATAAGACAAGGTGTTTTTATTTACAAGTATTAACATTTCATCCTATATACTCCCTGAAGATAGCTAATTTTTAATTTACATTTAATAAAGCAGCAACTAGTTGGAAGAAATATTTAATTTTATTCCATTTCTTGAAGTAAATACAAAAGCAAGACACAATTATTATTTTGATAATAAAGAATAGTAGCGTTATAAACGAGATTTTTGTTTTTGTGGATTGTAGTTTTTACAAATGCACCTTTTTTGTCTTTGTAGCGGTACTTTGGAGCGATAGTGGAATGTAAAATTGTTGTCTAAATGTTGATGCACGTGCAATATTCGATGTAAACCGTGCAAATATTTGACCGGCATAATAAACATTTTCTTTTGTACTTTTCGCACACCTGTCAAGTGTTTTCATTGTGCGCTAAGCTGAATTATTATTCAATATGACATTTTCTGACAGACATGCACCAAGATCCGATTACATGCTACAAATAGTTTTATTATTACCGAGAATTCTCTTCAATAAGTAACAGTTCATCGTGATAATCACATTTTTGGAAATAATTATTTCTTATTTTCTTATTAATGTTTTTACCAATTTATTTTGAATTAATTACTTGAATTAATTTATAGCTTGAAAATGAATAATTATTGAGATAATGAACAAAAATATTCAGAACAGACAAGAAATAAACAATACGAAAACCTGGACAAAAAGAAAACTAATAAGATAAGAGAAACACCAAAGACAAAAACTACACACAACAAAATATACGCAGTGTATACAACTCAATGATAATACCAGCGAGACTAAATAGGAATTAGATAAAAATTCTTTACTGAAATAAAAAACAGCTGAAGAATACAGGAACTGTATAATTTAGTAATAAAATAAGTCATTAGTTTGTGAAGGTAAGAATAAGATAAGAGAAGCTAACATTTTCATATAAGAAGTTTTCAGAGACTTAGGCGTTGTAATGGACACATCTTTGTCGTTCGTGCTAAATTATCTAGCCACACATTCAAAGGCCTTGCGTATGCTGGGCTTCATGATGAGGAATAACAGGGAATTTGATAACACGTACTGCTTGATGCAACTCTATGGTACGTATATAAGGTCGGTGTTCGGTGTTGTACGTATATAAGGTCGGTGTATAATATTGCACAGTTGTCTGGTGCCCTCACTATGAAGTTCATATTAACCCTTTGTTGACCGACGGTACTTTTAAGTTCATGGAAAGTACAGTTCAAAGCAATTCAGCTTTGGACAGGCCTGGACAACTAAGGGTTAAACTGTTCGAGAGCGTCCAACGAAAATGTTGTAGCTATTTACACCTGAAAAAGTATGGAATCTCTCTCCTGAGCGTAACTACCCACATGATAGATTGCTCGCCAAATGCAATTTAGTGGAGTTAGCACTGAGACGCGATTTTTCTTATTTAATGTTTTTGTATAAACTATTTAATGGCATTATTGTGGATAGTAATTTCTCAATTTTACTTGCATGTACCTCGCGAAAACGATCGTAACTCGGTAGCATCAGTGGCCAGAAGTAACCAACATTTTAATTCCTCCGTCTATCGTATGTCACATGTATATAATAAATATAGACAGCCCTTGGATTTATTTTCTTGGACTCTTGCTCAAATTCGATCTTCGTGTTCTGATGTGTTGTTTGTGTGATCTCTTATTTCTATATTTTTATTTTATCCTATTTTAAATATTTATGTAACGTAGTAATAGTTACTTATTGTTCATTTAAGCTACTTATATGCCCTTATGGGCCCTGGTGTTGGCTGGGTTATTAAAGTTTATTATTATTATATCAAAATTAAAAAAATATTATTTTGTAATTTTAATTATGATTGAAGAAACCAAGTAGGTTGATTCAAATGCCTTTACTTAAAATGTTTGTTAAGTAATATGGAATTTATTTTCCTTTCCTATATTTAGACTAATTTATTCAATGTTATAATTCATATGTATTAAAGAAAGTATATAATTGAGTGTCCTTAATGCATTCCATATTTAGTAGGAGAATCAAGGAAGGACAAATTATACAAATATGGTAATAAATAAATGATAAATGGCCGTTGCGGCAGAGATTTAATTAAAATGGATATTAAGGTGGATAATTCTAGTTTTGGTAGTGAGGAGTAGGACGACACGCCCGCCCAAGTCGGACCATCAATATAACAAAACATGTTAATTTCTTCATTGATTTTTATATCCAAATATAGTAATCATGCCCAACATATAACATGACTATAAATGTTAGGAATTTGTTGTTCTGAATTCGGAAAGTTTTCTGTATATAGAAAATGTGTTATTTAAAATGTGTAATTTATGAATAGAATGCGAATAAATTAATAACTAATAAGCAAGGGTAATTAAGTTGCATGGTGAGTAATAATAATGGATGAGTAATACTGGTGAAATAAAGGTAAGAAAATGAGAGAACTCTAATAACAATTGTAATAAAATTAATGGAGAGGAGAATATCTAGTATTAAATCTATAATAGCTGTTGGAAATAAATTGGCTAGTCAAAGGAGAAAATCTTCAAAGCAGCGCTCAAAGACATCAGCTAAGGCATCAAGATGAATGGGGAGCTTATAAACAACATCCGATACGCCGAAGATACCATCGTACTTGCTAGCAGTTTGGAAGGCTTACAAGAACTAATGACCAAGTTTCACACCACTAGCTCGGAATTTGGCCTCAAGCTCAAGCTCAACAAAAGCAAAACAAAACACATGCTAATAAGCCGAAGTGCTTCAGATCCCAGCGTATTGATATTAGAAGGAGAGATCATCGAACGAGTAGAGAAGTATCCTTACCTGGGAACTATTGTCAACGACAACTGCTAGCACTCCGTAGAATTGCACTGCAGAAGGATAAATATAGAGAATAATAGAGAAGGCTAGAGCGGCAATTAATAAACTCAAAACAATGCTTTGCAGAAGCGACCTGACATTACAACTAAGTTACAACTAGTTAGGTGTTACGTTTTCTCTGTTCTGTTGTACGGCGCAGAAGCATGGACGCTAACGGAAGCAACAGAAAGGAAGATAGAGGCGTTCGAGCTCTGGGTATATAGAAAGCTGCTCCGCATATCCTGGCGGGATCACATTATGAATGAGTTGGTAATGCAAAGAATAGGCACGCAGAGGCAAGTTCTGAGCACAATCAAGAAGATAAAAACTGGCTATCTTGGCCATATAATGAGAAACCAGAAATACCGCTTACTACAGCTGGTTCTGCGAGGAAGAGTAGATGGATACACAGGACCAGATAGAAGAAGAAACTCGTGGCTAGGAAACCTAAGGCAGTGGTTCTTGCTCACTTCCACACAACTTTTCAGACAGGCTGTAGATAGAACGGAAATTGCTATGTTCATCGCCAATATTCCGAAGGGATAAGGCACGCAAAGAAGAAGTCAAAGGGGTATGTTCATCATTTATACTTAAATTATTATAATATTGCAATAAAGTTATTATTATAAATTAAATTATTGTAGATTGTAGATTTTTTGGTGACGACTTGTACTGCGACCTTTATAGATCTATTGTACCCCACCCTCCTCCTCCAAGTGTTGGTGTACTTACCCATTTAGAGCGCCTCCTCTAATCCTGATTCCTTTAGGAATTTCGGGATCTGGGTGGGATTGGGTGGGATTTAAGACCTGCAGCTCTGTGTTCAAGCAGTGAGCCCCAAGGTACTTCTGTCTCTTGCGGAGTAATGCTCCGCAGTCTTTGAACAGATGTATGGGGGTTTCCTCTGCTAAACCACAGAATCTGCATCCGTCATCCTCCTCTAGGCCTAGGGCCTTGAGATGTTTCCTAAGTCTGCAGTGTCCCGTCAGGACTCCTGTCAGAATTCTAATCTTGTTCCTGCTTAGTTTCGGGCAAGCTTTTGTTCTCTTCTGGTTAAAAGATCCCAGCATCACTTTGGATTGCCATAGCCCTGGAAGTTCTTTCCAGGTTTTCATCCATTTTCCTCTTGTTTCTTTATCTAAACTTTTGTGGATGGTGTTGACACTAATGCCGCAAAAGGGTTCCGGACCTATAAAGGGGCTACTGGATCCCTTGTTTGCTAGGTAATCGGCTTCTTCGTTTCCGTCTATACCAGTGCGTCCTGGTACCCAGTATAGCGTTACTTTATTATCCCTGCCAAGCTTGTTCAGTTTCCCCACACAGTCCCATACCAGTTTGGATCTGATGATGTATGAGCTAATGGCCTTGATGGCTGCTTGGCTGTCTGACAGGATAGCAATTCGTTTTTTGCGATAATTCCTGTTGAGGTTAAACTGTGCACATCTTTCGATTGCGTGTACCTCTGCTTGGAAGATACTTGGGGATGTTCCCATGGATTCGAAGTACCTGGTACGAGGTCCAAACACTGCTGCACCAGTACCTTCCTTTGTCTTCGAACCATCTGTATACCACTTGATGGCATTTTGCTCTATGTGGTATGCTGAGGATTCGTCGCTCCAATCGGCTTTACTACTGCACATTGCTGTGCAGTTTTTCTCGAAGTTGTATTTGCATACCATTTCGTCTTTTGATACTTCCAGCCAGGGGATCTTAGCAGCGAGGCTGTTTCGGTCTCTGCTCCAGATTATTTTACCTCTGCCCATTCCTTCCTTGCTGAACCTTATGATCGCCGATCTGGCGGCCCTTTCCACCACAAGGTGCAGCGGAGTCAGATCCAGCAGCAGCTCCAATGCTGCTGTCGGACACGACCCCATCGCCCCCATGATGCAGACACACGCCAGTCTTTGAATCTTCTCAAGCTGTTTCCTCATAGAGGCCAGCTTGATTCTACTTCCCCACGCTACTGCCCCATAAGTGATTGCAGGTCTCACTATCATGATGTACATCCATCGCAGGATAGTGGGGTTACAACCCCACGTTTTTCCTGCCAGATTTCTGCACTCCATTAGGGCGCGTTTGGCTTTACCTACCGCTGCCTCAGCGTGTCTATTCCATAGGAGTTTGCTATGTGTGATACCCAGATACCTTATCTCCTGTTGTTATTCTACTCCCTTCCCATCCATGAGTATGGGATGTAGGCAGTTTGCAATTAAATTATTACAATTAATTACAAATAGCGACCGGAATCTAATACATTCAAAATTATTAAAATGTGAACAATATTTATGCTAAGAATTCCGAAGAAATACGCACTTCTTCTTCTTCGTTTTCTCTCTTTTCAGAGAGATTGTGATTATGGTTTACTCTTTTGCTGTCGCTCTTCTTATATTATCCCGCCCTCTTTCCCTGTTCCCGGATTCCCTTGTTGCTTGTGTTATCGTGCTGTTGGTTGTTCACCTCATCGGCGATCTTCCTTTTGGTCTTTTTCATTCAAATGTGCACACAAATACAAATAGGCACTTAAATACAAATATTAGCATGGGTTTAATATTATAAAACATTTTAAATGAATTTTGAGAATTGTACATAAATACATGTACAGACAATTCTTCTTCTTCTTTTTCTCTGCCCTTTCCTATATCACGTAGGGTCGGCTTTGCTTTGTTGGATTCTTCTTCACCATAAATGTCTATCCAATGCGTCCACACTCTTCCAACCTTTTTCTCTCAAATCTCCTGCTACCTTGTCCTTCCATCTCATTTTTGGTCTTCCTCTTCCTTAACCCTCCCATTTCCAAATTTTCAACTCTTTTTCCTACGTAGCCCTCCTCTCTTCTCTGCACATGTCCAAACCACCTTAGCCTGGTTTCTTAAACCTTCTTTCCTATGGGTCCCGCTTCCACTGTTCCTCTGATGTGATCATTCCTTATTCTATCCTTTCTTGTTGCTCCACTCATCCACCTCAATATTCTCATTTCTTCCACTTCCATCTTTATCTCATGTGCTTTTGTAATCGGCCAAGTTTCCGCACTATAGAGCATAACAGGCCTCACCACAGATTTGTAGAGCTTTCCTTTCCTCCTGCAACTAATCTTCTTATCACAATGTACTCAATTTCTTGCAGTTCATTCATCCACTATTTACCCTATGTTGTATTTCAGACTCCAACCCTCCATCAGTTTGAATATATGACCCCAGATATTTAAACTTTTTGGTCGGTGGCAGTTCTTCTTCCTGCAGGTTAATATATAGATCTTGAGCTTCCTTCATACACATATATTCAGTTTTCACCCTACTAATCCTCATTACCCTTTCTTCTAGCGCTTTCCTCCACTCTTCGAGCCTCTCTTGAAGTTTCTCTCGGATTAGTTCACAGAGTACAACGTCGTCGGCGAACATCATGCTCCATGGCGCTGCTTTCTTCACATCCTTCACTAGCACATAAATTACCAGGGCAAAGAGATATGGGCTGAGAGCAGATCCCTGGTGTAGCCTTACTCTCACTGGGAATTCCGTTGTTGTACCCACACTGCTCTTAACTTGTGTCATCACACCTTCGTACATTTCTTTCACCAGTGTTACATACTTTTCTGGTACACCTTTACTTCTTCTACATCTCCATATCTCTTGCCTGGGCACTCTATTATACGCGTTCTCCAGATCAATGAAGGCCATATGTAAATCAACCTGCACCTCCCTGGATCTCTCAAGCAGTTGCCCTTGTGCAAATATTGCGTCAGTTGTTCCTCTTCCTGGCATAAATCCAAACTGTTCTTCCCCTATTTCAGTTTCCCGACGCAACCTTGTCTCAATGATCCTTTCACATGTCTTTCTTGTGTGAGACATCAGCTGTATACCTCTATAATTGCCACATTTTTTTATCATCACCTTTCCCTCGATATATGGGTACAAGAATACTACTTCTCCACGCATGTGGCATTGTTTCTCCCTTCCAAATCTTCTTCATTAAATCCCAGAAGATATCAATACCCCGGTCTACCGGTTTCTCCATGCTTTTGTTGGGATTTGGGCTGGACCTACTGCCTTCCCATTTTTAATTTTCTTTCTTCTTCCCTACTTAATGCTTGGGTCACTCCTTTGTTTACCTCTCCATCCTCGTACTTTTCTCTCAGATTTTCTTCATTCAATAGTCTTCAAAGTACTCCAGCCATCTTTCCAGTATTTTCTCTTGATCATATAGCACTACACTTCACTTATCCTTCATGTGCTTCATTGATGTTATGTTCTTGGACGCTTTACCGCTGGGTTTTGCGATTCTTATGAGTTGTCTGTCATCCTGGTTTTTCTCCAGCTCTTCATATGCCTCAGGTCTATAAATACATATACAGACTATGCATATATTTAAATACATTTTTAATTAACTATTAATGTTGCAATTATGCAACCCACAACTAATTGCCTTCTAAGATCATGAACCAAAATTTAAAAAAACCTAATAACACCATTCTACATCTATATAGAGTGATATTTTTTACGTCTATAAACTAAGCATGATAGTGCTAATACATTTATAATTAGCCTGTATAATGACAAATTCAAAACTTTGTTTTGAATTAAAAGTTTAAAGTTTTTTTTAATCTTCAAACATCATCCAATTATTAATTAATTCATTAAAGATTCAAAATGATAAATTCGGGTAGACTTAACTAAAACAGTTTGTCTTGTCTGATTATCCAGGCAATTAAGTATTGAATCTCTAGTCGTCTTGTATATCTAGTCTTGCCTGTCTAATCATATCTGTCTAGTTTTGTCTGTCTAGTCTTATCTCTCAAGTTTTGTCTGTCTAGTCTTCTCTGTTCTTGTTTGTCTGGTCTTGTCTAGAATAGTCTAGGCCAGGGCTGGCGAACCTTTTTATGACCGTGTGCCATTTTTCTTAAGTTTCTACATTATGAAATGCAGACGTGCCTGATAACTTTGCCCGGATATCAGTTACCGTATTAGCCTGAATATAATATAATACCGTATTAGCCTGACTTTGATGTTTGAAAGTATCAAAGTCCAGCCTCTTACAAAAATAAAGGGTCAGAATGAGATCCCTTTAACTAGAGACCAATCTGTATTCAAAGCCAATTTTCAAAAAAAATTTAATACAGTCTTTCTAACTCGATTATCAAGTTTCTTGGAAAGTAATAACATGTCTGGTATATGTCATGTATGTATATATCATGACATCAACATGTATGTATATATCATGACATCAACATGTCTAGTATCTGTAATAACTGGCAAACAGTCAACACGGCTTCTGAAAAGGTAGTTCAACTGATACTGCTTTGTTGGATAGTGTTAATTTTATAATTACTTCTCTAAGTTGTAATCAAGAGGTTCTTGCTTTATTTTACGACCTAAGTAAAGCATTTGACTCACAGCTCTTTCCACAAAAAAATTATATTGGAGTTAGAGGCGTTGCCAAGAACTGGGTAAAATCTTCTTTGCATCTAAGGTTAAACGGTTCAAAATCGGAAAGTAAATTAAAGAAGTGTAGGAACCCCAAGGCTCTCTAATGGGACCACCTCTATTCTTGACATATGTTAATGATCTGGTACAAACAAATACCAACAATACCAATACTGACGATACCAACATTTTAATATCTAACCCAGACATACACGATTTAATTAAAAGTAGCAATTTAAAATTATAAACATTAGAAGGATGAAAGAGTGCAGCTTCTTACTAATAACTGCATGATCTATGCAGTCGAATGCTTTAGAAAAATCAGTGTAAATACATCTTATTTGTTTATTTACTTAAGAGTGATTTATGTGACCAGCACTCCGTCCAGATGAACACTATGATAGTTTATTTTAGAACCTATACATTTTTAATGGGCTTTGAGCATATACAATAAAATATATTTAAATATATATATATATATATATATATATATATATATATATATATATATATATATATATATATATATATATATATATATATATATATATATATATATTACCACGCCATCGTTCAGTCTAGCTTGTCATATGCTCTGATATTTCGGGGTCAGCAGCAAAAATATATTACGAGCGGTGTTCAATGTACAATGTGTTTCAATGTGTAATGTAGTCTACAATCCTGACGATATTTGTTCTTCAAGCACTACATTTTAAGGGAACAAATGCCCCCTTCTTCCTCCTCCCGCGTGCCAATAAAAATTTTCAACGGGTTAGCTGTGACACGCGTGCCATAGGTTCGCCACCACTGGTCTAGGCAGACAAGTATGCTGTTATAAAATCAGTTTTGTTTTACCTTATCAAGGATTCAGCCAATAACATCTCTGTTGATCCGAAACGCTTCTGGTCGGTTGTGCGTTCTAAACAGCGCCAAAGTCGTATTCCGGGTCTAATGTTTTGGAAAAATTCCACCTTCAACTTTGCTTAAACTATTTTTGAGTGTTTTGCTAATTATTAAAAACCCTCGTCTCCTAATACTAGCGTTTCGGATATATCCGGCTTGAATCTCCCTCTTATTGGACTCGCTAACGTTTCCGAGGTTGAAGTATTATCGACCCTCAAGCAGTTCAAATCCAACTTGACCAGCGATGCTGACTTGATACCAGTTTTCTTAATGCATGTCTGTGCAAATGTTTTTGCGCCACCTTTCACGAAGCTATTCAACCTGATTCTGCACGAAGACACCTCTCCAGAAATTTGGAAATCCACAAAGATTTGTCCTATCCACAAAGCTGGCTCCTTATCTGATATCGGGAACTGTCGTCCCAAATATATTCTTTTCAAATATATTCAAATTTTTCCAAAGTTTTTGAATCCATCTTCCCTCGTATCAAGCATCTACTGTTCTGGTCGTTCAACTGTTACCAACTTAGTTGCCTTTTCCCGATATGCAACACCAGTTATTGCTAATAGGGGACCGGTTGATTGTATTTACACTGGATGCCTTGCATGACCTGGACGAAGTAAGGTTTGGAGAATTAAAGGGTTTAAGTGCCTCTCCAAACCAGATCGAGCGTAGAGTGAACTTTCAGGAACTCTTTCACTCCTCGGACATTGGACACCTAATATACCTCACCATTTTGTCCAACACCCTTCAAATCCAACTTTTCACAAATTCCTTAATAGCTAAAAATGGAAAAGGATCAGCTTTTGTGGTTTACGAGGAAGGGAATGAAACACACTACGAAACATTTCTACTCGAGACCTACTGCACAACATTCCAAGCGGAACTTTTCGTACTTAAGAGAGGGCTACAGTATATCCGAAGCAATACTGACAACGTAGATGGTTATTCAATAATGTGTAATAGTCGTTCAGTGCTTGACGTCCTGAAAAACAGGACGAGGGCTACGTAACTAGTCGTAGAGACATGGCAAGCGGTAAGAGAAATTTCTGAGAGTGTAAAGTTACAATAGCATTGAGAAAAGTCATATGCTGGAGTCGCTGGAAACGAGCGAGCTGGTAGCTTGGCAAATCAGGCGTCAGAAAACGTATGTAACATACCCATCTCATTCAACAAGATACCCAGCAAATCGATCAAGTCCAGACTGAGTTCATATTTCCAAACAGAATGGCAAACAAGATGGGAGGCATCGAAAACAGGCATATGGACCAAAATATTCATTCCCTCAGTACATAACTGGCTTAAAATAGACATCAGCTTATCACATAGATATATCCAATTAATTACAGGGCACGGCAATCTTGAGGCCTATCTTTGACAGATTTGAAAGAAGTGATTCACTATTATGCCTATGTGGAGAAGAAGACACAGCAGCACATGTCTTATTCAAGTGCCCTTTCACTAACCAATGGAGAACTCAGACCGAAAGAATAATGAATCGGACAGGACTTACGTGGCCACAAAATGAAGAAACCGTAACAAGGGCCGCGAAAAACAAAAAATGGTGGGAACTTTTTGATCAAAGAACCAAACAACTACAGAGGCTCGTTACATAGACAATTGATTTGATCACGACCTTAATTCAAACTTAACTGTTTCTTTCAATTGCAAACAATAATATATGTATATGTAAGATAAATAGCTAATGTAAATGTAATGTAAAAACCTAATCTAAATGCAATGTAAATAGTTATCAAACCAGCATTGTGTCCATCTGGACGGAGTGCTGGTCACATAAGTCACTCTTATATAAATAAACAAATAAGATGTATTTACACTGATTTTTCTAAAGCATTCGAATGCATAGATCACTCTGTCATTAGTAAGAAGCTGTACTCTTTTAGCCTTGCAATCAGCCTCCTCTTACCTTTCAAATCGATCCCGGTTTGTTTTTCACTGCCGATTTGCTTCGGAAAAATTCGTTGTCACCTCCGGTGTTCCTCGGGGGTCCAATTTAGGTCCTCTGCAATTTAATATATTTATTAATGACGTGCGTTCGTATCTATCCGCACCTGATTTACTTTTCTTAATTCATGACTATTAAGCACCCCGATGATTGGTTGGTTTTAAAAACAAACCTGAATATCCTGGAAAAATGGTGCGATGGCAATCAGTTAGATCTTAATCTCAGCAAATGCAAAATTGTCCGGTTTTTACTCTACTTTTACCCGGCTTCATTCAGCACTCTTTCGAATTCCGGTATACCTTTTATAATGTCTGGCTTGATAGTTGTGAAACAGTTCAAGACCTTGGTATTATATGTAAATGTCATCTTTCTTTTGTGCAACATATCTTCTCATCAGTGTCCAAGGCCGCGAAAGCTCTCAGATTCATAATTCGAAATTCTCGGGGTTTTAACAATAATTTGGCGCTTTGGGTGCTCTACAACAGTTACGTAAGATCCATCTTAGAATATGGTTCAATTATTTGGGATCCTCACTTTTAAAAGTATATTGCCGCTTTGGAAGGTATAGGTTTAAGACGTTCGGAGTTTCTTCTCCGCTTCACATTGATTACTGATCGCTGCTCGATGAGTTCGGGTTTCTAGCTCTGAGGTCTCGACGTTCTCTGGCAAGTATTGTCTTTTAATTTAAGGCCGTTCATAGCGTTTATGACTCTCCTAAAATTGTCAACAATCTTCATTTCCTAGTGCCTAGAGATAGTACACATATTATTTTTTTAACCCACCATATAGTGGGCGAATAGCCTTCATTCTGCCCTGCCTGCCTGCCTGTTTAACATGTGCTCCTTCTACAATTCAATTAGCCTCCTGTGTGATACTTTTTGGACCTTCACAGTTTTTAAAACTAAAGCCATCCTGCTACCTGCTAGTCAGCCTACCTGACTAACCTGCACTTCTAATTCTGTAACTCAAGATACATTTATATTTTATTCTATTTTGTTTTGCATTTGTATGCCATGTTTAATTTGTATGTCATTTTTTGTTTGTTCTAATGTCAGCTCTATAGTCTTGTCTAGTCTTGACTGTATAGTCTTGTCTGTCTATATAGTCTTGTCTGTCTATATAGTCTTGTCTGTCTATATAGTCTTGTCTGTCTATATAGTCTTGTCTGTCTAGTCTATACTGACCACATTTTCATTAAGAAAAAGCGGGACAAATGGGATGAACTGAGAATTATTATTAAGTTATGAAAGCAAACCAATAATTAAAAAAAAATTATCTACTCACCCACCAAAATAAACACTTTAATATATTATTGTATGTGAAGTATGCCATTATTATAATCGTGTGTAAAAGTAACCAAATCGTGCGTAAAAATCCAATGTAAATCAAATGGAGTTTCATTATTAATTGATTTCTGTTTGTTGTTACTATTCCAACAACTTGCATCACTAAACAAAAAACATAGACGCAGTGAAAATAAATTTTCTGACGTGCACTCATTGCGATTACATAAAACTCGCACCTCATGCATAAAAGTCCTTCTTCACACACTTGTATCATAAACTACTATTATTGTATACCTTACCTACTGTTAATATACAAACATTTATTTATTATTAATTATTGGAAACTATAAAAATATTAGTAAAAAACAATATTTTGAAAATTATGATTTTTAATTAATTTAAATTTTATATTTAAAAGAAAAATATGATTTTCTTTCTCTTCTCATTTGATGATCATTTATTAAAATGTCGTGAAATTTCTCACAAAATTATTTTTTACGCTGAACATGGATTTTAAAGTTTAATGTTAAAATGCGTTTTTTCAGTTGTCCATATTTTCTTGATACTAGAAAAAACACTTTTTTTGCTGCATTTGTTCCTGAAAGGAATAGCGCGAATTCTACCATTTTCAATATTTTGCTAAGCTTAATATGTCGGAACAAAGCCTGAATATATAAATATATTCAAACTTTCTGGAGCTCTATATCAGTAATGAGTCTCAAAAAACTCAACAAACACCGGAAAAATAACATTGTATTTTTAAGATCATGTCTTTCCGGTACATTAAGTGGATAGCCATCTGTAGACGCGTTTCGAGATTTATCTCTCATCAGTGCAGCTTTGCTTTTATGAACAACAATTTGTAAACCATTCAGATAGCATTGGTGAAGCCATCGTTCGTTATAGATAATCATACAAACTTAAAACAAACGGAACACGGTGTTCCGTTTGTATTAAGTTTGTATGATTATCTATAACATAAGATGGTTTCACCAATTCTATCTTATCAGTTCAATCAATAACCTGCTAAGTTCATGTCTCTCTCATAAAATGTAAAAATTATAAACATCTAACCCTAAACACCACATGGGTTTTCAATTAAGTGGTTTCCAAATTATTGTTCATTGAAGCAAAGCTGTGCTGATGAGAGATAAATCTCGAAACGCGTCCACAGATGGATCCACTTATGGTATCGGAAAGATCATGATCTTAAAAACAATGTTATTTTTATGGTTTTTGTTGAGTGCCACGAAGGTGAACGCTGTAAAATAACTTACAAATTTCATGTGAGATTTGTTTTGGTAGTCCTAAAAAGACTCAATAATTGTTATAGAGCTTCGGAAAGGCTAATATATTTATGTATTCAGGCTGTGTTCCGTTTGTTTTAAGTTTGTAAACCATTCATTTGTTGTTCATAAAAGCAAAGCTGTACTGATGAGAGATAAATTAAACCATTAAACGACCGGATTTTCTGAAAGAACTATGAATTTTTAATAACTGCTTGCAATATCTTGAAGAATGGACAATTGCAGTTCAATTGCAGGATATACAAAATTTCATTGGGGGACACTGAAAATAGGAGATTTTATGGGAATATGTGAAAAAATCTTATTTTATATATTACAGTACATTTAAAATGCAGAAATGCAGATATTTTCTAAAAAGCGAGACATTTTTAAAATCGGCGGGACGCGCGACTGTCCTCCAAAAAGCGGGACTGTCCCGCCAAAATTGGGCCGTGTGGTCACTAGTCTAGTCTTGTCTGTCAAGCATTGACTATCTAGTCTTGACTGTCTAGTATTAGCTAACTAGACTTGTCTGTATAGTTGTAATAAGTTCTGAAAATACTTAATTGTATAATGTTTGTACTAATAATGTGGATTTCTTTTGTATAATAAAATCGTGTTTAAGTTGTGATAAATGTGCACAATTATAAATCAAGTGTAATTAGATAAGTAGTGAGTAATAATAATCGATGAGTAATAATAGTAAATAAAGAGTAAACAATCTATGTAATAACAATTGTAATAAAAATGTCGGACAAGAGAATGTTTTGTAGGTAATTTGTTAAAAAAAGTATAGTAGGAGATATTAGCCTGAAGAAGTTGTTAGTAATGATGATGTGGGCAGGTCGAAGACGAAGTAGAAAAAGTAGTTGATATATAATGTGCATGTTTGATTTGAATACGCGGTAGTGTAGTTATGGTATTTATTACAAAACAAACTCGTATATCTGGTATAAAAACGATAAGCACGGTCATCGGCGAGTTGAAACGCGAACGTGATCTACGGCGTTTTGTTGAGCCGTGGCACGACTTTATGAAAAAGCTGGCAAGTTTCAGGAAAGCGAGATGAAGGCCATGCGAGTGGCGCCGCACTGTCGGCTTGGTGCATACTCAGGTGCAGACCGGGCCAGTTCCCACGTGTTCCGCCACCCACGGATGGTCAACCTCCCTGATGGTCTATTTTCCTTTAGATTTATCACTTGTCCATCCGAGATCAATTTTCCCACACCAGCAATTTTCACTTTCTACTCACAATTATACGTTTACATCACTCATTTCTTCGGTAAATATTCACACTTGGCCGTTATTTTCAATAAACCGATCGGGTGGTTTTCTCTCCTCATTATTTTGATGCTTTAAAATCAATTCATAAAATTTACATTTTTTATTAGCCTGGTGAGAACGTTTACCAAATTCACTTTTAATCCTTTTTTTATATGCATTCCTTAAATATAACAAAATTGAATAATAACAATAAACAACAAAAAACAATCTAGAAATTAACAAATAAACCTTTTATTTCCAAATTAATTATTGAAGTATATTTTAAAATTAATTTAAAATGGTCTTTTCTCTTAGAGTTTTCCATTGATCGTAGCATACATTTTTACTTTTAACATACAATACACGTTTACATAATTTAATTCGCTTTTAAATCTTCACGCTTGCTTGCAATATTCAATAAACTTATCCGTTAGTTTTCTCTGGTATTTGTATTGAAACTTCACAATCACAGACAAGAGATACCCAGATAGACAACACCAGACAGACAAGACAAGACAAATAAAATCAGACAGATACTACCAGACAGACAAGACCAGACAGACAAGATCAGCCAGAGAAGACCAGACAGACAAACTAATAAAAAAGACAAATAACTAAATATACCTGTATAAGGATAAAATTAGAAATGAATTGTGTATCTAGTTATATAATATAGAATATAAACATTTATCAGATTCCTGCATAGATATCTAATATTTGAACATTTGTATAAATTGTTGTCTAGTTAAAATATGTATAAAATTGACATAAAACTAAGGATACATAGACAGTAATAAATTCATAAAGTAGTAAAATATATAACTTTATTTAACTTTACCCAGATATTATCTCCTTTGTTATTCCAAATGTTAGCTTCTTGAGCTTTTGGTAAAATGTATCATTATTTTAGGATTTTCTTTTATGATTTAAGGAAATACCTAAAAACTTGTGTAACATAAATGTAGCTAAACTAGATTATCCATCAAGTTTTAATATGTCTAGAATTTTTTGTCAAATGTTAACACATTTCCTGTTTGCATTAGTTGTCCGATTTTGAATGTCTAGTTTTATGCGTCCTGTTTAAATGTTTCATTTTTTTAATTCTTCGAATTGTATGAACTTAAAAGATTTTTTTCACGAAAAAAATGTGATGGTTTCTACGTGGAAAATAGTTGAGTAATATTATTATTATTGGTACCATAAAGTTAAAGTAGAGTTTGATAGTAATCTGAAAGACCATTTGTTATGATCGGTTCAGTTAACGATTTGAGTGAACACTTAGTGGTTCCTGAAAGGCACCTAAAAACAGGTTGCTTGTTTCTGTTTTTGAGATTAGATTTGGGTTTGATGTAAAAAATCTTTTTAAAATGTTTTGTCACCCACAATTTGCTGTAATAACTTACTGAACATTCAGATAATTATCTCAGATTTTGTTGAGTGTTTCTTAGACAAATTTCGTGAATTATTAGTTTTTTTTTTAATGGCTGTGCAATTTTCACAAATTAATGGTTTGAGAAATTGTAGAAACAAATTACTCTTTGCCTCTAAAATATCTCAAATTTTACAGATTTTTAAAATAATACAATTTTATTTTAATTTAATTTAGAATACATTTCATTCCATTATTTGTCTATAAATCAATTTGAAAATTCAAATTTTTTAAATTGTAATACATTTATTTAATTTAGTTCTATTTTTAAATAATCCTAAATTCTAGTTACAGTAGGTGCTATGACGTCAAAGAGTTAAACGGTGATGTCACCGAAGGTATTAGAAAGGTTACCCTAATGGTTATTTCCTAGAAAAATTCTTATTATATAAAACTTAATGATAGGGCGTTTACTAAAGGTACAATGAAAGAAATAAATCTCCTATAGATCACACTTAATTGATATGAACATTTATAATTTAATCTTCTAAAATATTTACTGTAAATTACAGTGCAAATTGAGCGTAGACTCCTCTTATTAATCCAGTCTAATCTGTTTAATATTATATGTGAATCTGCTCTGTCTAGTTTTGTCTGTCTATGTTTTCTATGTAGTTTTCTCTGCTTTGTCTTCTCAGCCTAACACATTATTTAATCAATTCTAAATATTGCCCTTGTATAATAACAATATTTATTGCCACAAAATTTAACAAAACAATCGACAATTCTGCCATCCATTGTACAATTTATACAATTTGGAATTTACCAAATTGTATAAATTGTAACTATGTAGATTTTTATAAACATATTAAAGATTATAATTGAGAGTCTTATCTTGAATTGATAGATTCAGTATGTTTTAACCACACTTATAATATGTAAAAATATTATATCTTGTTATTCACAATTTAGACAGTTATCACGACTCGAGTTTCGACTGTTAAAGGTAATTTTCAAGTGGAGAGTTTTATCAGTAATTTATATATTTTATATAATCTTCTACATAATTTAAAAAATTATCTATGTAATGATACAAAATGTGTTAAGAAAAAATGTGAAATATGTTCGCTGCAGATTATTAAAAAGTCAAAAAAATAATCTTTATAAGTCATTTATATCGAGTTTTATATTATAGTGAATGGCGGTTATCTGGTGATGTATTTATATTGGTCGAGGCGAAGAAGCACAGGAGAAGACGTGCGAGAGGTCTCTCGGGATCCAGTTTCCCGAGAAGATCTCCACTGCACACGTGCATCTCTGCCATACACTCGACTCACAAAGTCTTACGGCATTGCCTGCACACCTGCATTTTCACAATGAAGGCCCGCACACCTGAGATTCCAACATTCCGCGTACACTAAAACCTCCGAAAATAAATCCCAGGAAAAAAATAACCAAAAATCATATAATTTCACTTTTTTGTCTTGTTCATTCAACATTCTGCTTGCAGTTTATAATTATATCTAAGAGAAATTTATGTATGAATTTCATTCCAAATTTTTAATAACAATTCTCGAAATTAAATTGTTGCGTGACCAAGATCTGTGAGCAGTCATGCATAACGGAATGTCATTTTCAATATTACTAGTAATTTGTGTCAGAAAAACATGAATTTATAGTGCCCGGATTCTTTTTATCACTTTATAATCCGTTAGTATTCACTAATTTAGATTTATTGGAGTGGCAGCGCGTTTAAATTTATTTACATATTAGTTTCTATTTTCATGTAAACTGTTATGTTTCTGTTTGCATAATCATGTTTTCAACGATTATTTCAATCATCGCAAAATGTGTTAGTATTTTTATTATAAAATCGTAACATTGCAACAATAAACTCAAATATATCTTTAAAGGAATTTTGTTCTTAAAAAACCACACATTGTCATCAATAGACAAAATTAAGTAGACAAGAAAAAATAGAACTCCCGAAATAGACAGACTAACACGAATAATCTTGCATAACTAGATAAGGCAGGCACGACTAGAGGGATAAGACGGAACAGACAAGACGAAACTAGGGTTTATACAAAAACCGACTTTTTGAAAAACCGGTTTTCGAATTTCAGATTTTCAAAAAAAAAATCGGTTTAAGCCGGTTTTCGAATTTTTGTCAAAAAAATAGAATAAGCAAAAATATTTTATGTAATTTATATAAAATAACAAAAAACGATATCAATATCAAAGTCTTCATCTTCCGATTCCTCACTTGAAACAATTATTTTGGCTTCAGCTTCAGCCATTTCTCAATGTTTATTTAATACATCAGTAACTGCTAAGTAACATCAATCAGATGGATTAAGTCCATGCTACAGGGTAGAAATTTTGAGGCTACAGTAGCGGGTGACACAATGCGGGTAGCTGTCATCAAGGGGTTTCCTCAGGGTGGGGTTCTATCTCCACTCCTTTGGGACATGGTTGTTATATAACCTGTTTGTGTCACTAAATAATAAAGGATTTTACACCCAAGGCTATGCGGATGACATAGTCATCCTCATCAGGGGTAAATTTCCCTCTATAATAGCAGCGCTTATGCAGGAAGCACTGAACGAGTTGGAGAGTTGGTGCAGGGGACCAACTGGTGGATTCCCCAAAAATCCACTCTAGTACCATTCACTAGAATGAGAAAAACGGAAGGACTAAAGCCCCCAATTTTCTATAACGAACAACTAAAGGTGAGTGATGAAGTCAAGTATCTAGGTGTAATCCTGGATGCCAAACTGATTTGGAATCAACATCTAAAGAAAGCTACCAACAAGTGTAAAATGGCACTGATGATAACCAAAAGAACACTTGAAAAATCATGGAGACTGAAACCAAGCATGGTATACTGGCTATACACTATGGTAGTTAGACCCATTCTGACATATGGCTCCACAGTATGGCAAAAGTAAAGCAAAAACAGGCAAAAAAAATCAGAGAACTCTCCTATGTTCAAAGACTGGTCTGTTTAGCAATTACGGGATCGATGAAAACCGCCCCAACTGCAGCTCTGGAGGTGATCCTAGCCTTCCTCCCCTGGATATCTTTTTCATGGGCGAGGCAATGATGGGAGTTTTCAGATGCATATGCAATGGCACATGGGAATTTTTGGAGAGGCCAGGACACACCATAATAACGAATGTCAGATCAGAATCGTACCTCAATATAGAGGGGGATTCGATGCCCAAAAGGCTGTCATTCGATCTACCCTTCAAAACACATCTACGATGGACAGAAGGCAATCGAATAACCACTTGTCAAGGGGGACTGGATTGGTATACAGACGGCTCCAAGAAGGACAGTGGTACTGGCGCAGGAATCTATGGACTGTCCCTGGGGTGCAGCCTATCTGTACCCCTGGGGACACATGCCACAGTATTCCAAGCAGAAATACACTCTATCATGGTATGTGCCCGTGAAAATTTGAGAATGGACTACAAAAGTAGAAACATCCGCATTTTCACGAACAGTCAGGCTGCGATCAATGCTCTAGCGTGTCACGAAATCAAATCCAAGACAGTTTGGGACTGTCTTCAGGACCTAAAAGCCCTGGCAAAGCATAACAAGGTCACACTCGCTTGGGTGCCTAGCCACACGGGACTGGTGGGTAACATAATGGCGGATAAGCTAGCAAAAGATGGAGCCTGCAATGGCAAACATCATTGCTGAAAGCGGACCCTACATTACCAAGACCACGACCCGAAATAACATCTGTAAATGGGTAGCAACTAAGCACCGTCTACATTGGGTCAATTTGAATGGTCTGACACACAGCAAACGAATGTTAGTAAACCTATCGGAAACTCTAACTGCTGAAATCCTGCAACTGCCAAGGAAACAGATTGCAATTGTGGTAGGCCTACTTACAGGACACTGCCCTCTAGAAGAACACCTGCCTAAAATGGGTATCTGGAAGGATGAACCTTTATGCAGGTTATACTATGAGGAGGACGAAACCGCAGCCCACATAATCTTCCACTCTGAAGCAATTGCACGTAGGAGACACAAGCTTGATATTAAAGCTGATAGAGTCCCCGGGAAAAACATGGCACATAGAATCCTGGACCTAATAGAGGGACTGGATCTATTTGCATGAACGAAACAATTTGGGGAATTACAATAGGCCACTGGGCCGCAGTGTTTTAAGAGCTAACCCCCCTAGACACACATTCGTTAGAGGGAAAAAAAACTGCTAAGTTGATGGGGTTTGAATAGCATACATGATTATTTATAGATGATAATTATTCATAACAGCAGCACCATCATTTGTTTGATGCAAGTATGTCACTTTCTAGATTCAAGTAGAAATTTCGTAGCCTTTCAGATACCAATTCTAATGTTCTCTGAGCATCACAGGAATCAGCTATTGGCACTAATCCCTAATTGAAATCTTTTGCTAGGTGTACATTAATATTTAAATATCTATTCTAAGGTATATCTAAGGTCATTGAGAATTTTTTTTGAATCTAATTCAATAATAGTTTCATGTTTGGCATTGGCATAAAACGCATGAATGAGATTTATTACTTTAGAGTTGTTTCTTGGTAATGAATGAATTCTCTTTTATACGAGAGTCTCTTCAACAACAAGGATAGTTGTTGAAGAGACTCTCGTATAAAAGAGCTTTTTGTAATGCTAATAATAGAAAATTCATCCATTGCTGCTAGTTTCGAAACTATTTCTTCTAAACCTTCACTTTCACAAAATTTAAAATATTCGTTTGTTTTTTGAAGAGGAAGATCCAGGCGTTTCTTCGCCGCCGATTTATTCTAATTTCTTCCGATAATTATTTTATGAACTGCTTTTAAATTATGTAGATTGCTCGTATATGATCCTTTGCAGCTCAACATGTGTTTGTGTGTCAATGCAGTTTGACTGTCTGTCAAAAAATATATGTCTGGCATAAAAATCCATAATAATGAGTTTCGCAGATAATATTTCGCTGGCGTATAAGAAATATTGCGTCGGTAAGACCCGTCTGGAAACAGAACTGAACAGAATAAACAGGGAACAGCTGATCGAGATGCGAATGCACAACGCCAAGCAGAGATTCAAACATAAATATGCCAAATTGGACGTGTTTGACGAGAGCAAAGGGAGTGAGGCCTCTGACGTTGTTATTTACGAGACTCACAATCCCGGATTTTGTTACAGAAGGAATGGAGAGTGTAGATTGCCACAGTCGAATATCAAAAATACTTCGGCAGATATGCAGAGATTCAGAATGGTAAGAGGGAGATGATCAAGGATCAGAGACTGGCGTCGCGGATTATAATAAATTTAAAGATCTTGCAGATCGTCAATTCCATTCAACAGGCGCTGGAAACTTCTAATCCAGATATCGAATAAGAAATTTCATTTAATTGTCCGCAACAAGGAATTGATTCAGGATGTTTTTAACAAACCCAAGATTTGTGGATTTATCAGCAATCTGTATGGGCAAAATATTATTTCCCGCTGTGAATCTTTTTATTTGGTTCCCTATACCAAGGACATGATAATAGATTTGGAATTAAACTCTGCACCTCTCGACAATTTTGTGTCAATGATAAGACTTAATATTCTTCAAATGCCATCGCAAAACTCTTGGAAAATGATTTATAGTCCCTGCAATAGCATAATATCTAGCGAAGCCACCTTATTGTAATCCACCGTATCTACAGCCTCAGACCTATCCACATATCCGCAATTAGTCTCTTATCCCCGCCCATCAGATGAACCCGAAGAGTTCAGCTTATTATACGATGAAACAGTCGATGCAGAATCTTGTTGTAGTTTTGTGGATCAGGAATTCAAATTGGTGCAACCAAAAATATTGAAGAATTTGCAGTTGCGTTTTTCGAATATGAAAGAGGAAGAAGATGCTGAAGTTGCTAGTCAAAAGTTGGAAATTTTGAATTTGCATAAATTGGCTAATTTATTAAGTGAAAATGTTAAAAAGGAAACAATTAAAGATTACAAACAAATAATGGCGATGAAAATAGTGAACCCCGATGATAAACCAGAAACAATTGCACAAACTCCGCCAAGAAAATTCACCCTAAAACAGACCACGTGTCAAGCCTGCATGAAGAAGTGAAAAACTCCACTGCCCTCACCGAAAACCTCAAAAATTAACAAAATGCAACTACCAGTCCTCAAGGAGAGCGTTTTATGCTTTACTTCGCGGAGCGCCCAAAGAATTTCAGAAATGATCGACGAAGAGGTCAAGAAGTTTGAGGTATCTAGCAAAAGGAGCAAAACGGAATCTGTTTCTTTGTCTAATAGAACTTATAAGAACATGACTAAAGGAAATGTTGATTGCAATTCAATCGAGATTGTTAATTGAGACGATTTGGAACTAGCAAAGATAAGCCAAGAAATAAAAATTTGCGAAACTGAGAAAAAGTTGAACGCTTTCTTGAAAGAAATAATGCATTAAAAAAACTTTTTGAAAGGAACTTTTTGACTTTGCAGTTGCAGATCACTTGAGTGAATACAAATATTTACATGGTGGAATCTGGTTTATCGAAGAAATACCAAGGAAAACTATGAACAAAATCGATAGGAAAGGCTTAAAGGAAATATGGTATGGTATGGTAAACCCAGCAAATGTATTAAAAGCTGCATAAGATTATTACGAGTTTTATAATTACTCACTCTCTCAGTCACTCGGTTGGCTTCTTTGGGACGTGACGGTCCCGTGCCGCTCTCACTATCTATTCATTCCTTCCTATCCAGGGCCGCATCCTCCCATCCAGTGACGCCCATCTGTCTACAGTCAGAGGTCACCTCATCTTTTCATCTACTCAGCGGTCTTCCAGGGGGTCTTGAGCCTTGCGGCGTCTTCCCATGGTACGGGCGAACTATTCTGATCATCCATTCTGATCATGATACTGATCATTCGAGCATCCATTCTGATTACATGTCCCGCCCATTATTTTTAATTACTATTAGTTTAAAATTTGATTTTTATTTTTTAAATAAATAGATTAGATTAGTGTAATAAATATGAGTAGTATAAATATAAATAAATTCATATAGAATAGACAGACAAGACTAGACAGTCAGGACTAGAGAGACAAGACCAAACAGACAAGACTAGACAAGCAAGAATAAACAGACAAGACTAAACAAACAAGACTAGACAGACAAGATTATGTGCATTAGAAAACTAAAGGCCAATAGACTATTAGATAGATATTAATAAGCGTTCTATCGTTTTTTTTTTAAGATTTTCGAGCGAATCATTTACACCAGAATAATGTCGTTTTTAGATAAATATAAAATAATAAGTCCTCAACAACATGGCTTTGTAAAGGGCAGAGGCAATGAATTAAAAATGCGTATTTTCAGTTCACTAAAGCAGCAATTGATTGTCTTGAATCTAGAAACAATCTAGAAAGTAAATACGGGATAAGAGGAGTCGCGCTGGAGTTAATAAAATCCTTTTTAACTAATAGGACACAAGTGAATAGAATCCAAACTCCGCACGGATTTGTGCATTCCGCGCCGAGTATGATTAACTTTTGTATTCCACAAGGGAGCACCATAGGACCGCTATTATTCTTATTATTTATAAACGATTTACATAGATATTACGATTACGATTTAATAGATATTGAACCACCCCACACAATGATAAACTATGCATATTACACATCCCTCCTGTTAATTAATAAGACCATTACAGACATCACAACTAATACAAACAAAGTCATCGATTCCTTAACGACATGGTTTGGGACAAATGGGCTAAGAGTAAACAAAGAAAAAACCCAAACAATCATTTTTAAAACTAATCGTAATAGATTATTATACCCGGAGACATTGGCAATAGGAAACAAACAGATTGCAGTTCATAGGTCTGTAAAACTACTAGGTGTTCATCTGGACCAGTCTTTAGACTGGACATCACATATAAATTTTGTAACAGGGAAGTTTATTAAGAGAGTTTTCGCTATGAGGTCCCTCCAGCGATATTTAGATAACGATGTCCTGCGGATAGTGTATTTCGCCAATTTCTACAGTATTCTTTAATTTGGTATTATCGAAATATACTAATCGAGTAGGGTACCGTCACTGAACTCGAAAGGGGTCAAAAGTCAAGATTTCTTGAAAATTAAGAAAAATTGTCAAAAAATGCGGTTTACGTCTTGAATTTTTTCCAATGAATTGAACAAAAAATTAGGTTTTTTTTGACGAGCCTTACCAAGTTCCGCCCCCGCAGGGGGCGGCTGTAGGTGCGTTTTAAATTTTTCACTTTTTCCGTAAAAACTCCGTTCCTCTTGGGCGTCGAAACGGGAAATGGTCATTTTCTGTTGTAAAACTGAACAGGCCTTCGACCCGTGTCCGTCTGCCGCTCGCAAGTCCCGCATGGCGTCCTCTAGGTGCCAAAAACAGGAGATCGTTTCTAGCACCTTTGAGGAGCAATTTTGGTCCGCGGCTCGATTTTTTTAGTGCGTTCTCTTGCCGCGTCGATTTCACGTTTTTTGACGTCATGCGGAAAAGTACGCGACCTTCGGTTCGCCCGGTGCGGCGGAAAATTTAAGCGAAAAAAAAACGTTTTTTCCATCACATCTGTGGACGACGTTCTCTTGATTGAAGAGCGCCGTGTCTCCAAACCCGTTCGTTCGATGCGAGATATTTACCCGCAACCGGCGGTGGAAGAATCTGGTACCTTCGGCATCCTGTTCCCACTCTGGGTCAATTTTAACACAAAAATCTTAAAAACTCGATGTGTTTTTCACCTAATTTGCGGGGATCCCTCTCCCGGGATACCCAACAGTCGGATCGGGACCGGACCGGCACCAATCGATTCGGCATAGTGTCTTTAAGTTTGTTTTGGAGTTTAATTGCGGTTGCGTGCCGGATGGCGCTGGGAGACCCGAAAAACCATGTTTTACAGAAGTACGCGAGAATCATCTGGGATTCGCTAAATTAAATAGCAGGGCCTCACGGTGGTGGTTTCTGAATATAGAACGAAAGGGTCTATAAGGCGATAGAAACGATGCATCGCTAGATCGCATTTGGGGGTCTCGACGCCCGTCCAAACTCGAAACGAATTTTTCAAAATTAAGCAAATTGAAACCTTCAATATTCGGTGAAATGTTTTAGAATTGTATTGCTCTTTTCAGGAATTATAGCGCCACGTGTCTACTTTTGAACGACACCAGTCTCGGCGCATTACACCTCCGGGGACGTTCCGCAGGCCCCAATTCGCGAAGTCACTTTTTTTTCACCGCTTCAAACGGAAACGCTTAAAAGAAAATTTACATTTCCAGTCCAACAAGTGCATGCCCGGTGAAAAGGCCAACAGTATGGCGTTTGAATTTCTCAAATCCATCAACGGCTTCGCACTCCAGGTCAAAATTACTACGACCATTGCTTGCCGCTGAATCGCCAATTTACACTTACAGCTGATCATTCTGACACTATTTTCGCTCAGGTTATGTGGAAATGTCATTGTTGAAGTTTATCCGTTTGTGATTATTCGTGTGCTTGTGAAAAGATAAAATTAAAGAAAAGAATTTAAATCAAAATTCTGATTTTTCGCTCAATGTTAGGTTGAAATTCAAATAAAATTCAAAGAGATATCTTGAAATCTCTAAATTGCAGATTTCGGCGACTCTGGCTCTTGATTAGCAACACATAGCAACGTCAAAATTCGCATTTTTTCACAAATTTCTACAAGAAAACGAAGTTTTTTCACTTTTCTTTTAGCAGATTCTTAAAATTTAGACCATTTTACATCAGAAACAGTTGCTTCCCTTCACATTTGAATTCCAAAATTTATTTCATAATCCGCGATATTTAAGAGTTTTTTTTAAGAATAATTGGAGCTTTTAAATTGAATTTAGATTCCAACGGTACAACACGCGTCTTCCTCGAATATATATCAACAGAGTTATTGGCGAAAAGCTGTCAGTTTTACCATTTCACTGCGGAAGGAACAGCCATTTCAATATTTATTGACATTTTCGATTCAAATTCGAATACAACTCATCAAGTTCTATTAAAATATGTTGCATGAATTTTCTGCGGCTGATTCGTGATTCGGATAATTTTACATGGGGGACGATGTAAGTTTTTCGGTCATCTGGTGATTTAAAATCCATTTTTCAAACGGTGGGAATTAAGAGTATTCTACAAGAATAGTTGAAAATTACACATTTAATTTGGAATCTAAAGGTGTATTCCTCGACTTCCTAGCGGGTATAACAAGAGAGTTTTTGTTGAAATATGGTCAGTTCTACCACTTGACGGCTGAAGGAAAAGCCATCCCGAAATTTATCCGGATTTTCTTTTTAAAATCGAATAGTGCTCATTGAGACCCATTGAAATGTGCTGCATGCAAACTTATTGCGGCTGATAGCCACGGCATGACGAACGTTTAGAAATGTGTGTTAAATAATTTTAACACAGATAAATAGAGCGCACTTTCGTTAACAAACGCATTAAGTTTTATATAGTTTACAAGAGTAATATATGAATTGTACATGTTTCTATTGAAATTTACATATTTTTGAGGCGTTGACGAGTTATTTGCAAATAAGCTGTGATGCAAAAATAATTCCTCACGCCGTCCCCATTGGAGTGGGAGCGTTCAAAATTTATCAGCAGTTACTTCTGGTGGATACCCACATTCAGTACAATTGAATTCAGTTTCATTGAAATCCTTCAAGGATTAATATATTTTTTCGCAATTTTTGAATATTTTGAAATTTTTGCATTCGGTTTTGATCGGAATTCGTGATTGACATGTCTGGATATGTTGAAAAAAATTATTTACTAAGTTTCACAAAACGTGGAACAATAAAATTTCACGCATTTGTAGAGAATTAGTCAGTCTATGCTATCCCTCAGTTAGTTTTGCAAAATATTTCATCGGGCGGCGGCTGCCGCCCCTCAAACTCGAAAATAACAGAAACTAATAAATTCAAATAGCTATAAAATGAAAACTGCAAGAGATATATTGAATTTTTTTTCAAATCTATATAGATTATACATTTATCTATTGAAATTGACGTTTTGGCATATTCGTGGCCGATAGCCTGGACACATAATTGTTTTAATAAAGAAATATTCAGTGAAAACTTGCAATCTAAACTTTCATCTAAATGTTGTGTCATTTTCATCTTTCCAAAGCGAACCGTTTTGCCGAATTTTATTTTTATTAACGAAAAAATTCAAAAACTAAATTCAGAAAAGGTTATTAAGGGTAAAATTTTTTCAATTTTATATTTTTTACTTTTGCGACCAAACCGAAGAATTTTACAAAATTTGCAAAGAATACTTTTTTGTAGACACCGACGTCTTACATACGGATATCCCGGTTATAATTTTCCACCTTGCGGCATTGACGATATATTTCCATAAAATTGTTGACGAGAAAATCATTCTTCACGACGTCCCCATTGGAGTGGCAGCTTTCAAATTTTGTCAACTCATACCTCTGGTGGATACCCACATTCAGTATAAGTTTCATTGAAATCCTTCAATTATTAATATATTTTTTCGCAATTTTTGAATATTTTGAAATTTTCGCGTTCGAATTTGATCGGAATTCATGATTGACATGTCTGGATTTGTTTAAAAAATGATTTTAGTATGTTTCACACAACGTGGAACAATAAAATTTCACACATTTTTAGAGAATTAGCCAATCTATGATATCTTTCAGTTAGTTTTGCAAAATATTTTATCTGGTGGCGGCCGCCGCCCCTCAAACACGATCATAACAGAAATTAATAAATTCAAATAGCTATAAAATGAAAACTGCAAGAGATATATTGAAATTTCTTTCAGATCTGTATAGATTATACATTTTTCTATTGAAATTGACGTTTTGGTATCTTCGTGGCCGATAGCCTGGACACGTAATTTTTTCTAATAAAGAAATACTTATTGAAAATTTACAAATATATATTTTTTTCAAGGGCTCCGAAGTTGCATGCATTTAGCACTATTTTATATTTTGTCTTTCTTTGAATTTTATATTTTAAGATACCATTTGGTTTTACCATTGGTTTTACCTTGGTTAGATTAGGTTGTCCGCCGCGAAGCGGGAAGATAAATCAATACAACATACGCGCGGCAGCGCGAACTCTCGGTCCAATGTAGGACAAAGTGGCAAGGACCGTTGGTTTTACCTTGGTTAGATTAGGTTGTCCGCCGCGAAGCGGGAAGATAAATCAAGACAACATACGCGCGGCAGCGCGAACTCTCGATTCAATATAGGTCAATGTGAAAAAGTTGGTTTAACACCGGTTAGAATAGGTTGCCCGCCGCGAAGCGGGCGGATAAATCAAGAAAACATACGCGCAGCAGCGCGAACTCTCGATTTAATATCGGACAGTGCTGCAATGGCCGTTGGTTTAACCCCGGTTAGATTAGGTTGCCGCCGCGAAGCGGACAGATAAATCAAGACAACATACGCGGGGCAGCGCGAACTCTCGATTCAATATAGGTCAATGTGAAAAAGGACCGTCGGTTTAACCCCGGTTAGATTAGGTTGCCCGCCGCGAAGCGGAGAGATAAATCAAGACTGTGAGAACACAAACCAAGTTCCGCCCCCGCAGGGGGCGGTACAGCCGCCCGGTGCATTTTAATTTTTTTACTTTTTCTTCAAAAACTCCGTTCCTCTTGCGCGTCGAAACGAGAAATTGTCATTTTCTGTTGTAAAACTGAACGGGCCTTCGACAAGAGAAATCGCGTATGTTGCGCGGCAGCGCGAACTCTCGATCCAATATAGGACAATTTGGCAAGGACCTTTGGTTTAACCCTGGTTAGATTAGGTTGCCCGCCGCGAAGCGGGCAGTTAAATCAAGACAACATACGCGCGGAAGTTTTTTCAGATATATATATATATATATATATATATATATATATATATATATATATATATATATTAATTATAGATTTGTTTATTTAAATTGACGTTTTGGTACCTTTGTGATCGATAGCCTTGACACAGGATTGTTTTTAACAAAGAAATATTTATTGAAAACTTGCAAATATATTTTTTTGTCCAACTCTTCAAAGTCTACCAGACATGCATTTACAGCTTGATCTACAATAAGCTAAAGTGGCAAAGTCTGTTAGCCTGAAAGAAAAGCGAACCAAAAATTAAGACAAACTACATGCGGTAGCGTGACCCAAGAGATCAAAAATAAGATAAAGATGTAAAGCTAAATGTTGGTTTAACCTAGGTTAGGCTATTAGGTTAACAAAGCGCCATAGAAATCCAGACCACATACGCATCCCTCGAAGTCAAACCGGAACTGATACTAATGGATTCAAATAGCAACAACTTGAAAACTGCAATAGATATAATAAAAACTCTTTCAGATCTATTAAGATCATAGATATTTCTATTGAAACAATTTAACCATTTTGGAATTTTCATGGCCGATAACCTTGACACTGGATTTTTTAAATAAAGAAATACATGAAAATTAAATCAAAGTTGACATTAAAGTCAGTTGAGTAATTTATTGGTTATTATTTTTTTTTGGTGAAACTTTTAGTAACATAATTTTGCTAAGTGTTGCTAATTGTCTAAAAGCAAACTTACTATAATTGGAGGAGTGATATTGGAAATCAAGAGTTGCCAACCTTCATAAAAGGAGGTTACTATATATGATGAAGTGAAGTTAATAAGTAAGGCTTGCAATTTTGACGAAAAAAAAGACAACAATGTAACTTTAACAAATAGTGGGTGAGATTATGATTGAGTATGTTGGTAACTCAAAAACACAAGATACCAACTTGATTAAAACAATATGTTGGTTATGTTGAACGTCAAAGTTGACAACATCAATGTTACTTAATCAATTTAAAGGTTATAAAAGTTTTAGTGAGATTTTCAGTAACTTTTTACTCTACAGCTGATTTTCTATCGTCCATGTTGTACACCTTAGGAACTAATATCACATCGTTAGATATAGTAACCTTTTTATGAACGTTGGGAACTTTTCATTTCTAATATCACTCCTTAAATTAAAGTTACTTTGATTTCAGACAATTGGTAACATTATATGATTAAGTACACTTGAAAAGTGTTTGATTATATTATTTTACAAACCTGACAGCATTAAAATCATTTGAGACGGATGAATTATTAGTTAATATTCTGTGCAGTAGGAATTGTACATCTTGCAACTCATACAACCTTAGCTGATGCGCTTTCTACAAGCATCGCGCAGCTCGCAATTCTGATTACTCTTTCATATACAAATGTCAAAATTCATTAAACAATTTCACCCTCATCAATTATTCCACCTTTAGCAACTATTCCATTATTTTCAACTTTTCCATCCACAAAAACTGTTCCATTCCGAAAAATACGATCCACATGTACTAGTAATATTCTAATTGACAACTATTTATAACAGTCACATAGACAATGCCTACTCAAATTTGAAAAGTTTTAATATGTTTTAATGCTATTAAAACTTTTCAAATTTGGTATTATATTTTGGGGAAATTCAGTATCTGCCCAATCTGTTTTCAGGATACAAAAACAAGCTGCCCGCATTCTTAATAAACTGGAGTACCATGAATCCTGTAGAGGTACCTTTAGAAGGACCAATATCTTGACACTAACGGCCACCTACATATATGAAAACGTCGTTTTACTTCAGAAACATAATTGCCTGTTCAGTGAAACCCACCTAACGTCTAACGCGAATGAATAAAGAACTATTTCAGCTACCAAAACATGTCCTAACGCTCACTGAGAGAAACCCCCCCATATTATGATGAAATTATTCAGCACTCTACTAAAAGATATTAAGCAAATAACTAATTTAAATAAATTCAAAACGTAGCTATTCCAACCTTTAGTTACTATTGAACCTTATAATTTAAAAGAATTTTATTCGAAGGTTATTCTCATGTTAAGGAATCTCATGTTAATCGTATTCTGTGTGAGACATTTCATTTAGGATGTATATATGTGTATTTAATTATATGTATTTACTCACTTAAATAATGAAATAAAATTGTTTGAATTTGAATTTGATTAGAGCATCTAGATAGACTTAACTAGAAAGACAAGATCAGACAGACTAGACAGACGAGACCAGACAGACCGGACTAGACAGACTCAAGAATCAGAAATCAGACCCAAAAAACTTGTGATTCCGCAAGGAAGCTTTCTAGATCCCAATTTATTAATTCTGTGTACGGCTAATCTAGTTAATATTATCTGTGGGAATCATTTTATCCTGTATGCGTACGATACAAGCACTTGATCTCGAAGGCCTCTCAAGAGCAAACAATACAATAGCTGAAGCAATGAAAACATCGGATGCGCTATATGGCTGGTTTTGCTCAAATAACCTTCTTCTAAAGTTGGCAAAGACCAATATGGTCTTCAAATGTCGAAGAACGAAACCCACCGAAGATCTCCAACTAGAAATCGGAAATTTGCAGCTGAAGAGAAGTGAAGTTCTTAGGAGAGGAGCAATTGACGTGGAAAAAAATGACGGATGGCATCATCAAGAAACTAAACGGCAAGACATTCCTAATTAGAAAAGTGGGTGAGGCGTTATACGGTGGATGACGAGGTCCTTATGACTGTCTACCATGCCGAAATTCAATCCGTCTTAACCTATGACATTTTAGTGTGGGGAGTCTCCTCATACACACACAATGTTTTCCTGGTGCAAAAATGGATCATAAGATTATCTAGCTAGGAACAAAGTCTCCAGATCATATTCACTATACAACAAGGAGCAACCTAAGTATATGTTAAAGTGCACCAAATAGATTTGGGATACACATTTTGAATTGCATTCCAACGGGAATCCGTAGAGAAAATAGTTTTAAAGCTTTCAGAAGACCGGACAGAAAGGACAGGCCAGACAAGACATGACAGATAAGACCGGACAGGCAAGACAGGACAGACAAGACAGGACAGACAAGACAGGACAGACAAGACAGGACAGACAAGACAGGACAGACAAGACAGGACAGACAAGACAGGACAGACAAGACAGGACAGACAAGACAGGACAGACAAGACAGGACAGACAAGACAGGACAGACAAGACAGGACAGACAAGACAGGACAGACAAGACAGGACAGACAAGACAGGACAGACAAGACAGGACAGACAAGACAGGACAGACAAGACAGGACAGACAAGACAGGACAGACAAGACAGGACAGACAAGACAGGACAGACAAGACAGGACAGACAAGACAGGACAGACAAGACAGGACAGACAAGACAGGACAGACAAGACAGGACAGACAAGACAGGACAGACAAGACAGGACAGACAAGACAGGACAGACAAGACAGGACAGACAAGACAGGACAGACAAGACAGGACAGACAAGACAGGACAGACAAGACAGGACAGACAAGACAGGACAGACAAGACAGGACAGACAAGACAGGACAGACAAGACAGGACAGACAAGACAGGACAGACAAGACAGGACAGACAAGACAGGACAGACAAGACAGGACAGACAAGACAGGACAGACAAGACAGGACAGACAAGACAGGACAGACAAGACAGGACAGACAAGACAGGACAGACAAGACAGGACAGACAAGACAGGACAGACAGGACAGACAAGACAGGACAGACAAGACAGGATAGACAAGACAGGACAGACAAGACAGGACAGACAAGACAGGACAGACAAGACAGGACAGACAAGACAGGACAGACAAGACAGGACAGACAAGACAGGACAGACAAGACAGGACAGACAAGACAGGACAGACAAGACAGGACAGACAAGACAGGACAGACAAGACAGGACAGACAAGACAGGACAGACAAGACAGGACAGACAAGACAGGACAGACAAGACAGGACAGACAAGACAGGACAGACAAGACAGGACAGACAAGACAGGACAGACAAGACAGGACAGACAAGACAGGACAGACAAGACAGGACAGACAAGACAGGACAGACAAGACAGGACAGACAAGACAGGACAGACAAGACAGGACAGACAAGACAGGACAGACAAGACAGGACAGACAAGACAGGACAGACAAGACAGGACAGACAAGACCGGACAGACAACACCGGACAGACATGACCGGACAGACAAAACCTGACAGATAAAACCTGACAGATAAAACCTGCAGGCAGGACTAGCCGGACAAGACCTGGCAAACAAAGCCAGACAGGCAAGACCAGACAGATAAGATCAGACAGACAAGACCTCACAGACAAGACCAGTCAAACAAGAACAGACAGATAGTACAAGACAGATAGTATTCGACAGATAAAACCAGGTGGACAAGACCAGACAGACAAGATCTGGTAGACAATATAAACCTGACAAGATTATTATGATTGTTCCTAATTATTTTTCTTATATTGGGAGATACTATTAAAGATCTAATGAATTATTATTGGAGCAGTTGTGCGCTATTCTTCATATATACTTTACTTAATATTGAATTTTCAATACGATGGTAGGATAGCTATATTTAAATGAGCTGGTGCAATTGAATTTGAAGTACTGTTAAATTTTGTGCCTTGGATCCAAATACGAAGCCGCAAATACGTAATTCACAACCAAGAGATTTTTCACAAAAAAAAGTCAAAAGGTGTGGTTAGTAATTAACCAATATTTATTTTTATCGTCCAAATAGAAATTAAACGTTTTAACCAGATTGAAAATAATTCGTTCCGGTTTCTGTTTCTCAATTGTGTAACGTTACGTTCCGGTTACCGTTGAGCTGAAAAAATCCGGTTAATTTTGGTTGTAGGTTTGATTCCGATTGGATTCTTCGGTATAGTTTATAATCATTTCTTAGGACACCCTGCAAATTTATCGAAAGTAAGCAATTAAATGCATAATTTATTTATATTGAAAAAAATGTGAATAAAAAAATCAAAATATTTATATGAACTGACTGACTAATCGATGTTAATAAATAACAACCACTCTCAGTAAACCGCAATGCTTGAACGAATCCACTTATTGAACATCTTGACGTAGTTTACTCAACATATTTTCAAACCTTCGCGTGTCTATTATTTTATGCAGGTAATATATGATTCAAGTAACAATATGCTATTTTAAAAACATATTTTTGCAAGGTAATGGAATTTAAAACCGCCGTACCGAGAATTTGCCTGCAAAAGAAAACTAAGTAGAGTCACTTAGTCAGCGTCTTGTAGGTTTAACTGTCTGTGTGCGATCCGGATAAGGTAAAGTGTCTGGTGACACTCATATAAAAGTCATTAATGCATAAACCAATATTCATTGCAAAGGACAGGTAGGCTGTATACTATGGAGGTATTCATTCCGACTTGTCACGTCGAGACTTGTATTGTTTGTTCGCGACTGCGAGGCGCCAGTTGTACCTGACTGTCGCGCACTTAGCATAGCAATTAGTTTACCTACTAAATCATACCTTCACTAAACACTTGTGACAATTACTTATGCCCAAAATACGTTTCCTTTCCGTTCGTTTAACATTCGAAACAAAAATCACATTCAAATTTAAATAATAAAAAATAAATAAGCATATATTAAATAGCTTCATAAGAAATATAAAGGTAGTAAATAAAATTGTTAACTTTACATGCAAGACAAAATTCAAAAGATAAAAATTAGAAAGACAAAACTAGACAGATAAGATTAAACAAACATGACAAGCATCGAACAAAGAAGACTCGATAGACAAGTTTAAACAGACAAAACAGGTTTTATAAGACTAGACAGGTTACAACGAAACATTTTAAAATGCATACAGAAAATTAAACAAAATCAAGCTTTTATTAGATTTTTGAATGTCATGTAAAATAATTTATTTAAAGTAAAAATCGGTCTTGAATTCTTGAAATAGAATAATCCGTAATTTTATTCATATTATTATTTTTAATGATAAAAGATCGTAGCATGTCTACATCTATAAAATAAAAATATGTCAATAATTCATTAGATAAAATGTTTAAAAAAATAATTTTAATAATTTTAATAAATTTCACGGATGCGACTGTTTACGAACTGACTCCATCCAACTTCGACCACTTGGTGAACAAAGGTAAAGAGACGTGGATTGTCCAATTCTATTCACCAGATTGCGTGTACTGTAAACGATTCGAACCAGAATACGAACTGACAGCCAGAAAATTAGAAGACACAAACATTAAAGTCGGGAAACTAGACGCCGTCCAATTTGATGACTTTAGCGCTAGATTTAATGTAAATAGTTATCCAACAATTAAGTTATTCCGTCCGGGAAGCTATGTTCCTCGGGATTACCAAGGACCTAGGCAAGCTAGTAGTCTCGTACAGGCCGCCATTGAAATGTCTAGTGGAAAGACGAGGAGGACTTATTATACTTTTAAACCTGAACCTGTGGTAATTGATAAAACGTAATTGATTTAAGATTGATTGATTCATTTCAATTGTGTTTTAGTGTCCAAGAGAGGAGAAGATTGTGAAGCGCGATTATTTGCTAATATCTTGAAATCATCTTAAATTAATATTTACAACTAGAATCTACTTTATGTCAAAAACTATTTACTATACGTTTTTATAATAAAAATATAGCATTTATACTTTTTAATATTGCTATTTGCTCTAAATAATATTATCAATATAATTGATTTGATGTGGATTGCAGCGTATTTTTTTATAAATCTTCCTTCTGCCGTTTTATTTTAGATTCACTCCGAGAAAGCATCCCAGATAAGAATCAACTTGACAAATTGAGAATTAACTCAAGTGGCGGCGGTATACAACACACAATAAAACATATTTTAATGACAAAATATGACAAATCTGTTAACTCGTTTTTATAAATCAAAATTTATTACAAACCTTTTTCTTGTTTTTTGTTCAGATGTAACGTGTAAGACCACATTCACAAAACTATAGGTATAGAATTAAGTAGCAAAACTAAATTGATTTTAGATCAATTTGAGTTTAGATCAGCGATCATCAGTCTATTCCTACTGTCCGTACTAGGATGTACGGATTCAGTTTTTGGTGAGTGGTGGTGGTTTTGGTTTGTCTCTCTTGTCTGTCTAGTCTGTCCAGTCTAGTCTAGTTATCGATAAATTAAGAAAATAGAAAATAATTGGGTGGGATGCAGTTTGGTTTCAGAGAGGGATTAGGAACTAGAGAAGTTCTGTTCGATCTAAAAGTAATGCTACACACTTCTTTTAGAGAGTACAATAAAAATGTATTTGTCTGTTTGATCGACTTCCAAAAGACCTTTGATAGAGTCCAACACGACAAGCTTATCGAGAACCTAAAAAGTATTAATCTGGATCGAAGCGACATTCGATTAATTAAATAGTTATACTTTAACCAAACAGAAATAGTGCGGATTGAAGATATGGAGACGGATGAAATCAAAATCCAGAAAGGCGTCCAACAAGGCTGTGTCCGTCCCCGCAACTGTTTCAACTGTGTCAATTTGTACTCCCAGTTAGTTTTTCGAAGGGCGGGAGGAGAGAAGAGAAGGAGTAAATATTGGAGTGGCACTAATTAATAATCTTAGATTCGCGGACGATACTGCAATAATGGCAAAAAGTGGAGAAGAGCTACAAACTACAAAGAGCTATTAGAGAGAATTAACCAAGCATGCGAAGAAGTAAGACTTACCATTAACATAGAAAAAACGAAATTCATGGTAATAAGTAAGCACTCGAATATTTACCCTGTTATCACACTAAATGGAAATTAAGTAGAGCGGGTTCAAAAATACTAATATCTTGGAACAGTCATTAATGACTAATGACCTACTAGATGCATTTAAATTAAGAATTGTAGCAAGCTAACGAGTAGCAAGGTATGAATGTAAAGTGAATGGAATGACTGAGGAAAGAATTGTAAAATAAGTTTTCAGGGTAGCAAGTTTCGAAGGAATGAATGATAGGATAGATGCGGCTGTGAAGAAAGAGGGCGAAAGTATTGGATGGATGACAAGTATAAGAGTTGTGGTGTATGTGGGCTAGGGAAGGACGTGTGGGTGCATTGGTTTGAGAAGTGCAAAAAAGGAGAGTGGACCGAAAGAGAGATAGTGTTAGGGACGAAATGGAAACAGTGCATGAATGAGGATGTTAGTGGTTTGGTAATGATCGAAAGGATGGAAGGAACAGGGCACGGAAAAAGAGGAATAGCCCAGTGTAATTTTTTTTCTCTTTCTCTTTTAAGTTGGACTTTATTTTTTATAGTGTGCGATTATTGTTTTTTTTTTGTTTTGTTTTTATTTTTGTTGTTTTTTGGTATTGTAAGAGGAAAGGTTTTTTTTATGCCTATAAAGCTGCCAATATTGTATGCCAATATTGTATGTATAGATCCAGTATGTATGTACTAGATGCAGATGAAGATCCAGATCAAGATCAGAATAGAAATGGCTCGAAAGACATTTATTGCATACTCTTCAATGTCCACAAATAGAAGTTTGTGCCTGCGAATTAGATTAGGGTTCATGGAGTTTTATGTGAGTTTTCAGTGTTTCTGTACGGGGTGGAAACCTGGACCTCAAAAGCCCAATCTATCAAAAAGCTTGAAGCGTTCCAGATGTGGATATATAGGCGCATGCAAAAGATATCCCGGACACATAGATTAACGAACGAAGAAGTACTAAGGCGCATCGCACATGAAAGGAAACTATTAAAAATTATCAAGATATGTAAAACAGCACACATAGGTCATATTCTGCGCAACGACAAATATATACTGCTTCAAAACATAATGCAGGGAAGAATAGAAGGGAAGAAGTGATTAGGAAGAAAGAAAAAATCCTGGCTCCGTAATATAAGAGAGTGGACAGGAATGAATGTTGATGAACTCTGCCATATGGCAAGAGACAGAGGCGCATTCAGAAAGGTGGTCGCTAACCTTCAATGAGAAGACGGCATCAGAAGAAGAAGAAGAAAATAATCTCACAACGAAAGAAAGTTATTCATTACATGATTTTTCGATAATATGTTTTTAATCATTACATTAATACCATTCAGGCCACGCGATTACAAAGGGGAACATTGCTAGGAGCTGCCCCCTTTTTTAAGAATCAATAAAAAAAGTTTGTATAGAGTTGAAAAACTACAAAATAATTTTCCAAGGAATGTCGAAAAAGTTGAAAATTTTCTGGTTCAAAATACATACTGCAAGGGATAATTTTTCCGATAGAATAGATTTTCCAAATTCTAGTTCCTCTTAGCATCAAAATTTCTAATCATCTGTTACAAATCTAAAATCCAACTTTTAACTTTTTAACTTTTTTCAACTTTTAATTTTTCCGATAGAATAGATTTTCCAAATTCTAGTTCCTCTTAGCATCAAAATTTCTAATCATCTGTTACAAATCTAAAATCCAACTTTTAACTTTTTAACTTTTTTCAACTTTTAATTTTTCCGATAGAATAGATTTTCCAAATTCTAGTTCCTCTTAGCATCAAAATTTCTAATCATCTGTTACAAATCTAAAATCCAACTTTTAACTTTTTAACTTTTTTCAACTTTTAATTTTTCCGATAGAATAGATTTTCCAAATTCTAGTTCCTCTTAGCATCAAAATTTCTAATCATCTGTTACAAATCTAAAATCCAACTTTTAACAGCTTCCAAAACCCAGTTTCTATTTTGTTCCGCGATTTCCCGTCCAATCCACAATTGAGGAAATTCTTTATTTTCGCAAGACTCGGTCCAAAATCCTAGCTGTAATTTTGCAAATATCAAAATGGTATTAGGAATTTTTATTCAATTCATCAATATTCAATTTCTTCCGTTTTCTATCGTCTGGTTCAAAATCCAAGTAATTTCAATTTTTCAGAAATTCACGCGTAAACTCCAAATCTAAAATAACTTTCTCAGTTTTCCAGAGTTTCGTCCATAATCAATATAACAATATTTCTGAAAAGCTAGTAAAAACACCATTTGCTCTGGACCAGAAAGAAAGCAAAACTTAAATTTTTACAAAAACGTCTTCACTTCCTCATAGTGTGCTCTAAACTGTAGGTTAAGATTTTTACGAAAATCAAAGAAAATCTCCAAAATTCTTCAGTTCCCCATGGTTTTGTCCAAAGCCCTAGTAACAGGTCTCCTGATAATCTAGGAAAAACTCCAATTTCTCACAAAACCAAAGATGGATATTACATTTATGTTTAATATAAAAAATAACGTTCTTCTACGTCAATAGCTTTGATTATAATGTGACGTATTTCTATGGTAAACGTCGGTTAGCAGGTTTCAAATAAAAAATAAAAAACCGGGCACTTGGCCGGTTTTCTTGGCCGGAGTTGTGACTCGCGCACCGAGGGTTCCGTACAAACTTGAAAGTAAGGTATCTTTAGGAGGACCTAACTGTATGCAACCCATATGCTTCTGGTGCCTGACAATACCACGCAACACATTAGTGTATTTTCATAAGTTTCTAATAGTAAATTCGCATTTTTTTTTTGTAATTACACTACATATTTACGGTTTTCAGATTTTTCCCTTTACATGTGCTGTAAGACACCGCTTCTTGCCAAATTTCATGATTCTAGGTCAACGGGAAGTACCCTATAGGTTTTGATTCCCTTGTGAAATCGCAACACATATCTTTTGATCGCGTTGACTTACAAGTTTGATTTTTTTTTTGACAGCTGAAACAGACCGCAGAGCCGAGTATTTGTTACAAATTTCAACTTGTTAACTCTACGCGTTCCTGAGAAAAATGTTCTTGACAGACAGACAGACAGACGGACAACAAAGTGATCCTACCGTCTACCGTTTTCGGTACGGAACCCTAAAAACGTATTACTGCGTCAACAGTGTTAATTGACAAAGCAACATAACTTTTTTTAAATAAAATGTTATCTAATTATTTTATTTTAAATATAGTTTTCACTATATTTAAATTAAATTAAATTAATTAGATTTTATTTTGTTGATTTAATTAGAAACATATTTAAGAAAAATTACGTAATAAATAATATTGTTTCATTTTTAAATATAACGTTTTTAGACTCGACTTGGGAGTAACTCAGATCTTTTTTTAATTGGAAATGACGCTGACTGACTGAAATAAGGTTAGGTTAAGTCATATATGTATATATATATATATATATATATATATATATATATATATATATATATATATATATATATATATATATATATATATATATATATATATATATATATAGATGTCACTCTTTAACAGTTCCCTTATTTTGATATTTGTCAACATTGAAAAATTGAAGTAAGACTACTTTAAGCGCGACTTGTAAGTAACGCGACCTAGAGACTTGAAAGACCTTTTTTTCTGACGGAAATAACGTTGAGTAAAGTTTATATTCTGTTTACTTGTTTCCGTCAGACAAGTTTTGTATTGATCAATTTATTGACAAAAATACAATTGAATTGATCAATAAGTGTCGTCTAAAAGTATAAATGTGTTTTCATGAATGTCACTTTTTGAAGTAAAACTAAAACTTTTGAGAATTGGTAAAACCATACTACATTATAGATAATCATATAAACTTAATAAAGTCGGAACACAGCCTGAATATATAAATATATTCTACCTTTCCGGAGCTCTATAAAACTAATGAGCCTTTTTAGACTACTAAAAACAAATCTCATGTGAAATTTGTCAGTTATTTTATAGCTTTCTGTCCACCTTCCTGGCATTCAACGAAATCCAGAAAAATAACATTGTTTTTTAAGATCATGTCTTTCACATAACTTAACTGTATAGCTATCCGTAGACGCGTTTCGAGATTTATCTCTCATCAGTACAGCTTTGCTTTTATGAAGAAAATATTGATAACCTATAATGTAGTATAGTTTTACCAATACTAGATTATCATTTATCAATAACCTGCTCAGTTCATCTCTCTCTTACGAAATGTCAAATTAAAAATATCTAACCCTAATCATTCACATGGGTTTCAAGTGAGTGATTTTCAAATTTTTGTTCAAAAAGGCATAGCTGCACTGATGCGAGATAAATCTCGAAACGCGTCTACAGATGGCTACCCACTTATGTTAACGGATAGACATGATCTTAAAAAACAATCTTATTTTTTATAAGTGCCACGAAGGTGGACTGAACAGACAAATATTTAAATCTATAAAATAACTGACACATTTCACATGAGATTTGTTTTTGGTAGTTCTAAAAATACTCAGTAGTATAATCCAGCTCCGGAAAGTTTGAATATATTCATATATTCAGGCTGTGTTCCGACTTTATAGTTTATAAAACTTTTGAAGTCATACTACAATTTCTTCAACGACTGGCTATAATATTTCGTGAGTGTTATATGCAGATATATGCATGAATTTATTTCTATGCTGTTTTCATGAAGTTTAACACTGATAATTATAATTTTTTCGTTTATAAAGATATGTAACCAATTTAATAAAAGTATATTGTCTTTACAATTCTATATTTACAGAATAAAATAATATAAATTATTCATCTATATAAAACAACATGTTTTTTTTTTATAAATTACTCACTGTAATTATCAATAAATAAAACTGAATTGTAGCATTAATTTTTAGTTTAATATTTTTAGTAATACCTGGCACAACTGTCAAATAAGTTTTACTTTAACCGCGCGTAAAGGTTACACTTACATTTGTTATTCATATCTTGTGATATTATTTTCAAGTTTCTTAATTTATTTATAATAGAATATATTTTCCAATAAAAACATAAAAGTCAATAAATTATATAAATTTATATGTGGAAATAAAGAAGTCTAGTCTTGTCATCCACCAAATTTAATTTTAATTAAAGTAAAATCATTTTAGAACTTAAAAGTTAAATTTGAAATAGATACTGCAAAAACATCCTACAAGTTAAAAATAAATTAAACATGTATTTGAAGTAGAGGTCGCCAGCAGCCTGAAAGGCATTCTCTTTTACATTAGCTACATCTGTGCAACCTGTTCTGTACTAACTTCAATGGAAAACTGCAATATTCAAATTATCTAAAAAAACAGAATACTATCAGAGACAGATAACGATAATTATAAAAAGAAATTAGACTATTTACAATAAGACATCATATTATATCGCTTACTATTGTAATCATTGAAATCATAATTAAGAAACTTTTCAATCAACCAGACTAGATTTTTAATTGTTTATTATGATTATATAGAAGAGACTTGTTCATCAAGGTTTCATCCAGATCAGTTTCTAAATTTTAACAATCTGAATAATGACCCTTTCCAAACTTAATATTAATTATCCCTACTGGGAAAGACTTCATGGCATTTTAAAAAAATGCTTTTATTATCAAGACACGCTAAAGATTCGCCCGTGACGGTTGTTTAATGAGACGGTTGCTGCTGCTTCCTTCCGATAAGCACATTAAATTGAGAAATTGTTTTAGACAACTCAAGACGCATATCACGTTTGATGTCTAGTCGGTTACTATTTTTAGTTTTAATTGACACTAATACCCAGAACCCTGACTCACAAAGATACGTAGTAGCTAACGGAATTAATATGAACATTGCTCATTTAACAAGGAGAGAGTAAGCTTGTCTCAAACTAGGTACACCAAAAATCGCAAACAGCCTGTACGTTAAATTCAGTACGCAATATAGCTTTTACAAACAAATTACAACCTCTTCAACAAAATTTACAAAGGCGGTCAAATGCCAAATGACTGGCAACTGTCGACATTCATTCCACTTCCCAAAAAGGCGAACGCCACATGAACAAAACTAAATGCTCCGACCACATAATAATTAGCTTGATGAGTCATATCCTAAAAGCTTTTCTCAATATCATTCAAGCACGCGTATATAGAAAACTCGACGAGAGACTAAGCACCCGATTGGCATTATTCTCCATACAGGTACTGATTCAAATAGCACGGGACGTTAAAGTAGACGTCTTTGCATGCTTCATAGATTTCGAATCCTTTGATAAAGTCCAACGAGTAAACTCATATATACTCATCTCATTCCTACGTGAGTCAGGAATTGACGACATAAACACAGATATAATATCAAAACTATACTTGTAATAAAAAGCCATTGTTAAAACGAAACATCGGAAGAGTTCAACATAAGGAGAGAAGTGCATCAAGGTTGTATACTGTCGCTCCTCCTATTCAACGTGTACTCAGCACATCTATTTAAAGAGGCATTGGACAACATGGAGGTTGGAGTTGTAATAAACGGAGAAATAATAAATAACTTAAGATATGCTTCTACGAACATATTGACATGCTCTCTGACTGTGCAAGGACAAGAAGGGTAGCTTTCTATGGCCACGTTGCAAGATTGCCTCCATATCGACTAACCAACCGTTTGTTTACCTTCTGGCAAAACAAGAAGGTTCGTGCCACTTGGTTGACAGAAACCGAGAAGACACACATATTAATTATCAATAAAAACGTCATCGGCAACCTACAGTTTACCCCTAACAATGTAGTTCTCACAATAGCCGAGACAGTTACATATCTGTTTGCACCTTGAATGGACTGGGATCACTCTCGAGAAACAAGATGTCGAATCAAAAAAGCAAGAGGTACATTTATCAAGAAGCATAACATACTGTGCAACCTATCTCTCAACATCCATACCAGAATAAGAATTTTAAAATGTTATGTACTCTCGACCCTCCTATATGGGGCAGAAGCGTGGATCCTTACCGATACCTCATGTAGGCGTAGAGATGCATTTGAGATGTGGTGCTATCGCCGCATACTCAGAATCCCATGGATACACCACGTGCCAAACGACACGGTACTGCAACGCATCGGTGGACAACTGGAATACCTACCAAACGTCAAACGCAGAAAATTGAAATACTTCGGACATATCATGCCAGGTGAAAATATCACTTTCTTCAACTCATCCTATAGGAGGAAATAGAAGGTCGAAGGTCAGCAGGACACAGACGAATATCGTGGCTGCAAAATTTACGAAAATGGACCGGAATGACATCAATAGCTCTCTCAACAGCTCTATAGTGAATAGAGTGATTTGGACCAACGTGATAGCCAACATCCACAGAGGATTGCGCTTCACAATCCAATTCTTCCAACATAAAAAAATGGAGTAACACTTTCCTTCCAAAGAAGCAGCTTGCCTAGAAAAGCTTTTCACCGTTCAGTTGCATCTACGATGGTCACTGCAGGACCCCGAAGAGAGAGATAAGTAAACTAATCCCTGAAAAAAGTTTTCAGCCTTCAGAATTTTGTATAGTGTCCTTTCTTTCTCTTTAGAAATATCGAGACTACCACGTGTAATTCTAATCAGCGCTCTAAAAGGTATGTTCTAAATTCCTTATATACGATAACCAGCGAATTTCTGTATAATAGAGCTGCACTTCGTCTTCGGATCTCATTTCGTGACAAAGTTTCTTCAAAAGGCATTGATTCAAAGCTCTGGCTATTATGAAGTTAATTATTTTTATACATGACGACATGACTACTTTAAGGCAAGTAGTTAAGTTTGTGACGCCAATGCATGTCGGTGTAAGAAACAATGAGTTATCGTGACATTAGGAACCTCTTTCTAGACCAATGCTGCAAAACCAGAAGTGTTTCCGAGCATCGCAAGTGCTCTAACTATACGTAAACTGCCCAGCTCATTCTTCCAATCAATGTAGTGTCTCGCAAAAAAACTTTTGATCATATTAAAGACATTCGCCGCTTTTGAAGTTCCCAAAAGTGAGTCGCTAAAAAGAAACTCTTGTTTCATACTCTCCGTTTCATGATGTACGAAACGTACGAACACCAAGAGCTGTTTACGCTGTGATACATCTGTGCTCTCGTCGAGTTGCATGCTGAATAGCAAAGAGTTAAGAACTCACAAGTCACTTCACTACATGCATCATCAATTGTACGACACAATCCCAATATTGCTGCAAAAGAGATCTCCGTGAAGAACATGGCACATAGTCTCCTAGACCTAATGCAAGGGTTGGACCTATTTACATGATCGGAACAATGTGGGGAAGTATAATAGGTTAAAAGGCCAGTGTCTTAAGGGCTTACCCCCATGGACCCACATTGATTGACGAGGAAAAAATATTAATAGAATGTCAAAAAATCAGCAATATTTTAAATAAATAATTGTAGAGCTTCAGGACCGTATCCTGTAATTAGATTTTGTTTACGATACCTGGTGCAACAAAATCCGAAGTGTTTAGAACCATAAGTCTTATGAGTCACCTTCTAAAACCATTTCTAATAATAATCCATAAGAGAATATATAGAGTCTTCGAAGAACAAATATCACCAACACAGTTTGGGTTCAGAAAGCGGTGGATACACGATAAGCTCTCTATAGCATCCAAGTGTTATTTCAACGATGCATAGATATGAACTGCGATATTTTTGCTTGCTTTATTGATTACCAAAAGGCATTCGATAGAGTGCGACATCAAAGATGATAGAGTTTTTAAAGAAAGTTGAACTAGATGGAAAAGACTTAAGAATCATCATACAGCATATATAAACTTATACTGGAACCAGCCAGCAACTAATAGAGTGGAGGGAGAGAGGACATAGGAGGTGAACATTCGACGAAGAGTAAGGCAAGGCTGCATACTATCACGATTAATATTCAACATCTATTGGGAATACATATTTAAAGAAGCTCTGGAAGACTTGGAAGCTGTCAAATCAAAAAAAGGTGAAACAATAAATAATATATGGTACGCAGGCAAGGAGACACCATATCACCAAAGCTGTTTACCCTCGCTTTAGAAGATGTATTTAAAAACATTCCTTGGAAGAAAAAAGGCATAAGCATAGATGGCAAATATCTAAATCATTTTCGTTTCGCCGATGATATTATAATAATAAGCTCAGACATCCAAGAACTTAAAGACATGCTAGACCAACTAAATACAGGATCTCTATCAGTAGGGCTGAAAATGAACTTGGGAAGGATCAAGATCATAACCCAAGAAGTTGGAGCCCAACCGCACCAAATGGATGGGCAGGAGATCGAACAAGTGACCGCCCTGCTTAAACATTCCTATTGGGAAAGGTTAAATCCTAAAGGCTTTTTCAGAATTTGTATAGGAAACATCATATTTGAATAGGAAAAGTTAAGAAATTTCTGGCAACCGGAAAATGCCTAATAGGATTATACGAATCTAAATAGGAAATAAAATGATGATCGTTAACCTATAGGATTTAGAGCTTTCCTATTGACACAACTGAATAGGATTATGATGATTCTAAAAAAAGTTAGAGATTCTATAGGAAATGAAGAGTTTTTATAGGAAAAGAAAGTAGAGATCAAAATAGGAAACCAAAATAGGAAGTGATTCAATAGGATAATGCGACTGTGCGTAAATGCGTAATCGCGTCAATGCCTAATTTCGGCATCGTTTTCAGAAAGTCATTTTCCTATCAATACAAGATTGTCCAGGGAAATTCACGACTTTCCGAGATCTCTACTTGAGCGCCGAAATTCCTTAAAAATTTCTTCAATTCTTGCAGGCAATAGTGAACGGAAAGAGCTAGCAAAATATAATTTGCATATCAGCAATTAGCAGCAAAAATTCTTTCAGAAACGTTTTTAAATTTTGCTGTAACTCAAAAAATAACGATTTTGACAAAATCGATTTTCTCGCATTTCGTCGTTTCCGCGGTCTATACTCCCCGTGTCGATAGTATTTCTTAACTGAAAGCTTCCTAGGGAATATTATATACATTTTCTGGCTAATTTGGAGACGCTTAATCGATTGGCGAAGATTAGAAGTCTCTGTGGTGAGCCGTTCAAAAGTTATGACAGCGTAAATGCAAGATGGTTTACAGCGAAAAAATATACAAAACTTGTTTGTTTGTAACTTTAGAGCGAAATAGACCGTCAATACAAGATTGTCCAGGGAAATTCACGACTTATCGAGATCTCTACTCGAGCGCCGAAATTCCTTAAAAATTTCTTCAATTCTTGCAGGCAATAGTGAACGGAAAGAGCTAGCGAGATATAATTTGCATATCAGAAATCAGCAGCAAAAATTCTTTCAGAAACGTTTTTAAATTTTGCTGTAACTCAAAAAATAACGATTTTGACAATATCGATTTTCTCGCATTTCGTCGTTTCGCGGTCTAGACTCCCCGCGTCGATGGTATTTCTTAACTGAAACCCTCCTAGGGAATATTATATACGCTTTTCGACTAATTTTGGGACGCTGAATCGATTGGTGGAGACTAGAAGTCTCTGTAGTGAGCCGTTCAAAAGTTATGACAGCGTGAAATCAGTCGGAAATGCGAGATGTTGCACACCATCCTACCTGATAACGAGGACCATATTGAAATTCCACACGCACTTTCGGTATTCGAGGACGGCGAAGCTAATAGAATTCATTCGAGCCGCGAAATCTCTGCGAATGATGAAATTCTTGCAGTAGGTACTAATAAAGTACTAGTAAAATTACTACTACTAGGTACTAGTAAAATTTTGAAACACCATCACTACACCCGGATCGCATTCAAGTATTTGCTGACTTTTCCTGCTTTTCTACACAGCGTGACTGGAATATACCTGGTCGTCAAAGAAATCAAATTCGACCCGTACAGAAATCAGCAAACGGAATCCTTATACCTATTTAACTGTACAGGTAAACAGACCAAAACAGAATTTGGAACCATTAAAATCTAAACTGTTAGCACAAATAGTTTTCCTTTACACATGCTTTCCTTTTTACTACTCAGGCTTGAAGTATGCGATGATGCTGGTGAAATACATCGTCGCTTTAAACATAAGGAAGATCCTACAAGAGGGTACACGACATCCGAGTGAAGCAGTCGCTGATGATCTTAGCAGTGGAAGGACACAAGTTCGTAATTACCCCAAGGGAAGTTCATCATCGAAACAACTTTTAACTCCGATTCTCATCGGAGTACTAATATTAGTTAAACTAAGGTAGATAGCTAAAGGGAAGGGCAAATAAAGGTTTCTTTAATCTATCTCTACGTTTTGGTGTCTTCTGAGGGAATAGGTGATATTGGACAAGGCTTACTATCACAATTTGTTTGTAGAAATGTAAAATCTATCTTAAACTGCGACCTTAGATATCTACTCATCCTCTTCCTACAATCATTGGTGAAGCACCATTTACATTTCCTCTTCCTTCTCCAATTCTTTCAAGAAAAGCTAAATCTTGAAGTTCCTTCCATAAGTAAAATTCTATCTTAAACTGTGACCTTAGATATCTTCTCATCCTCTTCCTATAATCATTGGTGTGGCACCAATTACAATTCCTCTTCCTTTTCCAATTCTTTCAAGAAAAGCTAAATCTTGAAGTTCCTTCCATAAGTAAAATTCTATCTTAAACTGTGACCTTAGATAATATCTCATGCTCCTCCTATAATCATTGGTGTGGCAATTACAATTCCTCTTCCTTCCAATTCTTTCAAGAAAAGCAGTTGTAAATCTTGTTCCTTCCATTAGGTAAGCACCTTGATATACCTTCCTCTTTCAGATCAATGCCTTTGAGAAGATATGCCTCATTCCTGCAATCTTCATCTTCTACCAAACCTGGGACATTGAGATATTTAATGGAGCAGAAGAATGGATTCACATGGAGGAAAGAAGTCATTGTGAGTTTTTTCAAATAAATATCCTGGTCAATTTCCTAGACCCCAAGGTTTCTTCCTGGATTCTCTTTGGCTCAAAACTTCTTCCTGTACTCTCCTGACCTACAGCTTCAGTTGCAGAGCTTGCAGTTCCTTTCATAAGGCAGGCACCTTGATATACCTTCATCTTTCAGATCAATGTTTCTGAGATGCACCTCATTCCTACAATCTTCACCTTCTTCCAAAGCTAAGTCATTGGGATATTTCATGCAGCAGAAGGATGGATTCACATGGACGAAAGAAGTCATTGCTTTTGAAACAGCCCAGAGAGTTTTTTCAAATAAATTTCGTGCACCCCAAGATTTTGTCCTGGATTCTGTTTGGCTCAAAACTTTTTTCTGGACTCTTCTGCCCCATAGCTTCATCTTGTTATTTGGAATTTCCTGGAACTCAAGTTTTCTTCCTGGATTCTCTTTGGCCCTTCTCTTTTTCATATACCTGGGACATCAAACAAAATTGGTGAAGGAAAATCAGGCAACAGAAATAACCAGAAGAATAAGTCAGCGCTGGGTTGCTTTCGGCAAACTTAGACACATACTGAAGAACCCAGACAAACCGCACTGCCTAAAACGAAAAGTATACGACATGTGCATATTGCCCATTACGTCGTAGGGCCTGGAAACGATGACGTGGACAGCAAAGAGCGCAAACAGGTTAAAAACCTGCTAACGATCAATGGAACGAGCTCTGCTCGGCATAAGCTTAAGAGACAGAATGACAAAACAGGAGATCAGACTGCGAACCATAGTCAAATATGTGATTGATCGAAGCGTAGAATTTAAGTGGGGCTGGGTAGGACACGTAGCCAGGGAAAACACGGACAAATAGACCCATAGGATTACTCACTGGAAACCAAGAGCCACAAAATGAAGCATTGGAAGACCGCAAAAAAGATGGCTCGAGGAAATCAAGAAAATAGCAGAGAAAAAATGGCATCAAATCCCAAAAAGAAGATGACCTGAAGGAGGCGGGATGATGCGGTGAGAGAGACGCGGATGATGCGGTGATATTTGCTAATAGCATGGAGAAACACCTCATGGATAGAGTAACAGCAAGTAGTGAGGTATGGCCTTGAGCAAGGTATGGCCTTGATATAAACATCAAAAACACAAAATTATTGATTATTAGTAAATCACACATTAGGAAATTGTCACCTTATAGTCAATCAGAAACCCATCGTAAGAGTAAATAAATAATCATATCTTGGCACTACTCTAAACGATCAATGGGATCACTCTCAAGAAGTAAAGATCTGTCTCGAAAAAGCGAGAGCTGTTTTCATTAGAATGGGATCCCTACTAAAGAGTCACGACCTCACAATGTTAACGAAACTGAGAATTCTGCGTGTTTTCTGTTCTTTTTTACGGAGTTAAATCGTGAACACTAACCCATGCTATGAGCAAGAAACTCAAAGCATTCGAGATGTGGTTATAACGTGTAAGGATGTTGAGAGTTTTGTGAAAAGATCGCCCAACCAACACTGAGGTTCTCATAAAATGCAGAAGAATAAAGAGCTCCTCAACTCCTTGCAATGCAAAAAACTTTAATACCTGGGGCATGTTATGAAGAATGAAAGCAGATTCCATCTACTGCAAACAAGGGAAAGTGTGAAGAAACAAGGGAATGTGAAGGGGAAGTGAAAGTACTGCAAGGGAAAGTAGCGGAAAACAGAACTGTCGGATGAAGATGGATATTGTGGTTAAAGAATCTAAGTACATGGTTTGCCATGACCACAACCGAGCTTTTCCGAGCAGCAGCAAACAAAGTGATGATTGCCAAAATGTTTACCAACGTCCGGAACGTATAAAGAACTTTTAAGGAGAAGATACGATACGTGAAAAGCACAATTAATTTACACAAATCGTTCCGATAATTAGAATTCAGAGAATAAAACAACAATGTTTAATTGATATTTGTTTTTATACATTTTATAAAATTTAAACTTTCAATTGTTTCTTAAAATATGTTCTATGATTATATCACATGTGGACACGAATCCACATAAAATCCAGAAAATTACAAAAAGAAAAGTAAAAATAAATAGTAATAAAATAAATAATAAGTACTGAAAACGTACGGTAAGAATTATACAAGATAAAAGACGTTATCTTTTTAAATAAAATAATCGTTTTTGTTTTTGTAATTGACTGGATAATCTCTCTTATTTACTAAATTATTATTTATTAAGTTAAACAAAAAAAATAACAAAGTAAAATTAAAAGATGTTTTTGTATAATTTCTGCAGTATTTTAAAAACAAATACTAAACAAACATACTATGATTGATGGTGAAATTGCGTCAAAAAACTACGTCAAACCAATCGACTAGAAAAATTAAGTAGATTTCCATATTAATTTCGCTTTTACTACCTTTATACCGTTTCATAATTACCCGGAGATCTTTTAAGACTAAACATTAAATTAAATGAATCTATACATTATTAAATTAAACAAAAATAATAAGATAAATGAGCCCAAGTAACAAAGATTTAAGTAAATTATTAGCAGCACAAAACCCGTTAAATTAAGTTGTACATTGATGTTTGATGCATGATTTTTCTGTTAAAATATATTTGTAAAATGTCATGGATTGAATGTATTCGAGATTCCAAAACTTAGCTAGTAATTTTGGTTTTTCTTTCGTTTTTGTTGCTAATAATTTTTACAATTAAGCACAAATTATTGTTTTGCTGCCAATTTGTATTTGTAAAAAAGAAAGGTCATAAATATTTTTATAGATGAAATGTTTTGTACAAATGTCAATCACAAAGTCTTAATATAGATCAAATAGTTATTTTAAGTTTAACCGTTTTAGTGCCCGAAGTTTTTAAAAATCCGAGTTGGATCGTGCCATGCAGCGCGATTGAGCTTCGTTCATTTATATGCGAGTAATCCTGATCGACGTGTGGTGCTTGTACCTGGATAGCGCGATCGCGCTGCCTGGCGGTAAAATAACGGCGGTTAAAACGGTTAAAGTACTATATAAAAAGCCGGTTAAAGTACTATATGGAATTAAGATTTGTATTTTTCTTTCTAAAACCCTCAAATCATTTTATCATCCCCTTATTCATCATACAGTTTATTATTTATTTTCCTATAAAATTATTTATGACCTTCCAGAAACGTTATTACGTTTTTGTAATAATTTTGTCTTTTTTACTGAACACATTTTGCAAGTACAAAAGGTTTCAAATACTTTTGCAAATCACAGCCTTCCCATTTCAAGCTAGAACAGATCGTTGGTTAGAATAAATCGTCGGCGTTTTCCATGTTTAATAATAAGTTTTCCTTCTCATCTATGGACTTGACCAAACCTTTTGGCGGCTCAAAACATGGCTAGAAATAAAAAAAGTTAATTAAATTTGGTTTCATATTATTATAATGAGGTTATTATTTTAAAGTTAAAACTACGTTTGGAAATAAATTAGCATTAGAGCAGAGATTGGCAAAGAGTCGATCTCGATCGACTCTTTGCACTCGGGTGGTCGATCGTGTTAATGGAAGAAACTTTATAAAAATAATGATTTGCTGATTTGATCTCTTTCCATTGCATAATACACAAAAAAATCTTTTGTGCAAAAATATTGAATGTTCAAAACATTACGAACATTTCTATCAAAATAAATTATATCCGAGCAAAGTTAAAGAAATGTTAGCTTTTATTCATTATACACTAATACAATCATACCAACTTATTAAAGCGGAACATAGCTTGAATATATAAATATATACAACCTTTCCGTAGCTCTATAATATTATTAAGCCTTTTCAAGACTACAAAAACAAATCTCAAATTTTTGTATTGAAACATAACAGATATTTGCCTGTTATTTTCTAGCAATCAGTCCACTTTCGTGGCACCAATACAAAAACTAGATAAATATCATTGTTTTTAAGATCAGATCTTTCTATTTAACCCAAGTGAATAGCCATCTGCAGACGCAAACTAATGTGAGTGTATTCCATTTTATAAATCAAAAGAGCAAAGCTCTCACTGATGAGAGATATATCTCGGAATCTCGTCTGCAGATGGCTATTCACATGGTTTAAATACAAAGATTTGATCTTAAAAACAAAGTTATTTATCTAGCTTTTGTTTTAGTGCTACGAAAGTGGACTGATTACTAGAAAATAACAGATAAATATATATTGTGTTTCAAAAAGAGTTTTGTTTTTGTAGCCTTAAAAAGACTTAATAATATTATAGAGCTACGGAAAGGTTGAATATATTTATATATTCAAACTATGTTCCGCTTTAATAAGTTGGTATGATTGTATCTATAATTATTTTAGTTTCACCCCTACATTCAGTTTTTTTACAGAATTGGGCCGATAGTCAATTAAAGAGACTAATTTGAATATGAAGACGTACTTCTTTTCAAATGTTAAATGGTTAACTATAGACAAATTTGTCGAGAGTTTTTAAAACCCATTACCAGAAATTATAATATTTTTAAATACACAGGACGAAAAATATTGCAAAGAGTACAAGGTCCTAATTGTTTACAAAATTTATCATTTATCGTCGATTTAATTTTTTATTACATTAATTTAAATTTGGAAATCCAAGAGAGGGAAACTTATTATCGACTATTGAATATTGGTGGAACCATACTAATTATAGATACAATCATACAAACTTATTAAAAACGAAATATAGCTTGAATATATAAATGTATTGAACCTGTGGCTCTTTAATATTAAGTCTTAGTAAGGCTATTAACAAAGCTCTATAATATTAAGTCCTATTAACGTTATGAACAAATATCATGTTGAAACAACTCTCTACTTCCTGACTACTATCACACAGGACACTGAATTGTACAACATTTGTATGTTAATACTAGTCCCAGTACATTTTCATGTCACAAACAGCACTAGATAAATAACATTGTTTTTAAGATCATTTCTTTCTATTTAAATGAAGTGAATAGCCACCTGCAGACGCGTTTCGAGATTTATCTCTCATCAGTGCAGCTGTGTGATAGTAGCCATGAAGTAGTTGTTTCAACATGATAATAGGGAATATGCAAGAAATTTAAATTTACTTGATTTTTCTATAACCGATACTTTATGATCTTGACATTACACCTATACCATTATTTTCTCATTTAGTTTATATTTAATTCCAAAAATTTAAATCAAAAAGTCCAAAATATGCGAGCGAAATTCATATTTGCGAAACGCCAACACCATTGGTCAAGTGATGTGACGTGCACGTTGACATCAATCGGCCTCCACGATATTCACAGATGTAGGTAGGGTGGACTATACACCTCGATAGGGACTTTATCAAACACTTTATCTTGTTTACTTATAATAGTGTTTTTGCATTCCGGTACTATACAATATCTATAAAATGGTTTTTTAGCTTTTTCCATTATCGAAATAGCAAATTCAAACTGAAAATCCGTAACTGTCTATGCAAATATGCTAGGCAACACTGAATGCGATAAATGAGACCGTTCATCCCAGTTTTCGCACGTTTTGGATGACGTAGCATAACACATGACATTTAGTGTTGCATAGCATATTTGCATAGACAGTTGAGGATTTTCAGTTTATTTTTGCTATTTCGATAATGGAAAAAGCTAAAAAGCCATTTTATAGATATTGTATAGTACCGGATTGCAAAAACACTATTATAAGTACACCAGATAAAGTGTTTGATAAAGTCCCTATCGAGGTGTATAGTCCACCCTACCTACATCTGTGAATATCGTGGAGGCCGATTGATGTCAACGTGCACGTTACATCACTTGACCAATGGTGAAGCGTTTCGATCAGGTCAAATTTAATCGTATTTTATATATATTTTTTTAAACTAATCGAAACACTTTCAACAGTATTTACAATTTTTACTATGTTAAAACGAATTAAAAAGTGAATTAAGAAAATTAAAAAAATGGATGCATATTCCCTTTTGTTCATAGCCTTAATAGGACTTAATATTATAGAGCTACGAACAGGTTGAATATTTTTATATATTCAAGCCGTGTCGGATTCTGCCATGCAGCGCGATAGAGTTTCGTCTTTAATAAGTTTGTATTATCGACTAGGTTAGCACTCTGTTTGTAAGAGAAAGTTTAAGCTTTTTGTGGCCCAACTAAAAAAAAACCTATGTTGAGTCGAATGTGATTATTAAAAATACTACCCCGAATTAGAAACTCTTATACGAGAATATAATTAATACACGCTTTTTTTACAAAGCGAAACACTTGGTAGTATGTAGAAAGACGAGGTAAGGTCGTCAAAAGTAGATCTTCTTACTTCATAGTTTGCCCACCTCTGGTTTAGAGTAAATCTGTTCATCTTGCTCGGGCTAGTTCATTTATAAATTTTATTTTTTATAATCATTAATAATTGCCCATAAATTAACATTTCAATTTATTATGTTATTTGGAGTAAAAGTGTGCGTGTCGAATAAGTTCGTCTGAGGCGCTTTCTTAAGTCACTTTCTATCCTAATAACATGTTATAGCTATTTTATTTTATTTCAAAAATTGAGCAAATTAATCTTATTCTTATACAAAATTATTTTTATACATAAAAAATCATCATGGTTTTTTATTATTGATTTTTACTATTGACATTATTAGTCGCAGGCATAAAAGTAATTAATTTTATGACGAGAATATAGAAATCTTAGATGGTAAAGTGACTCATTTAGATTTTCAGTCAAGCACATTTTGTGATATTTTAAAGTAAAATACTTTTTAATACTCATGCGGGATAAGTACCATCTTTACGTCCGTTTTTTTGTGCGACAAATGGCTGTTTTTGGCTGTATACCACATAACTTGTGTAACGCACTCAAATATTTAGTAAAAATCGCTAAGTTACTTTAAAGAAACAATTGAATAAATAAAATTAACGCAATCAAAATCTCAATATTAAAAAAGTAACGTGAAAGTGACAGAAATTTTTTTCATTACAAAATAAAAATAAAACAACTGTTTTTTGCAACTCGTGCGGTATTGTCAATTGCCCTCTGGAGCGAATGAGCATTTTTCATTAAAATTATACAGAAATTCAAGTAAATTATCAAATAATTTGAAATAAGAAAATGTAAATTTCAAACAAATAAATCTTGGAAAATCTTGGAAATAAAGTTTATCTACAAAAATTTATAACTACTCTATCTATAGTCTATCTATTATTGTTCTCTACCTAATTTGATTGTCCATACTCCATACTGTTGTTATCTGTCTAGCTTTCATGTCCGTTTAACTTTGTTGTCTTGCTAGACTGCTGATTGTCTAGTGTTCCTTTCTGTGTAGTCGCATTGTATGTCTAGTTTTAATATCTGTCTAGTACTGTTGTTTATTTAATTTTGTTGCCTGTTTGGTTTTGTTTTTGTCAAGTTTTGTTGTCTGTGTAGTCTTGTTATCTGTCTAGTATTTTCTTTTTCTAATCTATTTGTATGTTTAGTCATGTGTCTAGCTATGTTATCTGTTTAGAATTGTCGTCTGTCTACTGTCTAGTCTTGGCGTTTGGCTCATCCTGTCGTTTGCCCTGTCTTATCGTTTGCCTTATTATCTGTCTAGTCTTGTGGTTTATTTAATCCTGTTTCCTGGTTGGTTTTGTTTTTGTCTAGTTTTGTTGTCTGTGTAATCTTGTTATCTGTCTAGTTTTGTTTTCTGTCTAGTCTTATTTTATTACTTATTTTATCTTGCTCTCTGTCTAGCCCTTTTCTTTCTATAATCTTGTCATATGTCTAGTCATTTTCTGTGTCTAGCGATGTGTAGTTTTATTATCTGTCTAGTACTGTTGTTTATTTAATCTTGCTGCCTGTTTGGTTTTGTTTGTATGTAGTCTTGTTATCTGTCTGGTCTTCTTCTTTGCCTAATCTATTAGTATGTTTAGTCCTTTTCTGTGTCTAGCAATCTTATCTGTTTAGAATGGTTGTCTGTCCAATGTATAGTCTAGTTGTTTAACTACTATTGTCGTTTGCCTAGCCATGTCGTTTTCCTAGTCTTATCGTTTGCCTAGCCTTGTCGTTTGCCTAGTCTCGCTGTTTTCCTAGTCTTATTGTTTGCCTAGTCTTGATGTTTGCCTAGTCGCATTTTCTGTTTAGTCGCATTGTCTGGCCCTTGTTGCCTGTATGGTCTTCTTTTTTTGTTTAGTTTTGATGTATGTGTAGTTTTGTTACCTGTCTAGTTTTGATGTCTGTGTAGTCTTGTTACCTGTCTAGTCTTGTTGTCTGCCTACTCTTATTATCTATCACATCTTGTTATCTGTCTAATCATATTCTCTGTCTACTCTTGTTCTATGTCTAGTTCTTTTCTGTGTCTAGCAATGTTGTCTGTTTAGAATTATCTGTCTACTGTCTTAGCCTTATTGTCTGCCTAGTCTTATTGCTTGCCTAGTCTTATTGTTTATTTATTCTTATTACCTATATAGTATCGTTTCTTTGTCTAGTATTTGTTAACTGTAGTAATTCTGCCTACTAAACCACTCAACTAGAGCCGTTCGGAACCGGCGATAAACTGCTAGGTGCCGTATACTAGTGGATGATGCGTTCCACAAGTATGCGCGAGAGGTTGCCTAAGCTCTAGGAGAGTACGGCACCTTAAGAAGATCTTATTATCTGTCTAACCTTGTTGTCTGTCTAATTGTTGTTGAGCCTTGTTATCTATAATACCTATCATATACCTATCATATGTACATCTTGTTTTGTTGTTTGTCAAGACTTGTTGTCTGTCTAGTCTGGTTATCCGTCTAGTATTGTCTAGTGTTGTGTCTGTCTAGTCTTTTTGTCTGATTAGTCTTGGTGCCTAGTCTTGATGCCTGAGTTTCTTATCTGTCTAGTCCCATTGTCTGTCTAGTCTTGAAATCTATCTAGTCTTGTTATTTGCCTAGTCTTCATTTCTATTTCATCCCGTTGTCTGTTTAGTATTATAGTCAATTTAGTAATGCTGTCTTTCTAATATAGTTATCTGTTTAGTCTTGTTGTTGTCTGTCTGGTCTCATTGTCTATCAAGTCTTCTTGTTTGTCCAGTCTTCTAATTCTTGTCCAGTTTGTCTCTGCTTATCTAGTCTTTTTGACTGCATAGCCTCCTTGTCTGCCTTCTTTTGCCTGTTATATCAATTTAATCTTGTATGTCCAATCTTATTGTTTCTTTAATCTTATCTGTATAATCTTGTCTATCTAGTTTTATTACATAATATATCCAACCTCATATTGGACTACATAGTCTAGTCAAGACTATACTTTTTCGGGTTCTTCTTCTTCATGGCGTTACAGTCCCATTTGGACCTGGGCCTCCCGTATTTTCTACTTCCAGTCGTCTCGTTGCCTTGCTGTTGTTTTCCAATTATGAAGTTTTAATATTGGCGTCCTCTTCAACGTTGTTTATCCATCTCTGTCTTGGTTATCCTCTTCCCCTTGCATCCTCCAGCCGCCCATTAAATACTTTCTTTGGTAATCGGTTCTCACCCATTCTCTCCAAGTGTATAAATTCGACAATATCTGGCTGGTTATATATCTGTTTTAATTCGAAATTATATCGGATTCTCCATTCCACATTCTCTACTACCGGTCTATATATTTTCCTTAGGATTCGTCCTTCCCATCTTGCTAATATTTCCTCCGAGTACTTGGTGATTGTCCATGTCTCACTTCCATATGTCACCACTGTCCATATAATGGCTTTGTAAATTGTGATTTTTATTTTTCTTGAGACTGACTTGGACTTAAATATATGTGAAAGTGAAAAGAAGGCTCTATTTACAGCTAGTATGCGTTGATGTATTTCCTGTTTGTTATAATTTTCACTGTTGATTTGGGATCCCATATATTTGAATTGTTGCACTACTACGAAGTTGTTATCTCCTATTGTGTAATTATGGCCAGTCTTCTTCTTGGTTTCATCGGCAGTAGTTTGGTCTGTGTTTCGTTGACCTTCAGTCCAATTTTACTGGCCTGTGTTTCCAGTTTGCTGAATACTTCTTTGATTTCCCTTTCTGATCTGGCCACTAGATTAATATTGTAGGTAATGCATAGGTAATTACCTGCTTAGGTAATTATGTGATGTGACTTGTGTATTATTGTGCTGTTGAGGATATCACTGGTATTTCTTATTGCCTCCTCTAATGCAATATTGAATAGCATCGGTGCAAGTCCATTTCCCTGCCACACTCCTTTAGTGGTTGAGAGTCTGTCTGTCATTTGGTCTTGTATTCTCACTACAGCCATTGAGTCTATCATTGTTGTTCTGGTTAATCTCACTAACTTGATTGGTATGCCAAAAGCTTCCATTATATCATGCAGCCTGTTCCTGTCTATACTACCGTAGGCTTCCTTGAAGTCAATGAACAGCTCATATGTTGGTTCATTATACTCCCATGATTTTTCTAGTATTTGTCGGGTGGTGAAGATCTGGTCAATAGTTGATCGTCCTTCTCTGAAACCTGCCTGATGCTCCCCTATGATTTCCTTTCCATATTCTGCTATTATTTGGCGTAGTATACTTGTGAATATTTTATTTGTTATACAGAGCAGCGATATCCCTCTGTAGTTGTTACAGTTAAGTTTGTCACCTTTTTTGTAAACAGGACATATGATCGCCGTGTTTCATTCTTCAGGGATTCTTTCTTCTTTTCATATCTCGGTGATCAGTTTGTGTATTTGTTTGGCTAGTGTTTCCCCTCCGTTCCTTATTAATTCTGCCGGGATATTATCTATACCAGGTGCCTTGTCGTTGTTTAGCTCTCGTATGGTTTTAACTACTTCTTCGTAAGTGGGGTCTGTTATTAGAGGTTGTGCTGTTAATCTTTCTTCCTTTTCGTAGTTGTCATTTTCTCTCTCTGCTTGATTCAATAGGTTCGCAAATTTCTTTGGGTTAGTCTGTCCAATGTTGTATTGTCTATCTATTTTGATATATCTAGTTTCATCTCGCTTGCTTTATTTTGGCGATCTAATCTTGTCTATTTCTAGTCTAGTCTCTAGAAATCCTTAAATTCTAATCTTAGGAATATTTGTTTAGGTGTCTTGATCCAGACTGTCTGCTATTGCTTTCTACCTAATTTTGTGGTCTATCCAGTCTTCTAGTCATTCTATCTCTTGTTGTCCACTATCTCTTCTCTATCCAGTCTTGTTGTCTCCCTGTCTGTTTAGTTATCTTCTGAGACTTGTTGGTTGTCTAGTCATATTGTCTGTCCAGTTTTATTGCATGTATTTCTGTCGCATTGTCTGCTGTATAGTCTTATGCTTACTCTTATTATCTGTCTAACCTTGCCGACTGTCTAATTGTTGTAGAGCCTTGTTATCTATCATATCTACATCTTGTTTTGTTGTCTGTCTAGTCTTGTTGTCTGTCTAGTCTAATTATCTATCTCATCGTGATGTCTGTCTGGTCTTGTTCTCTCTCTAATCTTGTAGTATGTCTAGCAATGTTGTGTGTTTAGACTTGCTGTTTGTCTATTCTTGCTGCTTGCCTAGTCTTGTTGTTTGTCTAGTCTTGTTATTTGCCTAATCTTGTAGTTTGCCTAGCCTTGTTGTTTATCTAGTCTTGTTATCTTCTTTGTCTGCCTAGTCTCTCTGCCTATCTAGTATTTTACCAACTTATTATAGCAGAACATAGCTTAAATATATAAATATATTCAACCTTTCTGAAGCTCTATAATATTATTAAGTCTTTTTAAAGACTACAAAACATTTCTCATGTTGGAACACAATAGATATTTGTCTGTTATTTACTAGAAATCAGGTCCACTTTCATGACACTAAAACAAAAACTAGATAAATAAATAACATTGTTTTTAAGATCAGATCTCTATTTAACCCAAAGTGAATAGCCAGTTGCAGACGCGTAGTCATTAGTTTTTAAACATTAGTTTGAAAACTATGTGCTGCGCTGTTGAGGATGAGTTATGATTTGACATGTGTGTGGAAAGACCTGAACTTACTTTCAGTTATTGATTTATATGATAATTGAAATTAGATGTGAAACTAAACTAATTATAGATACAATCATACCAACTTATTAAAGCGGAACATAGTTTGAATACATACATATATTCAACCTTTATGAAGCTCTATAATTTTATTAAGTCTTTTTAAGTACAAAACAACTACTTTGTTCTGTTTTGTAGTCTTAAAAAGACTTAAGGCCTAAGCTGTACTACCACTAAATCGCCGCGGTTTTTAATCGTGTGATTTTGTGAGTCAAGTAAACCAATTCAAGCGGCCTCACTTGCGGTTAGTTATAAAGTGACCACATTTTCATTGTGGCAAAGCGGGACAAATGGGATGAAATGAGAATTATAATTTAGTTATCAAAGCAGACCAATAATTCAAAAAAATATATTTTATCTACTCACTCACCAAAATGAGCATTCATAAATAAATTATTGTATGTGAAGGATGCCATTATTATAATCGTGTGTAAAAGTATCCAAATCGTGCGTAAAAGTCTAATGTATATCAAATGGAGTTTCATTATTGAACGATTTCTGTTGTTACTTTGGCAACAACTTGTGTCACTAAACAAAAATCATCGACGTAGTGCAAAATAAACTTTCTGACATATTAGACTTGAATTAATTTTTCTTATTTTGAATCAAGAAGTCTCGGCCTCTCAATTTGGATTTATCTGGTTCTAATAGAACTTAACCTAACCATAACCTAATCTAGATTACTCATTGCGAACTACTCATTGCGATTAAGCCACTCGCCTTCGGCTCGTGCTTTAAACTCATGCACACACTTGTATCATAAACTACTATTATTGTATACATCCATATACTTGTATATAAATATACAAAAATGTATTTACATACATTTAAAATAAGACATGCAGAATTTTTCTAAAAAGCGGGACATTTTAAAAAATCGTCGGGACGCGGGACTGTCCTCCAAAATGCGGGACTGTCTCGCCAAAATCGGGACGTGTGGTCATTTTAGGTTAGTAGATAAGCTAGGACAGTTGTAGCGCAAAATACCATAAGGATTTACCTAGAGGTCTGAATTCACATTTCTTCCGGTCACGTGGCTGGTTCTAGCGCATGCGCAAACCTGTTGAAGCTGTATTTTCTATGGCAGGTTTAAACAGGTAGTAAGTAATCAGGTATAATCAGGTAATAAACAGGTATTGGTGGTTTGCGCATGCGCTACGTGACCGGAAGAAATGTGAATTCTGATCCCTTTGTAAATCCTTAGGAGATTTTGCGCTAGAACTGTCCTAGCTTATCTACTGAGGTTTTTTCCCCGCGACTGATTTTAATGGCATACTTTGTGTTTCTCGAGCGGTTTCGCGTTTATAACGGTTACCGCTCGCGGGAAAAAACCGTGATGCAACCTCGGTCTTAATAATATTATAGAGCTTTGGAAAGATTGAATATATTTATTTATTCAAGCTAGATTACACTTTAATAAGTTGGTATGATTGTGTGTATAATTAGTTTATTTTCACCCCTATCTTTAGGTTTTTTTATGTCTAGACTTATTTTCTGTCTCACCTTGTTGTCTGTCTAATTGTTGATTGAGCCTAGTTATCTGTCATATGTACATCTTGTAGTCTTGAGCACCAATCAAAAGTTGTTGTCTATCTAGTCTTGTTGTCTCTCTAGTCTTGTTATCCCTATAGTCTTGCTGTTTAATTAGTATTTGTGCCTGTCTAAATTTGTTATCGGTCTAGTCCCTTTGCCTGTCTAGTTCCATTGTCTATGTAGTCTTGTGATCTATCTAGTCATGTTGTTTGTTTAGTCTTGTTTTCTGTCTCATCTCATGCTCTGTATGCTCTTATGGTCTGTCTGGTATTGTTGTCTTTCTAATATTGTTATCTGTTGAGTTTTTTTGTTGTTTATCTATTTACTACTACTTGTCTGTATAGTAATGTGTCTATGTAGACATTTTGACTGCATAGTCTCTCTAATTTTGCCTATTCTATCAATTTAATCTTTTCTGTCTAATTTTATGGTTTCTTTAATCTTCTCAGTGTATTCTAGTTTAATCTGTATTATCGCTCCTGGTTAGTTTGTCTCTTTCTAGCCTAGTCTATCTATACTAGTCTATCCTACCAAGCAACACCTATTAATCTTTGTTCAAAATTGCCTTGTCATTAGATATTGTCTGCTTCTTTGTCTAGTTTTATATATCTATGTATATCAAAGTCTTCCTAGACCTGTTTCCTAATTCACTAAAGAATTTAAAAAAAAACAAATTTTGTATGTACAATTTTTCTTCGCACTTTCTCTAGTCTACTTAGTATTGTCTGTCTAGGCTTGCATCTCTAAACTTGTTCGTTGTTACTTAAATTACATTATTCTTACCGTTTCACAAACATTCATATTGCAACAATTCTCAATTGTGATCTCACACTGTTCTGTTGGGGGCTGCGAGCTATAAGTGAGCGGGGTGATATTTTTGCTGACGACAATGCGTTTCTTGATACGTGGTCTGGTCCGTTTCACACGTAGGAGCATCAGCGCCATGGTGCAAACTACAGCTGCAAGTAAAATTGCCACTAGTACAATAATTAGGAACAATGGATCGTGTAAATAGTCTATTTCGTTTGATTGCATTAAAGATTCCATCTGTGTTGGTTCCTGATCGTATTTCATATCCGCATCACATCTAAAATAATTTATAATTGAATTAAATAGAAATTATATTAATTATTGTTTGTAATAATGAAATATTACCCGCAAAATTGTAGACGATGGTCATTAGTTGGAATCCTGGATTTTATCTTACAGAACTGTTTACAATCAAGCGCAGTTAACACTCTTTCGCATCGAGAACCTCTGAATCCACTTTTACAGCCACATGTTGGACTGTTGTTGATGACATTGCATGTGCCATTATTCAGGCAAAATTGGTGGCAAATGTATATTTCACACCGAATTCCATCAAAACCTGGATCGCATTTACACATGGGAGCACCTCGTTGGTTAACACTACACTCTCCATTAAAACAAAAATTTTGACAAATTGGAATTTCACACATGTCCCCCGAAAAACCATTTGCACAAAAACAAGAACAATCCTTTAATTCACCACCGTTTAAACAACTTTGCTGACAAACTTCTATCGTTTCTGTAACTTCTTCGTAGTATTCAGTATGGTCTTCACTTTCGTATACTTTAATAGCTTCTGATAAAGTTTCACAATCCGTCGCTCCATCGAATTCCATATTCTTAACTACCAATCCCATAGGCATGTGACTAAATTTCTTAACTAATTCGGCAGTATCATTTTTGGAATTTTTTTTCCTGTATAAGGCATAATTCTGGGCGTCTGTCCAATAAACATAATGTTTATCAACGGCAACACCAAACGGTTTTTGGTAAGACCCTTCATAAACAATCTTCCTATCTTTTCCTTCAAAGTTTGCACTCTCAATTCTAAATGTAACTCCGACTTGCGTATCAGCCCAATAGATTCTTTGGCGAATTTGATCTATGGCGATACCAGAAGGCATGAATAAATCATTATCGATGATTACTTGACGATTCTTTCCATCAAGGGTTGCCTTCTCTATTGTCGCTACTTTACTGTTTGCGTTTGTCCAATATAAATAGCTAAGGAAGAAATAAAATTTTGTAAATAATGTGTTTGTTGGTATTAGGGGTTATATTTACCCTTTGCAGCTATCTATAGTTATGTCGTGAGGTCGTTCTTCCTTGAAATCGAAAAGAGTTCTTTCGACTTTGTATTCGTGGTTTCTGGATAGTTGATTGATTTTTGTATCGAACGTGTCTGTCCAATACAAAACATCTTTTTGAAGGTCTAAGGCTAATCCCTAAAAAATATTTTAATACCAGCATTAGAGATAATCAAAATAAACTTAACAAAACTATGTTATATAAACTAATTTATTAAGTTAAGCTAGTTAAGCTTAATGTACTCTTCTTTTGTTGTAGTTAGTAGTTAGATATTGTAAAGTACAAACATTCCAGATTTTGAACTCAAAATCTCCATAAGGCTATTTTCGTTTCAAATAACTTTTTTTTAAGTGAAATATACGATTTTTGAATGAAAGAATTGTTGAAAAGGTATTTGATCTTCAGTAAAGAAGGTTTTGTTAAATGTATTTTTTGTAGCTTTATATTTAATAATGATGTAAGTCGTATTGTTTATCTAGTCTTGTTGTATGTCTGGTCCTGTCTGTCTACTCTTTTAAAATATCATTTTTAAAGCTCATAACAAAACAGTCTACCTTCTATTCATAACGATCCTGCTTTCTTTAATCCGAGAATAGTGTGCATAAAATTTATGAGTAATAATGAATAATGAGAGACAAATTTTTTTTGAGAATTTGTCCAACACTCTTGGTGAGTTCCTGATTTTGTTTCGGAGACACTAATCTCGTTTAAAAATTTGTTTTCAGTAAATCGGCAGTCGCGAGTAAAGCCTGGACCGTATGTAGGTGATTAGCTTAAATATAAGTGGAAAACCATATTCAATGGTTATTATCATACCAATATGTCGTCTGGAAGATCGTCAACAATTGGAACAGGTTCTACATCTTTGGTTAGTCCAAAAGTGTAAATGGTGTCTTTCTTAAGATGCATGTCGCTGACAATAAATTGGTGTCTAACGTAGTCATAAGTCAACGCTTTTAGGGAATGAAATCTTGGGACTGCAGTACCGACTAGAGTTCCATTGGCACTTAATAATTCTACGCGATTCTCTATTGCAACAGCCAGATCTAAAACAAAATAAAAAAATAAATATAATATGGTTTAATGTTAAATTATCGTAGATAATAAATATAGATTTTATTACTCATGCGGGACAAGTACTATCTTGGCGCCCATTTTTTTAGTGCGACAAATGGATGTTTTTGTCAATTCAATTATTAAATATTCAATAAAAATCGATAAATTGTATTTAAAAAAACAATTGAATAAATAATATAAACACAATCAAAACTTCAAAATTAAAAAAGTGATGTGAGAGTGACAGAAATTTTTTGTCATTACAAAATAAAAATTAAAGAAAACGTTTTAAAATGAGTGTAAATTCTATTGTGCTACCGGAGACTGATGAGACAGTGTGAGACTGATATGACGAATCCACACCACCGGAGATAATTGAAAAAAGCAAATTCTTCGTTTTTTTTTTAATTTGGATAGCCCCTGGACCCCCAAACTTGTAATATACGTCTCCTCGCATGAGTAATAAAAAATAGGAGTATTATCTGCAACTCGTGCGGTATTGTCAATTGCCCTCTCGAGCGAATAAGCTCGTAGGTTTATGGACAATAGGTTTCGTGGACAATTGACAACTTACCGCCCTAGTTGCACAATATACTGTTATAAATTGTTATTTAGAAACCGAATTTAATAGTTCAGAATGTGTAAATATAAAAAAACGTGTATTTCTGCTTAGTAAGTAGAACTTGCAGTAGAACAAATAGACATGTGTGAACGTGGAAATTTAAAAATTGTGTAAACAAGTTTTTCTTTCAATTTTTTTTAGTTTTCTCGTGGTTTGCTGTTGACTTGAATTAAACTTTTTTAAATATCTATTATTTTCAATATTGCATAAACAAATTAGACAAAATGAAGTTAAGAAAACTCAAAATGAAATAAAATGTATTTTGTACGTTTTAAATATCAATTTTAAATATCAAATGTCGGTTTAAATATCAATAAAACGTTTGGTTTCAACGAAATTTAAAAACAAAAAAGTTTTGTAAATATTGCAGGAAATATTAAATGTTTATAATCATTACAGGATGTATGAATTACCTTGCCTGTAATATCCATGCAAATTAAAAAAGATAAAATATGTAAATAACTATTTTGTGAGAATATTAAGAAATCCGTGGCAAAGTCAGCACATACCACAATAACAGATGTAATAAAAAAGCCAAACTTTAACAAGGAAGGAGACTCGATGCTTCAAAGGCTTTCATTCGAAATACCCTTCAAAACACAATTACATTGGACATAAGGAAAATACCACAGGAAAAGTCAAGGAGACCTACCCTGGTACACAGACGGCTCCAAGAAGGACAGTTGAACTGGCGCTGGAGTCTGTGGACTATACCCTAGGTGCAGCATAACTGTGCCACTGCAGAAGCACACCACGGTGTTTCAAGCGGAAATGTTCGCAATCGAGACATGTGTCCTTGAAAATTTAAGAATGGACTACAAATGTAGGTTATCAATAAAATTATCAATAACAGCTTATCAATAACATCTATATTTTCACGGACAATCAGGCTGCGATAGACGTCCTAACATGCCATACAATAAAATTTAGGACAGTTCAGAACAAAATTGCCTTCAGAACTTAAAACAATACAACAGCGTTACGCTTCCGTGGGTGCCTAGTCATCTAGGTCTGGGAAACGAAAAGGCGGACGCACTTGCAAAAGAGGGCGCTGCTGCAGAGCTCCAGATTGTAGTACCACAGATCTCACAAGGACAATGAAACCCACGCCAACCTTGTTAGAAACCTTGAACAGGCGTTGCTCTGCAAATATCCTCTATCTAACTCAAAACAAAACCAGCTATGTGATATTCCACACTCATCGTAGATCAATTCTTCTTCTTCTGATGCCTATCCGCTTCGGATTTTGGCGATCATCATGGACATTCGTACTTAGTTTGTTGCAGCCCTGAAGAAATTTGTTGTTGTATTGAACCAGATTCGAATGTTTTTTGTCACGATATTCTCCTTCTATCTGGCCCTCTTATTCCATCTAGTCTTCCTTGTAATGTAAGTTGCAATAGGCCGTACCGTTTCCTTGTCAGCAAGACCTTCATTGTCAGCAAGACCTCTCGTTCGTTTCCTATTCTCGTTCGTTTCCCATTTCCCTGGTTGGTGACGTATGCCGTCCACGAAATTTTGAGTATGCGGCGGAAGTGGCCTCTGCCAGAGTTCTGGACTCCACCCCATATAGAAGAACTGTAAAGATGTAACATCTCAGTAGCCTGATCTTCATTTGAATATTCAGGTGATGTCCTCTGAATACCTTTGCCATTTTCAGGAATGCGGTTCTCGCTTTTTCTATTAGACATTTGATTTCAATTGAGTGGTCCCACTTTTAATTTAATGTTGTCCCTAGATACGTATAATTTTGGACTTTCTCAATCAGTTCGTTGTTAACTAGAAGCTGACCGACATGGTTGTTGTTTTTGGATACTATCATGTACTTCGTTTTCTTGACATTGAGCGTGATACCATATCTTTGACTTCGACTGACTTCTGATATTCTGTTCATCTGCTCTTGCAGGTTTTCTCGTCTGTCTGGTCATACTACTGTGTCGCCCGCATATCTCAGATTGTTTAAATACTCGCCATTTATTTGAATAACACATCTTATTTCTTCAAACAACTAACTTACTAAGAACTTAACTAAGAATGGATGAGAATGGATACCCTAGGAAAGTGTTGGAATGGATACCGCCGGTGAGGAGAAAGAGAGGAAGACCTAGAAGAAGCTGAAGGAATGGAATAGATGAAGCGATGGAAACAAGAAACCTAACCGAGGAAGAATCTATTGATAGGAGAATATGGAAACTGGACACGGAGAGGCGGCGACAGCCGTAGAAATCCGTGAAAAAAACATATTATTTCTTCCAACGCTTCCTGAAATATGAGTTCTGAGTATATATTCAAAAAAGTCGACGACAGTATACATCCCTAGCGCACGCCTCTCTTCGATGTGGTCCGATCTTTCTCCTTGAATGCGTATTGAGGCAGTTTGTTTCCAGTATAGGGTGCTGATTATCTTCATGTCCCTGTGTTCTAACCCTATCTCTTTTAGGATACCTACGAGTTTATTATGTTGCTCTCTGTTAAAAGCTTTCTAGTTATCAATGAAGCATATATAGACATCACAATCCATATCCCTACATCTCTGTATTAGAAACTGTGCACTGAAGAGTGCCTCCCTCGTTCCTAGAGCGTTTCTGAAACCAAACGGAGTGCGGCTGATGTTTTCTTTGCAAATCTTAGTTATTCTTCCATGAATTATTTTTAAGAAGATTTTTAGCAGATGGCTCATTAAACTTATAGTGCGATAGTCGCTGCAGTATTTAGCATTCTTTTTCTTTGTGAGAGTAATGAATGTTGATGTCAGACATGGTTTTGGTATTTCCTATTTAGTAAACTCCTTGTTAAGTGGTGTTGTTAGCCATCGAATGCTTTCTGTATTGAGTAGGTGGCACGGAAGTAGCCTCCACGCGTGCATTTTCTCCTGTATATGCAGAACATGCCGGCGGCCCCTGTAAACACTGTCAGCCAGTCACTGTCACCTGGCAGTGGCCAATCCTTCCACCACCGGAAACCACCGGACACGAAACAGTAAAGGAAAAGTGTATTGTGTAGTTTAAAAAATTCGCTATATATGTTGTCTGGTCCAGGAGCTTTACCATCTTCATATCTGTTTTTATTGTCATGCCTTCTAGATTAGTAGCATCAAAGTGTTGTTTTGTCCGGTCCTCTTCAAAGAGTTCGCTGATGTATTTCTTCTTCCAAGTATCCATTATTTCAGATTTATCAATAAATATCTTGTCATCCGTATTATGTAATGTTCCTCCTGTGTTTGCTTTGTAGATCCTCGCTGTCTCTCTAATATTTCTGTGCTGTGTTCTGTTCCTCTGGCATATCACTACAACCTCTGGCATATCACTAAAACCATAGCCCGTAAAGTAATAACAGAGTAGACCAATAAGAATCACCAAATATAATGGTTCAATAAACAAAGTTCATGGTCATCAGCAAGAAAGACATAGACCTACCAAACAACGTTCTTAACATTAATGGTACCTCTATTGAACAAGTAAGCAAAACCAAATATCCGGGAACCAACATTAATGACCAATGGGATAATTCACACGAAATTAGTCGAGTCCGTACACGAGTCCGTATCGAGAAAGCCGGAGCTGCATTTTGTAAAATGGCTGCTGTGTTTAAGAGCCATTACTTCACAGATGGAAACAAAATTAAGGTTTCTACGTTGCTATATATTTTCCATTCTTTTCTATGGAGCTGAGACCTGGACTTTGACCGAGACGATGGGGAAACGACTTGAGGCATTTGAAATGTGGCTCTACAGGAGAATGCTTAGAGTGCCATGGACAGATAAAATTACAAACAATAACATTCTCCAACAAATGAAGAAAGGAAAAGAAGTCCTGAAATCAGTAAAATGCAGGAAACTACAATATTTAGGTCATGTAATGAGGAATGGATACAGGTATAAACTGCTGCAGAACATTCTTCAAGGAAAGATTCCTGGTAAAAGAGGACGAGGAAGAAGAAGAACATCTTGGCTTGGACACTTAACAACATGGACTTCAAGCACGAGTGAAGAACTATTCAGAACATACAAATCTGACATTTCTATGATGATCACCAACATCCGGAACGGATAGGCACAAGAAGAAGATGAAGAAATATAATGAGTCTGCACATGTGGCCAAAAATACAGCAAACGGATGTTGGATTCCATATCTAACACCCTAACAGCCGAAATCTTGCAAATATCTAGCAAACTGTAGCAGGTCTCTTAACGGGACGCTGCGCACTAAGAGGCCACCTGCAGAAGATGGGCATCTGGACAGGTGAGGAATGGATACAGGTATAAACTGCTGCAGAACATTCTTCAAGGGAAGATTCCTGGTAGAAGAGGACGAGGATGAAGAAAAACATATTGGCTTGGAAACTTAAAAACAAGGACTTCACACACGAGTGAAGAACTATTCAGAACATCCAAAACTGACATATCTATGATGGTCAGCAACATCTGAAATGGATAGGCAGAAGAAGGAATATAATGGGTTCGCACAAGTGGCCAACACCACAGCAAATGTATGTTGGATTCCATATCTAACACCCTAACAGCTGAAATTTTATAAATATCTAGCAAACTGTAGCAGGTCTCTTAACGGGACGCTGCGCACTAAGAGGACACCTACAGAAGATGGGCATCTGGATAGATTAACCATTATACAGAGTCTGCAACCACGAGGACGAAACTGTCTCTCATATAATCTTTCACTGCGAAGCAATCGAATAAAACTCATAGTTGGGGACTTCCGCCGAATTACAAAATACATAGACTTCTGGACCTAATTCACGGTCTGGATCTATTTGCTTGAATGCAATAATATGGGGCAATATAATAGGTCTATAAGCCCTCAGTATTTTAATGGACAAATTCCTGAACGCATATTGGGATGAGAAAAAAAGCAGTTCTTTTGTTACCTTTTATTGTCTTAACAATTAATTCAAAAATTTACAAGCCAAGTAAATATATCTGTCTATCAATCTCTTATTTATTATTAATAAATTATTTATTATTATTTATTATCAATCTTTTATTTTCAATATTTTTAATAAAATGAATTTATGAAAACATCTATAGAAACATTTTCCACGAAAAATAAAAATTGTGATAAAATTTGCATTGATATTTGAATACTGACTATCTAACCCAAACCACATTATTTACTTAATTATTATTAAACATTATTTTTCTGGTTTTAGAATTGTGAACTTTATGCATGAACCTTGTGGTTTCGATAAAATTTATTTGTTTCGGTCTGCACGCAGTATCTGGTCTCGTGTAGACATTAATTCTACAAATAATAGTTTCAATTACTACTTTGACATGCTAATATGCAAACAATTAATCCCAGTCTAATCTAATTTTATATACAATTAAACTGTAATATGTTCTATCACTCTTGCCAGTTCTATAGACAAGATTTTATTTAAATTTGTATTGAATACTAAAAAATACTGTCTCTTTAGTCTTACTGTCCACTGTTCACTTGTTGCCTTATCTTGTCTAATCTTGCATAGTTCGTGTGTCAGGTCCATCTTGTTTAATTTGTCTAGTCTATTATCTGTGCTGTTGTCTAGTTCAATTATTATCTGTTGAGTCGTCATAAATAACACAAGTCAACATGAATTTTGAGTTTAAGGTATGCCTGAGTTTAGGATATGCCTAAGTTTAGGGTATGCCTGAGTTTAGGGTATGCAATTACGATAGGTTTATCGACATTCATTAAAAAAGAAATTCTGTTTCATAAAATGTTTGCTTTTGGTACCATGTTGAAATATATGTAAAATAAGAAAGTTTTTAAAGCTTCAAAGTTTCAAAGTTTTCTTTGAAAGTTTCAAAGCTAACATACAGAAAATTACTAGATAAGAAGATTTCTTATATAAAATTTAATTCCCTACAAGTTTTATTTGAAACATTTTTCAAAATTTTGCTTAGTTTCCGAGTTATTTTCGCATTTTTTGGAACAAAACAAAATTAAAACAAAAACAAGGTTCTAACCATGTTCAAGGTTGATTATTAGCAAATTGACAGACTAAAAATGACTAGATAACAAAGTTTCTCATAGGAAATTTAATTATCTATAAGTTTTATTTGAAACCTTTTTTCAAAATTTTGCTTAGATCCAGTTATTTTCGCATTTAGGAGAGAAAAAAAATGTAATTCAAAAACAAGGTTTTGACCTTGTTCAAGGTTGATTATTACCAAATTGACTGACTAAAAATTACTGGATAATAAAGTTTCTTATGAGAAATTTAATTCTCTACAAGTTTTATTTGAATTTTTTTCAAAATTTCGTTTAGTTTCAATAAAAACGTTTGTGACTTCACAAAAATGACCATTTATTAGAAAAATCACAGATACATTTTAACCAATATGTACATAGGGTGCGGCAGAAAAACCTGCATTTTTGAAATAATTGTAAGAAAAAAAAAGAGTTGCATTATTTTAAATTTAATTGATATCATGTTAATCATCGTTAAAAAGCATTTAAGAAACATTAAAATAAATAACATTATTAAGGTGTCGTCTATCTCGATCGATGCATTCTTGCTGGCGATGTCGAAAATTGTTCATTACATCACGGAATATCTGATGAGGAATTCTTTCGATTTCCTAACTTATTCTCGCCTTCAGTTCTTCAAGAGTACGAGGCCGTTCTTGGAAAATATTGCTCTTTAGGAAATGCCACAAGAAAAAATCATTTACGGTGAGATCAGGCAAACGGCCGTTCACACGATCCTTGGCCGGCCCGGCCACGGAATCGCACCGTTGCGGGATATCATCCGATTTGGGAAAACTTCATTGAGGAGATTCATGCTCACACCGGCCGTGTGGCTAGTTGCTTCTTCTTGTTGAAATAAGGTGTTATCATTCAGTCCATGTTGACGAACGCGAGGAATGAAGAATGTTCGTAACATTTCCGAGCAGAGCTCCGCATTCACGGTACAGCTTGCTCCCTTTCATTTTCAAAAAAAAATGGGCCTATGATTCCCATTGGAGACATTGCGCACCAAACTCTTATCTTTTCCGAACGGAGAGGTTTTAGATGGGGCTCTAGAGGGTTGATATCAATCCAGTACCTAAAATTCCGTTTGTTCACATAACCGGAAAGATGGAATTGTAAGCGGAAAATACCTTGCTCCCTTCATTAAAAAAAAATATGGGCCTATGATTTCCGTTGAAGACATTGCGCAACAAAACTAAACTGTTACCTTGGCCGAATGGAGAGGTTTTTGATGGGGTTCTAGAGGGTTTTCATCACTTCAATACCTAAACTTCCGTTTGTTCACATAGCCGGAAAGATGGAAATGCGCCTCGTCGCTCATCCCGAGCAAGTTTACAAGTTCCTGGTTTTCTTCAATCCTTTCCAAAAGCATCTCACAAAACCGCCGTCGAGCAGCGAAATTGTTTTCAGTCATAGCCTCAGCCACTTGAATTTTGTAGGAGTAATAGTGTAAATCTAACCTCAATATCCTTCGGACAGACATATCTGAAATTCCTAGCCCAGCACTATGTCCTCCTAGGGCTTCTTGTCACAGCGATTCAACAGTCGCGGGAGTTCGCACTAATCTCGCACTGACACCACTTCTGTTTCTCGTTTCATTGGTTTTTTTCAAAATTTTGTACCCATACAGAAGGCACGGGCCGATTACGATTAATCTGGAAGTAAGTCGGGAAACGGCGTTGTGCTGCTGCATAACTACCTTTTTGATAAAATGCTTTTAGGGCGAACGACTGTTCTTGCTTGGACGACTGATCCATGGCTACTGAAACGCTTTGAAGGGAGGAACGCAACGGCAATGTGGCCAACTCGCCCCGCGCAACCGTTTATTTCTTACAGTTATTTCAAAAAGGCAGATTTGGCTGCCGTACCCTTTATTATAACGTAGTGCCTATGACATTATTTTATCAACTAATGTATTATTTCATTAGATTATTGTCAGCAATTAAGTTTCAAGAACGACGTGAAATGCCTAGGGTTGGGGTGGGGTTGAAAGTTGTTCAAGAGAAGGTCGGCAAATAAAAAATTGTTTACAAGGAAAGGGGGCCCCTTTCAAACAAATTTTTATTTAAAGCCCTTTCAGAGAGGCCCTGTTCAGACTAGGTACATAAGTTAAAGAACCCCTAATCTTTTTAGGAACAATTTTAGACATCGCACCAATCTAGTTTTATTTTATTTAAGCTAATATCATTCCTTTTATGGTCAATCTGGGTCTTCTGTAGTGTTATCAGCGGCACAAATGTGCATTTTTGGCTATACAGATGTGATTTTTAATTATTAGGGAAATATATAAATTTAATAATCGAAGGTTTCAAAAAGTTACCCCCAGATAATCAATTATCGATTTTATAGAATTGAACTAATGAATGCGACTGTTACTACGTGCTAATTCATACTTTGTTTTTACCACACTTATAATATGTAAAAATGCTATATAACTTATAATTCACAGTTAGGGGTCGTCGATTAATCACGTGATATTTTTTAGCAACTTTTTAAGCATGCCCCCCTCCCCAGTGGTGATACGTGGTGAGGTTTTAGATTAGTTTTGTTTTGAGTTGCTACTATTAAGGCTTAATAGTGCTACTATTAAGCACACATATTGCTACTATTAAACATCAGTTTCGTTTAGACAGCATTTACTATGGTATATAATCTTAGGTATTTAAAACTAGGCTTTCACTTTTTTATAATGTATAATGTATAATGTATTAAACTATGTATGTTCTCTTAGCTACTTAGTAAAATGGGTTTACTATTCCATAGTCTTGACTCTTTAAAACTAGGCTCGTTTAGACAGTTTTGCGTTATTGGAATTCAGATCTTTTCAATCGGTATTAATAATATAATTATGTTTTTGGTCGTTATTAATAATACCTTCTCCACGAAACTTGTCATTTCTACACTTGTCTTATCTAGTGAGGATTAACCATCCCTTGTCTACTATGTCTAACATTTTAGTCTTCTCTTGTATTCTTTATCTACATTATCCAGACTTATTTTTTTCTTCTGTTCTCACTCTTACCTAGTTTTTCTTGTCCATTTATTTCTAATTTTAAACTAGTATTTAATTTTTTAGTCTGCTTCGATCCTGTATACATCATTTATATGTAATAATCTGTCTATTTACGTATTTGTATAAATTTATATTTTGTTTGAGAAAACCTTGAGCCACCTTCATACATTCCAAAATACTTTATGTAACAAAATTGGACCAAATGCCAAAACTATTATAATAACTTAACGTCTAGTAATCTAATATATTCAAATTTGTCTGCAAAAGAAAAAAAATGTACAAACTATATTTAAATCTTCTACAAACTCATCAAAATATTTCTATTTTAAGTCTTTCCGTTCGGCACTAACCTCAATAATAGTTTTACTACAAGTTATTAGACATACATACTATATTTAAATTCAAATTATAAGTTGTTACGTATCCGGTAGAACAACGCATAAAATACGCGTCTGTGTTCTAATTGAAGAACATCATGAACTTGAAAATGTGACTAACAATAAGTAAAAATAGTTTAAAGATTTTGTGGAAATATCAAGTTTTTAAAGGAATTGTGCCACATGCAATTCACACGTTTTACAAATTGACTATGCAAAATAAATATTTGTTCAAAATATTGTCGCCTTTAATTGATTTATCAATAGAATATTCCAATCAAGATTTAGCTAACTGTTGAATAAAATTTGTACGATTGCAAACTTATGAACTTAAATTGCAAACTTATGAACTAAACGATTGAACTTATAACCAGTGCTTCAGTGCTTTATTCTTAAAATCAACATGTGTATCCTGTATATAATTAAAAAAAAAACAGAGGAGCGAATGATAAAATATTCCCTCTGATAAAATAAAAGTATACTCTCTTATTAAAATGAATGAATATAGATAAAATTATAATTTCAGTTTCATTTCTTTCCTTTTGCTTCTGTAGATGTTTTGTTAACACAAATGTTATCCAAGATAATGAATAATTTATTGCAACTGATAGTGCTGAATGAAATAGTTGAATGAATATATGTCAAGTTCAAATATAAATTTTTTGCTTTGCTTTGTGCCAGAGAAATGCCCTTTTGTATAATTAGATCATACATTCAGTTCAGCATTTTTGTTACGTATCATGTCTATGTCCTCGCTATATAGGACGTAGTACACTTAACTAAGGTTCTTCAGAAAATTAATCCACACAGAAAACAAAGAATAGAGCTTTTACGGTTAGTTAAGCGTATGCGCACCGCCAAGTTTGAAAGGCGGGAATAAGAAAGTTATCATATTTAGTTATACGTCAAAAAGTGCCCGAACTTTTTGACGTATAACTAAATATGATAACATGGCGGAAATTGGCACATGTGAAACAATTTTTAGAAGATCTGCGTTATAAACCTAATTTAGTTTTATTGTACATTTATTTTAGAAATATTATTTATATTAGCTTTAATTGGTATACAGTTTTTTTTTTATATTTGTTAAAACTATTTATATTTATTTAAATTCTGAAAATTAATAGAGAACAGTTGTTCAGTTATTAGTCTATTTTATAATTTTGGCAAATGATATTTTACAAGAACTTTACAAAGAAATCTGAAAAATTTCATTTATACTTCTCACATTAACAGTGTGTTATTATATTTGGAGTTTTTAATTGATAATTCAGTTCATTTAATTCAGTGGTTCTTAACCGGTGGCCCGCGGACCACTGGCTGTCCCTGGAAGCACCAGAAGTGCAATTCTCAAAATATTAAATAAGTGATGACGCGGTGCAAGTGGCGCTACAAGGGGTGAGGTTCGCAGGCGCAGGGGTCTGTGTGTCACGTGCAGCAAACAACCAGTGGACCCCAACATGATCAAGAACTAAAATGTACTCTTGCACTTGAAAACAATACTCCTATTCATATAAGTATAACAAAAAGTACATTTTATCGTAAACATTATTATTGTAGATCTGTAATTTTCGACAATCATCAAACTAATTCTAATTTAGGGTCCCATGGTTTCTTGCAAACAAGCAAAATTGATTGTCAAATGCAAAAAAGCACACACAATCGGTGAATCTCTAATATAGCATTGTAGGCTTAAATATGCAGAAGAGGTTTTTGTTGAACCACTTATCTTTATTTAAATTCCAAATTTTGAAAATTAATAGAGGACAGTTGTTTGTTCAGTTATTAGTCTATTTTATAATTATGGCAATGATATTTTACAAGAACTTTATGTGGGGATCAGTGAGAGATCCACATGATTATGGTATGGATTCTGTTAAATCTAAAGTTGGTCAGAACCGACGTGAAACTCTGGAAGACTTAAAACGAAACATTCGACTAGTTATTGGTGAGAATTCGGCAGAAATGTCGCGTGCGTTCATTGTTGCATCGATCTCGTTATGAAACAAACGTAGTAATATAATCGATGTAATTTTTAAGTGTTAATTGTTAATTTAGGATTAAGCATTTAACGTGTTATTAAACTTAAGATTTTGTTTACAATGTGCACAAACTTTTTTCATTGGCGACCCCCCATTGTCTAAAATTTTGTAGCGACCCCTGGATCGACAGTAGACGTTTTTTAATCGTTAACGCAGGAAAAGTCATTTTGTTTTCTGGGATTTGCGTTTACAGTGTGTTTTTAAAAGAGTTTTGGTGACGTCATTGATTAAATACAGCCTTTTTAAAATAGCGCAGCAAACTTGCAATTAGACATAAAAATGCTATAAAAGTTTTGACACCACAAAACTTCAGATGATGAATTCCCATATACGGGCAGATATTAGTAAAGTCTAGAATTAATATGAAGTGATATATTTGTATTTAGAAATTAAAATTTGATGTAAACTAAATAAAGTCGGAACACAGCCTGATTATATTAAACTTTTCCGGAGCTCTATAATACTAATAAGTCTTTTTAGGACTACCAAAAATAAGTCACATGTGAAATTTGTCAGTTATTGTATAGCTTTCAGTCTACCTTCGTGGTACTCCACAAAAAACAGAAAAATAACATTGTTTTTTAAGATCATGTCTTTCCAATACCTTAAGTAGATATCTGTAGACGTAGCGTATCGAGATTTATCTCTCATCAGTACAGTTTACTACTATCACTAAAATAAAGTATAAAAATACATTATAAAATATAATTGGAACAATAACATAATACAAAGATACAAAGAGATACAACATATTCGATGGAAATAAGTATTTCCTTAAGATTACCTTAAGAAAAACATTAGGAAAATTAACTAAATACGCAATCCATTTAATGCATTGGTGTGTGCAGTATACATGTTTACGCTCTCGCACGAATGACAACGAACCGCAACGCACTGACGCACTGGTGTGCGGAGACCTTTATGCAAGTGCTGCCTGCTACGAAACTTAGAAAATAGTATATTTTGTATCTAGGGCGGTAAGTTGTCAATTTGACGCGAAAGCAAGTTGGGCGCACGAACGAAGTGAGTGCGCACATTCGCCCGAGAGGGAAATTGACAATACCGCCCGTGTTACAAACAATATTTTTTATTACTCATGCGAGGGGATGTATCTTACAAGTTTGGGATCCAGGGGCCATAAAAAAATGCAATCAAAAATGAAGAATTTGCTTTTTCAATTATTGTCTGTGGTGTGGATTCGTCATAAGAACTCTTCTCAATCTCCGGTATCACGATAGAATTTATACTCATTTTAAAACGTTTTCTTTAATTTCTATTATTATTTTATAATGAAAAAAAATTCTGACACTTTCACGTAACTTTTTTAATAATGAGGTCTTGATTGTGTCCTTTTTATTTGTTTTTTTTTAATGTAACCTATCGATATTGAATATTTGCTTGCGTTATCCAGGTTTCGTGGAAATACAACGAAAAGTGGCTTTTCTCGTATTGAAAAACGTGCGTCAAGTACTTTTCGCACATGAGTAATAAAAAATTATTGGCATCACACCAGGTTTACGAACGCTGTTGTAAGATAGTTTATAATAATAATTGTAGGTTTTTCATAAATTTTAATTTGTGATTCAGAATTTACTCGTAATAAAATTAATTCCTAAATTACATCAGTAGATTTAGGAATTTATTTTATAAATATCTATTTTAAATATTTCCCGATATTAATATATTAGAATAATTATTTTTGATTAAATATTTAAATAATATATATAAGAGCGCCAAAAGCATTGCTACCTACGGCTCTGATAAGGTATTAAAACAAAAATTGTTTTAGTAAAAAACATAGTTCTATTGTTAGAAATAATATAATTTAATTTCACTATTTTACTGGTAAATAAATTTCTTTGAATTAGGCGACCCCCAAAATTTCCTTCGCGACCCTCCGACCCCCACAGTTTGCGCACCACTGCCCTATATAATGAATTATTTAGTATTTTTTCGCACTTTGAATATGAAACAAATAGGTTATATAGTTTCCTTTATATAGTCTACATTTTGCATTATTTCAAAACTGTAGACATTATTCTGCATTCTATATTTGCATATAATGCAAACTTATTCCTATTGTATTTGCCAAGTCAAAGGTTTCAACGCATTATTTTTATGTATTGTGGTGGATATAATGGACAATCAATTCTGCCTTATTTTATACAAAACCCATGGAATATTACAATAAAAAAAATTAATAACAATTGTTATTACATCAACCGTAGAATTTAAATTGCCTTTTTAATAGAGGTTGCTCAATTTGCTTTAACAAACATTTTTTATAATGTATTACATAACAAGCTGTTACGTATAAATCATATTTTTTTATTTAAATGTTATAAAAGCTTATAATTAAAATGTTAAAAAGGTTTTTTAGTAAATTATATATTATTTTAGTAGTACTATTTTTTTATAATAGTTTACCAGGAACGGCAAAATATATCTCAGTTTGTTCCTTGTAATTGTAAATATAATACAGTGGGTGATCGGGTAACGAACATAATCTGTTCGCTGTCCAAATTGTTCGTTAACCGATCATCGATTTACCGGAATTCAATGAATTCGTTCTGGAGATCATGAAAATTAAATTAAAAAATGTGCATATATAATTTCTTAGTAAGTTTATTGATTACAAAAAACGTATGCAGTCAGGAGACCCCCGACAAAACGAAGTTCTTCGCGCATTTAAGAATCGAACAACTTCTCTTTTTGAATTATTATTAAAATAATGAAAGGGTTCTTTCGATGATTGTAAAGATTCAGGTTCAACACATTTCTTCTTTGATTTAAATTTATCTCTGTATATTTGAACGCCTTCAGCATGTTTTGAATCTGTAGTTTCTGTAGAAAAAATTATTTTTTCTTTGCCGATACTCTTTTTGACGCTGTGTTTGTGATTTCACTATTGTCTCTCTATAATGTATATCTCTCGGACCTCTGTTCAATCAAGCGTCCAGTCCGGCGTCGTTTTCCCTATCCTCAACTCCGACGCTGAGTCCTTTGTCCTCAATAGCCAGTCCAGCTCCGTCTCAACCTCCAACCACCCCACCGGTAGCCTTAATCCCTCGCCCGATCTCATCACCGGTATGGACGGATGCCCCCGGCGCAAAGACAAAAACTGCAAGAAATCCAAATCGAAAGCAATTTCCAAAACAAGAACAATCAAATTTCACGAGTACAAAGGAGGTGCCGAACTTTATTAACTCGATAGTGGTCGAAGCGGCGGAAAAAAACCTACGCCGCCGATTTACGAAGAAGCTACTGAAAAGGAGAAGAGTATAAAGAGTGAAACCGTCGACGACGTGCTTGAGTTTTTAAAAAAGAACGGGGAACTGACGCCAAGTGCGGCTCAAGATCCTTTAACTCCACACTCTGTTAAAACAGAAAAGCCTTACCCAATCAACGAAACGCCAGTATCGGCTCTTGGATTAGACGCCGCGGATCTGTTAAACACTTTGGATATGTTTGAGAAGATGGAACGCTACTCATCGAGCTCGGCGCACAGTCTCAGACCAATAAGAACTCCACCGTACATATGGACACCGACGACTGGCTGGAATCGCTGCTGCCTTCCGAAATCAACCTCAACAACAACCACCAAGATCTCGGCTACGACCACATGATGAGCATCGCCCCCGACCCCTTCGACCCCTTCTGTCTCGAGGACTCTCCTGTGGAGACAAAGTCGATTTCGCGACATATTCACAAGACTAAAGTTTTTGTCGTCGAATATCTAAACAGTATGGTATCATATAATAACAGTATCATAACAGTAGGCTAACGTACTTAAAATAAAGCATATCGTCCACATGGATGTTAAAGGCTTTGCGAAAATATCTGTCATATATGACAGATGACGTATGTGGTTTAGTATTTGATTTAGGACCCGCGGGCCGCAAGACAAGTTACATTGCGGCCGAAAACAAAACCGACAATTTTTTTCATTTATTTATTTCAGACACCAAATTGTGAGTAAAAGTTTGCAAATTTCGCCACCCAAGCAGTTAGTCTGTGGATTTAGACTAAAATCCATCAATTATTTAGTGTATAGACGAGATTATTATATTACATCAAAACTTGCGGTAGCAAAAAATATGTGCGAAAATAATCTAGTCTGTCATAAATGACAGATAACATGTGTAGTTGTTTATTTGATTTAGATCCGGAGTGTCCAACTTGCTGCCTCAGACCAGTTGCTATTAAAAACAAAACATCAACATAGACCTTTTCATATTTGCCATTTTTTTGTGCGCATGTGTCAATTTCTGCCATGGTTTTTGGGCACTTTTTGACGTGAATGTGCCCGAAACTTTCATATTCCCGCCTTTTAAACAAGGCGGACGCGCATACGCTTAACTAACCGTAAACAAGTCTATTATCTAGTCTGTTATAAATGACAGATGACATATGAAGTTGAGTTACTAAGGTACGAATATAGTTACAGCTTGGAAACTAACTGTAAGTTTTAAACAGTTCAATGAAGCAATTGCTTCAAATTATAATGTTTTAATTTTTTTGTCAACTTACTTTCTTTCAGTATTTTGTATACTTTCTTGAGTTTCCATTTCTCAAAACCTAATTCAAATAATGAGTGTAATATAAACAATATAACTCTCGTATGATTTAAAACGACAAAACACAAAAATACTTTTGAATATTTTTTTTTTTTCGTTTAGTTTTAAGGTTATAAACCGACCACGCTGGTCTCTCACTCTGCGAAAGAAACAGAGAAAGCACGCATTTTAGAAATATACACTGGGAGAAAGAGAAAGAAAGAGAGAGCGCGCCGTATAGAAATATACACCGAGAGAAAGAGATAGGCGTATAACGTAACGTAACGTTTTCTGCCGAATCACTCCTACCGAGACCTCCCTAAAGGAACTTCGTTCCAAAAATAATACATATTCTTGCATATTAATCAGTCTTTTTAGTTATCTATATATGGGCGTTAAAGAACATCCAAACATAGATTGCTTTTCTTTCTTCTTCGGGATTTTCCGGAAGTGAGCATTGCCGTTGTCGAGATCCCCAACACTATTGACATCACCTTATTTTGGGGGCCATTACAAGACTGTTACCTTGACATACTCCCACTTCTTCAAAAGATCTTTAATGGCAGACGTTGGCATTGGCCTTGTTTCGGCCTCACCTTTTTCAGAAGGAGACACACAGAGTTTCTTGGTGTTCTTCATCTGATCTTCAGGTTGTATTATGAGCGCCTTGCTCGTTCACTTCCAATTTCAGATCTCTCGCAGTTGTCACAATTTCATCCATAATTTGTGAATTCATAATGGTTTTATATTTGACAAACGACGCGTTTTTGACTCAGTCCGTGATGTCATTTTAAGGACAAAATGAGGACCTCTGGCAACACCAGTTAGTGTCGTGTGTTCCGAGAGCCGAGAAGTTTACGCTTTCAATTCGTCATTATCCGAATATGTGTTCGCAGTCAAACACAAAAATCTTTCCTGAAAGTGTTCGTTGTCCGATTTGTTTGCAGTCCGAATTGTTCATTAAGCGATCACCCACTGTAAGCAGAAGATAAAGGGGCGATGGTGTCATGCTTGACAGCAGCAATGGAACTTCTGCTGGGTCTGACTCCGTTGCTCCTTGTCGTGGAGGGCCAGATCGGCGATTGTAAGGTTCAGCAAGAAATAAATAGGCACAGGTAAGATAATCAGGAGCAGAGACCGGAACAGCCTCGCTGTCAAGATCCCTTGGCTGGAAGACGAAATGTTATGCAAATACAATTTCGAGAGAAACTACACAGCAATGTGTAGCAGTAAAAACGAATGGAGCGATATTCAGCATACCACATTGAGTAAAGTGCCAATAAGTTGTATACAGATAGTTCGAGACGAAGGAAGGTACTGGTGCAGGAGTATTTGGAGCTAGACAGGAATTAGATCATCACGGAATCATACTGGAATCAAACGGCTCAAGTATCAGTAGATACTGTACTCACAGATGCTATACATATAAAGAAAGGTGTCTGGCAGTGGTGCATGCTATCGCCTCTTCTATTCAATCTATACTAGTGAGTAATATTCAACGAAGCACTTGATGAAACTTCAGGCGGAGTCACGGTAAATCGACGAATAATAAATAACTTGCAATACGCCGACGACACGGTCATCATTGTGGATACCCAAGTTGAACTATAGCAAATGAAATAATAACGTGGTGATAGGATAGTGAAAGGGCAGGGTTGATTATAAACATACTGAAGACAAAAACCATGATCTTCACAAACAAACCAACAAACGTTTCCATAACCATCAACGGGGAATCCATACAGCAGGTGGCCAACTTTAAATATCTCAGGGCCTTAGTCAACCAACAGTGTGACATGACGAAAGTAATAAAGTCGAGAATAGAACAAGGCCGCAGAACATTTATAACCATGCGAAATTTCATTCTTCTTCTTGTTTCGAATAGGCCTACTTTCGACCACGCTTGTTTAGCTGTTGGGTTTTGATCTTTGCCCAGTATTGTCGCATCTTCTGCCGGTGTAACTCCTTTCTCTCTTCTGTCCAGGGGGTACCTTGCCTTCGGGGTTTTTCCTGAAATCCACGGACTTCCTTCAGGGTGCGTCTCACAGAATGTCTGTTTTGGAGATCTGTTATTCCCAGATCTTTAATGTCCTCGGTTTCTGTCAAACCAAGTGATACCTTCTTGTTTTGCCAGAAGGTGAACAGACGGTTGGTTAGTCGGTTTGGAGGCAATCTTGCAACGTGGCCATAGAAAGCTAACCTTCTTTTCCTTGCACAGTCAGAGAGCATCCCAATAGTTCGTCTAAGTTCGTAGAGCTCAGAGTTATGCCGACTTCGGAATTCCTCATCTTCCTTTACCCGGGGTAGGATCTTTTTGAGGATTCTCCTCTCTCTGATTTCCAATTTCTCTACCAGACCTCTTCGGTTCAAGGAAAGACACTCCATGGCATTTAGGGCTTCGGGTCGTAAGACTGATGTGTAGTGCTTAAGTTTCAGGTTGCGCGACAGCAAAATTTCTTTATTAGATCTGACCTAAGTTTGGAAATGACGGTCAGCATGTAGAGATGCTACGTGTTTCCAGCGTTTCTGTACGGATGCGAAAGCTGGAATCTAAATCCCGCTTTGGAAAAAAAGATCGAAGCTTTTGAAATGTACCTGTACGGAGCATACTGAGAATATCTTGGGTACAAGCACTAACGCTGCTGTACTTACCCGTATGAAAAAGTCAAAATAACTATTTCTTACTATGATGAGAAGAAAGGCCGAATACCTGGGGCGCATCATGAGAGAAAAACATTACGAACTCCTACGATTAATTATTGAGGGGAAAAATACAGGGAAAGAGGTCAATTGGCAGACGACAGAACTCATGGCTGAAAGACCTACGCCGGTAGTTCAACTGTACGACCACTGATGTCTTCCGACCATCCGCGTCAAGAACGATAATGGTCAATTGGATCGCCAACCTTCGGAAGGAGACGGCGCGAAAAGAAGAAAACCAAGCACTTAGAATTTATGGGAAACTACCCAAGTATCTTCTCGGAACAGCTCAAGACCCTTGGCTTACAGGAAGATTATAATTGAAGATTTTGCAGCTCAGCAGAGGAAACCCTTATACATTTTCTTAAGGACTGCGGAGCGCTACTCCGTAAAAGACAGATGTGTGGGGCCACTGCTTGAATGAGGAGGATTGGTAATCCTTGAATCCCACCCAGATCTTGAATCAGGACTACGACTAGCCACTCTAAATGAGTAAGTATACCAAAGATTAGAGGAAGAGGGTGGGTGAAGAGGGTGTGATCTATAAAGTTCGCCGTACAAGTTATCACAAAACACTGAAGTCTATCTATCTAATGCCCTATAATGTGCCATACACACAACGGTCCAGCTGAGAGGTCTACCTGTGCAGGTTTTCCTGCGCAGGTAGACCGGAGCTTCTGAGAATAGACCTGTGCAGTTTCTTGCATACGGTTGACCTGCGCAGGCAAACCTGCACATGTAACCTCTCCGGTAGAGCGTAGCGTGTATGGCGGGCTTAAGATGCAGAAGATACATATTTCAAGGGTGTTACATTTTTCAGCCAGCTTATATCTTGATTTTGATGTTTATATCTTGATTTAAGTCAGGTCGAGATCTACACTTCGGACGCCTGAGTGTGAATTTATTATAGATTATGTAAATTTTTTTTGTAATAATGATTGATATTGCAAAAATATTAATTAGTTGAAGAAAGAAAAATATATTTTATTAATTTAATGGCTAAAAATGTATACAATTTTTGTTTTGACTTAAATTTTCCTTTCTCTTTTACTATAAATATAATTCCCCATATGTTTGTCATTTTATCAATAATTATAAAAACCTAAATAAATATTTCTTGTAATTCCAAATTAATGATTTATGAATTAAACTGAATGTTATAAATAAACCATTTAGTCATTCCAAATAATAACCGAGAAACAGGTGAAGATTAGAATTTTTGATTGTATTACTAATTCAAATTTAAAAACACGTATTTATCAATGTTTTGAACTTGAAATATTGCATAATAGAAACATTAAACGAAAACAGTTTTGAAATTGCATGAGTGAAATTGATAAATTCCAAGCTGCATTTTTAAAAAATGATTAAATTAGATAAATGCTATATAATAATAATAAGACAGATTACACTCAAGTGCAATCAACTGAATGTATTTGTTTAATGAATTTATTTATCTATAAGATTTTCAATTACAGAAATTCGATCCGTTCGGCAAACTAATCTAAAGTAGTTAGAAATTTTATATAGAGAAACAGAATGCAAAAATAGTCTTCAAATAACGTTGCGTACGTGACTATTCGAACGTCGGTTTGAATGACACTTTGACCGCATGACCATCGATTGCAAATTAAGCGGCGCAGACGCCAGCGCTATTATATAACTGACGTAGCGAAAATAAATGGAAACAATTGCATAGTTTAGCGTAAGCGTAAATTATATAGCTGATAAATTGTTTTTATCAATGATTGAAATTTTTTTTTGCTTGTTGGGATGAATATCGACTTTGTGGGGCAAAGGTTGAGGCTGTTTATTATATTAGACTTCTTTAAATGTTTCTTTCACTTAACACTTAGGAAAATTAGATAATAAAGAAACAAGAATATAGTTCCTTGGATTTGCGGAAGAAAATATCTTTACTACTGTTCTATTCATTGAATTAAGATAAAAGTTAAAATAGTTTAAATTTGTCATATTTCTTGTTATTTGTAAAAATCAATTCCATAAATAAAATTGACAAAAAATATTTGATTTATAAAATAATATGATTTTACTTAAATAAACTTGTGTGAAATATAATATTAGATACAATTTATTTTCACTGTGCAATACGTTTTGAGATTCGGGCTCCCAGTGCGCAATTTTTTTGGTGGATGGGGCTTTATTCCTCTAGAGCAGGGGTGGGCAACTCGTTTTTTAAAGCGCCGTTTTCTTAAAAATTAATTTCACACTTTTAAAAATTCGTCTATGTAATAATATCATCATCATCAGTAGTGCTACAGCCCTACAGGGCCTCGACTTTCTCCAGCCTCGTCCGCCATACTTTCCGGTCTCTGGCACGGACCTTCCAGTCAGCTGCAGCAATTTTGATATCCTTGTTGTCATAGAGTGCTACATGTCCTGCCCATCTTAACCTGCCAATTTTGATTGTTGTTATTATGTCTCTGTTTCCTGACCCTATGTATAAGTTATAAAGCTCAAAATTATATCTTCTTCTCCAGACGTTATCCTCTTGGACAGCACCATAAATCTTTCTTATGATTTTTCGTTCAAATTTTGATAGTAACGTCTCATCTGCTTTTGTTAGGGTCCAGGTTTCCGATCCATACATTAAAACTGGTACAATTAACATCTTATAGATTCTGATCTTTCTGCTTCTCGAAAAGCTCGATTTACGTAAGTATTTTGACAGCCCAAAATAACAGCGATTGGCAAGTATTATGCGCCTTTTTATTTCTTTGCTGTCATGTCATGTCACTCGGGTTTATCAAGGCTCCTAGATATACGAACTCATCCACTGCTTTGATGTTATATTTATATTCTCCAACTGTGATATTTTGACCCGCGTCTCTCGCCCTGCGTTCTTTTGTGGCAGCCATAAACTTTGTCTTATTTGCATTTAGTTGTTTTCCCATATTTCTTGCGGCATTCTCAAAATTTACAAAGATTTCTTTAGATTTTCGAAGAGTTCTAGAGGTCAGGTCCATGTCGTCTACGTATGGCTCCGCCTGTGATGACTTATTAAAGATAGTACCTCTAGTATCCAGTTCCGCATCTCGAACTACTTTTTCTAATGCTATGTTAAACAGGAGACATACCTGCGCGTCACCTTGCCTCACGCCTACAATTGTTTCGAATGAATTTGAGGTTTCATTTTGTATTTTTACGTGGCACACAACTTTTGACATTGTCAATTCAATTAAGGTTTTTGGAATGTGTAGGTCATTCAAAGTTTGGTATAACTTTGGTCTTAGAACGCTATCATAACCTGCCTTAAAGTCAATGAAAAGGTGGAACGTGTCGATATTGTATTCGTAGCACTTCTCGAGCATCTGGCGTAGTCCGAAAATCTGGTCTGTTGTAGATCGACCAGTACGGAATCCGCTATGGAATAATAACACTTTTCAATTAGAAGATCTTTGATCATTTTTCTAAAAGTTTTCTAAAAGTTTTTGCTTCTTTGGTGAAGTTGGGCAAATTATTATAAATTTTCATTCCAAATCTGTTGGGTGTTCTACTACTACACAGGGAAATGTTATTCTTTGGCATCCGGTAGTTGAAGGCATTCGTTGTATTTATGTTGCGCATATCGGGGTATTTACAAATACATATCGGGGTATATGCGGATATATCGGGGGATAATCGGGAGATGCGCATATCGGGGTACAAATTATTTTTTAAATATTTTTTACCATGTTATAACGGTGTAAACTGTGAATTAGAGATATAAAAAAAACATGCATATTCCCTATTCTTCTCTGAAACTCATTTTGAATGTTGTTCTTTGTACAAAAATTTCTTCTGAGCTTCACTTCTAGAGTATAACCTTTGTTTTAATTATTTGTGTTGCCAACGAGTATAAGCTTGCAATCTGCGTATACTGTAATGCCTGATATGCAGTTTACCCGTGCGAAGATGTTATCACATTATATTATATTATTGTAATAATATAATATTATTCATTAATCACGTGAGGCTCGAAAGGGTGGGGAGGGGTTCGTGAAAAATCACAAGACATCACGTGGGGAGAGGGGGGTGAAGTGAGATATCACGTGTATTTATTTTTTCATTGAATGCGCGATTTTTAAACCGAAAAGCGGCGCGCGACTCGCTGCCAGTCCTAGTAGAAGTCTGTGATTTTGACGCCTAATACATGCGTAAATCGTTGCGGCGTATGTTTTGTCTCAAAACAATGTCTAACCTAGGAGACAGTGCTGGATTCACCAGCAGGCTGAGTAGGCTGGAGCCTAGGGCGGCAGATTTTAGGGGCGGAAAATTTGGGGCCAACATTTTTTTTTGTCGTACAGAAATTGAAAAGATCATCATTTTTATATACCTTAATGTATGTCATTAGGTCCACACAAACAATTCAACATGTAATATGTTTCACCACGTATTGTTAAATTAATTTTTGCTACAATTTAGCCTAGCAGTGGTTGGTCCGAAGCAGGATCGACGGTACCGAGCTATTAGGGGCATACGCCGTGTGGTGACATTGCGTCCTAGAGAGACGGCGATACAAACGAAAAAGCCGCTGAAAAGAAAAGCCGCCTCTGTTAATTGAGTCGTGCAATTTCTTATATGTATTAATTTTTCTTCGGTTGTGTGCTATAGAGGGAAAAATGAAAAGGTCAGTGGTCCAAATAACGAAAATTATTTATGATTTTGGAACTGTTAGCTGAATTCGATTCGTTTTTAGCGAGTCATGTTGAATATCTAAGACTTTCCTTAAAAAATTGAATAAATTTTTTATTTAATTTTTTTTTTATAAATTAGACACAACGTAGGCAAAATTGAATGTCCCTTCGCAAGTTTTTCGTAGCTGAACGAGAGAATTTTAAGCATTTTGATGAAAAGGCGATGGAATTAAGAGTGCCGAACCAGTAAACAAAAGACATGCGAAAAAGACAACCGAAACGGAAAAAAATATATGAAACACGCGATGAAGAAATGAGAGTGACTACAAGTGAAACTTTCAGGGTTAATACATTTCTCGTCTTTATTGATAGACTCGTATCCGAATTAAAAAAAAACAACAGGATGCATACAACAGGTTCAATGAAAACTTTTCATTTTTGACCAAAATGGGTGAATTTTCATCAGGGGTTAAAAAGTTACTAAAAAACATCAGTGATTAATGGACGACCTCATATACAAAAATAAATTATCTCGTCGACAAAAACAACTAATTTTTGTTTATTGCATTTAATTTGTTCACAAATAAAAATTCGTGTAAATAAACAAATAATATTTATTCATATTTAGAGAACAATTCTGTGAAATGTGCTTTTTATTTTGAACATTTATTTAAAACGTAAATCGCAAATACGTTGATAAATGTAAATAACTTAATTAATAACCAAATTTCATAATTTGTTTTCTTCTGCTCCCATCGATATTATTAGCGATTTATTGACAATTCAATAACGGAACAAGATTATTTTATTTTTGTTATTGGTTCGAAAACACTTAAGCAACGGATAAATTCATTATGTGTCTTTAATTAATTTACCAAAACCCATAAAAAATTAATCAAAATATATAAAACAAAAACAAGATAAAGGATATTTCTTGCCCGAATACAGAATTCTTTACAAAAATGTTAACTTACTTATCTTAAATTTCGAAATGTTTGAATTGTTAACAAACATTTTCAGTCTATATATTTCTTAATAAACATTTGCATTTTTCTTCTTCTAAATTTTCTACGCATAGATAAGTAACATAACAAGTTATAGCTTTAAACAGCTTAAATGGTCTAAATTTTTGTGAGTGCATTGATTTGTTTTGACCAGGTTAGTAATTTGAGGTCTTTAGTTTTAAACAACTTTCAAGGCTATCGTCGTTGAGCTGATCTTTTATTTTAATTTATCGGATATTCATGTTGTTAAAAATCTGCTCACAATAATATGTTTCGTAGTTTAAACATTTATATCTAATAAAGATGTAATAAACTAATATTCATTAATATATTTATGTTATTATAAATGATATTATAGATTATATATTATATTGTGGCGACTGCCTAACACAGAAGCAGGCTATAAACAAACTCTCCAGCGCATAGAGACTAACCTGCTTACTAATACGGCATCGATGAGAACCACACTTTCAGTTGCTCTGGAAGTAATGCTAAACCTCCCTCTCTGGATATTTGCACAGGTGAGGCAAGCATGGGAGCTTTTAGATGCAACTGCAACAATACATGGCAAACCCTGGCAAAGTCAGGGCATACCACAATAACGGAAGTAATAAAAGCCAATGTTAATTGTTTGGGATTGGCAAAAGAGTCAATCCTTAATAAAGAAGGACACTCGATGCCTCAAAGGCTTTCATTCGATATACCCTTGAAAACATAATTACAGTGGACAGATGGAAAATAGCACAAGAAAAGTCAAGGAGATCTATTCTGGTACACAGATGGCTCCAGGAAGGACAGTGGAACTGGCGCTGGAGTCTGTGGACTGTCGCAGGTGCAGCATAACTGTGCCACTGGAGAAGCCACGATCTTTCAAGCGGAAATTCTCGTAATCGAGACATGTGTCCGGGATAATTTAAGACTGGACTACAAAAGTAGAAATATCTATATTTTCACGGTCAAGCTGCGATAAACGGCGTAACATGTCATAGAATAAAATCTAGGACAGTTTGGGAGTGTCTTTGGAACTTAAAAACGTCTGGCACAACAGAACAGCGTCATGCTTGCATGGGTGCCTATACTTGTCGCAGCGACCCCGTGGAGTGATCAGGCGGCGTTCACGTGGTAGTGCATAGTGATGTTGTCTTCTTCTTATGCGTGCCGTACTCTCTTCCGAGAGTGTAGGCGACCTCTCGCGCGAAAAATTTCGCGGTTTGTCCGGGGATTGAACCCGGGATCTCAGGTATAGCGTGCGGATGCGTTCAGCACTACACCACTGTGACCACCAAAGAGCCTGATTTACACTGCTTTGCCAACTTTTACTTTTATAAACAAAGTGGTAAACAAAGTCTTGAAAAAGACTGATTTATGGATAAAAAGCAATCACTAATTTTAACTAAAACAGAAACACTGAAAACTCGAGTGCACGTGGCATACAACCGGACTGGTCGACTGGTTTAAAGTTTCGGCTGACTGATCTACGCTTCAAAAGCGTTTGCACTGACCAGTAGGGAATCATCCCCCGAAAATCACATAAAGATCACGCAAGTTTATTACTTGCTGCGGCAACTATAGTCACATAGGTCTGGAAGGGAACGAAAAGGCTGACACTCTTGCAAAAAAGGGCACTTAGGCTGCACTCTCGATTGCAACGGGTAAGTCCTTCATCACCAAAACCATGTTTCCGCAAAGAAATAACCGAGTGGATTAGTAAGAGTCACCAAGTACAATGGGTCCGCACAAGTGGTCATCTACACAGAAAACAGATGCTGAGTTCCACCCTAATCTAACACTCGATGGTCTTAAAAAACAATAACCAATCAAAGGAATTAATGAATAATAAAGGCCTTTCAAACACCTGTAATGATTTAAAAAAACATGATATTAAAATATATAGAAAAGACCAGACAGAGAAAAGTAACCAGACAAGAATGAACTAGACAAGATTAGATTTTTATTAAGATTTAGAGTTTAAGATAGACAAGACTATAGTTGCCGCAACCACCCGATGGAGTAATAAACTTGCGTGATCTTCACATGATTTTCGGGGGATGGTTTATTGGTCAGTGCAAACAATTTTGAAGCGTAGATCACGCAGCCGAAACTTTAAACCAGTCCGGTTGTATCGCCGGTTAATTATAACAAAATGAATTAATTTATTAGAGATATATAAACTTATACAGACTATCTCAATTAATGTGTAGAAAACTATTTTCTGTTCCAAATTAGACTAATTAATCTTTATTTTAATCTATAGGCATAGTGTAGATTAAATTGATATAAAATAAGTTTAGAAAGACAAATTTATTTTTGAACTGTATGAATGTGGTGATGGATGAAGGAATGAAACAATAATTGCTTAATGTTAGATTAATTGAAAACAATAAATGCTTGGTTATTGAACTTGTCGAGATTTCATTGGAACTGAACACATTAAATTAATTTCCTTTGTGTTTGTAAGAAAAATAGTTCAAATGGATTTGATCCAGAACTATTTAAGGAGAAGCGCGCATCAGAATAGACGGACAAATCGCACAAAGTAGTCTAGACTAATAAATATCTGTCCAAATATATTCTGGATGCTTTAAATATATTCCTTAATTTGATTAGAACTCTTGATTTGTATGAAAAGCAATTCTGAAAATACGAATTAAGTTAATATATTTTCGTTGAAATGTAAGTTTGTAACGCAATAGTTCAAAGTTTCTAAACTCATCTTGTATCGATTTGTTCAGTCTTACTTAAAACTAATCAGTCAATGTTTTGCCTTGACTGTCTAGCTAGTTTAAATGATTTTGTCAACATTCCATTTGGGCAATGTCAATAGCAATCTCGTCCTTGGCATTGATCACTGAATATATTTAGTTATTCATCAAAAATAAAGTTTATGAAAACTTTTTAATTGTAACCTTTGCATTAATCGTGTTGCGACGGATCCCGGAATTGTGTTACTTCCTTCCTTTCTTTTTTTTAATTCTACTTCTACGATAAAAAATGGGACAAGAACGAGGTTGCATTTGAAAGCACAAGAGAGGAAATAAATCAGAAATTCAGATCAATAAATCTATAATAGAACGAACTTACTTTAAACGATACTAAATCAACGACAAAATCTTATTTATTGTACAAGAAAAACTAATTATTCCGACTGTATAGTGACGGGTGAGGAAAATACTCATATAAAAACCTGTGATTCTCATAATTTTCACGAAGCTAGATTCCTAAGCTAGTTCAAGCTAGTCTTGTCTGTCTAGTCTTGTATGTCTCTAGTCTTGTCTGTGTCTAGTCTTATCTGTGCCTAGTCTTGTCTGTGTCTAGTCTTGTCTGCGTCTAGTCTTCTCTATGTCAAGTCTTGTCGGTGTCCAGTCGTGTCTGTGTCTAGTCTTTCCTGTGTCTAGTCTTGTCTGTGCCTACTCTTGTCTGCGATTAGTCTTGTCTATGTCTAGTTTTGTCTGTGTCCAGTCGTGTCTGTGTCTAGTCTTGCATGTGTCTAGTCTTGTCTGTGTCTAGTCTTGTCTTCGTCTAGCCTTGTCTATGTCTAGTCTTGTCTGTATCCAGTCGTGTCTGTGTCAAGTATTGCCTGTGTCTAGTCTTGTCTGTGTCTAGTCTTGTATGTGTCTAGTCCTGTCTGTGCCTCGTCTTGTCTGTGTCTAGTCTTGTCAGTATCTAGTCTTGTCTGTGTCTAGCCTGGTCTGTGTCTAGTCTTGTCTGAGTCTAGTCTTGTCTGTGTCTAATCTGTGTCTAGTCTTGTCTAATCTGTGTCTAGTCTTGTCGTGTCTAGTTTAGTCTGTGTCTACTTTAGTCTGTGTTCAGTTTAGTCTGTGTCTAGTCTTTTCTGTGTCTAGTCTAGTCTGTGCCTAGTCAAGTCTGTGTCTAGTCTAGTCTGTGTCTAGTCTTGTATGTCTAGCCTTGTCTGTCTAGTCTTGTCTGTCTAGTCTTGTCTGTCTAGTCTTGTAGGTCTAGTCTTCGCTGTCTAAGAAGACGGACTGCTCGATGTCCTTTATAATCGTGGAGGCGATTGGAGCACTTACCAAACAGGTGAAGGACCTGGAAAGGGCTACCGCTGAAGGCAGTCATTCATCCTGGCCTTTTGGTGATCCAATCTTGGATGTAGGCCTCTTCCCTCTTCTTCCATTCTTGGCAATCTTGTGCCCGTCTCATCCAGTCTCGACCTCCGTGTCGTCAAATATCGTCCATCCAGCGCTGCGGTGGTCTGGCGCGCCCTCGAGTATCCGCTCTGGGTCTCCATTCAAAGACTCGTCTCGCCCAGCGACTCTCTTTCATTCTCGCAATGTGTCCTGCCCATGTCCACTTTTTCCTTGCAATGACAGCCATGACGTCTTTCTTTCTCTTCTTAGAGTGCCTATCCGATCCGGATATTAGCTATCATATTGGCTATTCGAACTTTGTTAACAGCAGCGCGGAATAGCTGAGTGGTTGAACCACGTTCTTAAATTTTTCAACCACGATATTCTCCTTCTGCCCACTCCTCTAGCTCCATATACCTTGCCTTGGAGGATCTTCTGCAAAAGGACATATCGGCTCTCGTTACGCATTATATGTTCCAGATATTGTATCTTTCGAGTCTCAACTGTATTCTGGACTTATTTTTCCTTTCCCATCCTTCTCAGCACCTCCGTATTGGTTATTCTCTCTGCCCAAGGTATTCATTGGATTCTTCTACAGTCACATTTCAAATGCCTCAAGTTTTTTGGAGGAGGCCTCCGTAAGCGTCCAAGATTCGACCCCATAAAAAAGGGTCACATCGCAGTAGGCGATTTTTCGTTGACAGCTCTAAGTCGTGGCTGGTACAGACTTTCTTCATCCTGATAAATGCCGTTTTCAATACGCGTTCTGATCTCCACAGAATGGTCCCAGTTATCATTTATGTTCGTGCCCAAGTATGTGTATTTGTTGCCTTTTTCTAAAGGAGTTCCGCCTACCAATAAAATACAGCGGGTGTTTTGGTCTTTAGTGTTTATTTCCAAACCAAATTGTCGACTGTATGATGTAACACTATCCATTAGGAGTTGTAAGGCAGCTAGGTTGTCTGCAAAAATAACGGCATCATCTGCATACCTTATATTATTCAATCGTTCTCCATTTAGTAGGATTTAGATAGGACAGCATCAATATCTTGCAGGGCTTCTCTGAAGATGTATTCCGAGTACAAACTGAAAATAACAGGAAATAGTATGCATCCCTGTCTTACACCACGTAATATTTGTATCTCTTCCGTTGTCTGTCTGTCTGTCCTGATACAAGCCCTCTGATTCCAGTAGAGATTTCTGATGAGTTTGAGGTCCTTCCCATCCAGGCCAGCTTTTTGCAGAACTTCCATCATTTTCGAGTGTCGCCCTTTATCAAACGCCTTCTTACAATCCACGAAGCATGCGTACACATCGCAGTTTACATCCCTGCATCGCTAAAACAACACCTGGACCGAAAATAGAGCCTCTCTAGCCCCTACAGCATTTCTAAAACCGAATTGGGTCTCCGGGTCTCTTCTTCGCATAGTTTAAATATTCTACTGTGTATTATCTTCAGGAATATCTTAAGTAGATGGCTCATCAAGCTTATTGTACGAAGCTCGCTACATTTCCTAGCATTACGATTTTTGGGGAATGTAACAAATTCTGATTTCAGCCATTTTGTGGGTATGACGCCCGTATCATAGATCACATTGAACACGTTTGTAAGCCTCCCTAGATTCTTCCCCTCGATCAACTTTAATATTTCAGTTGGAACTCCATCGGGACCCAGGGCCTTTTGCTCTTTAGCATTTTTCAAAATTGCCTGTACTTCTCCTTCTAAGATTGGGGGACCATCTGTTTTTTCAATATTGGGTGGCACCGTTCTATGATGTCTTTCACCTTGGTCTTATTCCGGATCCATTCGCTACGTTTCCGGTCACGAAGGGTGGTCCCGAGCATCGCTCTCTACATGCCCCTCTGCGCGACTTGGAACTTCTCGGCGGACTTCTGCGTAAGGAACATGGTCTTTGTATCGTAGGTGAGCACGGGCATGACACACTGCTCGAAGACTTGCACTTTGAGATCCAGGGATATTTTTCCACGTAGAATCTACTTATTGGCACCGAACGCTGCCCAAGCCTGCGCGATACGCCTTTCCACTTCCGCTACATGGTTCTCAAAGCCCAGTGTAACCTTATGCCCCAAATATATGTACTCGGTTACTTTCTCCACTGGAAGCTGGTAGTCTGTGATTTCGGGAATGTTGGTCATAATTTTGGTTTTCCCCATGTTCATTTTAAGACCCACCTTCTCGGATTCCACTCTCAAATCCTCCAGCATCATCATCATCTCCCCAATGCTCTCTGAGACCAGAACCAGGTCATCAGCAAACCTCAGATTAGTCATTCTCTCTCCATCAATCATTAGCCCCTTCCCTGTCCATTGCATCTGTTGTAATATACATTCTTGTGCTAGTAACCGTAACCGCTTGGCTGGAGGAGCATAGTTTTTAGCCAATTAAAAAGGTGTTAACGACGGCGAGGTACAAACGGTAGGTGTGGCGTGCAAGGAAGTCAGCACCCAAACATAGGCTGAATGTAGTGTGACCAGTGTGTTGAAGCCGGTGATGAATGTGCAGCAGTACATGTGTCAGGAGAGGAGGAAGTGGTCCGAGAACGCATTCACCGAGTTGTAGTTCACTAACGGCTCTCCTCTTACCAGGGACGAAGATTTACTCCTGCTGGTTGTTGGAGAGAAAGAGGATAACTGTGGACAGCTGGGGCCAAGGCCAAACAACTGTCTGAAGGCTTGAACGTGGGCTCCATGGCCTACATCAAGAGCGAAAATGTGGTGTGTATGAGAGGCGATGAGTCGTTGGACTCTGAGAGGAAATACCACTTCATGGCCCGTCTGGATGACAATAAGGTCGAGGGCGCCGTACAAAAGGCGTTCGAGAGCTTGTTAAGGATGAGAGTACTTTGTGGCGTGCATGGAAGTTGGCACCCAAAGGGAGCCTGAATGTGGTGTCACCAGTGCGTTGAAGCCGGGTATGAATGTGCAGGAGTACATGTCCCTGGCGAGGAGGAAGTGGTTCGAGGTCGGCTTCACCGGAATGAAGGTCGCTAAGGGCTCTCCTCTGACCAGGGACGATGATTTACTCCTGCTGGTTGTTGGAGAGAAAGAGAATAACTGTGGACAGTAGGGCTGGGGGATGTTCGACCAGCTCCCCCAGGCCAAACAACTGTCTGAAGGCTTGAATGTGGGCTCCATGGCCTACATCAAGAACGAAAATGTGTTGTGCATGAGAGGCGATAAGTCGTTGGACTCTGAGAGGAAATACCACTTCATCGCTCGTCAGGATGATAATAAGGTCGAGGGCGCCGAACAAAAGGCGTTCAAGACCTTGTTAAGGATGAGAGGTCTTTGTGAGAAGACTGAGAGAAAGAGGTGCGCTATAGGTTTGGCTGGCAATCTTAATATGTGGCTGGTACGAAATATGGGTGCATGCGTGTGGCATGGCACAGGAGTTGATGGTACCCCTCTCTTCTCTGTCTAGTTTTGTCTGTCTAGTCTTGTCTGCCTAGTCTTGTCTGTCTAATCTTGCCTATCTAGTCTTGTCTGTCTAGTTTTGTCTGTCTTGTCTTGTCTGTATAGTCTTGTCTGTGTAGTCACTAAATTGATTTCAAGCTAGACGATACCTAAGCTGCTCAAGATAAATATCTGGAAAACCTGTGATAAATTGAATAAATATTTGGACAGAGCGACTAAATAATATGTTTCAAGTGGATTCAAGACTAGCTAACTTGTGTTGAACTTATTCTATTTAATGAATATTTTATAAATGAAATAGTGAAATAGAGAGACAAATTAATTCGTGTTACTTATTCTTGTATGCAGTAGACCAGCGTTTCCCAAACTTTTTTTACCACGGCCCGGTACGAGGTTTTAAATATGTTCGCGACCCAACTTGGGTCGAAAAAGGATGAAAAACGGATGGTAAAAAGTAAAAAGGATGAAAAACATCCTTTATCTATTCGCACACCTAAATGAACAAATTAATATAGTAGTTTATGATACAAGTGCACAAAAGTCTTTCACACGCGTGTATTGTAAATAAATAGTAGTTTATGATACAAGTGTATTTTATGATACAAGGAGGGCGTGCAAGTCCCGAGGTAAATTATTTGAATTATTTTTTCTTATTTTGGATCGAGAGGTATAACCTGCCATTGCACGTGCTCCGTCGCTACTTAAACTAACACACTTCATCCATTCAATAAATTTCGCAACGTTCTCCTGCGTCTGGGACGTTTACAACGATCCCGGTCCCTTGGTCCGCCGTGAACCAACTTTCTTTCATCGCCGAGCAAGTCTCACACCAGTGTCTTGTCCAGTCTTGTCCAGTTTTGTCCAGTCTTGTACAGTCTTGTCCAGTCTTGTCCAGTCCTTTTTACGCGGAACGCTGCAATAAGTGGATCATGTTCAACGCCTACATTTACACCAAGTCGAAATTCCTTCGATCTGCGTGTACAACATCGGTCAGGGTATTGTTTCTCTGGTGGTTCACGATGAACACTACATTGTGACCCAATGTTTCCCCAATGGTTACGGCAGGTCGATCCTGATGGTGCTGCGGATCGAACTCTGGGGCCCTCTGTGTCACCGCGGACGTGTTCGCATCCAACGACTCCTCGAAGCCAAATGGAACGATAAAGATGTTGAGGAGTGTTTTATCAGATATTTTGACGAAGACAAGATAGACCTCAACTATTCTGAGACCTCAACTATTGACGTTAAGAAGCTGAGGATTGTGAAGAATCAGGTATTGCAGATACATGAGCAGAGCTAGAACGAATCGAGGCGGTTGTGGAAGGACGTGACGGCAGGATTGAAGTATAACGACACAGAGAAGGCGATGCAGGGAAGAGACCAAGGATAGGAAATCTATTGATGTTATTTGGGAAACTAAATTATTTTCAAAAACTACTGATGAGAACTGGTTGTTCATAAAACCACTGCAAGAAAGATTGGTGAAATCATCGAAAACCTGAACGAGAACGAGCCTTGTCTTACCTGTGAATTCAGTGTTTTCTGGAGCTTTACAAGTTATCAATCTTATTGTCTCTTGTGAACAATTCTATATTCAGAATCAATATATTGAACTGTGATGATAATAAAAAACAAATTCATCACTGACCAACAATACCAGTGACCAGGGACAAAACATTGGTAAGCTTAAAAATCTCATCTCAGGTCGTTCTTCCCGGATAGGGTAGTCTTTTACAAAACAAAACATTTTCTTGTCTTCGTCAAAATATCTGATAAAACACATTACATTTGTATTATCCTCGATATTAGTGCTTTCATCTACTTGCAAGGACACAAACATGTTCTTTTTACTGTAGCAACTAGTTCTTCTCCTAAATATATCATGCAATCGCCAATTCTCTGTTTAACTGTATTATTTGATAACGGTATCGCTGAAAATAATTTTTTTTCCTATATTCCGCATAAATTATTTGCGATAATTTTTATCGCAAGGGAAAGTAGTAATTTTTCTCCGCCACTATGTGGATACCCAGTTTTACCCTTACCCTTTTTCTTATCGGCAAAAAAGTTTTTTTTTGCGTTTTTACATTTTTTTCCGGCAAAGTTTTTCTAACTGAACTAACTGAAAACTAACTGAAAGAACAACATAAGTGTATTCCAAAAACCGCAGATTGGCGACCTCTGATCTAGACTACTTCATATATAACTAATAAGTGCAGACTGTATACATGATTTATTTTATTAGCGCAAATTTATAATTGCAACTTTCATGTTATTTAAGTAAAAATCTAACCTTGTGTTTTATAGCTCATGCAAGCAACTTAATTCTGTTTAATTTCGCGTGTTTAATGTGTTTTTGCTTGATGTGTGTAATTATAATGAATTTTACAAAATCCGAAATGTGATTAAGTATTTTTAAACGCAGCGTAATTTAAACCTTTTGAATTATGCTAAATACAAGAAAAAATAGAATGACAGGTATCGGCAAATACGAATAGACAATGTACATAAAAGTGGAGAGATTCAATCATTATTACTTAATTCAATCATTATTTCTCACCATTAATAACATAATGTTAGTTTTCAGATTTCCTTTGAATTGAGAATGAGTTTTATTTCTTTCAGTTGTAACATAAAGGATAATTTAATAGTAACTTGTGCATTTTTAATGAAAATAGTTATAGAGTAATGCATCGACTTTTATTTAAGTTTGCAGAAAATATGGTTCAATAAACCCAATTAGAAACTTGGTCGTGGGTTTTGCTGAGTCAGAATTTAGAAATCGGATTTTGAAATTTCAAAGTTATTGAAATTACAAACTGTAAATTACAAATCTTATCTGTGCAAAGCATTAATCGCAATTAATTAAATTTCATACATTGATTTGCTGGGACTGTCAGTGCAGGTTACGGCGGATCAACAGATCTTCTAATATGCAATATATTGGTGCTGGGAGCATAGTAACGGATGCACCAACTCTTCATAGACTTCCAACAAGAATATGTCAGCATAAACAGGAACCAATTATTTAGGATAATGGAAGAGTTTGAAATAAAGCAAAGCTTGTCAGATTAACCCGGATGACATTAAACGCATTTTACTATATGCAAAGTGCAGATACAAGGGGAGCTATCGACAAGTTTCGCAATAACATCAGGGCTGCATCAAGGAGATGGCCTCTCAACAATACTATTCAACCTAGCCCTATAAAATGCGGTGAGTGCGATGTCAAACCGCGAACGGGGAACAATATTCGGCAAATGTAAAGTGATCCTCGCGTTCATAGGTCATAGATGTAGTAGCCAGAAACACTCAGGCAATAAAAGAGCATACGAACCTCTAGACGAAACTGCGAGAAAAATGGGATTAAAAGTAAATATCGACAAGAGTTAATATATCAGACCAATGGCAGAAATAGGTGGAAGACAGTTTGAAGTGATGGAATTCTTCAAATATCTGGGATCTATAATAAACAGCAAAAGCTAAATATCCGAAGAAGTCACAACCCACATACAACTAGGGAACCGTTGTCTGTTGTTGTCCAAGTAGAGTATACACCCAATACTTAGCAGCAAAGACCTGTAGCGCAGAACCAAGCTAAGAATATACAAGACACTAATTAAACCAGTGGTGATATATGGCAGCGAGACTTCATCAACATCATATAGCGCTACAGCCCAAATCGAGCCTTGGCCTCTTGGACCCTAGCCCCCATTCCAGTCTGTCCGTCGCCGTTCTCCTTCGCGCTCTTATCTCCAGTATTTGGTGTGCATATTTTCTCATCTCGCCCTCCCAGTCCAACATTGGCCTCCCTACCGATCGCCTACCTTGCATTCTTGCGTTTAGCACCCTCTTTGGGAGTCACGAATCGTCCATCCTCAGCACATGTCCTGCCCATTGGCTCTTTGTATATCTCTCATTATTTTTATATTAGAGCTCGTTATCGTGTCTGGGCCACAACTCTGCCTGTTGTGCAAGGCGGGTGGATCGAGTAGCCCGTTGACCAAAGCAGCCTGTCCCAAAACAAACAAACAACGCTACGGGAATGGCGCTACAGCCCTGGACGGGCCTTGGTCTCCTCGTACAGCCTACACTTGTGCTTAGTGACTTGATCTTAGACACAAGTGTTGGCGAACCACTAATCGGGGGGGTTTCGAGGCAGATTTACTGCGATGACTTTGCTAGAGCTATCTACATGAGAACGGTGGCTCATTTTTCACAATGTCCAGGATTTGAACCCGGGACTTGCGGCTCCGATGTCTGACACCTTGACTACTGGGCCACCAAGGCGAATGGCCAACCACCCCTTCCCGTAAAAACACGCTAGTTCAGAAACATAAACAGAATGGAAGACACTAGACATCCCAAACGGGAACTGGGGAGGATGCAGGCTAGTAGTCTACTCAGTCACTATAGATGAGATGACAGACTGAGGACAAGGTGGCTGTACAAAGAGAACACGCGAGAACTCTGCAAGAAACTGAAGTAGATGGGTATACCTAGACGAGCCGGCGCGAGTGGTGTAGTGGTGACGCTCGTGGCCTCATGTTAGAGCGCTAACTGACGAGTATAGAGGTCCGAGTTCTATTCCCAGCGCCGGCCGCATTTGTTCCAGGAAGACAAATGTGAAAAATGGCAATTAGCGCAATTTACTATAACAACAGGTTTTCTGGACCTAAGTGAATGTGATAGAATACAATAGGCTACCAATAGGCCGCAGTGTTCGAAGGGTCGGCAAACCCGGTAATCAGATCGAACCAAACTTTCATTCATTTCAAACTAAAAAAAAAATACCTAGACGAAGTAGACTGGATGGACAAGATAACCCTCATTGAGAAGAATGCCAAAGACCTAGACGGGCCGTAACGGCAACAAAGATGAATCAACTACATTAATCAAATTTGGTTAAAACGCAAATTTATGGTACTCATAATTAGTGTTGAAAGTGTTGAAAGGCTAAAATATTTCTATTTAAAAATACTACATTTATTTATTAACTGTATATTTGTCTAATAGAAAAAATGCCGTTTCCTTTCCTTTCATTTTTATTTGCGTCTTATTTTAAGTTTAAATATTTATAATATCGCAAACTGATGTAATTTACTATGTAGACGTATAATTTAGATATACAATTTAATCTAAAAGATAATGCGCACTTTATCTACTATTGATTATATTTCTTTTTTTTATGTGGTTTATACACAACCAGAAAATTGCGGTTTTTAGATGTGATACTACAACAATCACATTCGTTTGCCAAAAACAAAAATTGATAAGAAATAATCTCTAAAAATACTTTAATATTCATTACATTACAAAATTACTTTAATATTATATAGATATTAAACGCATACTCAAAACAAGTGTAAGATTTAACATAGATAGCTGTATAGAAGAATTGACTAAATTAGATGCAAGATTATAATAGTCCGATATGGATTTACAAGGCTACTACACATACAAGACTTGACACACCAGACTAAACAAGTAGCTAGTTTCATCTGGATTACCTAGACATAGATTCGAGCTAGAGTTGAGTTTAAGGAGCGTAAGTTTTTGGCGAGACTTCTTTCGTAATTGTTGAAATTGAACTTCCTTCATCTTCTTCCCTTTTAGTCATTCCCTTTACAATCCCATGACACTGTAAATCATTTTATTTATGTCGTTGCACTTTCCCTCTAAACCTAACCCAATCTTTTAGCACTCAAGAGCACATTCTAGAAAGCCGGTCGGGCGGTGGGCATCTTATTCTTCAAGAAGTCCTCATCTGATTCATTGGATTTTAGGAAAATGTTGTTTTGAAGGTCCAAAATTTCTAGCTCCAGTTCTTCTGTCCTTCCTTGAATAAGTTCTGCAATATATTGTTGTAATAAAAACCAGGACTGGACATCTGTGCCATTAGCGCACATTCCAAAACGTGCCCTTTCTACCACGTTTTGGATAAATATATAGATAAATATATAGATAAATACTAGACTTGTAACAAGACTAGACTTGGCAGATAAGACTAGACAGTTAGGAGTAGCCAGACTAGCCAGATAAAAACTAGAATAAAGGCAGGAAATAAAGCAATACACTCACATAAGGACCTACTGCGGTCAAAACTTCTAAGCAGACAAACAAAGCTCAGAATGTACCGGACACTGATACGCAATTGTTACAGACTCTTGCGAGACATGGACTCTAACTGAAAACGAAATAAAGATGCTTAGGGTATGGGAGAGGAAAGTGCTACTGAGAATATTTGGAGCAACACAGGATGACGACGGTTATTGGAAAATAAAGATGAATCACAGGCTCTAAATAAAAAATATCTATTCAATATTTTGAATAGAAAAAAATACCCTAATCAACGGAGCGGGCATAGTAAGCTTTCAAGCGTCAAATCAGTCGGAAATGCGAGATGGTGTACAGCGAGAAAATATATAAAACTTGTTTATTTGTAACTTTCGAGCGAAATAAACTTGAAAACCGTTTTCAGCACTTCGATTTCCTTCGGGTAACCAAAAAAAAAATCCAAAACAATTTTCAACCAAAATTTTCCATCATTTCGTTTGAAAAATATGAGCTTTGTCGGGTTTTTTAGTAATTAAAAAAAAAATTCATAAAAAAAAAATTGACGAAATGGCTTGATGCTGACACCTACTTTTATTCAGTAACTAATATCCAGTCGGTAAACATCAATTTTTAACAATAAAAATGTTAAGCGAAAAATTTCAATTAAATGGTTAATTACACAATTAACGATTAAATTAAATTTCACTGGCTGGTCAGCGGAGCGGTAAGAGATCGGGTTCATAGTACGAGGATCGCTGGTTCGATTCCCCGTGGCTACGCTTTTTTTTACAAGTTTTAAAATGACTTTCTTTTATTATTATTATTATTTATTATTGTTTAACTTTTTAATTGTAATTATTAATTTGTCAATTTAATTATTTAATAGTATTAATATTTATTATTTGTATCTTTATAACTTCAACGGTTAATTCTTAAACTTGCTTTCTTTTATTATAACTATTATTGTTATTATTCTTTATTTAATTTTTACGATACTTGCGCGACAAATGAACCGTAGTAATTCATAATGTAGTTTAACCATTAAGGTCATTTTAAAAATTGTAAATTAAAAAGAAGCGGAATCGAACCAACAATCCTCGTACTATGAACCCGAGCTCTTACCGCTGCGCTGACCAGCCATTGAAATTTATGCTAACATAGCGGGTTTATGAGTTGTCAGTAGTCGGGAGTTTTTTTGACGCTTGGCCATCTGACCCTCCCGCTGGCGTCACTTTCATTTATAGTCAAGCCCTACATATACTGTAAATTTGGGCCAAATCGGTGATGACGAGTTGACAGGGCCCCCTTGTTAGGATAGATTTAATTTTATTTGTTACTATTAAAGATCTTGTTTTTGTTTGTTACTTTGACACATTTCTATTGGCAACATGTATTCTATGTTTACCTTTATTATACAAAGAAATTTAATTTGAATTTGATTATGCAGACATGATTAGATAGAAAGGACTTGACAGTTACGACTGGTAAAAAGGAGTAATCATACAGGTCTACAAAGAAAGAACTAAAGACACAGGACTTCTTAGAAATTACTAGATGGACAGAACTAGCTAGAAATGACTAGATGAATAGTGATAGGCAGACAGGATTAGGCAAATACGGTTATCCAGCCTATTTGTTTGATCACTATGTATGTACGCAAGTGGCCAGCACACGTCAAGAACACTTTGCAACTCTCTAAGATAGTTTGAACCTCATTGATACGTTGTTTGATTAGGCATGATTACGTCTCTGCAATTGTTTTGTGCATAGATCCAACATTGAAAGTTTCATTGAAAGAACCCAAACACCATATTTTGTTTTTATATCAGTTCTTGTTTGTGTCTTTATTTTGTGGTCATATATTCAATCATTCTTCTTTCGGGCTGAGTTCTCCACTGTTCATTGAGAGGATACTTATTGTTAAATAGGACATAACTTGCTGTGTCTTCCTCTCCGCATATGCATAATGGTGAATCTCTTTTTCCGAATCTAAGGAGATAGGGGGTAGAATAGACAGAGAAGATAAGGCGTAAATGTTGAGTAAATTATCGATTAAACAAACGAAATTACATACATTATTCTTGAAACACCAGGGTCTTTGCCAAGTATATAAGACTAGTTTTAATTTGATATAAACGTAATAAATCGAGACATTATTTCATTTGAATATTAAAAACATTATTACAAAAAACATTAAAAACAGAATTAAAATTAAAATTGTGAGATTTTTTGCACATGCTAATTTATAACAGATTGTATGCACTTAATGTTAAAGAGACTATTAATAAGAATAAATTAATATTAAGTATATGTTGCCATGGCAATAAAGCAATCTTACTATGTAGACAAATTATCCGAACAAACGTAGCTTAAGCTATTATTTATAAATATCGTTTTTATGTTTAATTAAAACTCATTATTTATTTAATGCGTTAAATTGTGATACAGTACAATTTTAAAATTATAACAGTTGTATAATATTTATTTTACCTGTGTTTTTTGATGATTTATTTTTGCCACACAAAATATTTTAAGAGTCTATTGTTACTAAATCTAAATAAACTTGGTAATAGTAGTTAAATGTTAAATAAATCTAGTTAAGTAAACTTGCCAATATTATAGTGATTTATTATTACGAGAATTGGAGTGTAATGTTAGTTCGCCTCCCCGTGGTGCACCCTAGATAGCGTTTTATTTTATAACACGTGAACTAAATGAACTAACAACAGCTGGCAACCAGACAATCCTATGGATATCCTGGTTAAGATCATGACAATGTCTGAGAACAACTGCGTAGTTGTAAGACAAGTGGGCATAACTGAACCCCTGACACATTCAGGAATGCCCACTAAGGTCCTACCGTGGACAGCTTATGAGCTCCTTAACGCAACCGACAATGCAATCGAATATATCCTGTGATTTTTTATTTGTATTTCTATCTATAATGTGATGAGCCATACGCTAAATAAATAATTCCGAGAATTGAGAAAGTTTTGTGGGAAAATAAAAACAATACCATTGGAATCCCTCAATTGTAACTAATAATTCGAAAAACCTTCTTGGTTCGTAGTCAATTAGGATTGTTGGTGCATCAATGTCAGTTTTGCTTTGATGTTACTGACTTTTCAAGGAGTTTCCAAATCAACAGTTTAGAAATAATGAGACTTAAAACAAAACAATTATATAAATATGAAATAGTAGCATTTGTATCTTTTCTTCAAAGATAATTGCAACAAAATCTTCAAACTCAACAAGATATAAATAATTATATAAATATTATTTTAATTAATTTCAATATCAATTTGATTATTTTTGATCCTTATTAAAATAAGTGCGATTATATTTTGATAGTATCTGCATATCAAATTTAGTTTAGTGTTTTAACCTAGTCGTTAAAATTCATGGTCAAAGCCAATTCTATAACAACATTCCATAAGCGAACGTATTCAAACAATAATATAATGAGAGACGTATTGAATAGATAGATAGACCGAAAATATTATATTACTACACAAACAAGATCAGTATAGAGATAATAATGTATATATAGAATATTCTGAGAAGACAAGATACGGATGAATAAGTTTAACTTATTTAGATTAAAGACTTCATAAATACGTCAAAATTAACTAAATCGCATTTAATATAATGTTTGTTATCAATTAGAAACCAATAAGTTAGGGAATATTTAACTTTGACCTGGGCTTTTCCCTACTACGAAGTAACAAACTTACAAAACGTGTGTAGAATCCTCGTAATTTCCATTTGGATAATTTATGCACATTAAATATTGTTTAAAAGTACCGTGAATGTATAATTGAACAGTAAAAACTAGTTTAGCGGGTTTATATTATTTACGTATTATACTTGATATGAAATTGAATAAAATTACCAGATTAAATATTAAATGAGGAATTTGGGGTTGGTAAAGTGAATAGTTTATGGGAACGATCATTAAAAAATTGAATATTTTAGATGCAGCATTATCAATGCTATTGCCGAAATTGAACAGGATGTAGGAATATAATTTTGTCAAAAGATTGTGACGTGCTAAAGAAGTAGAGGAGTTTATTTGCAGGACATTTTCTACTATTAACCGCAACAGTGATAGAATAGTATATATTGCAACTAGGGCTGTAAGTTGTTAATTGGTCACGAGAGCGAAATTGGGCGCATTCGCTCAGGAGGGCAATTGACAATACAGCCTGTGTTGCAAAATATACTATTCTATCAATGTTGCGGTTAATAGCAGAAAATTTCCTGAAATGAACTTCTTCTACTCTCTACTTCTTTAACATGTCGCATGTCATATATTTTATTACTCATACGAGGCGACGTATCTTACTTGTTTGGGATCCAGGGGCCATCAAAAAAAAATAGGATAAAAAATGAAAAATTTGCATTTTCAATTGTCTCCGGTAGTATGGATTCCTCAGTCTCCAGCATCACCATAGAATTTAACACTCATTTTTATTTTTATTTTGTAATGAAACAAAAATTATGTCACTTCACGTCACTTTTTTAATATTTAGGTCTTGATTGTGTTTATTTAATTGCATTTTTAATGTAACTTAGCGATACTGAATATTTGCATGCGTTACCCAAGTTATGTGCTAATACAACCAAAAATGGCATTTCTCGCCCTAAAAAAACATGCGCCAAGATAGTACTTTTAACGCATGAGTAATCAAAAATTAATACAATAATAGTATCATACGCAAGTCATCACATAGTAGCAACGGTCGCAATCATCCTATTCAATAATAGTATTTTAGTGTATTTTAAACAAAAGCAAACGGAAAAGATTTCAAATTTGGACAGCTTTTACTACTTTTTGGGGTTCCGTACCGAAAACGGAACCGTTATAGGATCACTTTGTTGTCCGTCTGTCTGTCTGTCAAGACCATTTTTCTCAGGAACGCGTAGAGGTAACATGTTGAAATTTGTATCAAATACTCGGGTCTGCGGTCTCTTTCAGCTGTGAAAAAATAAAACTTGTAAGTCAACACGATCAAAAGATATGACCGTTTATCTCGCATATTTTGCGATTTCACAAGGGAATCAAAACCTATAGGGTACTTTCCGTTGACCTAGAATCATGAAATTTGGCAAGAAGCGGTGTATTACAGCACATGTAAAAGGAAAAATCTGAAAACCGTAAATATGTAGTTTAATTACAAGAAAAATGCGAATTTACTATTACAAACTTCGGTTAGGTCCGAAGGTTAAAAAGTATGTATTGGCACCAAGCTGTTTATTCTGAATTTTCTTTGTTTATATTCGTTATGCATTTCATCACGTACGCTCTATATACATAATATATACAGGGTATATATTATGTCTAAATTTTGCTTATTTATAACCGACATGCGACATACTCAAGTCCCGTAACATCCTGTATATATTATATTTCGTCTAATTTTTCTTTATAATCTACATAATATGTTGATAATCTACATACTATACTATAATTTACATAATCTACATAATATGTTATAGATAATATGATTTAAGTATATTATACTTAAATCACGTACGCCCTATATTTTTTGGTAGTCAATTGCCCAAAAGCAGTCAATTAAACAACTGAATGTTAAGAGTATCGAAATAGATCTATAAATAGTTAATATATTAGTTTATATTAGATCTAGAAATAGTTAGATGTTAATATAAGGTAGTGAATAAGTGTAATACTAAATTAGTTTTCTTTTTATAAGTTTAAAATATTCGCGTTATTTAAGAAAAATTACCTATATACCCTGTATACCTTTATACAGGGTATATAGGTATACAGGCAAAATTGAGCAGTAAAAACAAATAGTGAAGTTCCAGAACCCCTAAACACTCATAGTGAATGGGGGATGTATGGTAATAAAATATAGGGTAGAATTCCATCGTACGACAGAGACATCTTGAGGTTATGCTTGCAGAGGTACTAAGATGGTCGTGATTTCAGGAGGGCCACTTGTCAAATTAACTGAATGTGCTTGCTACGGCCTCAAAAAAGATACCTTACTTACAAGTTTGTACGGAACCCTCGGTGCGCGAGTCACAACTCGCACTTGGCCGCTTTTTTTTTAATAATTAAAATTCGACATCCAAAAATATACACACAGAATACCATACAAGATGCAAAACAGACAAGAATCCATATGAATAGGATGGTTGCGACTGTTACTACGTGGTAATCTATACTTACATAGAATTTAAAAATTCACTTGTTTTTACCACACTTATAAGTGTGCTAAAAACATAATGAATTTTTCAATTCAATGTAATACTAGATATGTTAGTTACGTGCCATTATTAAATAAATCAACTAAGTTGTTTAAAAGTGTGCTAAAAATGATATAAATCTTAAAACTGGTGAAATTTTTGTTTCGTTCTTGAGACAGCGAAAGTGACTTTCATCATTATGTTAATAATTAAATAGATAACAAATAAGTAAAAGGTTATCTGGAATCTAACTCGAAGCCTAAATTAATTTCTGTTTATCTCGGAGTGCATATGCATTCTGTTTTAATCAATTTTTGATATTTTTTAATGCAGAAATCGGCGTTTGGTAATTCTTGTTTTTGTTATGTCTGTGAAAGTTAACATTATTTTGCTTGAAACCTACAAACAATCACTGCACGGTTCCAAATCTCGCTTATATATATATATATATATATATATATATATATATATATATATATTAACACACTCAGATTATCTGCGGGAAATTCATTACTTTCCAAGATCTCTACTCGAGCTTCGAAATTTCTTAAATTTTTGCTCAATTTTAGCAGGCGCTAGCGAACGGAAAGAGCTGGCGAAATATAATTTGAATATTTGCAATCAGCGCAAAAAATTCTTTCAGCAACGTTTTTAAATTTTGCTGTAACTCAAAAATAAACGATTTTAGCAAAATCGATTTTCTCGCATTTTATCGTTTCCGCAATCTTGACTTCACTCTTCGACGGTATTTCCTAATTAAAAGCCTCCTACGAATATGATATACGTTTTGCGACAAATTGAATCGATTGGTCGATTCCGTCCCCCGCTCTGAGAGGCCCTGGATGCGTTGTAAAATCAGCTTTTCCACACTATAATGTAAATAACTATGAATAACCGTATCGAAATAGTTATTTATATTTGAGTGCGAAAAATCAATTATATTGATTGTAAAATCATTTACGCACAAAATTTGTATAATTTTTTTTGGGCGATAATTAGTATTTAAGAAACAAGATTAAGATTTTTTACAATATTGGAAATATTTTTTTTTGGCACAATGTTGTAAAGTACGGCTACTATGCGGTAAAGTGACTTTAACGCATAGTAACCGTACTTTACAGCATCGGGTGTAAAAATCTAGTTTCGCTTGACGTATACACGATGTCAAAGCTAGCTTTACAATCAGGAATCAGGAGGCCAAAAATGGTATTGTACAGTCAACAGAGAAAGTAGATATGATTCTGATTTATGGCGAGACCGGCAAAAACTAGAGCGCAGGAACTTTATGCACAACGTTATCCTGGCAGAAATCATCCTTCCAGTCGATGTTTCGATCGAATTATTCATGTATTCCGTGAAACGGGCAGTGTTAATCGAGACAAAAAAAAGTGCCGCAAGACTAAAACAAACGAAGAAGCAGAGAGTGCCATTCAAGTTGCAGAAGTTCATGACCCTCAATTAAGTAGTCGGCAAATTGATTACTATTCCGGAATTTCCAAGGCGAGTGTTTTAAGAATATTAAGACTATTAAATTCCATCCGTACCATATTTCCTTGCATCAAGAATTACATGGTGCTGCTTTTGGTAATAGGGTTCAGTTCTGTGAATGGGCTCTGCGTCACTTCCAGGTGAATCCGATTTTTTTCGACGACGTTTTGTTTACTGACGAGTCAAATTTTAATAACCATGGACAGTTGAATACGCATAACATGCTCTTCTTGGTCAATAGAAAATCTAAAATGACTCCGGTAAATTGTGCACCGGCGTCCTTGGAGTGTTAATGTGTGCTGTGACATAATTAAGGACCGGATTATTGGACCATTTTTCATAGACGGAAATTTGAATGGTCTAAGATACGTCAAGTTTTGGAACAACACTTTAGGAGAATTACTACAAGACATCCCGTTAGCGCAGCGATGCCGAATGTAGTATCCACAAGATGGCTGTCCAGCGCATTGGGCAGTTATACATCGTGAAGTGATAAACCGAAAATTTCCAGACGCTGGATTGGGAGAGGTGCAGTAATCTATTGGCCTGCTCGTTCACACGATTTTTTCCTATGGGGTTTTTTAGTTTTAAAGGTGTTTACCATGATGTACCGACGACGCCGGCGAACATGCAAGAACGAATTAGAAGAGCCTGTGCCGCTATCACACCAGAAAATATTCGAAGTTTTTATTACTCATGCGAGGGGATGTATCTTACAAGTTTGGGATCCAGGTGCCTCAAGAAAAAATAGAACCAAAAATGAAGAATTTGCTTTTTCAATTGTCTCCGGTGGTGTGATTCGTCATAAGAACTCTCCTCAGTCTCCGGTATCACCATAGACTTTACACTCATTTTAAAACGTTTTCTTTAATTTTTATTTTGTAATGAAAAAAAATTCGTCACTTTCATGTAACTTTTTTAATATTGAGGCCTTCATTGTGTCTATTTTATTTGTTTAATTGTTTTTTTTAATGTAACCTAGCGATATTGAATATTTTCCTTATCCAAGTTATGTGGTAATACAACCAAAAGTGGTATTTCTCGTACTAAAAAAACGTGCGCCTAGATACTTTTAATGCATGAGTAATAAAAATAAAATAATTATAAAAAATATCTAGCAGTGATTAACAGCAGTCAATCTCCCAAGTGAAAACATAATTCAGTACCCATCATTTAAAATATTTAATCCTACCCAGTTTTTTAATTCATTCTTGATAGTAATTCAATTATACGCAAATCTTTTAGATCTACTGAAAGTGAATTACAAATTAGTCTCATAAATACTGATTTCCTTCCCAATTTCTAAGGTTACCTTAGGTAATAATAGACTCTTCTTCCTCGTAGTACCATTAATAGACTCTTATTCCTCGTAGTACTAAGTGATGTAAAGTTGAAATGTTAATTAAGTTGAGAAAATCCCCATGAACCCGACTGGAGTTAATTTCTAGTCTCAATTAGAAGTTACAAGGCTATGATTTTTGTAAAAACTATCAAGATTGTTGCAAAACTAGACAAAATGTTATGTTGTCTTTAGCTTAATATTCCAAGGAATAGACTAGGTAGATAATTTAAAATTGGTACACAGTTAGTCAACTAATTAGCGTACCCACAATTCTTGTAAAACTTGAAACCAAACACATTTTTTTTATTTAGTTATAAACAGATTATAGACAGACAAACATAAACCAATTAAGTTGGTATGCAAATACCTTGGTTTAACCAGGTAAACATATTTGTAGAATTAGAAATATTGTAAAAAAAAAATTATATTTTTCTTGTTCCTATTTTAGTCGCTATTTCATGAGAATTCTTGTTCTGGGTTTTTTTATAAACAGCCTTTTTATAAAAAAAAGAAATTGAATTGTATTTAGAATTAAAAAAAATCCAATCAACAAAACTCGTTTTAACCATATTTGAATATAATTTAAAAAATAGTTATAATTATACATACGCTTTTACTATGTTTTTTTAATCATAAAATAATTTGATTTCTTTTAATCCACTCTAATCTAACACGCCTTAGCTCTTACTTCCCAAAGAAATTGTTTCCGTCAAGCGATAGAAAAAATACCAAAGTTTAAGTGAAAACCGGAAATTGATATCAAACTATTTTATCTCTTAATTCTGTTTTGTTGATTTTTTAATGAATTCTTAATTTTATCTCATAATAACTACGCCTAAGTATAATACATTTATTAACTGCGAAATATCGGCACATTTTTGCGTTTTAATTCTAGACTTCAATGTTGCATTTCCAAATAGTTTTATTTATATCTCAGATAAGTTTCCTTCGAAAAAGAAAAAAAGTGAGAGAGAGATCAGTTTAAAGCATAACAGCAAATTCAGCAAACGTTTTAAAATATTTAGAAAAAAATAAATTAACCAAGTAAATATAATTCATGCTTATCAATGTTATTCATACGTTTACGTTTTACAAACGTTTAATTCCTTTCAAAGCAAAAACGACAATTAAGCCTTAACATTTCTTGGAATTTGCATATAAATATCCAAATTGAATAGAAATTGCAACAAAAATAGACATTGCTGATAAAACGATGAAAATTCACTGGAAATTAAAGAAGTCGTTTCAAAACAATCTGCTTGGTTTTATCAAAACTTATTTAATATCAAAATTGACATTAGTAACCCCCTCCTATAACATTGATGAAGTTTCCCTGGAAGAATTTCTTTCTGCCCTCTTCCATGGTAAAAATTCCTCTCCTGAGCCTGATTTAGTGACCAAACACCTCACCAGACTCCTCTATGAAGACATCCACTCCATTATAACAAAAAAATTTAACTTCTGCCTCTTGAAATGTTCCTTTCCAAGCCGCTGGAAAATGAACACAATTGTCATAATCCCTAAACCAGGTCGAGATAAATCTATTCCCAGCAGTTACCGTCCGATCTCTCTCCTCCCTGTCCTTGGCCAAATCGTCGAACATATCCTTAAAACCCGAACTGCATCAGTAGAGGAACGTTAAACACAAACTGATTTGAAATGAGCGTGCACACCACGCTGCCCGCCCCGCTGCACGCAAACCCAAACGCCCCGCTCACTTACTTACTCAGGACGCCTGCTACTAAGACCATGTGTTTGAGATGCACGCTGCACGCCACGCCTCGCTCCACGCTCTGTTTGAGCGGGCACTCAGGCCGTAGACTTACGCTTACGGAGGCCTCCTCCAAAAAACTTGAGGCATTTGAAATGTGGCTGTACCGAACGTGGATGTGGCTGTACCGAAAGAATCCAACGTACGTTGGACAGAGCGAATTACCAATACGGAGGTTCTGAGAAGGATGGGAAAGTAAAAAGAAGTCCTGAATACAGTTAAGACTCGAAAGCTACAATATCTGGGACATATAAAGCGTAACGAGAGCCGATATGTCCTTTAGCAGCAGATCCTCCAAGTTACAAGCTATATGGAGCTAGAGGAGTGGGCAGAAGGAGAATATTGTGGTTTAAAAAATTTTAGAACGTGGTTCAACCAATCAACCACTCAGCTTTTCCGCGCTGCTGTTAGCAAAGTTCGAATAGCCAACATGACAGCCAACAACCGGAACGGATAGGTACTTTAAGAAGAATCAGACCTTCTTGGGCATTAACAAAGCATTTGACAGCGTCTGGCATGCCGGCAACATTTTGTATAAAATATCGATAATCAATGTCCCTCACTACACAAGTCCTAATCCACATAATTAAAAATGTCCTTTTTAACAGATCCTCAACAAGGTGGAAATCAACTCCATCTCTTCTCCCACATTTTCCCCTCTGCAAGGTCTCCCTCAAGGATCTCCACTTTCACCTCTCCAATACAATATATACTGTCATGACATTTACAACTACAACCAACTAGACAAATCCCACATTGACTTTTCATCCTACATACTACAATACCCTGACTACACTGTACTGATTTCCCACAGCAACTCCCTCAAATCTACCTTCGATCTACTCCAAAATCTTACCAACAACACCCTGACATGATTCAACCAGTGGAGATTATTACCAAATCCTTCCAAATGCCACCTCCTCATCCCAAACCACAAAATTTCCTCAAACTCATCTCGCATCCACACATGCTCCTCCAACGTAGGTACTGTCCTCAAGCAGCGTTAAATATATTGGACTAACTATTGACTCTAAACACAAATTCATTATCGACGTTAAATTACGTAAGTCCCAGATAATTAAACGGTGCAAACACTTTAGAGCCTTAACGTACGGCATCGGCAAGCAGGGTATTTCCACAAAAACCGCGTTTAAAATCTACAAATCTATCTGTCGTTCCATTCTTGATTATGGACATGTAATTAATTACCTCTGCCAATAATAAATGTAGACGAACTCTTGAGGTCGCAGAGCGAATCGCATTAAGTCTCATCACCAAACTCAGACATCCAAATAACCCTCTCCACAACCCTTTCAACGAACTTCACTATAGACAAACCCAGGTCCCTCCACTTGCTGACAGACATGACAGACCTAGGATAAAGCTTAGAAACAACGTCATGGCGTTCAACATGCTTGAGGAACTTTGATTTCAACGTCCGTCTAAACAGACAATACCCGTCCAAAACTCTTCTTGAATCCTTAGACGACAACTGGCACACTCATTCTCATCCAATTTTTCGATAATTTTTTTTTCCTCAATTTATGCTCAATATCTGTTCGCATTCAAAAATTACACATGAAGAACTCTTCTCCATGGGCAATAAAGATTTGGAGAGGGAAATTAAGGAGTTGAAACGGCAATCGCACCAAAGTCAACAAACGATTGATGCTTTGCAAAATAAACTTTGTTGTAAGAAGAGGCCATCATTAAGTAGAAGCGTTCAAAATTTAGATATTGAACCTGTCATCATAGATGACGAGCGTGATAATTTCCGAAAGTTGCTTAAAAAGATCCTAAAAGACGGCATTGAGTCATTGTCGTTAGGTGAGCTACAATTTATACACACGAAAGTCACACGATGAAACAGTTCAACATATTGATAAAAAAAGGAATGGCCAGATTTTAACGATACCTTCAATAACAAGGTATCCGCTGCAGAACCAGATTTCAAATGACAAAAACTAGCCCATAGTCAAGTGGCTAACTACAACAATTGGCCATCGACCCGTGGTCTTTCAGCCGAAAACAACTTTATTGGACATTTTCACATTTTATCAGACAGTCACTATATATGGAATTTATCGTCTATGGCTTCCACGCCTATTTAATGACTTACGTAATTAAATCTAGAAATAGCTCTTGAACGAGAAAGACTGGAGGATCTTAAACGAACTTTAGATGTAGAGAATCAAACAAATAGCAAATTAGCTAAAAGGTTAACAAACAAACAATGGCTGTTAGCAGTTTCATGAATGCTTTGTAACAAGAACAATCTCGACACAAAGTTTTGCAAGAAAATTTGTAAAGGGAAAGAGAGAAAAGAAAGCAACTGATGTATACAAATAATGGGAATGTCAAAGAAAAGCCCAAGCTGTTGTTAAGTGCAGTAGAAAAGTGATACCCGCTAGGGATACATCTATTGATAGATTATTAAATAGGCGTGGAAGCCATAGACGCTAAATTCCAGATATCGTGACTATCTGATAAAATGTGAGAATGTCCAATAAAGTTGTTTTCGGCTGAAAGACCACGGGTCGATGGCCAATTGTTGTAGTTTTTTTTAAGTTTTTAATTGTTGTATGCATTTATAAGTATGACAATAAAGATGTTTTATTATTATTGAAATTAGTATTAAACGACATTCTTTGTAAAATCTGGACTTATTTTACAACCACTTATAGTAAATGTAAATAGAAAACATTATGTTTTCCTTTTTTTTGCATGTATTGATAATACAATTGTTTTCGTGTATTTGTTGTAAATTTCTGGAATTTGCTAGAGTTGTTACGTACTTCAATTATTTAAATTACACTTGGAAACTTAACGACTCTTGTTATTATTTTCATGTTTAATTCGGTAAAAAGAAAAATAAAATAATTACGTCAATTGATAAAAATTAAAAATTTTGATAAAATTGAGAATAATTTAATTGCGAGTCAGAAAGTTTGGTATTGATTAAGGATTAATTTATTTTTAAAATTCGGTGAGTAAAGCTAACCAAAATTTGGAAAAATCCTAGTTAAACAAATTAAAAAACATATTTTTATTTGCTTGATTAACAAATATTTGGTAATATAATTTGTCCTAAAATTAATTTCTTATATAAAATTGTAGCTATTACAATGTTCAATTGTAATTTCATGAATATTTAAAAATCAAATACTATGAACAATAAGCAAGTTTAATTGTTTTAAACGTTAAGTTTTAAACCTTTGCACTCGTATTTATAATATTTAGAAGTATACGTATAATGACGCCAGTACGGCGTCATATGGGTGGACAGGGTTAATTATTTCTAGCATTCAGTCAGTAATGCTATTCAAAATTAGAAGGAATTATCATTAAGAAAATTTTGCAATTAAAATATGTTTATTTACTCGATTAACAAATCAAGCTAACATAATTTATCTTTAATTATTTAATTTGACCCAAAATTAGATTTGTTTATATAAAATTGTAGCTACTACAATCTTCAATTGCAATTTCATGAATTGTTAAAAATTAAATACTATGAACAATAAGAAATTGTTTTAAACGTTTTGTTAATTACTCATTTTATACATGTTTTTTTCAAATATTTTACAATATTAGATAATGGTTTATCGCACGACAATTATGAGAAAATAACAGGTAACAGCTTCAATTAAAACCAACATGAAACCAAGTAATTATCGTTTTCTTGAGGAAATTTTCTATTCAAAATTTAAGCCGATCTTAAGCCATCTCCAACAGTCAATATTAACACTTTGTAGTCCGTTGCCATATTAATACGTTCTTTTTTATTTAAAATATGGTAGCCGACGACGTAATAGTACGTCAATTTATTATCAAAGTATAGGATCAGTTGACGTAGAAATTCGTTAATTTTTATTTAAAACGTTTCGCAAAAGTTTCCCGAATATACAAAACCGCAATAATACCAATTCTCACATACGCAGCCGAAACAAGAGCCGACACAGTAGTTACCAAACAAGCCTTAAGAACGACAGAGATGTGCACCCTACGAGCGATAAAAGGGACCAAATCAGGAGCTCCACAATCAGAGAGGATCTACAAATACAAGATGTCGTACGCTGGACAAGAGACCGTCGGAGGCACTGGCGGGACCATGTGAAACGCATGATCCCACAACGGATCGTTAACTGGGCCATGACACAAAGGCCAAACAATTCAAGACCACCTGGAAGGCCACCAAAGAGATGGGCAGACTCCTGGACATCCATATCACAGGAGATTAGAGACTAAAGAGGAACTTAAAGAAACAGGCACACGTGCCTATACAAAAGTCTAAGAAGAAGAAGTTTCCCGAAAGAAATCCGACTGAGGGACTTTCGGCAGTTTTCTGTTTCCTTCTTCAGTTTCCTTTCCGAGAAGAAAGCCGACTGGAGGGCTTTCGACAGTTTTCAGTTTCCGCTTCAAATCGTTAGAAGGAGTAGATCCCATCTGAGCGAAATTTTCATAGATTTATCCAAGACCTATGATAGCGTCGATCACTATCTACAAATCCAAAAATTACATAAATATGGCATTACAGGAGTCAACCTAGAATGGATTATATCCTACTTAAAAAAACAGAACCCAAATAACGGAGATTACAACAGGACAGGGCAAAATCACATCGGCAAAAAGAATAACAAATGTAGTTGGGGTCCGATGTTACTGGAGTAATATCCTTTAATTTGAAGTGATTTGAAATGGCATAGTTGTAATTGACGATTTCGCATACTGGAATAACAAATGTAGTAATTCCGTAAGAAAGTATTCTGGGCCCTATATTATTTACATTGTATATAAATGATCTGCCACAAATAACTGAGAAAACGGACACGGTAATGATTAATTACGTAAATGATACAAGCGTCATAATAACCAACAAATCCTTAGAAAACGTCACGACCAACATTGCAACTACCATGGAAGTGCTAACTACATGGTATAATGAAAATAAACTTATTATGAACGAGGATAAAACAAACCTTATATTTTTCAAAACAAAACGTGAAAGATTATACCCTAAAGCAGGCATGAGCAACCTTTTTTGGCTAGGGGGAACTAAGGTAGGGGGAAATGAAGGTCCGTATATGCGCTTAGAACCCTCAGACGCTATTTAGATTTGAAAACTTTAAAAGCAGTTTATTATGTTATGTTCACAGATTATTGAGGTTCGGGATCATGTTCTGGGGCAACGGAAAATTGATAACCGAATTTTTTAAGATCAAAAAAGAAGCTATCCGAGTGATTTACAACCTCAAATTTAGTGAATCATGTAATGGAAGAAAAGCAGGCATGTCAAACACGCAGCCCGCGGGCCACATTCGGCCCGACAATACGTAGTTTGCGGCCCGCCGAGACGTTTTAATTTTTTTTTTATGAACAGCGGAAGTATTATGTGCAGCACACAAAATTTACAGGTGTAAGTATAAGTTGAAATACTGTAGCAAACAGAGTTTCTTTTTTTTATTTAAAAGTTAGAGACCTTTTGGAAGTCATTCCTATGCACAATACAACTACCGGAGCTGATATTTTGTATGCGCTTATGGAAGTTTTGAAGTATAAGGTACCATTGGAAAAGTTGGTTTGTTTTGCAACTGACAATTCACCAATAAGGGTTTCTTTAATGAAAACTTAACTAACAAAAATTCTGAAATGTCAAGATTTACCGATCATAGTTCATCGGTTCCACATATATTCAGCCAAATATTGATGACTTTCTTTCCAACAAACGATATAAAATATCTTTTAAAAAGTAGCATTAACAATGATTTTGTTTATTATATCTATTATTCTAGTTTTGTTTTAAATAGAATATTTTTTAGGTATAAAGTTTATTAAAAAAAAACAATGATTTTAATAAATACATATTATAAATATATATTTATTATATTATTAATTCCTTGAACAGTAAAAACATGCGGATCCAACTTAGTACAAAATAGATCATGCGGCCCCCAATATCATATGAGTTTGACATGCCTAATGTAGAGAAATATTCAAAGAAGTGAATATACTAACAACAAGAGGAACGTACATATTTGAAAGTTTAGTTTTCCTATTTAAATACCGATATTACTTCGCGGATTTTAAATCAACAACGAAAATAAGAATATAGGTATATTACAATTACCCCTTACACAATCTCAGCATGCCAGAAAACATATTCGCCTCAGAGAAACACAACTTTATTTTTCTATTTTTCGTCTGTAATGGACTCATAACAGCACTCATATGCGTGCGGTTATGGCTCGCCGAGTGCTGTTATGATTTAATTTTTTCAAGGTTGGTACTGAAATTCAGAGCTGTCAGTGTCAAATTTTCGGCGAGATAGTTTTAAGATTATATGATGTGTGGAAATCGCGAATACACAAATTTAATTAATTAATGGTAATAAACGATATAACACATACTTAATTCAAATTCTGTCCATCAATGGTACAACTATTAAAAACATTTATATTGACATTAGATGTTTCTTGAGCAGTAGCACTCACGCCAGGGACATTATACATAGTGCTACTGTTACTATCAAATTGCAACATATCCTTTAATTTCTGACGCCTAAGCGCACCATTGTAACCCATTATTAAGACCATACCATTTATTAAGACCATATTAAGACCATACATACAAATTTACCCACCTTCATAGCCAGGTAAGACTTATCATCTGCGTCCCTTATAAATTCATGAATATCTTCTTCTTCTAAAATCTTCGACTTTTTAGGTGCATAGCCCTGAGATATCAGATTCAATAAGGCTTATATATAAATAAACAGAACCTCGACATAGAATATATCGTCCATAACCTTGATGGTTTATACTTCTTACGTGTAATTCGAAGTAAGCAAGTAATAGTATATTACGTACGAGTGGAACAGTTACGCACGACCCGCGTAGCGGGGAGGGCGTAATTCCGCGAGTTCGTAATTGTCTTACAACTCGATGTAATGTACTATACTTTATCTACGACCACACTAATTTGTTTCTCTTTAATAAGAAAAATATGTTTGATGTAACACCTTCGACATTATATAACTTGATAGAAATGAAAAGAAATACATTCGTAATGGTTACATACCTTTTTATTTAGTACTTATTGGTAGTTTTCGTTAGATTTAAACGTGAAAAAACGAAATGAATGACAGCTTCTATGTGAATGATGTGACGTTTCATGATTGTTTGGAAATCAACGGCTCTCAACCAATCAACGAATCGTAAACCAAACAAGCAAGGGTGATTTTGAATTATTACATAACATTAATCGCGGATTGATACATATGTGTGTGGTATGATGTATTGAGATAAGTCACGAACTGTACAATAATGGGAATTTACAATAGCGGTCGTAGATAAAACATTTTCCCAAACAACTCTAACATAATTTTCATTGCACCACTCGTTAAATTTACTATATTTTCATATCGTGGACGTGATTTGCGGCAATTTCTTGAATTTCAGGTAGAGTACAAGATACTTTTTCACGCATTTTAAATTTAACCTATCAATTAATGTCAAGTGTCAGTGAAATGTCAATTATCAGTATTACCAACCACCATCAAATTTTCTAAACAAGTATGGGCGATTTTTTTATTTAGGCATAAAAGGGCGCAAAATAGAAAAATTACTATAAAAAAACTCGTTCGTAAGGCGTTTTTCAGCACTTGTCTAAACTTGAACGCGTGCTGAAAAATGCGCTTAATGAACTCGTCCTTTTTTATATATTATTAATGCTAAAACGTTTCTAAAACGTTTTACATCATTTCTTTATGCGAATATCTTACCCAATTTTATACTGCTGCTTATATTATATTCAGCGGTTTTTAATTGATATCTTTGTTAATATGTAACACAATATATCAAAAAGACTAGACAGACAGTCGAGACGAGACGGACAAGACTAAACAGACAAGAGTGGGCAGACAAGGCTGGACAGACAAGACTGGACACGAAGATGATGAGAACCTAAGCGATTAATGAAACATCGAATATAGTATAAAGCTACAGGGCCCAAGAGATCTAAGAAAACGGAATCAAACCAAACAATCACCGGAGAACGGATGGATAATAAACCAGAACCGATTGCAGCTTTTCTCTACAAAATTAAAAGAAAATATAGGCGACACTAATATAGAGGCTGAACCAAGCGAATGTATGAAAGTAGTTACACAAACATGCGATCAAATATTTAGAAGAAATGGCGGAAGAAGCAAACGAGCACCGGTGTATTGGTGGACGAGAGAAGTGGCGGAACAAAGGAGGATATGTCTAAAGAAGAGAAGAGCAATGGTCAGAGCAAATGCTAAGAAAAATAAAACAAATGAAGAGAAACAAGAACTTGTTGGCTAAACCTTGAAAGGCTAAATCAAGCGGAAAAACTATTTCTATGCGATCGAGATATGGACTGGAGCCAGCTTATACAAAAGGAAGATCGAGTAAACTGTCCACTATTCACAGAGAACGAAATGAGAGAGGCGGCCGGAAAAATGGAAAACAAAAGGGTCACAGGACCAGATGGGATACCGGTGGAGGTCGTGAAGGCTTTAATGGATGCCCCCAATACTGCTTAAAGATGTTCAACAGATTGCTACAGCGAGGAGAATTCCCTAGGATAAGGAAGACAGCGAGGCTGGTGCTAATACCTAAGGAAAAGAAACAAGAAAATGCCGAAGTAACATATAGGCCACTAAAAAAATGCTGGAGCAACTACTAAGCCACAGAATCAAGGAAAGTATCGGAAAATCAGGGAATTTATCAAAAAGGCAATTCGGCTTCCGGAAAGGAAGATCTGAATTGATGCAATGCGCGTAGTACAGGAGATAGCAACCAAGGCAAATACGGGATGCTACAAACGCAGCAATTTCTGCGTTATGGTGACCCTCGACGTGCAAAATGCATTCAACTCTGTTCCATGGATGGAAATCGTCATAGAACTAGTCAGGCTTAAGATACCAGCATACCTAGTACGCAGCTATCTTAATGAACGAGACCTAATGGTTGGAAAAACTGCCAAGATAAATATAACAAGAGGCGCTTCTCAGGTATCTATACTAGGATACTATACTTCGATTAGGTACTAGGGCTGCGCATGCCTGCAGGAGTAACCCTAATAGGTTATGCAGATGACTTGGCTGTGATCGTAAGAGGCAAGAAAGAAGAGAAGCTGTGTCTTAAAATAAACGAAGTGATACAGAGAGTGAGCTATTGGATGAGCTGTTTTGGAACTCCAAAAGCCTAAAAAAACTGGCACCGACTAAAACGGAAGCTATAATATTAACAGAAAGGAGAAAGCTCTCAAAAATGTAAAAAAAAGTAGAACATGCAATAATAACGACATCAGAGACATTGAGGTATCTTGGAGTCATATTCAACAGAAATATGAGTATGACACAGCACGTGATACAAATGAAAGCCGAGGCCGTGGCGGCCAATCTAGAACGACTAATGCCAAACATCGGAGGACCACGATGTAGCAAGCGACGGCTGATCGCATCGGTAGTTTACTCCATTATACTTTATGGTGCACCTATATGGCGAAGAAAAAATATAATCAAATTTTAGAAGGTATCCAGCGAAAAATACTGAGAGTATGTTGCGCATACCGGACTGTATCTACCGACGCACTGCGAGTGGTCGCGGGAAGCCCACGCATCGATCTAATAATAGATGGAAGATGTAGAAGGCTGGAAGACACAAGCAAAAAACCATCCGCATCAGAGAGCAGAACACAAATAACAAACCTGTGGCAGAAAAGATGGGAGAACTTGAAGGGAAAGGCGGGTGGAATGGACGCGAAGGCTCATACCAAATGTAAAACATTGGATAAACCGGGAGCATGGTGAAGTGGACTATTACTTGACACAAGTATTGACGGGGCATGGATGTTTTGGCCACTACCTTGAAATGTTCAAACTAGCAGAAACGGCGGACTGTTAGTACTGTGGGGAGAACGATACAGCGGAACACACAGTATTTGATGGTCCAAGATGGGAAGCGCAAAGGGAAAAAATGACGGAAAGCATTGGCTAAAGAGTAACTGCGGAAAATATTACTGGGTATATGCTGGAGAGTGAGGAAACATGGAGTACCTTAACAAAGGAAATTTAACAGAAATAATGAAAACGAAAGAAAAGAAAGAGGTGAACGGGATAAATAGACAGGAAAAACAGACGACACAGCTTTTCTCTGAAGTAATACTACGGTGGTTTGCTAGAGAAAGTGGGAGGGAAATGTGTTGGGTTATACTGTGTCTTTTATATTGTAACACACCCTTTTCTCAAATAAAAAAAAGACGAGACTGGACAGACAAGGCTGGGCAGACCAGGCTGGATTGACCAGGCTGGACAGACAAGACAGGACATACAAGGCTGGACGAATAAGGCAGTATATACAAAACTGGATAAACAAAACTGGACGGATAATACTGGACAAGCAACAATGGACTGAGAAGACTAATCAGACAAGATTGGATAAACAAGACTGGACAGACAATACTGTATAGACAAGGCTGGACAGACAAGGCTGGATAGACAAGACTGGACAAACAACACTGGAGAAAGACGACTGAACAGACAAGGCTGGAGAGATAAGACAGGACAGACAAGGCTGGACAGACAAAGCTGGGCAGACAAGGCTGGATATACAAGACTGGGCGGACAACACTGGACAGACAACATAGGACAAAGAAAACTGAACAGACGAGACTGGGCAGACAAGATCGGACGGACAGGACTAGATAGACAAAACTACATAAACATATAGACAAGAAGAGACAGACAAGACTAGACTGATAAGACTACCCTGGTAAAAATGAAGTGTCGTCGAAGTGCTACGAAGTGTCTTGGGAGTGCAACGAAGTGTTTCTAACACAAATAAAGTGTCGTCAAAGTGCAACGATGTGTTTCCGGGACAAACGAGTTGGCGGGCGGAATAAATGTCAGCACTTCCCCGATACAGAAAATAAGATCGAAGCTTTACTGTTCAAATGTCAGAGTTCGAAAAAATACTTTCCTGACACTTTGAAGACACTTCATTGTTGCATTACCGACACTTCGAAGACGCTTAGTTCAGACACTTCAACGACATTTCGTTTTTACCAGAGTAGATAGACTAGCTGCTTTGTGGAAGTATGCTTAATGGATCAAAATATATTATGTTATAAATTGATAAGTCTAGTAATTGACTAGCAATAAAAAGAACTGTTGCTAGAATTTATCGCCCTCTCTATCATAATGGTCGTGTGAAAAGGGTCGTGAATGAAAACCGTTTGAGAAATCTTGCTTTACAGTTTATTCGATTTTGAGTCTTACGGCTGGAATTTAGTCTTACGATTAACAGACAAATAACTTTAGTTGAATTGCAGATTTTGATTGATTTATATTAATGCAGTTGCTTCACTGCTTAAATATTTAATAAGGAAATTGAGGCAAAGTACAACAAATTTTTGTTACAGTTAATTTTATTCTCTGATGTTAATGTTTTTAATGCTCGATCTAACCTTTAGTTTTACTAATTATTCACACAATCCATAAACACAAACAATGTCAGTCCCTGTCGAAATTAATACCAGCAGAAAATAACAAACTTAGCGAATTAACGAAACCGTTAGTAATCCTATTAATCTAATTCCATCAGACAATACAGTAATTACAAAGCTTCTTAATTACTAATCAATAATTCTCTAACTCTCATTCCCGAATAAACTTATAACCCTATCACGCTCCTCGCTCCTCTTCCACGTATTACAAAAAGAAATCAATACATGTACAAATATACGAGTCACACAAACCATCACAGCTTTGAATGAATTTGTAAACTTAATTCAGAGAATTTCAATTAGTTTTCATAGGAAATACGATACGACATAAAAGGAAATTATTATATAATGGAATTTACTATATATAGTTTCACGCAATACAACGTACACTTTAAATCTATTTACAGTAGATATTATATAATTTATTTTTTTCAATGAATTTAGATAAGATTTTATTACTTGTATTCGAAATACTATATAGAGTTGTAATATTAATTTCTTAGATTCCAGTTGATCTATAGATTGTATACTTGGTTGTATATAATCTTAACTAATGCCCAGTCATTTTTTTAGTTTATCTTCGAATTTAACGTAATTGTCTTTTATTTTAGATATCAGATCATTTAATTAATCTTTAGTTTAAATCAGAATTTTTGCCGCGTTTTCTTATATTTATTAATGGATTTTTAGCGTAAAGACTAAAATAAGTGAGTAAAATTTGTTTTACGCTTTATAGGCAATTTACTATACTCAAGTTTGTTACGCGTTATCTGTAATTACGTAACTGTTAAAATTTTTGTATAGGATTTTGCAATTAAAATTATTGTATGGCAAATTTTGCAAAGATTTCTTTTTGCAATTTTTAAAATGATGTTTTCCCTTTACGAGAAAGTTAAATTAGATATTTAATATAAGCGGATAAAAAAATTGTAAAGATTTCTAATTGATCTCAGAAAAGACATAGATTACAGTCGGCTGATAGTTTGTCCTAGTTTGTATTAATAAAAATAATTTTGAAGTATGAGCACATGATTTTTCAGACGCAAAACCACATGATTAGCCTCATTAAAACCATTTAGTTACGTAATTTGAATTAACACTGTAATTTTGTAGTATCACTGTAATTGTATCACAAAAAACTTGGTATTTATTTTATATAAAATTAATATACTCGCTATATAAATGTTTCTATTAAGTATGTTTGGTGAAATTAATGATTAAAATATTAATTTTTTTGAAAATACATGCGATTTAGACTACGTGACAACTGGTGGATGTGCTATGGCAGCGCGAAACTTTGCCAATAAAATTTCACTATAGATTTCTGACTTACCCCATGCATGATTTTCAAGTTGAGATCGAACTGCGGTTAAACCGAATAAAATTACACTAAGTTTAATAAACATAGTTCTTTAAAACAATTTTTTTATATTAGAAAAAAACGAAACTCTACCTAGAATATTGTGCATTACACGCGCGCAAGCCCCAAATTTAGAGTGCGAACTGATTGGACGTGTAAGCACATGGCTTTTTACACTTTCTTCCACTACCACAGTCAGTGACGTGCACAACCGTACCCCCTTACACAAGATAATAGAAACGGAGTATCATATTTATTTATCTCAAATTCTAATCCTGAAATTACCAAGATAATATTTATGTAATTAAAATCCTTGAAATAATTTAGTCATATAAAATTCGAATACAGTTTGTGCATGTATCGATTAAAATCGCAATATTATAATAACAGATTATTTATTGAAAAAAAAACAAGATTATCATCACAATAGACCTTTTTACGGTTAGTTAAGCGCATGCGCGTTAGTAATGTTTGAAAGGCGGGAATATGAAAGTCTCGGGCACATTTTGTTATTTTCACTGGTTATACACACATTGACACATTGACGCACATAGCGAAGTAAATTATACGCATAAAGTAAATTATACGCATAAATTGACGCATGGAAGTGCAAGGACAGAAAATAAATGTCCTTACCCTTGTTGGTGACGTGCGGCTATCTGTTGAGGTTGTTGTGGCTTTTATCTTGCAAGTTACTTGTTAGCAAACTAAAACAATATCTTTTTTCGATGCTGTAACGTTTAGATTTGAATTCCTTAACGAAGATAACTGGTTGCACGCTTGAAAGCTTTCAACGAGCTTTCAACGAGCTATGCATAACGTAACCAAAAACTCGCAGCTCGATTTCTGCCCGGGCTTTTCCAAACAAATTTAAATACTAGTCAGAAGTGAACACAGTTGAAAGCCTCTCTGTCATTTTCCTTTAGTTTTTCATCACTTGGTTATCAAATTTTCGTGTGGGCCATCAAAATATTCACAAGATCATTCTTAAAAGAAAATTTGATTGCGCTCTAAAATGATCTTTTGCTTCATTTCCAGTGCTAGAGTCGTTCAGCGTCTGCTTTATGGGCGAGATTTTAGGCTATTTGGACTTCTTCTCTTTCTTTGGTCGCTTAACTCATGGCTGAAGTGTCGTAATCCCATGCTGGCATTTTATTATGCCATAGCGGGATTAGCGATATTCCTTCATTTACCCCGTCTGCCGCCATTCTTATGTTTTCTTGTAGTGGAATCCCAGTGATCTCTTGCACCTGGTCGATCCAGCGTTTTGAAGAGCGTCCTCGAGGTCGCGTACCTTCAGTTTTCCCTTGTATGACCAGTTTTTCGAGATTGTCACCCGTTCCACGATTGACGTATCCAAAATATTTAAGTAATCGTCGATTGATAACGGTCTTAAGTCAAGTCGAGTGCTTTTAGTATAGATACATTAGTTCTATGCAAGGCATTGCATCCTTAGTAGCCTTCTCCACATCCACATCTCGATAGCGTCTACTCTCTGCCGATCTACTGCTTTCAAAGTCAATACCTCGGCTCCGTATTGGACAAATGGAAACACTAGTGTGTTGACGAGCCCTCGTTTTGTTTCTTTCGAGATGTAGTCACGTTTCCATACTTTGGTTAGTTTCGTCATGGCTGTTTTCGCAAGAGTTATGCGTCTTCTAGTTTCTGTAGACGTATTGCCGTCACTATTTATGCAGGATCCTAGATAAATTATGTTGTCGAAGTTTTCTACGTTCATTACATTGGGTTAATTTTCTCTCCTGTTGCCACAATGCTTGGCAACTTTGTTGCCAAATCTACTACCATCAGCTATATTTTTTTGGCGATTTAGCTTGAATTCAAATTTTGAAAGTTTTCTCTCTCGACTCTTCCCAGAAGTTCATTTCATTTCTTCTTCGTTTTGTGCGATTGTGGTATCGTCGGCAAAGCGTAAGTTGTTTAGCCCAGTTCTCCAGAGCTCCTCTTAGTATAAACCCACCGTATATGTTGAATAGTAAGGGTCTTGAGTTTCTTCCCTCGATCTTGATATATTCCTTTGCTGTTGTCATATAAAGTTTTTAACAGAACGACAAGGTGGGGAGGGGTTCCCATGTCTAAGTGAGCATTCCATAATTGCTGCCAGTTCTCAAGGGCTCCTCTTAGTATAAACTCACCGAATAGTAAGGGTGACACCATTTTCAAAATATCCGCTTCATTGTGGATCTCCTTCAACTTCTCGAATTGCGCGTCTTCCCACTTCTTCTTCAAATCTCTTTCAGTTGTGTACGGCATTTCTTGTACTCCTCCATCGAGTCCTGCCCTCCTTCCCCACCTTTTGAAATTTTTCCTCACGGACTTCTTAAGTTCTTTGACTTCTTGATCGACACTATACGTTTCTTTAGTCACTCCACATTTGATCTTGACCTGCACCATGTCTTCTCGAACCACTTCCATTATTCGTTGCAAACAGCCGACTCCCGGAGTTATTCATTCCAAATTTCTTTGGAACATAACAATGACCTTATCATTCCAGAGCGATACAACTTCAACTTGACTAGATAACTTAACTTTACCCTCCCAAATTATTTCCACCGGAAAATGGTCAGATTCAACCCTGTCATCTATTTGCATATTCATTATGCGCATTCTTGCCACCTCATTGACTACCACATAATCAATTACCGACGCGCCTCTCTCACCAGCATAGGTGAATTCTCATCTCCAGTCGCCCTCGACACACCCGTTAATTACACTCCACTCCTTATCTTCAACCCATTCCAGACATTTTCTGCCTTCTTTAGTAACTAACTTATCCCTCGATTTTCTTGTAATCTTCGAACCCTCCGCACTTATATATCCTGTTCGCAGCTCGCCTAATCTTACGTTCCAATCGCCTGCCAGTACAATTCTTTCCCCTGACACCTCGCTAGCCCTTCTTTTGATTTCCTTCACAAATCGCGAAAGTTTTGGAGCAATCTAAATTCACCTCCCCATTTATTTCCACAGTCCGCCCTTGAATACCTTCGAATCCCTCTTGATAGCCCACACCCGACTCGACCATATTTACTTGCACCCCTGTTACAATTCCTCCTCTAGCTCTACCTTTCACCTGTTCCTTCAAGGCTCCCTGACACTCCCATCTGAATCCTCTTGGTAACTTAGTTTTCATTTCTGACCAGTCTTTCTCCTCCACCCACGTTTCTACCAAACCTATTATGTGAATACCTTTAAAGTAGTCACATAAGTCCGACTTTCCCATTCCTTCTAACTTTTTTTTGAGCCCAGCTATATTCCATACCAATATTTTAAATTGTTCTAATCCCTTCCCCAAAACTCCACTCTTCCCCCTTCCGCTCCTGCCTCCATCTACTGAAAAACTTTTTTCTTCAGGGCTAATGACACTTCATTCAAAATGAACCACTCATTACCTATCTTCATCTTCTGATGCGCTAATTTCACTTCTTTCCCTTCCGCTCTTTGCCAATCTTGTCCTCTTTCTAAGCTCCTGTTGAATTTTCCTCTGCCTCACAGTTAAGTCATCATCTATGAATATATTACTGCCGGCTAATTTCTTTTTATTTCTCATTACGTCCAATTTCTCTCCCCATTTACCTAGCGTAACCACTATAGGAGAACCACCATTTCCGCTAGATTTACCCACTCTATACATCTCCAGGACTGCAGGCTCCAACCTCAGTTTATCCGAAGATACCTTCTTCACTTCCTCTTTCCAATTCTCCGCCTCATTAACACCGTTTATAACTATGTTACATTTTCTTTCGTTCGTTTTTCTTTCCAAGTTCTATCCCAAGCTCCTTATTTTTAACATTAATTGTTTTAAGTTCCTCTTCCAGGATTACCACTCTTTCTCGAGTCTCTTTACTGTCTAGATTAATGGATTTAATCTGCTCCATCAACCCAGCTTTCCAAGCTTTGTCCTCTTCCTTCTCTTTCGTCATTTTTCTTATCAAGCTTACCAGCTGCTCTTTCACTTCAACCATCTCCTTCAGCAAAATCTCCATCGAAATCGGTTCCACTTCTCCGGACGGGCTTTCCTTCTCCTTCCTCTTCTTTTTATGCGCAGCTTCTGGAGTCCTATCCACTCGCCTACTTAACGTATGGAAGGAGTGCTTGAGCAATAACTTTGAAGCGAAAATGGTAGTGTGGAAGGCATGTTTGAGAAGTATCCTTTTGTATGGAGCGGAAGTGTAGGGAGTGAAAGAGGAAGAGAGAGTTGAGAGAGTCCAACTACAGTTTTTAAAAATGTTACTTAATTTAGATAGAACTACGCCGGCATACATCGTGCTACAAGAAACAAATATGCGGAAAGTGTTTTCGCGAGCAGCTAGGAGGGTCGTTAAGTTTGAAAGGGAAGTGTATGGAATGGGTAATGGAAGGATTGTAAAAGAAGTGCTGAGAGTTGTAAGAATAGAAGGTTTTGGTGTAAATAAGGGCACAAAGTGGGGGAGCGAAAGAAAGAAGCTGTGTGAAAGCTGTGGCTGGGCATATGAGGAAATCGAGAGAATGTTTGGGAATGGAAGGAAGGTAGAAGAATTGCTGTATGAAAGGTTAGCCGAGGTGGAGCTGCAGTGTCGTCAGAGGAAGATTGAGGGGAGACTAAGTTCCTCCTAGAATACAGGAGCGTACAAGTGTTCCAAAGACTTCCGTTGTACCTCAAAGGAGCTAGGCTGCCGCAGGCATTGATTGCACGACACAGGTGCGGGTCAGAAGAAAAAGGCTGGAGGTACTGGATAGACACTCGTTTTAAGCTGTGTGGCATATGTGGGGAAGCTAGTGACACGTGGGCTCATTGGGCACAAAGCTGTGATGGATGTCAGTGGAGCAGTGAGGAGAGACCGGTGGTAGACGACTGGGTTTCGTGCATGAGGGAAGACGGGGCCAGTTGGCCCTTGATGAAAAGGGTAGTTAGTTGAAAAAAGATAAACAGATAGTGAGGTGATTTTTTTTGTCGTTGTGGAAAGAGTGCGAGGAATTGCTATTTTTGGTTGATTTATTTATTTTTTGTTTTTGTGGCGCTTGTGCATTTGTTTGTTTGTTTTTTTTTCTTTTGCCTTATCTCTTAATTTTTACAGCAGTTTTAGAAAGGATTAATTGTTTGTTTTATTTAATTTTTGTTAGCTATGAATGTAGCACTTTTGTTTCACTTTTGGTTAAAAATTATGTAATTACGTATGTCAATAAAAGAATTACTATACTAGTAAGGGTGATAGGACGCATCCTTGCCGAACTCATCGTCCTATCCTAATGGGTCTTGAGTTTCTTCCCTCGATATTGATGATTCCTTTGCTGTTGTCATATAAAGTTTTTAGCAGAACGACAAGGTGGGGAGGGGTTCTTATGTCTAAGAGGACAATTGGTGCCAGTTTACACAGTCAAACGCTTTGGTGTTGTCGAGGAAGCATAGATATGTGGGCTTGGCAAATTCTCTGGATTTTTCAATAATTTGCCCTACATTCATGATCTGCTCTCGAGTGCTTTTACCAGCCACGAATCCAGCTTGTTCCTGTGGAATTTGTCGGTCTAAGAAGCTTCTGAGTTGTTGTAGCAGAATTCGGAGCATGACCTTGCTAGGGTGGGAGATTAATGCGATAGTTCAGTAATTACTGCATTTCTGGCTGGACTTCTTATCTTTAGAAAGATCTATAGGAAAACAAATGTCTGATATTATATTGGGTCGTCAAGTATGGAATTTGTAGAAAAAAGTTGTTGATAGCTTACAAATAGCAGGAATTATTTTATTCATCAAAGTATGCACCCATACTTTCTACACACATCTGCCATTTAAGCGGCAGGTTGATCAGGCAGGTGGTATAAAACCCTGGCGGATGAGGGTCAACGAATTCTTGGAAAGCCAGTTTTACAGCATTATCGGGGTTAAATTGTTTCCCAATTAAAAAATTGTCTAGATTGCGGAGGAAGTGGTAGTCAGTGGAGGATAGGTCTTGTGAGTGTGGAGGAGGATGAAGAAGCTCCAATTCCAATTGCATTGCAAATGTATGGTAACGCTAGATCCCACACAGCACATATAACTGTGGCAAAATTACAACAATTGGAAGTATCCTAGGAAGCCGCTAATTTCTTCAACGTGGTCCAAAAATTATCTACTCTTCGATGGGCAATACTTTAAAAACATGTTCAAGGTTTAACTTTGAGACCATTGTGTTACTAGATGGTAGATCAGGATAAAGGCCTTTGAGATTCCATTTGGGAAATGTATGCAAGGCCTTGCTAAGCGTTTACAAAAACCAAGAAATTTATAATTTACTAAGAGATGAGAGCTCGGGTTTAAATTTATTAATCCATTTAAGTTGTTGTGTTAAGTTAATTAGTTATTTGGCATAAAATGTTAAATTTCAGTAAGCAAGTTGATGAAGTTGAACAAAAGATTTTGATCTAGCCTCTACAATTTCCACAATCCACACTCTTTTTCAAACTCATTTCGGACGGCAATTTGTCTTTCTGTCCGTGGCGATGCAATTGGTAAAGCGAGCTCTGAGTCGTAGAATTTTGAAATTAGCTTTGGAGCCGATATTCTCTATAATAGCTACTTCATTAATTAAATCTCTCTTGCTCTTAGGATCATCCTATCTTTAAGATTTAGGTTGTCGAACGCCTATGGAAGTGAAATTAAAAATGGTATAGATTACAGTATATGCGTTTCGTGTTTATCTAATTTAGAGCCGCGTAGTTACGTTAGTACGTGCTAATCCATACTTACTCTAAATTGAAAAAATCACTATGTTTTTCCCACTATTTTTTGTGAAAATATTATATAACTTGTGAGTTATATAAATCTACACACTTTATACAACTCGAGTTTCTACTGCTGAAGGTCATTTTCAAGTGGATTACAAATTCGTGAGATTGAAATTACACAAGAGTTTTGGTGGGGAGGGAAGTGTCTGTAAATGGAAGAAACGTACTTTGACTTTCTATTACTACGACTACGTTCTAATTTAGTAGAAAACAAAAAGGAAATAAGCTTTTTGGGCCTTTTTAGGGTTCCGTACCGAAAACGGAACCCTTATAGGATCACTTTGTTGTCCGTCTGTCTGTCTGTCTGTCTGTCCTTCTGTCTGTCTGTCAAGACCATTTTTATGTCATATATTTATGATATGACCGTTTATGTCACATATTTTGCGATTTCACAAGGGAATCAAAACCTATAGGGTACTTCCCGTTGACCTAGAATCATGAAATTTGGCAAGAAGCGGTGTCTTACAGCACATGTTAAGGGATAAATCTGAAAACCATAAATATGTAGATTAATTACAAGAAAAATGCGAATTTACTATTAGTCTGCTATTAGAAACTTATGAAAATATACTAATGTGTTGCGTGGTATTATCAGGCACCAGAAGCATAAGGGTTTTTTTTTGGACTTTTAGGTCCCGCCGAGGAGGTATTTTGAACCAGGGAGGCACTAACCGTCCAGGCAGCCTATCCTGAAGGAATGCAAAATACCCTTAACCGGGGTGGCGCATACTGAAAAGCCAAGTGAAAAAGGGGGTTTAGTGAGAGTTTCCACCAAACCACAATAAAAAAAAGTTACTATGGTTAGAGACAAACTAATCCCCATAATGCAATTTCATAATATTTCTCCTCTAAAGGCATGTACCGTTAATAATAAGCACAAACACTGCTAGAACTATCACAATTATAGACAACGTTCTTCATTGTTTTGTGTGATACGTCTGAATTACGTGATTATTTTGAAACTTATAAAAAGAAAGCGAACAAGACGATCATGATTAAGGTATAACGGTTTTTCAAACCCGGTTTTAAAAAACCGGTTTTTCAAATAAATTTGACACATTCGAAAACCGGTTTTTAAATTAAGAAAACCGGTTTTAAAGAATTCAATGATACCTTACTTACAAGTTTGTACGGAACCATCGGTGCGCGAGTCACAACTCGCACTTGGCCGGTTTTTTTTTAACTTCAATTCATAAAAACAACAAACTTGAATTTGAAATATATAGAAAACCGACTAGTGTCAACTGTACAATCTCCTTCACAATCAAATCCCCCAAAATATCACTTAAATTAACTGCCTATCATTCCATGATCCTTTTCCATCCCTCATACCGCGAACAAAAAAACTAAAGAATTAAACACTATCATGTGAATATCCGAAAACTCCATATTTAGAAAAAACTTTAATTTATTGCACAAATTTTGCCAAAACAAGCGAACAAATAGCGGACATTTTGCGGAAAAAATAGAAGGGAGACATTGTCGCTGCCCTTGAAGAGACATTGCCGTCGCCACTACAGCTCTGCACTCACCCCGGTTTACACTGGCCTGCATCCAATCCCGCCATTTAATTTTGCCAGGTTTCTCGCCACGTCATCTATCCGTCTGAGCCGCTGGCGCCGTGCTAGTCGATTCACTGTCGGAATCGATTCTAACACCTTTTTTGGCGCTCTGTTCTTCTCCAACCGGTTGACATTTCCGAGCCATCTTAACTTCCTAGCTCTAATATTGCCTACTGTTGAACAATGCCTACAAGTTGCATTTAAACCTTCTTCAGTGTTATCCTACATATTATTTAATATACAAAAACAACCCCCTCAAAAAATCCGGCGTATTGATTGTTCTGAATGCTATAGCATGTATGAATTTCAAACAGGACGCAGTATTTCAACTCGTTTTTCAGAACATTTTCTCCCTTTTCATCTTAAAGAAGACATAAGTTCATTTTCTAACCATTGCCTAGAAAGTAATCATAAATTCCCCGAAATATATAATCTAAATATCTTGCATATTTGCAGCAAAGGCCCGAAATTTAATCTCCTGGTGTCATTAGAAATTTTTAGGTAAGGTCGTAATCCATCAGTAAATCTCCTTAACGAGCAAACCGACCTAATCTTTTCACAACTTTTTAATCTGACGCATTCGTCTCCAGATAAGTCCCCAGCTACAGACAGACCTTCTCTCCTCCACCAAAACTCTTAGTATAAATTCAATCTCATCAATTTGTAATCTACTTGAAAATGACCTTCAACAGTCGAAACTCGAGTCGTCTAAAGTGTGTAAATTTATGTTTATAATATAAACTTCGCATGTATTATAATATTTTCACAAAAATTAGTGGTAAAACAATTCAGATTCAGATGAAGAAAAATATGTTACTTCGATGCCGCAAATTCTGGATTTGTATTTCTTAACGAAGATAACGAGTTGAATGTTTGAAGACTTCCAACAAGCTAGAACTATGCATCACGAAACTCACAGATCGATTGCTGCCCGGTTTGCCCGATTGCTCCAAACAAATTTAAATACTAATCAGAAATGTGAAAGACAGATGAAAGCCTCACTTTATCGTTTTCTATCTGTTTTTCCTCACATAGTTATCAAATTTTCGTATGGAGCATATGTTCACAAAATACGGCAATACATTCGATTTCGAAAACGATTTTGCTTCATCTTCAGTGCTAGAGTTTCGCTTTGGAGCCGATATCCTCAATTAGCTTCCACATTCATTAAATATCTCTCGCCCTTAGCATCATCATATCTTTATGGTGTTAAAAATTTAAATAAAAACAACAATTACAGATAGTGGATGAGGAATTCGGTGTTTGATTGTGAGCTGCGTTTTGATACAATTTTTTTAAATATTTTTTTACAGAAATTGTTTATTTTCATTTGTACTAGTATACAGTACAATCTTGGTAATCCGACACATATGGGACCAGACAACCACCGGATTATCAAAAAATCCGGATTATAGGGATTAAAACAAAACAATAACAATTTTACGTATTTTAAACGCGTCACCGTTTGCTACAGTTCGCCGAGTTCAAACAATATTATTTAATATCATTATTATTATTCCGAGATCAACATTCGTTAGCTTCATCGTCATCAGTGGAATAAATTAATTAATTGAGGATTTCTTCGTCAGAAAAGAAATGAAAATTGAAGCCAAGCTATGTCATCGTTTGTCAGCGTAACACCAAAGCTCTCGTAAAAATTCCGAAGACAATTGTAGAGTAGAGTTAGCTTAGTCAGAATCGCGAATCAAGTTTTCAGAGTTTAAGGGTGTTCCTTTTGACTTTATTTCAAGAAAGAAAAGACACGTGTTTCCCCAGAGCGCCGGATTACTGAACGTGCCCGATTAACCAACCGCCGGATTATCAATATTTTACGTTAATTCAATTTGTTGGGGTTCTCGTTCGTCGTTTCAGAAAACAATTTCTCCTTGGCCTTGTGCAGTAAGGTATTCCTAAAAGTTTGGAGACACTGACCTAAAGCAACCAGATATTTTTAAGAAAAGCCAACATTTCTCATACAATTTTAAAATGATTAAGCAATTTCTTGCGTTTATTAAAATTTATTTACGTTTCTAAACATTCATTTTATCAAAGAATATGGTAATGCAAGACATGAATATTCACTCTATCCCAGGTCAATGCATCTTCCTAGGTCATTAATAGAGTGGAATTTTGACATTGCTTTCCGTCCGCAATAAATTTATTCTTTGAAATGTATTCCTTGAAGAGCAAATATCTTTCAATGCCAGACAACATGGATTGCTTTATTATTTTCAATAATTAATAAGAATTTATTTATTACAACATTTAGAATTAAAAGGCTGATAAGATTCATGGCACTTTCAATCATGTATTATTGATAGTTTATTAAAAATAGAAGTCAATGTGGATAAATAACAAAATCTGGAGTGGTAAAATCCAACAAACAAGGCATATTTAGATAAAAGGGTAAAGTTTATACTATTTTAAACATTTAATTGTAAAAAATCTTTTAGATTACTAATTTCAAATTTGAACTGTCGATTGATAAAAGCAAGTTTCACTTTCACAATTCAAGTATTAAACCTAACCTAATCTTATGTTTTTCATTTTTTATTCAGAGTCAGATTTTTAAAAGTAGATTTATTAATATTATCTTGTTTGTACAGTTGGTTTGATTTATTAAATGTTAAAGATAAACGTCAATTTAGCAAGTTCAACTTAAACATTTAATAATTTATTTGAGCCCCATTCTAAAAAATCTCAAGCAGAAACATTTACAGACAAACCTCATTCTATATAAATTTGTTTATTTTATTTATCTATCTTAGTCCGGTCATTTTAGACAATTGAAATAAAGAAAATTCCGACAGAGCCAAATCTTCGTAGAGACCTTAGGTTTACCACAAGGAATAAAGTGTCAAAAGTCCCCATCAGTCCCATGTGAGCTTAGGGACTTATTCGGGTTTTATCGAAGTTTTATCGAAAAAGTACCTTTGAGCAAAGTTGTAGATCTTAAAATTCTCTATAAAAATGGTCCCTATGATTTTTTCTCTAAGACCCACTATTTCCCAGATATTGCGCTTGTAAGAATCATGTTCTACATAGTATGCACACATATGCCACGTATATACATATTTAGGTACTCAAGCAAGCAAAAATGCCTACTCGTGTCTCGCAGCTGGAATGCGTAAAACAATGAAGTCGGCTCTTTACGATTGCTTTCAATCAGTCAATGCTGAGGTTGATTGTACAAACGCTGCTTACGTTATTGATGGAGGATATCTACTACATCACGTTGTGTGGGATCGAGAAGAAACCTTTAACGTAATTTTTGAAAAATATGTTCAGTATTTACGTAGACATTAACTGTATGACCACAGTTACGGTAGTATTTGTTGGCTATAGTGACACAACAAAGAACATAAAAGCTGCAGAAAAAGGTCGTCGTGCTACAAAAACATCCTCAGGTACCGACATAATGTTTGACGAATTTATGACAGTTCCAGTTAATCAACAACATTTTTTTGCAAACATTAATAATAAATCTCGTTTTATTTCTATGTTGAGTAACAAATTAACAGCTGAAAATATTGCCGTGAAACAAGCTCCGAATGACGCCGATGTCCTCATAATTGAAACAGCAATAGAACAATTTAATGCAAGAAATACAACTATTGTAGTGGGTGAAAGTACTCACTGCAAGGACTCCATCTGATAAAATTATTTACTTTTTAAAACCTGGGAAGGCTCAGCAACGGACAGAAATATATTCTTCTAAAAGTTTATCAGCTTATCCAAAATGCCAAAACTTTATTTTATTTTTACATGCGATAACCGGATGCGATACTACGTCAGCAATGTTTAGAAGGGGCAAAAATTCAGTATTAAAATTATTTGAAAAAAATGATTTGATTGACTGCGCAAAAATATTTACAGAAATTAATTCTTCACCTCAAATACTAATTACTAAAGGAATTCGGTTTCTTCTTGCGGTTTATGGAGCTCCAAAAAAAATTGATTGCATAGATACGTACAGATATTTAACATTTGTAAAAAATACACGAAACAAAAAGCAAGTACAGCTATCTTGTCTTCCTCCAACATCGGCATCTGCTAGTCAACATTTGTTTCGAGTATACTATCAAGTTCAGACATGGCAAGGCAATGAACTTAACCCTGAAGACTGGGGTTGGAAATTGATAAATAATACTTTGGAACCGATTCGAACTTTACTGCCCCCTGCTCCAGAAAAACTTCTTAACACTATTTTTTGCAATTGCAAGAAAGGTTGTAGTGCCAAATGTGGCTGTAAAAAAGTAGGGTTGCAGTGTTCTCCAGCGTGTACCAATTGCCAAGGTGTCTCTTGCTCAAATGTTCAATTAAATACAAGAGAGGAAGATTCATGTGATTTTGATGAAGAGACAACTGATTCATCTTCATGTGAACAATTTCTAAGCGTTCATCAACAGGAAGGAGAAGAAGAAGAACAAGAAGAAATTGAAGAAAACATGATTGTTGAAGTTGAATATGAAGAGTATGAGTCAGATTAAAGACAGTTAAACTCAGTAACCCATATCAATAATCTTCATACTATTAAATAATTATTGTTCCTGAAAATAACGTCATAAATGTTCGTGGAATAGGCCTACCGGGGATACCACGTTAAAAAAAACGCGCCGAGTACACTACCTCACAGGTGGTGTGGAAATGTGTGCATATTATGTAGAACGTGATTCTTACAAGCGCAATATCTAGGAAATAGTGGGTCTTAGAGAAAAAATCATAGGGACCATTTTTATAGAGAATTTTAAGGTCTACAACTTTGATCTGAAGTACTTTTTCGATAAAACTTACCGTTTTCGAGAAAAATCCAAAAAACCTAAAATTTTGACCTTGGGGCCCAAGTCTCTAAGCTCACATGGGACTGATGGGGACTTTTGACACTTTATTCCTTGTGGTAAACCTAAGGTCTCTACGAAGATTTGGCTCTGTCGGAATTTGTTTATTTGATCACTATTTTGATGTCTAAAAAAACATTAAATATTAAACATTAAATTATATTTTATTATAATAAACAGCATTATATTAAATTGAAAGACAATAATAAATGTATCTATTAAAGGTAGACTTCCGAGCAAAGAGGCTTTGGCGTCAATAACGCATCGATACTGACGCGGCGACATAGCGATAGTATTATGCAATATGGAAACACTTGAGGCCCCATTCGAGCGCAGCGATGCTGACGCACTGACGCTGAGCGCGTCAATATCGCTGCGCTCGAATGGCGCCTCATACATTTCCATAGTGCATAATACCATCGCTATGTCGCGGCGGCCTTGACGCTGCGTTAGTGACGCCAAGGCGCTTTGCTCGGAAGTCTACCTTTATCCACATAACTATATACTATCCATAGCCAAAATCACTATTAACACCAGCAAAGAAAGCTGAAAACTGATTCCTAAGTCCAAAACAAGAAAATGGACTGCTAATAAGGCAACAGAAGCATATAGGTAGCACATAAAAACTCTTAGAACAACTAGGTGAACAACAGACAGATATAGAAACATTGAACAACACAATAGTAAATGTTGTAAAGAGCACACAAGAAGGTACTGTCCAAAAGAAACCAAAGACAGGGGGAAACTCAGTAACCATACAAAATGCCTATGAAAGCTAGAAGAGATCTTTCTTTCTTCTTTTTTTTCTTCTTCTTATTGATTTACGACTTTGTCCTGTATTGTACTGCTGTCTACCCCTCTTGCGATCCGGACGTCCAGGACTCCTGCCATCTCTGGGGCGGGCGGCCTGGGGGTCTTCTGTCTTTTGCCCACTTGGCAATTCTATCCTGCTCCGTCCTCTCTACATGGTCTCTCCAGTGCATTCTCCGGGATCTGACGCATCTGACAACATCTTCCGTTTGTAATTCATCTCGTATGGCGCTGCTTCTTATTTGATCCCGTAGTGTTACGCCTTTTATTGCTCTCAGCGTTTTCATCTCGGTGCTTCTCAAGAGTTTCTTACCTTTTTTTGTTTCGGCTCGGGTCTAGGCAGCGTAATGTTATGTGAGCTTAGAAGAAACCTAAAAAGCAAATTCACTAGTGGATCGGACGTGGTAAGCAAAGTCAATAATGATATATCAAAATCCGACGGAAAGGACATACAGGAGTACAACACCGACAATATTGCCCTGGTAATAGACAAAATAAGAATATGAAACTACTAAACAGATAACTAGCCACTGGGAAGGAGACCATCAATAAACTCAAACAGATAGCTCGCCACTGGGAAGGAGACCGTCAATAAACTCACAAATGTTGAGGGTGACATTGTTACATCAAATATACCCCCAGGTAGTTGAGAACTTGTATGCCGAGTTGTATGTATATAGGGGAGAATATAGCGAAGGCCAACATATCGAGAGTTCAAAATCAAGGTTCTGAGAACATTGTCGGGTATGTTCTCAGAACCTTGATTTTGAACTCTCGATATGTTGGCCTTCGCTATATTCTCCCCTATATACATACAACTCGGCATACAAGTTCTCAACTACCTGGGGCAATTACCGGGGCAAATACGAGCTGCATTACAAGAAATGAAGAACAACAAATCACCTGGCGAGGACGAAATTGTGATAGAAGCAATAAAGACTGGTGGTGTACCGCTAATGCAAGTTATTCGTAAACTATTCAATACATGCCTCATAGAAGGAAAAATGGTACAACGTCATTATTACAATTATTTACAAGAAAGGTGATATAGGAGAGCTAGCAAACTATAACTAGCCTCTTATCCCAAAAATATAAACTGTTCATTCAGATTATTACAAAGTGACTAACACCTAAGCTCGATTTCTAACAAAATGAAATGGGAGCACAAAAGGAGCCTCCACGCGTGCATTTTCTCCTGTATATGAAGACCATGCCGGCACACCCTGGTAACACTGTCCCACCAGACAGTGGCCAATCCTTCCACCACCGGAATCCTCCGGACACGAAAAACGGAAAGTAAGTCTAACAAACTCGCGAAGTAGGATTTCGATCGGATTTTGGGACAAACGGGCATTAGCAAACTATTAAGACGCTAATCGAAAGATGTATTCGGTCCTATTACCCTCACAAGGGTTTGGTGGCACTATGTTTCTACCATTTTTAAAGCAATTTTCCACTTCTCTCTGTTCGGGGCTAGTTCTGTGGCCTCGTGCATAGAGAGTCCAGTCAAGCTTCTGATTCCGTCTACCCATCAGGTTGGAGATCCTCATGACCTTCGTCCATCGACTTTGCCTTGAACCATCAGCTATTCTAATGCATTCCGGTTTTCTGGAGACGTTTTCTGAAATACCGCACTTTGTTCCGATTTATTCTCTTAGGCAGTGTCCTCGATTTTTAGTTCTTCTAGGATCGATACATTGGTGCGGTGATGCGTCCATGATATATGGAGCATTCGTGGGTAAACCAACATTTCAAATGCATCTATTTTCTTTCTGTCCGACACTATAAACCAGCACAAAAGGAATCTATGAAAATGCAACTACAGGCTCCACGAAGATACTGACAAGTTCAATATTCAACGCGGAGTGTGACAAGATCTCTCCAAAAGAATTTACTGTTCTCTTAGAACTCATCACTAACAAAGTGGATTAGGGCGAAATGGGCGTTAATCGAAACGGCGAGAAACTGAACAATCAGAAGTTTGCAGGTAACATTGTTCTGATAGTGGAGTGGCTGGACCAAGCTAGAAAAATGTTGAAAGGGCTCCAGGATTCCTTTCTCTAATTTCAACACTGACAAGACCCAATTTGTTTTGACTAACCTCGTTATAAGCGAGAATATGAAATCTAATGGTACCGAAATTAAATAGGTAACCTCATACAATTGGGATGGGGATTGGGAACAGATGGGAAGCTACTGGTTACAACAGAAGAACAACTCAATAGATGGCAGGAATATTTCCAGGAGATATTCACAGGAATAACTCAAGAACAAAACAACAACGCAAACCATCATGCAACACGGGCACAACTAAACATAGACACAAAACCTCCAACCAGAGCAGAGATAAGCAAGGCCATTAAGAAACTAAAGGACGGGAAAAGTCCAGGCATCGACAACATCACATCTGAAATGATGAAAGCTAACTGCATGACCACGACCGAAATGCTGGCACCTCTAATAAATAAGATCTGGGAATCCGAAACACTATCGAAAGAATGGAAAAATGGCCTTCTGATAAAGCTCCCCAAAAAAGGAGACTTGAGTGATTGCAACAACTGGAGAGGCATAACACTATTAACAACTGCATCGAAAATACTCTACAAAATAATACTCACCCGAATGAGCAAAGCAATTGAACCTACGTTGAGAGAAGAACAGGCTGGTTTCAGTCCGGGAAGATCCTGCGTAGACCAAATCAATACGTTGCGGATTATAACAGAGCAAGCAGTAGAATGGTAAACCACGGTATTTCTATTATTCGTTGATTTTCAAAAAGCTTTTGATACTATTAAATGGGAAAGCATTTGGGCGGCTTTAGACCGGAGAGGCGTCCCACCCAATATATTAAACATCATAAAAGCATCGTATGCGGACTACTCTTGCAACGTGGTACACGAAGGGAATCTCTCAGAAGCGGCCAAAATGTCTGCTGGTGTCCGATAGGGTTGCTTGTTGTCCCCGCTTTTATTCCTAATAGTAATAGACGAGGTCATGACGAGCGTTACAATACAGCCTCGAGGAATACGCTGGGGACTATCAAGCAAGCTAGAAGATCTCGACTACGCCAAAGAAATCTGCCTCATGTCCCATGCACTCACCGACATGATGGACAAAACAGCTAAGCTACTACAAGAAGCTGAATAGATAGGCCTGCACATAAACACCAAAAAAACAGAGGATATGCGGATTGGCGCTACCACTAGCAAGGACATACAAGTAAACGGCGTAACAGTAAAAAGATGCGAACAATTCTTCTACTTGGGCAGCATCATAGCACTGGATGGAGGGGCCGACCTAGACATCGCCAGAAGAATCAACAAAGCGAGGAGAGCGCTCGCCCAACTGAATAAGGTTTGGAGCTCTTCAATACTTTCCCGTAAAACGAAACTCAAACTATATAATAGTAACGTCAAATGTTCTACGGCAGTGCGACGTGGAAAGTAACTAAAAGCAGCACAAACAAACTGCAAGTTTTCGCAAACTGGTGTTTGAGACGGATCCTTAGAATCCGATGGCCTGAAGTGATATCGAACCACGATCTGTTTCGTTCTACAAACCAACTTCCAGTAGACGTTGAAATAAAGAGAAGAAAGTGGAACTGGATGGACATACCCTACGGCGCAATCCACAAAACATTGCAAAACAAGCATTGGACTGGCATCCCCAAGGCAGTAAGCGAAAGAGAGGAATCACCTCCACCGGCAAATCGTGGAATGACTTGAAGGTCGTGGCTCGAAATAGAGTCAGATGGCGACAATTGGTAGAAGCCCTATGCCCCACTGGGGGAAACAGGAACTAATAGAGAGAGATACAATTACCTATTGGCCATGGAATACAAATAATTCGCGAGAATCCAACGACCGAGATTTTTCGAAAGATCGGTCTGACATGAATTGCTTTTGGCAAACTACCTATATGACAATATGATACTACCCACCTATGATATATACTACCTATATGACTCAAGCGTTAGGTATACAACCAATGCATCCTGACGCTGTTGACCTACGAAGCGAAACGTTCACTCTAACACGGAAATCAGCAAATAAGTTATGCGTCTGCAAGTGCTATGAAGCGGTTAATGTATGGAGGCTATGGAGCATATTACTTAGAGACAGAGTTCCAAACCAAGAAATTCGTGGAATCACTGTCGCACTAGAACATATAGCGTCACTGAAGTGGAATTGGGCAGCGCATATTGCAGGAAGGATGACGGCAGATGGACGAAACACGGGGCGTTCTCCAATGCGATGGTCCGACGATACGCCTGAACAAAAATTGGATGCAAGTAGCGCAGGAAAGGAAAGAGTGGTTAAATCAAAGGGAGGTATATGTTCAGCAGTGTACCCAAACGGCTGTTTTATGATGCTATTCAAATTATTTGTTGTAAATTTGAGTTTGTCGTAAGCCAGATAAGTTCGGAGACGGAAATAGTTTTGACAAATTATTTTGGAGAATCACAGTTAATAAAGAATGGCACAGTTAGTGCTAACAATTATATACCTATCTTTAGAAACAAGTTTTGCTAGTAAGTGTAAATAGTAGGGAAATATGGTGCGTTCTATTCCCTCCACCTCCACTTCCAGGGTGTGAGGTTTGTAACCCCACGGGTGAGGTTACATATACCTCACACCCGCCTTAGCGTGGGGTTACATAGACCTCACACCACGTCTATGTAACCCTACGCGTGGAGTTACATATACCTCCCACCCTCTTTAGCGTGGGATTACATAAACCTCACAACCTCTTTAGTGGGGCGTTACATAGACTTCACACCCTGTTTAGCGTCGGGTTACATAGACCTCACACACTGATCAGTGTTCAAAAGTTGAATAAAATCTGACTAAATCTGATTAAAAATTGATTATATATATATATATATATATATATATACATATATATATATATATATATATATATATATATATATATATGTATGTTGTATTGTTTTCTCGGGGATTCCGCGTTGATGCTGAGGGTTGGCTCTGAAAAGAACCGGATTCTCGACGTTTCGGCGAACTAACATTCGCCATTCTCAAGATTCTCGACGTTTCGGCGAACTAACATTCGCCATTCTCAAGAGATATATGCGTCCGTACGGGTCAACCGTTAGACGCATACTTAGTATGCGTCTAACGGTTTTCTCGGGGATTCCGCGTTGATGCTGAGGGTTGGCTCTGAAAAGAACCGGATTCTCGACGTTTCGGCGTACTAACATTCGCCATTCTCAAGAGATATATGCGTCCGTACGGGTCAACCGTTAGACGCATACTTAGTATACGTCTAACGGTTGACCCGTACGGACGTATATATCTCTTGAGAATGGCGAATGTTAGTTCGCCGAAACGTCGAGAATCCGGTTCTTTTCAGAGCCAACCCTCAGCATCAACGCGGAATCCCCTAGAAAACAATACAACACAGGTATCTATCCGCGAAAACCTCAAATACAACATATATATATATATATATATATATATATATATATATATATATATATATATATATATATATAAAATCAGTAACCTTGTGGGGTAAGGTGTAAGGTAAAAAAAATTGATTAAAAACTGATTAAAAGCTAATTAAGGCTTATTAAAAACTGTTTAAAAGCTAATACAGCCTAGACCTCATTAATGGGTTAACGGTAGTTTGTAGTTATTGGGGACCGGAAGTGGAGGTGGAGGGAATGGAACGCATCATCTTTCCCTACTGTAAATTTTCTAAGTATATTTAAGGTATCAATAATTCCAAAAAATGCTGAGAGATAGGGTTTAAGAGGAACTAAAACAAAACGAAAATAATGAGTCCCGAGAACCTACTTGTACTGATAAATAATATCGTGATTGAAAATGTGTTGAGGAAGGAGAACCAATCAAAAGAAATATCATGACGAATACAATTGTCATGGGCAGCATTCGGGAAACTAGTATACGTACTAAATAACAACATCACACCCATAAATCTTAACAGAAAGGTTGTTGATACATGTATACTTCCTGTACCCACCTACGGGCTAGAGACAACCGCCCTAACAAAAACAACCGCAAACAAATTGAGAGTGATGGAGAGGGCTATGGAAAGCACCATGGTCGGCATAAAGCTAAGAGACAAAATCACTAACGAAAAAGTCAGAAACAAAACAGGAGCAAAAGACCTAATACAAAGAATCACAGAACATGTCGCAAGACGAACAGATGAACGCTGGACAGCTAAAATTGCGCAATGGCGACCCAGACAAACAAAAATGGGTAGGGGAAGACTCCAAATACGATGGATCGATGACATCAAGAAACCCGCCGGAAAAGTCTGGCACCTAAAAGCACAGAACAGAGACAAATGGAAGAGTATAGGCAAGGCCTATGTCCAGGAGTGGACAACAACGGGCTGACGGAGAGGAGAATTCAAAAAAAATCCGTTGATTCAAGAAATTTAGCTTAAAATTTCCATTTTGTATAAAATGTTTAAAATCATAAAATTAATTTAAAATAAATTTAGATTTTTTTTGCTTCACGTTTTTCTATCTGATATAACTATTACATAACGAGATATATGTAGAATGAAATAAGACAACTTTATTTAGTCTTATTTATACCTAAATATATAACTATAACATAAAGCATGGTTATTAAGGGAAACCTTTTTAACCCTAAACCACCTGCCATGCGTCACAGGTGAGAAAATTACTACTACTTTGGGTCTGAGAGACGTATGTGACCACCTCACATACGTCTCTAGGTGTTAAAATTCAAACAATTTTTTAATATCAATTTCAAGTTATCGAACTAATATCTCTATTCAAAGACTTAAATTAAGTGCAACTTTATAAATACTACTGCAGATGTTTGGTAGCAGAATGCTAATCTCTGTTTTGGTTGTTGACAAAAAGAGAAAAAAAAACACATTCCTGTTTGATTCCACAAAAATTGTAAATATTAGAATCTGCTTTTTAATAATTATAATTGTTTAATATATATAATCTATAATTAGAATTAATGGCAGTAGTTGGTTTTCGTAATAGCAAGTTTATAACCAAGATATAATTAATTAGTTAAAAATGGAAGCTAAAGTGGTTTTCTGAGCACCTACAAATACGCTATAAACATTAATAGTTTGGGTCTTTATAAAATACTTATTGCATAGGTTGCATGCATCTAATAATAAATTTTTAATAATAAAATTCGCTTTTAAGTTTAATATATGTTTGATTTATGTTTATTTTATATTATATAAATATGAGATAATTTTGTATTAACATAATCGGATATACTAATAGATAATGTGAGTAAATTGTTTATTCGAAAAAATAAATAAAGTTTGTCACGTATGCACAAATTTGTTGATAAAGTCGCAATACAAACCAAATAAACAAACATCTTGTCTGATTTTTTAGAATTTTCATTTTTGCTTGGGAAATTGGTTACTTATTTCTCACGTAATATTTATCTATGAGAAAAATTATCAGCACATAGTGGAGGTATAAAAAGGTGCGACTAATTTTTCTTTCCTTATTAAAAATAAATATTTTATTCAGTGCAGGTGAGAGTTGCAGCTGCAAAAATACTCGTATGTGGAAAATTTTAAAAATTTTATCGACAATTCCAAATTTATTATTAATTAATGTATGAATGTATTGAATGATATAATACTGTTAACTAATGATATAATACTGTTAATCTAAAAATATATTTACGATAAATGCTTTAATATTTTTTTAATACCTTCTTCTTCTTCTGCCTTCAAGGTTTAGACATTACTGCCTGTTCCGAACTTCATGTTGTCTTGATTATGACCATCTTTTCTTCGGTCGTAAAAAAACTACGTCTCTGCGTCCGCTTGGATGGTATTTTAGGATTCGTTTCGGTATTCGTTCTTCTTCCTTCCGATTAATGTGTTGTCTCCATTTATTTGTATATTCTTCTATCTTGTCGTTTAGGCTGAAAACTTCTAATTCCTTTCTTATTTCCTCGTTTCTTATTCTGTCGGTTCTAGTGCATCCCTTAACGCTTCTAAGGAATCTCGTTTCGGCTGCCTGTATTTTGGATCTGTTCTTTGCATTTTTTATCCACGATTCACTTCCGTAAGTAAGTACAGAGACAGAGAAACCAGAACTATGGTAGGCATACTCACAGGACATTGTCCGGTGAGATATAACCTTCAGAAAATGGGAAAGGCAGAGGAAGTTGCCTGTAGATTATGTGAATAAGATGAAGAAACCGCTGAACAAATAATGTGCACATGTGTAGCGCTAGCACACATAAGGCTTGCCCACTTAGGGGTCGCAAGATTGACCACCTTGGAGCTGAGTAGCAGGCCTCTCAGGAATATCTTAGACTTCGTTCACGAAGTTGAATTCCTGGGAGAGTAATTGTAGTAGGGTCAAGCACAATAGATCAAGTTGGTCGCAGAGCAGAAAGGCTTTGCAGCCAAACGACCCCCACACAAAAAAAAAAAGTACAGGGACGGCCACAGTCTTGGACCAAAGTTTTAGTCTTGTCTCCTGTCTCGTTTTATGTTTTAAAGATCTGTTGATTGTTACGCAAATTGCCTGAAATTTATGAACTTTATTCTCTACATCTTTGTCGCTCTTATAAGTGGTATCACAGCACAAATAATTGAGGAGAAGTGAGAGAGAGACCTGTTCTATTTTTTTAAAACCTAATAGTGGAATTTTAAAAGTGCGTATACTCTATGGTTTATGCTTTATATAATTTCAGTAGGGAAAGATGATGCGTTCTATTCCCTCCTCACTCCTCGCCCCCACCACTACCCTCACTACTACCCCACCACTACCCCCACCCCTAGACCCCGCTCCAGACCACCCCCACCACTAGCCCCACCCCTAGACCCCGCCCCAGACCACACCCCTAGACCCCGCCCCAGACCATGCCCCCAACCCCCAGACCCAACTTCCAACCCCCAGACCCCGCCCATTAGTTCCCACTTCCAACACCAGACCCAGCCCCTAGCCTCCACTTCCAACCCCAAGACCCCTGCCCCTAGCCCCCACTTCCAACCCCAAGACCCAGCCCCCACTTCCAACCGCTAGACACCACCCCCCAACCCCCCAGACTATGACCCGCAATTCCACCCCCCAAACTCCACCCCATCCTAACAAACTATAATCTAATAATAAATAATAGTTTCCAAGAGAATGAAAAGTTGTAAAATAAAGAAAACTACACATCAAATTTATGGTTTTATTAAATTCTAATAATAATACATTAAATTAATTTTCGAACTATTCCCGACAATGGGGTGTATTCAACGGCAGCTTCACACAAAATAAGGCAATAGGCTCGAGTGTTTGGCTTGAATGCTTGCGTAGCTTCAAATTCAATTTTTAAATCAACAGTTGACGATTTAATACTCTCATTTTGTTTAGATACATCAAACACAAAAAGAATATGATCCTTGAATTTAATCATATCTAATATCGGTTCATTTCCGCGATCATAGTAACTGCTTTGGAAAGTGGCATACATGTAATAGAGTTGTGCATAATCACCACTATCCATATTAAGATTTAAGTTTTCATATGGATATGAATCCGAGTTTAGGTCAATTTTCATATTCCGCAGCGATGCATTATCAAATTCGGATGTGTTTTTTGCATGGGTGTCCCTTCGCCCCTCTTGCAGTGCAAAATATTGAATCTTATATTTGCATCTCCTTTGTAGCAGTTCACATCAGTTCTAGCTCGTAGTAGAATTAATTCCTGCTTTACATTAATTAACATTTTTGTATAATCCTCAGCAAAACCCAATAAATATTTCAATGGAATTAGAGCATAGAACTTTCTGTTATTATCAAAGTATGTAACATTTGTAGCATTTTCAGCCCAGCCGCAAAGGTCGAGTATATGCTGATCTCGCTTGGTATTGGAGAGTAATCCTTTCATCGTGCTTGTAATTCCGACATTTCGATTCTTATCTACTTCAACTCCATTCAATTCATAGCGAATTTCTTCAAACAAAAACGCATATGCATTTTTCACAAGTTCAAAGTTGTGTGTAGTTGCAGGTGGAATGAGTTTCGGAAAATTAACGGTTCCGCTTACATAAATATAACTTTCGCTAGGATAAGTGTAAATATCCTGGTGTTGAATCCTAATACGAATCTCATCATTGTTTCTATAATTTTGAGCTATAGGATAATACGTGTGAAATTCACTCTTTGTGATAGTATCCTCATAGTCAACTTTGGAGAATATATCTATTTTATCCATACTGTCGCTTTAACTTATATCCTAGAGATAATAGTTTATTTTTTAATATAGGTGTTAACTTTCTGCGATGTAAATGTCGATTGGTAGAATTGAATCATGTGTCCTTTGTTTTTTGACGGTCGTGAGCCTTCCGCTCAGCTGTTCCGTCGTCTTGTTGTTTGTTTCTGTGTTTTTTTTTTTTTTGTGTCGGTTTGCTTGTTTGTTTGTCGGTTTGTAGGTAGAATTGTCCGAAACAACCGCTCTTATACGATTTCCGTGAAAATTAATTCCCATCTCTCTCTCTCTCTCCCTCTCACCCTCTCTCTCTCTCACTCACTTAATACTCTTCAGCTCTAAACGACTATCTCATACGAGCCAGTTGATATTTTTATTTGTATCCTATCCGCGTACTCTAGCAGATTGTTACGATCTTTCTAAATATTTGGAATAGTACTGTATGTGTGAAATCCAATAAGTCCTAAGCAATATAATGTGTCGAGGTCTAATTCTGTCGGTAGTTAATAATTCACAGAGAGCACTTTTGTAGTACTTTACAGTGTGAAGGTCTGGGACATGACTGATGGATTTATATAGTTAGTATTCTTTTAAGGCCCGATTAAAAGCTGATTAAAGTGGATTAAATTGATTAGCTTTAGTCGAAAGCTGTTTAAAGCTGATTGAAAGCTGTTTAAAAATGGATTAAAATCTGTTCAAAAGCTGATTAAAAAGCTGTTTAAAAGCTAATCAAAAAGCTGTTTCAAAGATTATTAAAAAGCTGTTTAAAATATGATTCAAAAGCTGATTAAAAGCTGTTAAAAAGCTGTTGAAAGCTGATTAAAAAGCTGTTTAAAAGATTATTAAAAAGCTGTTTAAAATATGATTCAAAAGCTGATTAAAAGCTGTTAAAAAGCTGTTGAAAGCTGATTAAAAAGCTGTTTAAAAGCTGTTCAAAAGCTGATTAAAAAACTGTTTAAAAGCTGATTAAAAAGCTGTTTAAAATATGATTAAAAAGTAGTAGTGGTGGTAGAGGTGGGGGGCGAGGAGTGAGGAGGGAATAGAACGCATCATCTTTTCCTACTAATTTCATTGTAACATACATAATTTTATAGAAAAAAATATTTTTGCTGTCGCAAATTATTTTTATAAATCTAAAAACCTTCAAAGAAACAGCTAAAATTTAACATTTCTGATAAATACAAGCTTGATTGGATGATCAAGCAAAGATTTTCATCTGAATCAAAGGATTTTAAATAATTATGCCAACTATGTCATATGATACCTATCATATGTTTAAAAATATGTAAACAATTTAAAACATTTTCAATTCATTTATTTAATAATAATAATCGATTTTTAAAAACATACCAACCGACTGGAAAACAGCACTCATCCACCCATTACACAAAAAAGGCAACAAAACAAGCATAAACAATTACAGAGGGATTTCACTACTTCCGGTAACATACAAGATCCTATTTATCATGCGTCCCAAAATGAACCCAAGAACAATTGAAACCAAAAGTAGCAGAATTTCAAACAGGGTTCAAACTAAAGAGATCGTGTCCAGAACAAATTGACAGCCTTAGAACAATTCTCAAAATCAAGGCAATAAGAACACAACCAATCACATGCACATTTGTAGACTTCAAGAAAGCATACGACTCCATCGACAGACAATCACTCTTCAACACGCTAAAGGAACGTGGACTACACCAGTGATTCTTAACCTTTTTTTTGTTGCGATACATTTTTAACAATTTCAAAATTTGCCGGCACACCACCAATAAAATAGGTTTAAAAGAATTTTACTTATCTTGAATTTTCGAACACAATACGAGTGATCGGGCTGCTGTCGGCAATTTCTGTTAGTTATGTATAAAACCTATATTGGCATTTCTTGTTCTTGTTCTTGTTTCGAATGGGCCTACTTTGGACCGCGCTTGTTCAACTGTTGGACTTTGATCTTTGCCCAGTATTGTCGCATCTTCTGCCGGTGTAACTCCTTTCTCTCTTCTGTCCAGTGGGTACCTTTCCTTCGGGGTTTTTCCTGAAATCCACGGACTTCCTTTAGGGCGCGTCTCACAGACTGTCTGTTTTGGATATTTTTTATTGCCAGTTCTTTAATATCCTTCTCGGTTTCTGTCAACCTATTGGTACGTACCTTCTTGTTTTACCAGAAAGTGAACAGACGGTTGGTAAGTCGGTTTGGATATTGGCATTTTATTCTACGATCTTGACAATCAAAATTTTTACAAGGACATAGATATGGGCTTTAGTACATTACATAGATCCAACATTAGTACATTACATAGGTCATACATTTGTGCATTACATAGGTACAGTTGTACACCTTTGTTACCTTTCCACTGAACAATGTTGCTCATGAGCAACCAACCCTGGCCGTTCTCGTCCATTATAGCCTCCCACCCCTTTTACAGCTCGATCTTCTTATCTCAGTGATCCCATGCCGAATTCCCCATCCCACATATACGGCAGGTTCTCTCCTTTGGAGTCATCCAGTACCTCCTGCCCCTTTCTTCACTACCGCACCTGAATTTAGCGATCGCTATTTCGAGAACGTAGGAGGTATCTTTCCAAATACATGTAGTTTTTTGATACTCGAGGTTGTAGGTTCCCCTCTTCTATACCTTTAACTTTTCCTGCATCTGTATTTCTATCAACTTTTCTCCGACAATCATTTATGAATTGCTGCCTCTCTTAATCATTATCTCAAATTCAACAACCTACCAGCCACCCCTTTTATACATTTTCCTTCTCTTACTCCACATTTAGTTTTTCTAGCATTACCTATACCTTCTTTTCTAACCGCTTTGAACACTTCGAGATAAATTCATATCCCATTCTTTCCACTTCACATTCATACTACAACGCAAACGTGGCACTATGTACCACGGTGTCCATTTTTTTAGGTGCAACGCCCATTTCAAAATTTGTACTTGCATTGTACTTGCAACGTAGGGCACTATGTACCACTGTGTCCATTTTTTACAGGTGCAACGCCCATTTCAACATTTGTACTTGCATTCTCTCTATCTCTTCATAACCATACATTAAAATACTACGCACGCACGTCTTTCATATAACCATTTTTAGCTCTGAACTTTTCCTTGCATTCACTCTTCCATACACACCAGAAACCGTTTGCAGCCACCCAGGATTTCCTGTCATGTTTTCCTGCTATATTTTTTCCTGCTGTATTTTTCCTGCTATATTTATGTGCCCCTTAAAAGAACTATCCTGACTAAACGTGAATCCAAGGTATTTGAAGCTGTTCTATTCTCTTTCTTCACCATTCAAATTTTTCACTCCTCTTTTTTCCCACTTCTGAAAAAACCATTTTCGACTTCTTTACATTCACCAGAAGCTTTCGTTTCTCCAAGAACATTTTCATCCTTCCTATCATCTCTCTCATTTCTGCAAACGTGCTTGCCAAAACAACGATGTTGTTAGCATAAGCTGGACTCCACTTTTTTCCCAATGACTACTCCGCTTGCATATTTCATAAACACATTTACCATATATGTAGATGTTGTATCTGTTGATCATGTAGATGTTGACCAGCAACAGACTGAATGGAAACCCCTTGAAACGTTCAGACACTTTCTCTTCCACTTTCACTCTACAATATGTACTCCCTATACAAGTTTATAATACTTCCCCTAACTTAACAAGATATATTTTTCTCCTTCAGGCAGTCCCACATTTGTTACCTAATAATCGAGTCATTAGCTGCCTTCAGATCAACGAAGTGGGCGTACATTTTACTCTTCGGTTTTGTCAATTCTTTATGCACTACTTAGTTAAGTGTAACTAGGTGCTCAGTTGTTCCTCGTCCTTGTCGGAACCCAGCTTGAACTTCCATTAAAATGCTTTTTATTTCATCTCTCCTTGCAGTTTTAACTGCAGAACCTTGGCGTATACTTGGTTTGACGCATTTTTGTTGTCAATTGAGTCGGCATAACACTATTTCCAACGACGTGCTGTAAAAATTGCGAAATACCTCATTAGATATCTTTTCCAGTCGCGTTCCGTTTTCAATACATAGTTTACATTTCTAAAAAATTTCGTCACAGTTTATAATTTTGGTGGCACTCAAAAGTGCCGCGTCACAGTGGTTGAGAATCACTGGACTAGGCGAAAAAACAAGAAGATTGATCGAACAACTGAGGGACACACAATCCAAAGTGAAATTTGTAGAAGAAATCTCAAGTGCATTTGAAATAAAAACCGGGGTAAGACAAGAGGATGGACTATCACCGCTACTGTTTAACATAATACTCGACATGGCGATGAGAGAATGGGAGAAAGAACTAAGGAATAAATCGAAGTGGATTACTCCTGGGTAATACACACCTGGGAAGAGGAAACAAAATAGTTTCCCCTGCCTGGCTTTTGCTGACGCCCTAGCTATAATGACGAGCCCAAAGGAAGCGATTGAACAGATAGAAACATTAAAAGAATGCGCGGAAAAGTAGGACTACAAATTTTCTTTGGAAAAACAGATTTTTTCGCAACAAAAACCAACACAAAAGAACTGAAAATACGGGAAAATACATGGAGTCCATCATTTTAAATACTTAGGAGAAATAGTCGAACCAATAGGATTGTTAAAGCAAGCATAGAAGCGAGAATACAAAAAGTTAAAAGAGCATTAGCCATAACACAAAGTATTTACAACAAGAAATCAATATCAATCATCGCAAAAATTCGACTCGACAAAACAGTAATCGAACCATTGGCACTATACGCAACGACACTAAAACTCAACCTGAAAGGACAATTAGAAGAACTGAATAAAGAAGAAAGGAAAATCTTTCGAAAAATATTAGGCCCGAGATAAACAGAAGAAGGATATAGATTACAAACGTGAAAAACAACAGAGAAACACTCAAACATTGAAATAGACATAAAGAAAAGAAGGGCGAAATTCTATGGATACATACAAAGACTACCAACAGCAAGACTGACGAAACAGATGCATGATATAACAATAACCCTAAAAAGCACAACCAACTGGGTAATACAATTACACAAAAAGATCTCCTAAAAGCGAACATAAAACAAGAAGACATCTTAGACAGAGACACATTCAGGAACCAGATATACGCATGGACAGTTGAACCAGAGCCTAATAAATCGAAAAAATACAGACCCAAATGATCAGATCTTGGAGAACGGGTTCAGCCAGATAATGAAACAACGCTGGCAAGAAAGAAAGAACAAAAAATGAGTCAACATTGCGTCTTAGCGTCTTCCTTCCTGAAAATTTTATCGCATAAATAAATAAATAATTTTTATAATTAATTTAATAATCTTCAGTTAATTTATTAGAATGTCATTATATAATTTATAATTTTTTTAAATATATTTTTGACTTACAATTAGACATTTTTTTTAGAACATTTATAAAATATAATATATTTGGCATACTCACCTTTTACAAATATTTCTCCACATTTACAAATAATCCGTAAAATAATAATCATACAAAACTATTAGTAGTAATAAAATTTAAAAAGTATTTTAATTTCATGTTTTAATAACTTAAAAAATTAATTTTGTTAATTTTGAGGTAGCAACTTGATAAATTACTATGCGTTTTCACACTTGATTGATGATTTCTAAACGTTCCATTCTTGGTAATTTAACGGTATATATATAAAAAATATATAAAAAAATAAATTCACCACAGAAATTTAATAATTAAACAATTATGTAATGTATTTTGCACAAGTTTCTAAAGAAAAACAAAAAGGAAATACCATATTTTCTATGTTTATTTAAAATTATTTCTAAATATTTTTTCCAAGGATTACCTTCGTGGCTAGATTTTTTAATTAAGTGTATTAGACTAGAAAAATAAGGCTAGAAAGGCATGGCTAATGCAAGAGTAGCTTATGCCTGGGGTGCCCAAGCTGCCCAAAACCGAATCTTACGGGGTTGATGAGAGGAAATAATCGTTTTACGTCACCGACCCCTGGTTAGAAATAAACCGAACACATATTTTTTAGAAATTCTTATATTCAATAATAGATATTAATCTGAAATTTAAAATCAGCAATTGAAACATGAAGAAAAGGATCTCTGTAATTGCTCTGAAGATTTATGTAAACCATTTTAAAAGTAGCACCTCGGTATGTTCAGACGAAGCATATTAGAGAAGCCAGACGAGTTGAGTGATTCAAGAACTGATAGATATAAATTGGACGGATATAGAAAAACAGACTTCAGACATTCTGCAAAGAAGCAAGCAAACAGGTAATACTAAACATTCCAAGAAAAAATACGAATTTTTATAAGGCAAAGTAGGTAGGTATATCATTGTGACTAATTTATAGTAGGAGTTTATGAATTTCAATTAGAAAGTTGTCATTTGGTTATTATTTCATGAAACAATGTAATGCATTTTTTCTTATTATTTAACAATTCATTTAACACATTTTCTGCCATTCTGCTATATCTTAATTTTAATTAAGTGTTTTATTAATTGTTAATTAATGAATAGGATGGTTGCGACAGTTACTACGTGGTAATCCATACTTACATTGAATTGAAAAAAAAAGTGAATTTTTCAATTCAATGTAATTGTTAATTAAGTTTAAGTTTTTAATTTATTAATTTTATGAATTAAATATTGTTGAATTTATTTATTAAAAACTAATAATTTTTGTGTTGACTATTTCGTTATCTTTGTTTGGATTTGGATTTTTTTACTTCATATTAGAATAATATTGACTTTAAATTCTATTTTCAATTAGCACACTTAATAGATAATTCCAGGAAAACACGTCCACACGTAGTTTTGGAGATTACTTTCGGGTTTTAAACGTAATTAAATAAATAACTAAATAAAAATTGGTGTTGGTTAAGCATTTTTAGTTCAAATTCCCAATTACAACATAAGGAATTGCTTTTTAAACTCAATTAATCTTTTTTATAGAGAGAGAAAATATTTATGTTATACTTGGTACTTAAAGGACTACTGGCCACAATGTCCTTCTGCTTGGAAAAACAATTTGAGTTTTTTATAATTCAGATTAATTATCAAACACAATCAAATCAAAATTGAGATTAGATAGTTATTGGAATAAAAATAAAATGCTTCAAATATGAAGCATTTTATTCCTAGTTAAGAAGCCTAATAAGGCGTAGTTAAAATATCTATTACGATCATCTTTGATCCTATTTAATGTTAAAATTGATGCATACTTATAATTATTTTATGATTTTCTTAATATTGTCTTGTTATTATTGTCTTATCTATTGTTCTTATCATTTTGCCTGGGTATTTTTTTCTAAAATAAATTTATTTCAAACTCCTTACTGCTGGAACTGGCCCTGAAAATAAACCTGCAACATTTCTTATGGTCAAATCGATTTAAGACTATTAAAATCAAATATCAAAGTAAAGCCGAGTGGAAAAATCCTTTATGCAACTTATTTGCTTTTTAAAAATAACATCTACTTAGGTATGATTTATACATATATAATTATTTTATTCTCTTAATTTATCTATTAAACTCTCAAAATATCTCTTACTTCTCCCAACCAGCTCCTTTATTCCTACTTTCGCGCTTGCTGAAACAACAGTCCATATAGACTATAGGTCAGACTCCACACTTTCTTGTAGCCTATTACAACCACTCTTACCTGTCCATTTTCAAATCCTAGACATTCACAATCATTTTCTAAATACTATAAATATATTAAATAGTACAGGACTCAGAAGCCTAGGATTTAATCGGGAATCTTGACCAGATCAGCCTCGCGCCTAAGATTCCAGAAGAAACCAAAAACCAAATCATTTGATTTATCAAAAACCAAAATAGTATACAAATATCATTTCTATAAAAACCTTTATAGATCAAATGTACCCCACCTTCTTCCTCTAATCGTTGGTATACTTACCCATTTAGAGCGCCTCCTCTAGTCTTGTTTGCTTTAGGAATATGAGGATCTGGGTGGGATTTAAGAACTGCAACTCCTCTGCGTTCAAGCAATAGGCCCCAAGGTATATTTGTCTCTTGCGGAGCCGTGCACTACTGGATCGAAATACAGTAGACCCTTGGTAATCCGACCCCTGTCTGATCCGGCGTCCCTTGTAATTCGAGTTGCAAATTAAATGCAGCAATATATAACAATGTGTTGTAATAACATTCGTTCGAGATCAAATATTTGCGTTTTTCTCTCTGTCTTCAAATTTATTGCCCTATCAACAATTACACCGTCATGGAGGAACTCAGTGTCACTCCACAGTTCACAAAATTTGGACATCTGGTAAGAATGAAGAAGAGAGTCCTTTTCTGATGTTGAGGTTATTAATCAAGCTTCTACTCCAATGATAGATCAAGACGATGATGGCGAAGATGATCACCAGAGAAGTGAACATACACGAAGACAATGATACGTGATATTCTACCAAAAAAAACAAGATGAACGAATGAAACGGTACTACGGAAAAGACAACCCGACCCACAGAGCCAGTTTCCCGAACCCCTAAACACGAAGCCCCAGTGAAAGGGGGACGTATGGAATAAAAATGTAGATGCCAAGAGCTCCATGAGGTTAATGCTGTGTACATAACGGTTTAATTATGTTTGTGATTCCAGGGGGGGCACTTATCAGGTTAATGAGATACCTACTACGCCCACCGAATAAAAAAATTATGCACAAAAAGAAGTGGCTGGATGTAATAGAAATAAAAACAAGTGGGTATTGGTAATATAATCAAGGACAAAGATAATAACATAATAATTGACGTGGAAGACAAACTAAAGAGGTGGAAAACATCCCTCTTTTAACTCTTTGATTATGAACCAATTATAGAAACTAACAACGTAAAATTAAAAGTATTTAGAACAGAAATACAATATGCCCTGAAATCTATGAAACCTGGTGAAGCAGTCAGTGCTGACCAAATACCTAGAAGGTTTATTAAAATGTTTGACGACGTAGGTGATATTCTGCTTCAGAAGATTCATTAAACATTGTCGATGGCAGACACTACCCATTTTGTACTCATTCTCGAAAACTCGAACAATAAATTATAAACACGCAGTTTGGCTTCCGTGTGGGACTTGAGACAACAAAGACGCTCTATGGGATTTATATTCTTTTCCAATGATACCTGGATATGAATCAGGACCTGGTTGATAGGAAAAGCTTTTGTTAGGGTAAAACATGATAAATTACATCAAATACTCTTGAGCCTCATGCTAGACTTTAACATATCACGAAAATTAGTAAGGCTAAGAAGACAAACAATGGAGAACTCTGAAATCCGGCTGAAGATAGGACAAGGAAACCTAACAGACCCATTTAATATAAACCAAGGCCTCAAGCAGGGAGATGGAGTCACCCCAATGCTCTTTAATCTTAACATAACTAAAATATAACATAACTAAACATTAGAATACGCAGTAAGGAAAACCACGGTAGACACCAACTGAGTAGACACAGCTGCTACACAAATCTACCCAACTAGCAGGATATGCAGATGACATACACAGACTTGGAAGAAACCTAACATGAATGAAAGAAACCCACGTACAACTAGAAGGCGCGACTGAAGAAGTGGGCCTGAAAGTGAATGAAGATAAGACAATAGTATTAATACAGACACGAAGCAATAGGAGGAGAGGCCAGAACATGACAATAGGCGACCAAAACTTTGAGGTGGTCAATGACTTTACCTACCTAGGCTGTAACATATCCAGCAAACGGGACGCGATGAAGGAAATCCAACGAAGAATCAGTAATACCAATAAAGTAAACTACCACATCTCGGCCATAATCAGATCAGGGAATGTCCACAGGAAAACAAAACTGAAACTTTATACAACAATAATAAGCCCAGTGTTATGTTATGGAAGCGAGACCTCGACGCTCTCACAAAAAGCGGAAACAAAGGTGAATGCATTCGAAAGAAAGATCTTAAGCAGAATATATGGACCGGCCCAAGAAAACGAACAGTGGAGAATAAGATACAACCAAGAGATCTACCAGCTCTTCGCAGAAGCAGACCTAGCAACATCAATAAAATTACAAAGACTTAAATGGGCCGGGCATTTACAAAGGATGGAAAAGTCAAGAGTAGTCAAGAGGATTTTTAACCAAAAACCGGAAGGTAATAGACCGGTTGGAAGACCAGGGGCGAGATGGGCAGACAAAATCCAGGGGGCCGCTCGATCCATGCTCGGAACTCCAAACTGGAGAAAGGCGGCGGAGGACAGGGATGGCTGGAGGAAGAAACTAGAGGAGGCCAAGGCCCGATTTGGGCTGTAGCGCCATTGGATGGATGGATTTCTGAGCAAAAACATTGACTCGGATGACGTGAGGATACCACTAGAGTCTTGATTCCTTTCAACTTGTACTTGTACTTGTACTGGTGAAAAACAGCTAATGCCAAAGTAGAAAATCAGCTAAAAGAAGAAATGGAGATCCATCGGGGTGTTAGATAAGGCTGTATTCTTTCGCCACTTCAATTAAACCTCAGTAGCGAAGCTATATTTAATGAAACTGTGAACAACATCAGATATGCGGATGACACAGTTTTGTTAGCAAGTAGACTTAGAGACTACAATTCGCTGACGATACGGTCGTGCTCGCCGGGAGACTCCCACATCTCAAGAATATGATGGACTTTATCGTTGAACATAGTACACAGTATGGTTTACACATAAACGTAGCTAAGACCAAGGTGGTTGTGTTCTCCAAGATACCCAGACGGACGGTCCGTCAAACTAACAACCAGCTCGTGGCACAATAAATGCCGTCCGAAAAATATCTTGAAGCCCTCGTCAACGAGAACAGTGACCCTAAAATGGAAATCAGATCAAGGATAGAGCAGGCCAGAAGGACATCTCCATGAAGGCCCTCTTCACTAGTGGAGACCTAAACCTACAACTCCGCATACGTATATTGCGTTGCTATATCTTTTCAGTGGTACTCTATAGCTCTGAGAGCTGGACTCAATTATTCGAAGCGGCAACCAATAAGGTTCGGATAACTGTGATAATAATAAACGAAGCACTGCAAGAAGAAGAAGAATGTGTACCAGTAAAGCTGTGATGAATGGAGTGATGAATCCTCAATATACCACACTGAGCAAAGTGCTATGAAGTGGTATACAGATGACACGAAGACGAAAGAAGGTACATGTGTAGGAAAGAAGGTACATGTGCATAGACTCTGCAACTCAGCATAGGAAACTCCCATACATATTCTCAAGCACTGTAGAACACTGACTCTTAAGAGAAAGATGTAACTTGGAGTCCAGTGCGTGTTCGAAGAGGAGTTGCATGCTACCCTTGAATGCCACCCAGATCCTAAAGTTCTTACACTAATCAGGCCTAGAGGAGGTGCTCTAAATGGGTAAATTTTCTAACATTTAGTGGAAGAAGGTGTCGCCCGGATTAGCCGCGCACGCTTAAATAGGGTTCTACTGTATTTGTAATTTCATGATTTTATTAAAGAATAATAATACATATTATTATTCTCGTGTCAGAAAACATAACAAAAAAACACAGATACAAATACTACGACTACAAACATTATATAATATTTGACCAAAAATTGGCCACTTACACTGCATTCTGCCATGCTTCATAAAGTTCATCTTATATGCAGGAGATCGGACACAGTCTACATGCTATCTTGCTTTCTATCTTGCTATCTTCTTTAATGTAGCCCCACTTTTCAAGATTGGTCTTCGATCTGCCCACTCCTGATCTTAATCTATTCAAGGATTTCCATGTTAACCATCCTTGATCATGACCAGGAGGTAAAGTTTCGGCTATCCTTTCTCAGTCCAGCCAAGGGGAAGAGATTTCTTAGCTTTCCATAATTCTAGCCTGGCTTTTTTGCATGTAGTTTTCAATTCTTCGGATGTTCTTAGGAAACCCTTCCTAGACTTCAGCCTCTGAGCATGTAGTTTATGCCCATGTAGAGGATGGGTTGCTTCGTGCTCAGCTCCTTCTTTCCCTATCCTTTCTTTCTTTTCTCGTCGAATAAAGGGTGGTGCTATTCCTGCGAGCTGGTAAAGGCACTCAGTTGGTGTTGATCTTTAGCATCCAGTTATAGTTCTACATGTTTCATTAAGAGCTACGTCCACCTGTTTAGCATGAGTTGAGTTATACCAAACCGGACAGGCGTACTCTGCAGCGGAATAGCACAATGCCATTGCAGATGTTTGAATGGTGTCAGGTTGACTACCCCATTTCGAACCAGCCAGTTTTCTCAGAAAATTATTCCTGGTGAAAACTTTTGTCTTGGTGTTCAGACAATGTTTCTTGTAGATAAGAGCTCTGTCCAATGTCACAGAATTTTAGGGATGTAACACTACCTTCCATACACCAATACTACCTTCAATTCACGAAAGGCTTCCATGTTTCTCAATTGAAAGGCACATGTTTGTGTTTTGGAGGGATTTGGTTTCAGTTGATTTGCGAAATAGTATTTGAACAGACACAGAGGGCACGTGAGGATATTCTCTTCTGATTCAAAATCTTTACAATGTGCGACAAAAGCGAGATCGTCAGCGTAAAAGGAACACCTGGTGTTGGGAGCTATGGGCTGGTCATTTGTATACACATTGGACAGAAATGGAGCGAGAACACTTCCTTGTGGTCTTCCCTGTAGTCTCTATCGGCTACGTTGCCCTTAGAAGTCCACAAAATACCTCCGATTCTGCAGGAGAGTGGCAATGAACCGGGTTAGGCTGGAGCTTTTAGTCAACGTGTAGACCTTAGCAAGTAGGAGCTGATAGTTAACAGTGTCGTAGGTTGCCGATAAATCAACAAATGCCACTCCAGTTACCTTAGCTGCTTCGAAACCATCTTCTATGAACTACGTTCAGGGTTCAGCAACTGTCCAGTACAGCTTTTGCCGGGACGAAATCCAGTTTGTTCATATATGACCAGGGGATCAATTTCGGGTAGGCGACTCAGGAGTGTAACTGGCTTGAAGTTCTTCGGGTTGTTCCCTTCTTTGCCAGGTTTCAGCAGAGCTATCACACGGCTCTTCCGCCGAATCTTTGGGATTTGATCATTCTTTACGCAGTTATTGAAGAGCTGGAGTATCCATTCCTTTGTTTTAAGCCGAAATGCTTAATTTGTTCTGTCCAAATGTCATTCAAGCCGGCTGATTTTCCATTTGTAATATGTTTGATAGCCTTCTCCAGTTCTGCCATTCTGAGTGGTATTGTAAGATCGTTACTTTCCTCTTGCATTTCTCTATGATGCCTGGGTACTTTGTGCTTGTGGATGAGCTTTCCGTTTCGTCAAAAGCTGATGTGCTATTTGGTTGGCATCAACAGTGATGTTGTAATGTACAGTGGTCTTTGTCATACATATTTATTGCTGTACTTATAATACAATAAATGCAACAATTGGCTATCGACCTGTGGTCTTTCAGTCAGGAATAAAGATATATAGAACAAAAAGTGTATACGGATGAAAATGAGATGTGCATTAGTCTCGTTTAAAGATTCAAGAAAGGTTCAGGAGGAATATTTTCTGTTCGACTGTCTAGTTTGTAATTTTTAACAGAGTTCGTCAATGATGTTGTAGGTCATGCGGTTTTTTTTCAATATTTTTGTAATTCTATCATATCTGTCTGCAATTGGTGGGACCTGTGTTTTTCTATAGAGGGATTGTGGAGAGGATTGCTGGGATGTCTAAGTTTGGTGATGAGTCGTAATTAGAGATGAGCATGGGATCCCATCAATCCATCCCTTCCCATCGTCCCATGGTATAGGATGAGTGGTATAAACATTACGTGGGATGGGATGGGACGACAAATTTCGACGAGTTTTGATAATATAGTAAATCCAGTTCGTACATAATTAATTGCTTATCGTACCAAGACGCACATTTTCCATATCATATCTAGCCCTGGAGATTTTTATGAATGCGATGTAGTCTTACGATCCTTTTGCGACTAAAAAGGTTTACTCACTGTCAGATAAAGAAATTATGAAAATTATTATTTTAATTTTGAACGAATTATCATTAAGAAAGTCTAAACTGAAAAGAGAATCTGTTGTATGGGAAAATGGGATGAATGAGATGGGCCATGCGACCGGTATGGGATGCGATGGATGGGATAGGGCGAAAATTTTAGGTTTGTGGGATGGGACAGTGTGACGAAAATGTGATGGGATGGGATAGTGACAGGGTTCCGTCCCACGGGATGGGATCTGGAAAGGGAACTTCGTCCCATGCTTATCTCACTTGCATGCTTTGTTGCTAGTACAGTATAATCTCGATAATCCAACACATATGGGACCACACAACCCCCGGATAATCAGAAAGAGTGGTGGGAGGGAAGAGCGCGAACGGTCTCCAGACCGCCGGATTACTGAACGTGTCGTCCGATTAACCAACATCCGAATTACCAAGATTATACTGTACAGTAGAGTCTCAAAAATCCGGCAGTGAAATAGTATGGCACGTCCAATAATCCGGCACCCTCCGTCCGCGATTATACTGTGGTTAATAAGTGCCCGCACTCAAGTACTGGTCTATATATGGATTCATATAATTGTTGCCCCAGTCTTTGTGGTAATGTTAAATGGAAATCTAATTACCGTATGTAAAGCCTCTAACATGTTTGCAGCGTTTGCTGATCTGGGATATAAGTAATAATTCTTTAGTGTCGATAGTAATTACGAGGTATTTAATGTTGCTGGCCGGTTGTACATCAGTAAGAGTGTATAAGAGTGTATAATAGTGCATAAGAGTGTATAAAAGTGCATAAGAGTGTATTATAGTGTAAGGTGTATTTAAGGAAATATTGTGGCTTGGAATGAGTAGTTGGCATTTGGAGGTATTTAGAGATAATCTCCACAGGTTAAACCATGTAAGGGTCTTGTTGTTGAGATTCTGAAGTAGGTTGAAGGTACTTTTTAGGGAGTTGTTGTGGGATATCAGTGCAACCTCATCAGCGTAATATGTAGGATTATAAGTCAACATGGGATGTGTCTAATGGTTGTATTAATTCTGTTAATTTAGAATTATTTTAAATATTTATTATTTAAATAAACCCTTGCAAATGATGTATGAGACGCCTATGGAAATGTTGTCATGCGCACTGTCCAGTAATTGGTGACGCTAGTTCGTGGTTTCGCCGTGTTTTCTGTATGTCTTTTTTAGTGTTATTTATCAATTTTTTTCTATGAAAACTAAATAGTGAGTGTGTATAAATGGCAGTTATTGGATTAAAATGAACCGACTGTAAGGTAGGACGCAATGCATTAAAAAATTGAGAATTAATTAAACCCCAAAAACATCTACCTGTTGTAAGTTTATAGGTTATGTTGTTGGATTTTTGTTTATATTTCAAAAAGAATTTTAAAACACGGATTGCTTGTGTTGAACAATACGCATTCACGTTTTAAATTCACTCTACATTTTTTTTGGGTCAAAATATAATTTAATTTATTCCATTGTTTTTTTTTCATGTTATTATTTCGTTTTGTGTGCGCTTTGTGTGAAGGATTACTCAAGGATAACCGAGGAAAAAAGCGATTGTTTAACCCTTAACCAATTGTATAAATCACATTCTAAATTAACAAATCACTTCCTTGACTCTAATAACACAGAATATATAAATTATCATTAGTATAGAAAAGATTTTTAGTTTGATAAATGATAATGATGAGATGACATAGATAATTAAATTTGGCATAAAAACCCTTTTAGACTTTTTATTTGAACCAAACAGCTTAACAATCTTAAATTTACTAACTTAGTCTAGTCCAAACCATATAGAATATAGTGAATAGTACTTTGTTTTTATGGGTGATTAGTGTAATATTTTTTAAATGTGTTTCATAAGTTATATATGTATTGAGTACTTAATAAGGTAAGTGTTGATTTATTTAATTAATAGGGCGTAGTTTTCATTCATATATAGACTATTAGGTATCGAATTTTGTAAACGATATTTGAATTTGCTGCAAACTTAGATTATCTTTCTTACAAGGTGGCTTGCCCAGTTGCCTATTCTTTCCTTATGTAATACACATATTCTTGTAGAATATATATTAGAACTGCATTTTATTAATAGGTTTGTTTTCAATTTTTAATTTTATTATTTTTATTCTATATTTCATAATATATCTTATTATGAACGTGTTAATTACCTTTTTAATATTTTGATAATATATTAAAATTTATTCTCTTACAAAAATAAAAAAACTAAATTTTGAGCTCACTTTTGTTTACATTTTGAATTTGATGGAATATTGAAATTGCAATGATTTCCTCTTTTTGCTTCTTTCAATATATTATTATTATTACATCATTTTTGCCCATATGGACAGTGTTTGAACTTAAATAACTCATGATGACACAAGTTTCACTTCTTGCCCTTCTTTTTCTTCTCTTCCCAAAATCTCTTCATCTTTTGACTGTGCTCCTGTTTCCTTTGTTCTGTCCACAATGTTCCTATCTTCCTTTCGCTTACTAAAAATTTGGTATTCTTAATTTTGCTTCTGAATTTTTTCCTGTCTTCTATCATTTGTTGATTGATCCTCAATTGCTTTAAGTCATCTTCTATTTCATGAAACCAATTTGTTTTCCTACTTGAACTGTTTACTACATCAAAGATTTTTTTTGTAAGTCGTTTATTGTTCATTCTCTGTATGTGCCCATAGAAAGATAGTCTTCGTTTTCTAATCATATCTGTTAGTCTGTCTGTGTGTTCATATAGCTCTTTGGTAGGTCTTTTCATCCATATTCCAACTCTGTGTACTGCTCCAAATATTTTTCTAAGAATTTTGCGTTTAATTTTTTCTGTTTCTATGATGCCAGATGCTCCAATTGTGGTCGTTTCTGACGCATACAATGCTTCAGGCAATACAACTGTTTTGTAATGTCTGAGTTTGGCCTGCCTTGATATGATTTTCTTATTATAATATGACCATGTAAGTTTATATGCTTTCTGGAGTTTTTCCGTTCGTTTAATGTTAGACATTTTGTTTGATCCTCCTATTTGTATATATTCCCCTAAGTATTTAAATTTTTCTACTCTTTGTATAGATCCATAAGTTGTATGTATGGTATGTACATTGTTGGTATGTCGTTCCATGTATTCGGTCTTCTCATACGATATCTGTAAACCGGTTTTAGCGGCTATTTCATGTAATCGCTGCAGTGCTTTCTTTGCCTCCTGTGTATTATTGCTGGTTATGGCAACGTCATCTGCCCTATGCCAAGCATTTAATGATTGTTTTTGTTTCGTGTGTTCTTCCTAGCTGTATGCCTTTCACTTGTTTCTCCCACTGCTTAGTAATTTTGTCTAAGACCATGTTGAACCAAATTGGTGAGAGGCCGTCTCCTTGTCTGACACCTGTGCGTATCTGAAAGGGTTCTGAGGTTTCAGCCATGAACTTGATCTTTGAGGTGGTGTCCGTGAGCGTTAGTTGTATTACTGTTCTGGTTTTTTTGTCAATGCCATATTCTTCCAGTACTGTAAAGAGCGTTTGTCTATCAATGCTGTCGTACGCTTTTTTAAAGTCCACAAAGGTAACTACAGTGTTATTTGTCTGTCTGACTTTCAATATTGTTCTTAGGTTCCAAATTTGTTCGATGCATAATCTCCCTTTCCTAAAGCCAGCCTGGTATTCACCTATTTGATGATCTGCTTGTGGTTCTAGTCTGTTCAATAACACTTTCGAGAATATTTTGTAAGTGACTGGCACTAGTGAAATACCTCTGTAATTATTTGGATCTGACTTATCACCCTTTTTATGTAATGGGTGGATCAAGGCACATTTCCATTCTTCTGGCATTTTTACTGTGATCCAAATGTCTGTAATGATCTTATGAATTGTTTTTAAGATGTCTTTATCTTGAAGCTTCCACACTTCAGCAATAATGCCATCTTCTCCTGCCGCTCTGTTATTTTTCATTTGTTGTATGATCTCCTCTATCTCTTCTATTGTAGGTGGAGTAGAATCAGGATTGGATGTGGTTTTTTGGAAGGTCATTTTTTCCTTGGGTTCTTTACAATTAAGAAGAGTACTAAAGTATTGTTTCAGAATTTTACAGTTTTCTTTAGTGTTCGTTTCCAAGGATCCATCTGTTCTTCTAAAACAGAGGCTAGGAGGTTGATAACCCTTAATATTTTCTATGAATATTCTGTAAAAATTTCTTGTATTATTTCTCTTAAAATCTTCTTCAATTTCTTTTAGCCTGTTGTTGTCGTGTGCTCGTTTTTCTATTCTAATTTCCTTTGAAGATTTTTTCTGAACTTTGTGAAATTCCTTCCATGTTTCGGTTGTTCTGTTACTACTGAACTTCATCCACGCCTGTGTTCTTTTCTCTTGATCACAAGTTGCGTTCCACCACCTATGTTTCCTTTTTCTAGGAGGTTGCGCCCAACGCATTGCCTTCTGAACTGAGGTCGCAAGATCTGTCCAAGTGTCTGTTGGATGACTATTAATTTCTTCAATGATTTTGTCTTTGTTTATCCGCAAATATTCTGGATCAGGCTAGACTATTTTGTTTTTTACTGTCTTTTTCTGTCTTGGAATTGGTCTAATCTTAACTTGTAACAAATAATGAACTGACTCGAAGAACCCTTTACGCGTTCTGACATTTAAAATTTCCTGCGTATTTTTGTTAGAAATGGCCACATGTCAATCTGGAATTCTCCCCATACGGTGTTAGGTGCTTTCCATGTTGTAAGTTTTCGTCTTAGCTTTAGAAATTGTGTCGACATAATTTTGAGATTAAAATATTTGACAATATTTTATGAGGTGCTCTCCATTTTTGTTTGTGCGATAGTGAGCTGAATAAGGGCCTGTGATTTGTCTGTATTTTCTCTCCTTACCTAATTGCGCATTAAAGTCTCCCATTAAAATTTTAACATGCCTTTCTGGTATGCTGTTGGTTACTTCTTCCATGTCTTCCCAGAAGTCTTGAACTTCTTGTGGTTTCTTTCTGTTATGCTCATTTGTAGGTGCGTGTGCATTGATAATTGTGTAACCTTTATTGCCTGATTTGAAGGAGAGTGTGCAGATCCTTTCTGATATTGAATTAAAGTCAACAATGTTATCCACGACTGATTTGTGTACTGCAAATTCAGTCCCAAACAATGATGGTGTACCTCTTCTGACAGCAGGTTTACCTTTATAAATCCGATAATTTTCCGTGTTGAAATGATTTTCGTCTTGAAAACGTATCTCCTGAATCGCAAGAATTTTTATTTGAAATTTTTCTAACATATCTGTAAGTTGTTTTAGTTTTCCAAGTTTGAAGAGAGTATTCACATTAAGAGTGCCAATGTAGTGCTTGCGTAGAGATTTTGAGAAGCTCCGACTCTTCTCCTCATGATGTTCCTGGTCCCCCAGAATCCGATGACCAGGAAAGTCCAGCACGGTGACTGGGGCCTGGGGTAGCAGATTTTCCTTTTGTTCCATCATGATTACTTCAAGTTGAAAGTGGTTGTGGTGATCTTTAAGAAAGATCACTATGATTACAACTAAGGTATTGAGCCTTAGAGGTTGCCTCTTGATGTTTTCTAGCTAAGAGCAGGCATTTCCTCCTACTCTAAATATATAGGTTTGAGTTTGCGTTCGCGTCTGTTCTTTCAACCCTCTTTTACGGTGTATTAGGTCGAAAAAGGAGGGAGAGCAAAAAATACGTTTATCACTTTCGCATTAAAAAACAAACTTTCAATATACATATATATATATATATATATATATATATATATATATATATATATATATATATATATAAATATGTATGTACATGTATGAGATTGATGGCAGTTTTGTAGAGTTGTTTGCCTAGTCAGACTGCGCGATTACTAATGTGAACATCGTAAGAGACCCTTTTTAATGAACTAATAAAACTGTTTATTAAAATTTTTTTTCGTTTCACCCTCTTTGGGGTACGTTGAATCAATCATTTCATTGTGTGTTGTTCTTTTCTTTGTGCCCAGTATTTCTTCATACTTTCTGATCTTCAACGAGCCCCGTTTACATTAATTGTGGCCCTAGGCGTAAGGTGACTGCGTGGTCCTAGTCTACGGGGTCCCAATATGCGAGATTAAAGTAAAATCACATTAAAACAATTAGGTACGTAATATTAGTTCACGATACGTGTATCGTACAACGTTTTACCAACAATATAAATTAATAATTTATTTACATTTATAAAAAATAGTAATAATTTGATAAATGTCAAGCATGACGTAATCAATGAAACGTAACTTCAATAGATAAGATCTTCAATAGATAAGATCTTCAATAAGATTCAATATGTAGAATTGCTAAATTTGCAAGACGCTTTTGTTTAACGGAATTCCTTAGATATGTTTTTATTCGCTTTAGTGCCGTAAAGCCGTAAGGGACGTACTCTTGCGCATTACTTGGTTAAATGGTTAAAGAAATGCGAATTAATGTTTCTACGTTGGGGAAAGTCGATTTTAATCCATGTATTAACGCCTGATATATTTCTGTTGGTGACTGAAGAATTTCTTCATTGGCATATCGTCGCCTCAGAACTTATTTGTTGCCATGCAACCCATAAGTAGTTTTGAGATAATAGCCATTGAATATTCAGATCAATAATTTGTAATTTGTAATTGTTTATATTATTATTTAATAGCATAAAAAATGTTAAAGGTAATCATTATACTTTCAAATACGTTAAATGTTTTATTAAGTAACATTAAGTTTAAGATTTTGACAACTTTATTCACAGAGAAGAGGTATATTATAATTTTAATTATGATTTGCAAACACAGCATTATAAAATTGTTTATCTATATCTGGCATATAAGGGTACATCGATTTAATGTGAGTAATTTTGGATGCGTCAAGCTTGGATTTCTCATTAAATACGATTATTTTTGAATAGTCTATAATAGCATCGTCATGAGTTTTTCTTTTTGTCGATCTGAGTGTACGATTTCCGCACAATCGTATTTAAGTAAATTCTTCAGAGAAACTTTGTCTGTAGGATATGTGGACTCGATCATTGGATTCGTATTTCAAGTGTTTTTCCTTAGTAAATAGAATTTCTCTAAAATTCAGTTTTTTACTTACAATTAGAGCTTGAAAATTGAGAAAACAAATCTTTTTTAAACTGGATAATAACAAGAGGAGCTTTTCCTTTTGGTATATTAAGCAAGTGCCTCGAGAGAGATTGGGCTAAATATTTCTTTGTGTCTTAAAGGCTTTTCTATTTTACTGTGAATACAGTCAATTTCTTGAACTAAGCTTTGACCACTTTCAGAAAATTTCTGTTCACACATTCTAATTGCTGGGACAAGGCACTATGTCTGTGTTATACTATGTCTGTAAGAAATATTTAATAGCGACTCCCATATGAGAATTTCTGTTCTGTGGAACACATGAGTCAGACCATAAGATCAGTTTCAAGATGGATTCTTTTGTACAAATCGATTTAATAAGACAATAAGCGCACTTGCTATGTGGTTTGGAACAAATAAGCACGGAATGACACGAAATGCTGATGTGTCACGTTACTTCAAGCTCTATTGTAATTGGTTATTTCAAATGGAACAAATAAGCACGCAAACTTTACTTACAGAACGCATCATGGAACAATGAGGTAACTGAATTTCCAGTGATAGACTTATAATTTTTTATTGTAGATTTGTGGTAAGGAACAAATATACTCTAAATGTACCAGTGGTGAATTTGAATCAAAATATAAGAAAATGTGGTATGGAACAAATAAGCACTGGAACGACGATATGCCAAGAACTGAATTAATTCGTCCCGAGCCAAGTCCCGATTTATCTACATATAAAGAAGATATTAATCTTCATTATATATAGATAACAGTTCATTAAATGATTAAATGAGACAAATCATTTTTAATAAAAAATAATCCAAATTTTGTATTAATTTCCATATACGTTTTCATTCTACTATCAAGTTCTACTGTGAGTGTATCACAAATAATATTAACACTATTTACAACAAAATTTTCTCTTCCAGTCAAAATAATTCATTTTCCTTATTTAAGAAGTGATTTACTTGTAGAATTTATGCGTTGAAGTAGTGTGTTCAAGACCATCATTAGAGCGATCTCGTACGAGTCCATTTTTTTGCTAGACCTTTAGCCTCTGTTTTAGATTATAGCCTTTTGTTGTGGATCATCACCTATTTCAATCAAAGCACATTTAATATCCCTGTAAGTTTTATACAATGCAAAAACCGTTTCTGCGCGAGCTGACCGTCTTATATCTGAAAGCTTTTTTATTGTGCAAGAATTTTTGCAAAGATATTTATCCAGAATATTCCACCTATGCGTTGATGCAGAAAACCAAACATATACTTACAGATTACAAGAATATAATCAAAATGTAAAATCACAGTAAGTGATAATTCTGCTGCAGTATTAGCAACCAAATTTAGACTGTGACTGGCACAAGGAATGTATTCTGCATAAGGGCTGTGTTGCTTGATTCGATATTGTAAACCGGAATTTTTTCCCGACATATTAGATGCATTGTCGTAACTTTGCCTACAACATTTTTTAAGGTCTTTTTCCCACCTATTGAGATTTTCAACAATGACTTCTTAAAAATTCTTGGTAGTATGATAATAAATGTCAATAAAGGAAAAAAATCTCTCCCTGATTTGACCATCAGGAATTAACTATCTCAAAACTAAAGAAAGTTGATCAATAATCAAAGAAAATATGTCGCACTTTTCACTTCCTCGATAAAGGTATTTCTTACTTTGTCACCCAATAATATTAATATATTCATCACATATTATGTTTGATAAATAACTCACAGATCCTTGTCCTTGATTTCCATATTTATTTAGATCAGGGCTTCTTAAACTATGGGTCGCGACCCCAAATGGGGTCGCTTAGCAAAATCTTGGGGTCGCGAGATTTTAATGTAAAATAATTAAATTCATTTGTGAGATTTTGAAAATGGCCGGCTTCTCAGAAAACGATTCATCGACACTATTTGTAGTTAAAGTTGGCAACCCTAGAGACAAGGATTCAGCAACATTGACTCTGTACGAGAGTGGATCTCGCAAGAATAATACAGTTATAATATAGAATAGTACAGTTTTGGGCAATGGATAAATGGCTGAACTTAAGTAAGAAAGGTAAAGTTGCAGAAGACAATGCTACAAAGTCTGCAAAAACAGTATGTATTATTGACAACAGTAGCGTCGGTCAATCGGGCGAATGCCCGGGGCCCACGGTCTAGGGGGGCCCGACTGTGGCTGCAGATCGATTCTGAGACGACTGACATGTGGCGTTTCGCGAATTTCACATGGGGGACCGCACCACGTGGGTTTTAAAAAGACTCAAATTCGACATTTTTATGCCGCCGGAGGCGGCAGATCTTGAATATTTTAACCGCGCGTCTTCGATGACTTAACTGTGAATGTCCGTCCGCACGTTGCGCATCCCCAAGTTTCGTCCTCCGTCCTGCCGTGCCCCTCCTGGTATCCAAAACCCACCCTAAAATCGTGGTTTTTGCGGAAACGGCCCGACGTAAGCGGCGGCGGCGGTGCAAAACGGGAATGTACATTTTTACGGTGTAGAACCGAGATCCCCGTCGAGCGGTGCCTTTTCGCGACTCAACTCCCCCAGGTTCTGACGCACCAGACCGAAAACTAAAATCACGATATTTTACTTTTGAGGCGCATTTTTTAGTCGGATCCCATTTTTTCCCCGAATTCTCTAGTCGCCGCCCCGGAACGTTTTTAGAGCCCTCGCTCGCCGTCCTGCGACGTCCCGTTCACCTGGTGCAAGAGCAAATAATTTTTTTTTTCCGATTTTGCAATCACTTCCACGGAGGCCCAGGATTTATTTGATGGACTCTAGGTCGCCGATTAGGTTCGTTCCCTTCAGAACACTCGCGCGCAACCATTCCGGCAAGAATTTTTAAACTGCGACGACTTTTTGCGAATCTGCGGCAGTTTGAAGAGAAAAATGCGCAAAAAGTGAGAAAAACCAGAGGCGTTTTGCGGGGGTACATAGAACTTCGGAACCAATTGACGGATCGGAACCGCACCGGTGCCGTTCGATCGGCCATAGAACCTTTTAGTTTGTTTGGTAGTTTAATTCCGATTGCGCCCAAGATGGCGTCGCGACGCCATTAAAACGACGTTTTTTGGACATCCCGGAAAAGTCCCACGGAACCGCCAACTTGAACTATGCGGGAACGGTTTCGCGCGATTCCCGCAGGGAATTGAATGTTTCATCTTTTACTGCAAGCGGCATCGCGTTGCGTCATTTGCAACCGTCGCGACGCCCGCCCAAACTCGCTGTATTTTATTTACTGGGGGCCCCACTTCAATATATATGCCCGGGGCCTCCAAATCCAAACGACGGCGCTGATTGACAAACAGGCATCTAATGTGCGAAAAAGAAAATATAACGAGTCTTTTCCTAAATTTGACATTTAAAAATTGTAATGGTAATGAACAACCTATTTGTTTGATCTGCAATGAATTATTGGCTACCGAAAGTATGAAACCATCAAAATTAAAAAGGCAACTTGAATCAAAGCATACTTCGTATGCCAATAAACCAAATGAATATTTTGAGACTATTAAAAAGACTCTTCCAATAAAGATATAAAATCTTTTGAAAAAATTATGACAGTTAATGAAAAATATTTACTCGCGTCATATAAAGTTGCATACTGTATTGCTAGAAATAAAAAGCCTTTCACGATTGGAGAAGATCTTGTATTACCTGCTGCTATTAAAATAGTAGAACTACTACATGGAAGTAAAATGGCGTTCATATTCGAAAAGTTCCTGTGTCAAACGACACTGTCGCGAATAGAATTTCTGAAATTAACAAGGATCAATTATTGCAACTTATCCCAAAAATTAAAGAAAGCCCAAAATTTTCAATTCCGTTGGACGAACCAACTGATATTACTAAATTAGCTCAATTGTTAGTATATGTCAGGTATGTTTATAAAGAAAACGTCGAGGAAGAATTGTTATTTTGTCGTCCTTTGAAAGACTATACTAGAGGGATATATTGAGACATATATTAGACTATAAGACATATAAAGACATATATTGTAAAGTTGACGAATTTTTAAAAGCTGAAGGGTTAGAATGGAAAATTTGCTGCACATTGAGTATGCACGGATGGTGCAAAAGCGATGACGGATCAAAATATTGGTTTTAAATCATTTTTCCAAGCTGCCCATTATGATCATTTAACTCTTTTACTCACTGCCTTATTCATCGGGAGGCCCTCGCAGCAAAAAAATAGCACCAGAATTGAACGATGTGCTTCAGGATGCTATTAGATTATAAATTTTATTAAGCGCAATGCTCTTAACAGCCGCTTATTTTCAAATCTCTGTAAGGATACGGATTCCTACTATACAAATTTATTATTACATGCAGAAATAAGATGGATATCAAGATGTTAAGGACGAAATATAAATATTTTTTACCGAACACAAATGTGATCTTGCTACTTTTTTTCAAAGTGACCTGTGGCTATCCAAGCAGTGTTATCTATCATATATTTTCGAGAAATTAAACGATCTAAACCTATCTCTTCAAGGAAAAAATAGTAATATATTTACTTCGAATGATAAAATTGAATGTTTTATTAAAAAGATCAACATTTGAAAAAGTAGGGTAGAGAAGAATTCGTTCGAAATGTTTTCCAGTATCGACAATTTTATATCCGAGAAAAATCTTTGCAAAACTTCTATCTCAAAAATTATTATAGGTCACTTAAAAGCGCTAGAAACACAGTTTCGTAATTATTTTACATCCAATATTGATTTTAAAAAGTTATCTTGGATTCAAAAACCCTTTTAGATTGGCATTGATGAGTTTGATCACCAGACATATAAAGCGCAAGAAGAATTTGCTGAGCTTTCGAGTGACTCAAACCTAAAACTAGACTTTTCAAAAAAACTTAATTCTGGATAGGAGCTAGAACTGAATTTCGCACAATCTCTGATATAGCATTAAATATTCTTCTGCCTTTCAACAACACCACATATTTATGTGAAATTGCATTTTCAGCTTTAACAAATAACAAATCGCAATATCGTTCAGCGCTAAAAAATGTTGAAAAGAGATTGCAAATTTTATTTTTTGTATGTTTCTAAACAAATTCTATTATTACCTAATCAATAAGTCACGATAAAAAAATGGGGTCGCTAAAAAAATCACAATCGTAAGTGGGGTCCCGAATGAAAAAAGTTTAAGAAGACCTGATTTAGATGATTAGCTATAAAAGTCAAATTCTGCTCTAAACAACCAAAATAATTTCCTTTGCTTTCAAGATGTCCACGAAATGCCAATCCGTGAGTAGAAAGAAATTTCACGGTTGAAACCACTCTTTTGAGACCATTTCTTCATTTCGGTTTTTCATTTTAAATTTGTTTAACCATTTCGGTTTCAATCCAGTCTTCAATCTGTGAACGTTTCGAGAAAATTCACATAGAATACCCATGATCCTATGAATTTTCATGCTCGGAAATTTTGATAGATATATTTTTCCAGTCGTGACATCCTTGTAAAGAAAATAAAACACTAGAACTTGTTTCGCTAAAAATAAGCCATTCGCGTTCATTCGCATTTTTTTAGAAACATATAGATTTAATTCTATAAAAGTTATTTTCTGTCAAGTGACGAATATACGTTCTATCGCGATCCCTAACTAAAATTCCTGTTTTTGCAGGATTGCCAATATTTTTTTGTTTTTCGTTTATATATTTGGTTCTGCATTCTTTCTGGATTTCTGGGCATAAAGCTATGTCCAATTTAAAAATTATATGCACTTGAAGAGATCGTCCCGCCTCGTCAGCTACATTTTTAATATTCGTAATAGATTCCTTCATACATGAAGTAGATGCAGTAGTTGTCCGATCTTCATGTACTGCAATTATATTGGACGCTGATGACGACGTGGTGGAAGGGACATGAACTACATTCTTTGAGGTTGAATCCTCTGTAGGCGAACGTTCTGCCTTATCATCTACATTTTTAATATTTGTAATAGATTCCTTCATAAATGAAGTAGATGCAGTAGTTGTCCGATCTTCATGTACTGCAATTATATTGGACGCTGATGACGACGTGGTGGAAGGGACATGAACTACATTTTTTGAGATTGAATCCTCTTTAGGAGAACGTTCTGCCATGTCATCTACATTTTTAATATTTGTAATAGATTCCTTCATACATGAAGTAGATGCAGTATTTGTCTGATCTTCATCTACTGCACCTATATTTGACTCTCTTAATTGAGTTGAATTTTTTCACTATTAACCACCGCAAAGAGCCAATTTATTCACCTCCAAATAAGTTTAATTATCAGAACAGACTCACTGAATCACAAACTGTATGCTACTTGTCAAATGTTGAATTGTATCTAAATTTAGCTCTGCGCTACCGGTGTCACACCCTGCCCCTTGCTTATTGCCGCCAACCGCCAAAAGTTGGTTTGACCTTGCTTAGTTGGCAATTTGTGGCCCCAAAAATCGGAGGCCCTAGGCGCGCGCCTAGTGCGCCTATGCCTAAATGCGCCACTGCTGATCTTCTTTTTCTCTCTTCTTCCGAAATGATGGGTTTGGGTTTTTGTGTAGATATGTCTTGGAACTTATGTTTTCATCTTCAGTGATTAATTTAGTTGCTCGATCGATCAGTGAATTTTCTAAAATATTTTATTCTACTAGGTCTTTCTCAGATTCTTTAAACCAGTTGGGTTTCGTTGTTCGGTTACAGAAAAAGTCAAAGATATGTTTGGTTAATCTGTTAGGGTTCATTCCGAAAAGATGACCATACAAATTTATCCTCCTTTTTCGCATAGTATCTGCAAGTTTTCTTTCTTATCACAAAGTTTCATTCTTGATGTATACTATCTTATTATCTTGAAATTTTCGTCCTATGATTTTCCTTAAAATTTTCCTTTCCTTCAACTCAAGTTTCTTCATTTAGCCTTTGAAGATCATGTTTCGTGTTTCTGCTGCATACAGTGCTTCTGGCTTGTAGTCAGTTTCTGTCTTGTAGTTTGTAATTTTGAACCCCCATGAAAGGGATTTTTTGTTATATGTATCTTTTGTTAGTTGGAAGGCCAATTCAAGTTTATTTTTTCTGGATTCCATCGCTTTGCTTTCCCCAGCATTCCAACTAATCCATTCTCCGAGAAATTTAAATTCTTTTACTATTTCAATCTTTTGTTCTTGGACTTTGAGGTATTTAAGTGAGTGTTTGATGTTTGTCATGATATTAGTTTTCTCGAAGGAGATGTGAAGACCTATTTTAGCTGCTCGTTTTTTTAGTTCAAGGATTTGCTCCTGTGCTTCTTCCAGTGTTTCAGCAAACAGGCCGTATCATCTGCAAAAGCAATGCAATTTACTTTAAGGTTCTTCTTCTTGCAACCCAATCTTATACCACTCTTTCTTTATATTTGTATTCCATTCTCTGACTACTTTCTTAAGTGCACAGTTGAACAGCAACGGTGAAAGTCCATCTCCTGTCGCACTCCCGTTCGAATTTGGAAGGGTTCCCATAGTTCTTCCATGAATTTAACTTTCGAAAATGTATTTGTAGGGGTCACTTTCTTTATATTAGTTGTTTCATCTGCACTAGCAATGCAATTTACTTTACGGTTCTTCTTCTTGCAAGCCCATCTTATACCTACTCTTTCTTTATATTTGTATTCCATTCTCTGACTACTTTCTTAAGTGCACAGTTGAACAGCAACGGTGAAAGTCCATCTCTTGTCGCACACTCGTTCGAATTTGGAATGGTTCCGATAGTTCATCCATGAAACTTTCGAAAATGTTTTTGTAAGGGTCCCTTTTATTATATCAGTTGTTTTCTTATCCAAACCCATTTCTTCTAGCACTGAAACAGATATTCCCTATCAATCGAATCATATCCTTTTTTGAAATCAATGAACGGGATTACGTTCGTCGTTGCCCTTGATTCTTGGTATGCCATGGTGTTTTTGAGGTTTAGTATTTGTTCCGCCCATGACCTATATACATATCTGGTTATAACGTTTTACGTCTTCCGATTCCTAATCGCCACTCCTCTCTGTTCATCCACAGCCCTTCTTCCAGATCCATCTCTCGAATTTCCTTGTCCACTCCGTCTCTCCAGCTTCTGCGCGGCCTTCCACGTTTTCGGTTTCCTTGGGGGTTCCAATTTAGTACTTTCTTTGGGATTCTGTGTTCTGACATTTTTTGGACGTGTCGATACCATGTTAGTTGTTTAGTTGTAATGTCATCCGCCCATGACCTGCCCTTTCTAAAACCCCCCTGGTATTCCCCGACTTGCGGGTTCAATTGTGGTTCTGCTCTGTTCAAAAGGACATTAGAAAGGATCTTGTATGTTATATCCAGCAGGGATAATGCTCTATAATTGTTAGGATCTGTTTTCAAGCCTTTCTTGTGGATAGGGTGGATGAGAGCTGTTCTCCATTATATGGGGATTTCTTCTTTTAGAAGATTTAGGGATTTCTTCAGATTTGATTGAAAATACATTGAACGGATGTAATTGCATTTTTGATAGCTTTTTTCCATAGTTCGGCCACTATTTGGTCTTCTCCAGATGCTTTGTTGTTTTTTGTCGGCTTCTCAAAGTTATTTGGGATGGATATAAATTTTTCAAGGTTGAGTTCACAATTTCAAAGTAGCCTGCCAGCAGTTTTCCGTGTTATTGTGGGCGATATCACAATTATAATTGCGAAAAATACAAAATTAAAAAAATATGACAGAATTTTTTAGAGAAAAAGAAAATCGGAAAAGTTGCAAATATTCCAGTTCAAAATACTTCTGGGGACTTTTTGTTTTCGAAGACAATTTTCTAAATCCCCGTTTTCAAAGATTTCTATTTCAAACTTTTCAAAACGAAGATTTCTCAAAATCCCAGGAAACCGATTTTCCTTCTAACGATTCGAGGAGGAAAGTGAAAACTGCCGAAAGTCCTCCGGTTGGCTTTCTACCTGGAATGGAAATTGAAAACTGCCGAAAGTCCTTCAGTCGGCTTTCGTACGGGAAACGTTTTAAATAAAACATAACGTATTAGTGATTATAAAGTGACGTAAAAAACCTAATTTTAAAATAAAAAAACGTATTAATACGGCAACGGACTGCAATTTGTTAACATAGAAGAATTATTTATTATACAAATGTAAAAGTTGACGATTTGGGGTCTTTTTGACTTTAATCCCTTGATATGTAAATAAAACAAAACTTTAATGCGTCTGAAAACTACTATATAATTTGACTCAAATGAGCAGTTATGTGCAAGCTTAGAAACAGAATATTCTATTATGAAATTTTCATAGCTATATAACAATTAATTAAGTTGTTATATAATGTTAAACGACAATATTTAAGTAACATTATAAAGTAATAATTTAGTAGTTCTGTAAAGTATGAAACATTGCGAAACATTTTGAAATATTATTCTCAAGCGATTCTCAAAGTGGGCGATATCGTCCCCCAGTGGGCGATGACGTCGTTTTGGGGGTAGCTACGTAGCCAGGGGGCGGTAGATATAACGAGCGATACAATGTATTTCTGTAGATTTAAAACAAACAAATACGTCTAACAAAATTGGCCACTTGCAATTGCTGAGGTAATCAGTCATTCCACATCAACTCAAAACAGGGTCTAGACCTCACGATCTCAGATTTTCCTGAAATTTGGCACAGATGTACTATTAGTTTAGACTTGAAAAAAATTGAAATTACTCGTTTTTGAATTACAGAGCTGTAAAGTTCGCATAAATGGACCAATAACAGGGAACAACATTTTTTTGAATTGCTGTAGAATCTTTCTAATTGAGCTAGAGACCTTGAGTTGGTAGCATTTTACAGCATTTTTCATGCCATTTCCCACGATTTAAAACATTTTATTGGTTATGTTAAGAACAAAATTCTTAAAATCCATTTTAAAATTTGAATTCAATTTTTTTTCAGAAAGTACATATTTTAAAATTTCCAAATTAATTCCATGACTAGCTAGTATTGTTGTAAACCACAGGTCAAAATATAAATTTAGGCAATGGATGGATTCAAAAATTGAAGATTGAACTTCCATTTCCATTAATTCAACTCTATATTCATAATCCAACATTGCAATATTGACATATTAATGGAAATAAACAAATGTTACTACAGTTAAAGCAAATTTATATTTTGTCTTGTGATTTTCAACAATACTAAGTATTCATGGAACTAATTTGAAAATTTTAAAATACAGTCGAACTTCCCTAAGTGGAATTGCCATAGTTCATGAAAAAAAATCGATTTATAGAAAATTGGAGTTATAGAAATACATAACTATAAAATGAGTAAAATACACTATACACAATTTATTCAAATTAAATACATATGTATATATTTATACACAAAAAAGAAATATGTAAAATATGTATAGATTATTAATATGATCTTATATAATTATAATTCATTAAAAATAATTTTAATTAATTATATTTTTGAAAAAGTCAGTAATTTTTAATTGTTTTCCATGTGGGTGACTATATCGTCTCTTTTTGGATTACCGATTCTCGGGAGAACAATATCCTGTGGTAATCTTCCTAAAGCACACCCGCTGGTAAATCTTTGTTTTGCAATTTTCGAGTTTTTTGTGATCATAAAATATGAGAAATAAAATGTTTGGTAATCTGCCCGAGAATTACACTATCGACACTATCGACGGTTTATGGTAGGCAATATCCGGTATCATAAATTTTGGAAAATACGCCGCGGTTAAAAAATTGGAGTTATAGAGATTATTTTGTATGTAAAATTTTACCATTGTACAAATTTTTACTACGAGTTATGGAAAAATTCGAGTTAGGAAAATTTGAGTTATGGAAGTTAATTTATATGTAAAATGCTATCTAAACGTATGAATTTCTAAAAATATTCGAGTTATAGAAAAATTGGGATTACAGGAGTTCTAGTTATGGAAGTTCGACTGTATGTACTTTCTGAAAAAAAAAAAAATTAGGTTTTGTGATTTTATTTTCATATATTAACCTGCAGAGTGTTGTGTATCATAGAAAAAGGCGTTAAAAATGCTGTAAAATGGCACCAATTCCAGGTCTCTAGCTCGATTAAAAAGGCTTCTACAATGTTTAAAAAAATTGGTGTTCACTGTTTTACACCCATTTATGAGAACTTTACAGCACAATAATTCAATAACGGTTTGACACATCTAATTGTAAGTAAAATTTCATATTTTTCCAAGTCAATACCAATGGTACACGTGTGCCAAATTTCAAGAAAATCTAAGATGGTAAGGATGAAAATGGTATTTTTCCGTGTTGAATTGACATGGAATGACCCTTCTGTGTTGCCCAAATCTCCTTTAAACGTAATAAATTTCTTTAAAATCTCTAAAATCCTCTCAGTAATGACACTATTCGAAGAAGAAATGGCCGAAAACACAGTAGAATCGTGATATGAAATTTTGCGAATTACAGATTTTTATTTGTAAATTGATGAAAGTACGTTACCTGAAAATGAATCATTGCTAGGATAGGTTCGGTTTGTACATAATGAATAAATGAAATAGAAATTATTATTAGCAAAATATTTAGAAACAGATACCAAGGGGAATCAATATTTTCAGTAATTGAGCAATTTTTTAATGACAATAAATTTCCACTTAATAACATTTTTGATTGCGCGACTGATGGACAAAAGCTATGATCGGATCTAATATAGGATTTTTAGGATTTACTTTATCTTATTTAGGAAGTACTTTTTCTTTTTTAGGAATCGTATTTAGGAAGTACACAATTTATTTAAACACATTTTATTTAAAATTAAAACATTTCAAAAACTCAAAATGTATTTTTTAATTTTTTAACCCCGGTTAGATCAGGTTGTTCGCCGCGAAGCGAACAGATAAAGTAACATAAGCGCGGCAGCGCGAACTCTCGATCCAATATATAGTGGTGGTGGCGTTAATACGTACGTACATATACATGTATATATATATATATATATATATATATATATATATATATATATATATATATATATATATATATATATGTATACACACATAGTCGAACTTCCTTAAGTCGAATTGCCATAGTTCACGAAATAAATTGGAGTTATAGAAAATTCGAGATTAATAATTACAAAATGAGCAAAATTCACATTACACAATTTGTTCAAAGTAAATATAACATAATATAACATATGTATAACATAACATATATGTTTATTTATAAACAAAACAATGAATATGCACTATTAATATAATGTTATATAATTATAATTAATTAAAAATAATTATAATTAATGTATTGTTTTTTTAAAAGTCGGTATTTTTTTTTCCATTAAAAAAATTTCTTTCTAGTTCTCCAAAGTAGATAATGCGCGGTACACTTCGTCTGAAGAAGGGACTCTCATTGTCAGCCAACTCTGTCTTCTTAGGTACACTTTTTCAATCGTATGCATCATTAGTTGCATCATTTGCGGCTTTTTTCAGAATTTCATCGCGGTTTCTTATAATAGACCTTTTTACGCTTAGTTATGCGCATGCGCGCCCGCCTAGTTTGAAAGGCGGGAATACGAAAGTGTCGGGCTCATATGTAGTTATACGTCAAAAAGTTCGGGCAATTTTGATGTATAACATGGTGGAAATTGACACATGCGCACAAAAAAAATCAACGATGAAAAGGTCTATTAAAGAAAGTGTACTTGGAGGAATCCCAAAGTCTACAGCTATCACTTTTTAGGGTTCCGTACCGAAAACGGAACCCTTATAGGATCACTTTGTTGTCCGTCTGTCTGTCTGTCTGTCTGTCTGTCTGTCTGTCTGTCCGTCTGTCTGTCTGTCAAGACCTTTTTCTCAGGAACGCATAGAGGTAACAAGTTGAAATTTGTATCAAATACTCGAGTCTGCGGTCTCTTTCAGCTGTGAAAAAATCAAACTTGCAAGTCAACGCGATCAAAAGATATGACCGTTTATGTCGCATATTTTGCGATTTCACGAGGGAATCAAAACCTATAGGGTACTTCCCGTTGACCTAGAATCATGAAATTTGACAAGAAGCGGTGTCTTACAGCACATGTCAAGGGAAAAATCTGAAAACCGTAAATATGTAGTTTAATTACAAGAAAAATGCGAATTTACTATTTGAAACTTATGAAAATTCACTAATGTTGTCGTAGTGGTATTGTCAGGCTCCAGAAGCGTATGGGTTGCATACAGTTAGGTCCTATTCTAGGTTTATTCTGAATTTTCTTTGTTTATATTCGTTATGCGTTTCATCACGTACGCTTTATATACATAATATATACAGGGTATATATTATGTTTAAATTTTGCTTTTTTATAACCGACATGCGACATACTCAAGTCCCGTAACATCCTGTATATATTATATTTCGTCTAATTTTTCTTTATAATCTACATAATATGTTAATAATCTACATAATAATACTATACTATACAAGTTTGTACGGAACCCTCGGTGCGCGAGTCACAACTCGCACTTGGCCGGTTTTTTTATTTCTTTTTAATTCCTTTGTCAACTTCACTTATCAACCTCACTTACGATAACGACATCGTATTGAGTTTTCTTCTCTGACCACTCATATTTGCAGTTTTAAGGGCAGAGGTATGAAGAAAGAATGAATTTAAACTCTAAAATTTCATTAATATATAGCACCTTTACTATAACAAATAGGATATGGTTTATGATAGGCAATATCCGGCACCATACATTTTGAAAAGCACGCAGCGATTAAAAAATTGGAGTTATAGAGAATATCTTCTATGTAAAATTTTACACATTTTTACTATGAGTTATAAAAAAAATCGAGTTAAGGAAAATCGAGTTATGGAAGTTAATTTATATGTAAAATACTATCTAAATGTATGAATTTTTTAAAAGTTCGAATTATAGAAAATTTGGAGTTATAGAAGTTCCAGTTATGGAAGTACATATAATATGACACATATCACCGTATCACCCTATATAATCACATATAGTTTTGTATCATACAATATATAATATATATTGTATTATGATGCATCGCCAACATTTAATTACAAAATATACAAGTGAACACCTTCATCAATCAATGCAGCTTGTTATTATTGAATTACGAATTAAGATTACTGAAAGATCGATGGTATTCACTGAATGATCGGCTATTTCGTAAGCTGTGCTAGATTAGAAAATTTAGATAACTACAGACGTTTTATTGCTCCATACTGAAGTTATGGTTTTCAAAAGGGAACAATTTTCAACGATTTTATGAACTTTATATCTGTTACCATATCGAAAGAAACTGAAAAAGATATCTTGCTACCGAACTAACAAAAATCAAACAAGATGTAGCTTATTTATCAGATTCGGAAAAGGGTACCGTATAAAACGAGGGGTTTTCCGAGTTAGTGTAATTGAATAATCTAATAATATTCACGGCATCCACAGAGACAGTTCTTCACGTCTCGGACACGTCATAGTCTACAATGTAGTTTTTTGTAGTGTAGTTTGTAGTTTTTTTGATATGCAATATTAATCTTCAAAAATTGCCGTTTATAAATCTTAACGATAAAATGTTATTATTAACATATCAATGATAATTTTTGTGCGAGAAGGAAAATAATTTAAAGTAGATAACATAGTAATTAAAGTGACCCCACTTACGAGTCTCCCAACTTTTACGAGATACGAGTCATCCCTCGACGGAATTTTTTTGCTTCGATTTTGCTAGTCTCATTATTTTTTAAATGATTTTATATATTTTAAAACTTGCTTTGTTTTTGTACATTTCTTGTGTTAAAAATATCATTTGTTAAAAACTTATCGTTTAAGCAAGGCACAAAAAATTATTGGAATATTCACATCGATATTTTTAGTGTTAGTGATAGCACATTGGTCGAGTGATTGTCAGAAAATAAATAGAAATTGTTAGTGTATTGTGTTGATTGTTTGATATATTATTGGAAAATTCTGGAATCCTATTCTTTAGGTATTTATTTATAATGATTATTTTTTCAATATTTTTTTCCATGATTTAGTGGTAATTACTTAAACTAGTTTCTTAATTTCAATATTGTTTTAAATTTGCTATATTATATAACTAGAATGGAAAATATCTTACACAAATTTTCAATATAATAACAACTTTAATAACAAAATATAATTTAAATTATCCTATCGGCCTATTATTTACTACATAGTTTTATTGTGTATTTTTTTTAATAAGTAATAAATATTACCTATTACTATAATAAATCCTATCTATATTGATTTAAATTTTCTTGTTTATGTATTTTATACATTTTTTAATATATAACTTTAATATTTCTTTTTAATATATTACTTTATACAAAAATAAATATAACATTTATAAATATTAATTAATTTATTGCAAAATCAGTTTTTATCACGTCTTAAAAATATAATGGAAAATGGAATGATTATTTTTGATGTTGAAACATTTTTATAGTAATCCAGTCGAGTTGGAATAAAAAAATTTCAAGAGGCCAGATGGTCTGTTTTGAACAAAAATATCTTTATTTTCACAGAACTTTATTCCCTCATTATGGGATCTTCAAAATAGACATTGCTTATTTCAATGAAATATTGATCATTTAAATACACATCTGTTTTACACATTTTCCATTATATTTAATTTAGAAAAACTATAATAAGCTCTAGTTTCAGCCATTTTCTAGTTTATTGGCTAGGTGCACGGTAGTAGCGCCACCTAGCATGTGCAACTATTCGGGATTACGTCAAATAATGACATACCCATTTTTTCTTGTTTTGTAATAAATACATTAATGAAAAGAAAGATAAAAATAAAACAAATAGTAGTTTTAGGGGATTTTGTTAAAAGCAGTATATAGGAAATGGATGATATTATAAAAACCGGTTGTGAACGTGTAAAACACAATATGAATTGTTGCTCATGTGTCTTTCTCCAGCCAAAAGACTAAATTAACATTTGGAGAAGCTAGATTTTGTAAGATTGAATGAAATATTCGCAAGATTGTGGTTTTATGTACACAAAATAACATACTCCAGAGTTTCCCAAATGCCGGGTCGTAAAGGAACTCTAAAAAAATTATATTTACGAAAATGTTAAATATATCTAAATAAAATTAAATCGACATTATTGAATAAATTAATTGTGTGCAAAAATACATTATACTTTTATACTTTCTGGGAATATATCAAGCTATTCTTGGAAGAAACTATCTATCAAAAACAAATAACGTCCCACATTGCCGCGACTTGTGAGAGCACAAACTTAAATTATTTTGATTTTAATTGTAAAAAACTAGTACTTATTCATTATTCTTTTTAAGTTTTCGGCTACCAATTAGCTATCATTTACGAATTGCCTATTTCTTTTCAAATTAGAACATGTAAACGCATTTCTGATCTCATTTTCGCTTTTTCTTGTTTTAAAATGTTCAACACGCCATATGAAATATATTTGAATTGTTATCACATGAATGCGCAAACAAACTACTGTGCACTACATATATGTCGTTTCTGACTATCCCTCTCATTTGATGAACAATATCTACGGGTCACGAAGGAAAAATATTAAAATAACCGGGTAACGAAGAAAAAAGTTTGGGAAACGCTGACATACTCAATGCTGAAAATGTCAAGCCAGTGTTCACTTTCATTAAAAAAATGAGAAGTTGGTCTTTGGTGAAAACTGAACATTTTTTGATAGTTAATCCTGTTAACAAAAACTCAAAATTACTAAATGACACACCAGCGTTCTTGATCATTTTTTATTGATGAAATACCAGCAAATTCTTGGTCTTTTATTTCGGTAGACTGATGTAAAATACAATTAATACTAAAGAATACTAGAGATGCTACTACTACTAGAGATACTACTAAGAATACTACTAATAAGAATACTAAATACGATTTTTTGTGAGTGCAACAAATTTTATCTTTCTTGAATTATTGCAATTCATGTAGTTGTTGTCATATCCATTTCACCATCACAATGATCACTCTAAATGAATCTATTACAAATATAGATTGTTTCCCTTAAATTTGATTCAGAAATCATATTGACTTGACATCCTTGATCGACCACAAGAGGTTCAGTTGAGTTCACTGCAAATTCATTTCCTTATTCAATTCTTACTTGATTTAATGTGGTATCTGAAGCTTTTGTGGTTCTTGGTTTTGTCAGCCGTATATATCTAGTTATGACTTGTGTATCACTAACCTTCTTTCGATATACAGGGTGTTTCAAAAAGAATAGGTACGTATTTCGCATGCATTAATTTATTAAACATTAAGACATACGAATATGAAACTTTACACTCATATTTACGTACCACTCAAGTTTAGATTACAGATGTTCAATATGTCCTCCATCAACGACAAATTGCTATGCTATTGCTCAGCGATTCTCAAATTGCTCCCATATTCGGGCAAGTATGTCCTTCGTTACTGATGTTATGGTAGTACGGCGGTTCTTCAACCCTCCCAGGTTCTGTGGGAGTGGTGCTATATAAACGTTGTCTTTAAGGAAACCCCACAGGGTGTCAAATCCGGTGACCGTGGTGCCCTGCTGAGATATGCAAAGTCGTCATGACCGTTAACCGTGTTTCCTTCAAAGAAGAATGGGCCGTAATCAGATGATCGGGATATTGCACAAAACACATTGACTTTGGGTAAATATCGTACATTCAATGACTGCATGTGGCTTCGGTAGGCCCCAAATTCGAACATTGTGTTTGTTTACCTGACCACTATATATGAATATAAACTCGACTATGTATTCGTTTCTCCAATAGCCGAGCCGAAATTTTAGCAAAATTGTACTTTGTAATACGTATATTCTTTTTGAAACACCCTGTATATTGGGGAATATCGTGGGAACATACCTCTGACTTGTTTACGTGTTTAATTTTTTGCTTCTAATAAAATATTCACTACAAATTGTGTCATGAGGTTTTGGAGACCACGAGGACCCATCAACACTCAAATAATAAAGACAATAAATAATATCACATGCAATGTAGCACAAATAAAATTGATGTATTAGTATCGTAAATAGTAATGTATGGTTTATATCGCTTACTTTGTCCTTTTTAAAGCAGCAATCCATTTATTTTTTTGAACTAATTTGCAGGCCATTTGTAGGAAATAAATAGAATTTACTCCGACTATTTGTGCCGTTATTTTTACAGTTCACAACACAACAACAATTATGACCCATTTCAAAATACAGGGTATTTCAACAAGAATATACTTCGCTCAAAGTCAATGTGTTTTGTGCGATATCCCGATCATCTGTTTACGGGCCAATCTTCATTGATGGAAACACGGTTAACGGTTAGTAGAATCTCGCTATGTTACAAAACTCGTTGTTTCCGAGGCTGCACGAAGACAACTTCATTTTTTAACAAGACTTGCCCGAGTATGGGAGGAATTTGAGTATCGGTGTGATATTGTTCGTGTCACTGATGGAGGACATATTGTAAATCTCTAATCTAAACTTGAGAGGTTCGTAAACATGTGTGTAAAGTTCCATATTCGTATGTCTTAAAGTTTAATAAAGATATGCATGCGAACCCTAAAGGAAGTCCGTGGATTTCAGGAAAAACCTCGAAGGAAAGGTACCCCCTGGACAGAAGAGAGAAAGGAATTACACCGACAGAAGATGCGACAATACTGGGCAGAGGTCAAAGCCCAACAGTTGAACAAGCGTGGTCCAAAGTAAGCCTATTCGAAAGAAGAAGAATATGCATGCGAAATACCTATATTCTTTTTGAAACACCCTGTATATACAAATTTTCTATCCCGAATCGTTGCGGATTTCTGCCACGGCATGCGCTGTGATCGCTTTATTATACCCGCACCATGCACTTCGTACATAGCCAATAGCGAATGGGCATTTGTTTGACAGGAGGTTAGAAAGTTTTTGTCAAAATCCAATATTCTAGAAATAGAAAATGTTGCAGATGTAACATTTGGCATTACGATTCTTTTCAAGTATAGAGAGGCACGTGTTTCACCGTTTTTTGAAATTCCTATGAAGATGGGCTAAAAATTGTGGATAGAATATGTTTATAACCCATATCTCTGAAACCGAGTCTTAGAAAATTGAGACAGAAACATATTTTAGAATTTTCCGAAAATTCAGCAAGGGGGTTGCAAATAAAGGATACTTATATCTCAAAAACTGGAGATGCTAGAGATGTGAAAATTGGTATTAAAATTCACTCTTTAGAAGTGAGGAAATGGGTGTACAATTTTACGAAAATCAGCTTAATTATTGCTTAAATATTTGCATATCTGATACTTGACAGTTGCCATTTGAGCAATAGCATATAATTACAATTTAAAATGCAAATTGAAAATAGAAATGTAAATGGTTTGAAGACTTCATATATATAATCGCACTATTCTAGGTAATCTATGCCTATTCCTGAAGCTATCCTACGTTAATGAATAGGATGGTTGCGACCATTACTACAAGGCAATCTGTACTTACACTGAATTGATACATTCACTTTGTTTTAACCACACTTATTACTTACTCATACTTATTACTTACTTACTCATAAGTGTAGTTAAATTACATAGTGAATTTATCAATTCAGTGTATCCTACGTTATGTATGGTAGTCCAAATCAAAATAAGGAAGTAGGTACGTGAAAAATAGTTGAAAATATCATGCATATATTATGGTGGCTCAAGTGAGTTGAATTTTGATAACCAATTCAACCTCAAGTAACCAGTTCGATACTAAAACCTGTGTATAAAAGAAAGTATTCTCACTAACTGATTCATCAATACATAGGTCCAACATAAGCTTTAAACTAGGAACCTTACATTTGGAAGTTACATAGACTCGCTCGTTCATCATCATCTGTGGCGTTACAGCCCTGTGCGGGTCCTGGCCTCCCAGAGTAAGTCCTCTCCAGCTTCGAAGTCCTAACTTTGATGCGTCTTCTGTTACTCTTGTTCTTCCCATCTGAGTTTTGGCCTGCCTCTTTCTCGTCCTCCCTCTAGTTGGGAATCTAGTAGCCTCTTTGGTACGTTGTTTTCCGGGACTCTTGCTATATGTCGTGCACATTGTAACCGCATTATTTTGACTCTGGTTACGATGTCGAGTTCTTCGTGCTTTTTTGTAAGTGTTGCAGTTCAAAATTTTATCTACGTCGCCATGTACCGTTGTCGCATATCCCTTTGAAGATTGTGCGTAAGATTTTCCTCCCAAAAATGCTTCTGAGGTTGGCGTCTTGTTGGTTTAGTGTCTATGTTCCGCGCCATATATTACTACAGGCAGTATTAAAGTCTTGTATATGACCGTCGACTCGCTCGTTATCATCATTAATTGTCTTCAATCCGAAGATTGGTTTGCAGCAATTCTCCACCCTGCTCTTTCTTCAGCCTTCCGCTTCATTTCTTGATATGTTGTGCATCCAGCATTTAGAATTAGTTGGTCAATCTATTTCTGCCGTGGTCTCCCTTTGCAGTTCTTGCCATCAAGGTATCTTTCAAGCAATCATGTCGCAGTGTATGGCTAATAAGTTGCATTCGTCTCTTTACAATGCTGTTCCACAGACATCTTTTTTCCTCGGCTCTCCTTAACACTTCTTCATTTGTCACTCGATCAACCCAGCCAATTTTTAGGATATAACACCACATTTCTTGGGCTTCCAGACGTCTTCTCTCTTGGGTCCCTATGGTCCAGGTTTCACACTCATACAGTGCAACACTCCACACAAAAGTTTTAGTCTTTTTCTTAGCGTAAGGCTAATGTTGTTGGAGGTGAACAGGTTTTTCCATTTAAGAAATGCAATTTTTGCTTGCTTTATTCTACTGACAATTTCGCTTTCATTTTTTCCGTCAGTTGCAATTTTGCTTCCCAAATACATGAACTGTTGAACTTCATCTAAAGTGTGTTCATTTTCGCTCGTTGTAGTTACTCACAACAGACCTATTTACGATTAGTTAAGCGCATCCGCCAAGTTTGAAATGCGGGAATATGAAAGTTTCAGGCAAATAATAAGGTTATACGTTATAATAAGGTTAATAATAAGGTTATACGTCTCAACTGTGACCCACTCAGCGAAGACTTTGACTATAAACAAACCACACCAAACCCCGACTCGCTTTCCCTTCATTGGAAGAAGTTGGCCAGATCAATTAACTTCTTAAGATTAATAAGGCAGCTGGAGAGGACTCTATCGTTGCTGAACTGTGGAAAGGTGCTGGAAACAATGCCGTGCGCAAGCTAACCGAGATCATATAGGACATCTGAGAAATTACCACCCGATTGGAAATCTACTCTGATCCATCCGCTTCACAAAAAGGGAGATTTTACTGATCTAAACAACTACCGCGGAATTTCTCTCGTCCCGGCAACATACAAGATTCTATCGAAGGCGTTACAAACAAGGGCAGAAAATCAGTTGGATAGTCAACTGGGAGAATACCAGGGGGGCTGCAGGAAGACCCGATCCTGTGTTGAACAGATTCTCAATCTTAAAACTGTACTTGCATACTCCAAGATGAGAAACTGCAAGGTGGTCGTCACCTTTGTTGATTTTAGGAAGTCCTACGATTCCTTTGATATTGAAACGCTTAACAAAGTACTCCAGGAACTAGCACTAGACCACAAAACCCGCAGACTCATCCTAGAAACTTTGACCAACACCCATTCCAGGGTTAAATTTAGAGACGAGATTTCAGAAAGCTTCGAAATAAAAACTGGAGTGAGACAAGGAGATGGACTTTCCCCACTTCTCTCCAACTGTGTCCTTGAAAAGGTTATGAGAGAATGGCGCAAGGAACTGAACAATTTGGGTGCTCAGAGTGGTATCTACCTGGGACGTAGGAACGATGGACTGGTTGTAGATTGCCTGGCCTTTGCAGATGACATGGCATTGTTTGCTGATTCTCTTGAGATGGCAACAATGCAGGTAAACTGCCTCAGGAAACAGGCTGCCAAAGTGGGTCTTCAAGTGTCGCTGGAGAAAACAGAATTCTTCACCAACATCAGAGAAGCAAACAGAGAGATGTTACTAGAACAGGAAAACATCAAGAGGACTGAGAAATTTAAGTATCTCGGCGAATTGAACCCAACTTATCAGAAAGAGCATCATTATTCAAGAGAGTCAGCAATTAGAACTAGCCTATCGGCTGACTAAGAACACTTACAATAAGAAATGCCAGTCAATCAGTCTTACGACCAGAAGCCCTGTATGCCACGGAGTGTCTTTCCTTGAACCGAAGGGGTCTAATAGATTAATTGGAAATCAGAGAGAGGAGAACCCCCAGGAAGATCCTGGGCCCGGTAAAGGAAGATGGTAAATTCCAAAGTCGGCATAACTCTGAGCTCTACGAACATTTTGAGATGCTCTCTGACTGTGCAAGGAAAAGAAGGGTGGCTTTCTTTGGCCACGTTGCAAGATTGCCTCCAAACCGACTAGCCAACCGTCTTTTCACCTTCTGGCAAAACAAGAAGCTTCGTACCACTTGGTTGACAGAGACCGAGAAGAATATTAAAGAACTGGGAATCACAGATCTCAAAAACAGACAGTCTGTGAGATGCACCCTGAAGGAAGTCCGTGGATTTCAGGAAAAACCTCGAAGGAAAGGTACCCCCTGGACAGAAGAGAGAAAGGAGTTACACCTGCAGAAGATGCGACAATACTGGTCAAAGGTCAAAGCCCAACAGTTGAACAAGCGTGGTCCAAAGTAGGCCTATTCCAAAGAAGAAGAAGGTTATACGTCAAAAAGTTCGGGCAGAACATGGCAGAAATTGACACATGGACACAAAAAATTGCAACTATGAAAATGTCTATTACTGAAGAGGGATATTTTGAATTCCTTCCTTAATTGGACTAACATGAGACATAAATTTCAAAAATGAAACTTATATTAAGTAGATGTTATAGTCTTGAAAATTGGTTGTTTCTTCTTTAAAAATGAGACAAGATATAAAAATCTAGTCAAAGAATATGCAAAATGAGCATGACTTTGTATGAGAAAGTTTCAACAACCGAAAGTTTTACAGATGCAAAGCTTGATATGTAGATACTTTTTGAAAAATAAGGAAACACTTAAAATTTAACCCAAATATTTGGATTATGGGAGACAAAAAGCTGAGTAAATTGTTGTATACATATACCTGAATTTCAAAAGCGAATGTGTTTTGAAGTAAACATTTTGAATATTCCTTGTTCTTTCTCTTGAGTAGTTCTCTAGATACTTTCTTGATACGCATACTTTAATACTAATAGTTATTTCATCCCAATACAGAGCACATGAACTGTAAAACAGAGATGACTTCTAGGCGACTTTGTTGCTCGTATAGTTGAAACAACCCCTACTCATATTCTTAGTGTTTGAACAATAAATCATGTACTAACTCCCAAAATCAATGCGATAATAAATACAGTTAATAGTTAAAATCCTTTATGTAGACTAGCAAGAGCAACGATACTTTCTTTTACGGAGCCAATCTGTAAATCATTTCTTTCATTCGTCACTTTTTTATATTACGGTACGAAAAGAAGTGAAATCATTCGAGAACTGTAACATTTTACTAAATCACTTGAATCGCATGAACTGAATAACTAGAAACAATTGTTGTACGGATATAGCGAGTAACGGCATTTACGGGGAAATTGTTAGTTAGAAACTCCGAGCGCAACAGCACTAGCGTCATAGGTGACACTTTTAAGAACTTCCTGTGTAGTTACGTCATTATTTATCATTTATTTTGTATATATTGACATGTATTTTGCTAAATAAAAAAGTTTTTTTAATATTTTACATAAACTAATAAAGTGCATAAATTGATAACGGATTCAAGGCCAAAAGACGTTTTCAAGTGTTCTGTGGCGAATTGTAAAAATACTACACAAAATTCAAACTGTGAATTTTATTGTTTTCAGTCAGCTAACCCTTACTTTCCACATAAAGTATCATAATATATTATGACGTTAGTTATTTAATAAATAATCTTACTTGCAACTGTACTTTATATGGAGCTTCAGTATCATTAGTTTGTCGAAAAACCTTATATTTAATTGTAGTTCCTTGATTTTTAATTCTATACACTTCAATCAACAAGTTTAATCTGACTTACTTTTATATCATTCATAATTTTTTGTTTATTAAAATCAATAGAGTGGAATCATTTTTTTTCAAAGCCAGTTTTAATAATTTTATCCTTTATGAGTTTAATTTAGAATTATTATCTGGGTAGTTTCTTATTACAGAATTGACGTATTATAAAACCTAAAATTTTTTTACCTGCAAATATCGTATATTTTATTAAATTATTTTTTGTTTGTTTTTGTCTGTTGTTTTTATACACTATTATTGCACACGAAGTTGTCTTTTTGGCCACGGATAGCGCTAAGCGCGGTTATGCCCGGATCCAATAGCGGAAAACTTAAATATTTAATAAATATTTTTATGAAATATTTTATAAAATGTGTAAATAGGTGTTGGTTTTTATCATCCCTATTAATAATTTGTTTAGATTTTGGGAATGGTGATGATATTACTAAAATGTTTTTTTTTATAACATTTATATTTATTTGCCTCTCAAGTTGACGGAAAGCCACCGAAACTTAGGCAAATAAATATAAATGTTATAAAAAGCCTTTTAATTAATATCCCATTCCCAATAACTAAACAAATGATGTGTAAATAGGTTTTCTGCAATAAATATCTTTTAAATTTAGATATACTTTTGTTTGAAACTGAATTTATTGAAGCATAGCCACAATTTTTTATAATCAGTTTTAATTTGGAGAATGCATTCGAGGAAATACAATACGTCCAATTCAGTGTTTCAGGAGTGCGTACTGGACACATGTCTAGCAATCCTGAAATACTCTGTCGCGTCTCTGGCATATGCGCGCACACCACACACACTCGGCGCTGCCATTCGAAAGCAGAAAGGTTGCAGTGCGCTGCTCCCCATACGACTTTTAGTTTTCGATTTTACTTTTTGTTTTCCGCTGCAACTACTCTTTAATTCTATTAGCGCCAATCCCAAAATAACGGTGACAATAAAACCATTTAAGCCCGGTTACAAGTGAAGTGTTGATTTTCTCTAAATACTAAACTGAAATAAATATCACCTGTTTGTGTGCGTCTACCAAAAATATTTAGGAAACTTTTATTTCGGATTTATTGAAAACATTATGTAAGTAGAAGAATTTATGTTTTTATTTGTTTTTCAAAATTCATCCACGCTATTTTCACAGTAAATTATCTTTAGATTAGTAATATTTATATTTATTATTAATTCTAAAAAATGCAATTCTATTCTATATCTGTTATATTTTATTGTCCATTGACGAAGGTAAATAGCAGTTTATAAATAGAATTAAAAATAAATGTATTTAATTTTTTTTATACATTTGATTATGTAATATGTAGATAAATTTTGGTTGGCGATTCAAAAATAGGTGTTTTTTATTAGTAATTTTTAAAACATCTGTGAATGTAAACATTGTTCTTTGAGGTTTTGATGTTTTAAGCTAATTTTAAATAGTTTTTCACGTAGATTAATTATAGATTCTACAATTATGCAACGCACTACTTTCGTTTTTTTATTACAATCTTGTTTAGAAGATTTCCACAATTCTTTCTGGATAACTAGACAATCTAGATTTAGTTTTTTTTATTCTCATCTTGATTATATCACTGAACTGTATTTAAGATGTATTGTGTGCCGTAAAATTATCTAAGAATATAAAGAACTAATATCTATGTCATCTAATAATAAGGCGTCTGGAAAAATATTCTGAAAATTGTAAAAATGAAAACGAACTAAATTTGTAAATTTGTATTTTATAAAAATTATGATTTATAATTTATTTAATATTTTCTTTAAACTTTTATTATTTTTCATTTAATATATATATTTATTAATAATAATTAAACATCTTTATTGTTATAAATAAATACAAATATAACACTTGGCCATCGACCATTATTTTTCTTTTAATTTTCTGCATTTTATCAAATGTATTAGGTAATCATATAGAAATTCCATAATATTCATGTTCCTATCTAGATGAATTCTATCTGGAGTATGCTACAGACATTGAATTTAATCTAAAAATTGACAGATTGGATGTTCCTCTAACTAATTTCAACATTTCATTGTTTAATAATTTGGTTCTTAATTGACAAGACTAGACAGACAAGACTAGACAGGCAAGACTAGACATACAAGACTAGACAGACAAGACTAGACAAACAAGACTAGACAGACAAGACTAGACAGACAAGACTAGACAGACAAGACTAGACAGACAAGACCAGACAGACAAGACCAGACAGACAAGACCAGACAGACAAGACCAGACAGACAAGACCAGACAGACAAGACCAGACAGACAAGACCAGACAGACAAGACCAGACAGACAAGACCAGACAGACAAGACCAGACAGACAAGACCAGACAGACAAGACCAGACAGACAAGACCAGACAGACAAGACCAGACAGACAAGACCAGACAGACAAGACCAGACAGACAAGACCAGACAGACAAGACCAGACAGACAAGACCAGAGAGACAAGACCAGACAGACAAGACCAGACAGACAAGACCAGACAGACAAGACCAGACAGAAAAGACCAGACAGACAATACCAGACAGACAAGACCAGACAGACAAGACCAGACAGACAAGACCAGACAGACAAGACCAGACAGGCAAGACCAGACAGACAAGACCAGACAGACAAGACCAGACAGACAGACAAGACCAGACAGACAAGACCAGACAGACAAGACCAGACAGACAAGACCAGACAGACAAGACCAGACAGACAAGACCAGACAGACAAGACCAGACAGACAAGACCAGACAGACAAGACCAGACAGACAAGACCAGACAGACAAGACCAGACAGACAAGACCAGACAGACAAGACCAGACAGACAAGACCAGACAGACAAGACCAGACAGACAAGACCAGACAGACAAGACCAGACAGACAAGACCAGACAGACAAGACCAGACAGACAAGACCAGACAGACAAGACCAGACAGACAAGACCAGACAGACAAGACCAGACAGACAAGACCAGACAGACAAGACCAGACAGACAAGACCAGACAGACAAGACCAGATCGACAAGACCAGACAGACAAGACCAGACAGACAGACAAGACTAGACAGACAAGACCAGACAGACAAGACCAGACAGACAAGACCAGACAGACAAGACCAGACAGACAAGACCAGACAGACAAGACCAGACAGACAAGACCAGACAGACAAGACCAGACAGACAAGACCAGACAGACAAGACCAGACAGACAAGACCAGACAGACAAGACCAGACAGACAAGACCAGACAGACAAGACCAGACAGACAAGACCAGACAGACAGACAAGACCAGACAGACAAGACCAGACAGACAAGACCAGACAGACAAGACCAGACAGACAAGACCAGACAGACAAGACCAGACAGACAAGACCAGACAGACAAGACCAGACAGACAAGACCAGACAGACAAGACCAGACAGACAAGACCAGACAGACAAGACCAGACAGACAAGACCAGACAGACAAGACCAGACAGACAAGACCAGACAGACAAGACCAGACAGACAAGACCAGACAGACAAGACCAGACAGACAAGACCAGACAGACAAGACCAGACAGACAAGACCAGACAGACAAGACCAGACAGACAAGACCAGACAGACAAGACCAGACAGACAAGACCAGACAGACAAGACCAGATCGACAAGACCAGACAGACAAGACCAGACAGACAGACAAGACTAGACAGACAAGACCAGACAGACAAGACCAGACAGACAAGACCAGACAGACAAGACCAGACTAGACATACAAGACCAGACAGACAAGACCAGACAGACAAGACCAGACAGACAAAACCAGACAGACAAGACCTGACAGACAAGACCAGATAGACAAGACCAGACAGGCAAGACCAGACAGACAAGACCAGACAGACAGACAAGACCAGACAGACAAGACCCGACATACAAGACCACACAGACAAGACCAGACAGACAACACCAAACAGACAAGACTAGACAGACAAGACTAGACAGACAAGACCAGACAGACAAGACTAGACAGACAAGACTAGACAGACAAGACCAGACAGACAAGACCAGACAGACAAGACCAGACAGACAAGACTAGACTAGATGTCTCGAATGATGCCCAACATCGGTGGCCTCAAGGAGATTAAATGGAGGCTCCTTAACAGCGCCGTACTTTCAAAATTACTATATTGTGCGGAGATATGGGCTGATGCTATGGAGTAGACGACCATGAGAATAAAAAATGATGGCAGTTCAAATTATATGTGCGATACACGTCGTCTACGTCGCGCATATTGAACGATTTCTGTTGGAGCTGCCTTGGTGTTAGCTAGCATTCCGCCGATTGACCTATTGGTCCGGGAGGGAGAAGAAATATACAGGGAGTGTAGACTAGACAAAAGCAAAACAACAAAGCTTATAGCAAAAACTGCAGCACGGAAAAACTAATGGAAAGATGGCAGGCAAGATGGGAATCGGATACAGTAGGGAGTTGCGACACATAGATTGATACCAACCGTGAGAGAGTGGTGTGAAAGAGCACATGGTCAAATGTGCTATGACCTGACACAAGCCTTTTCCGGACACGGCGGTTTCATGGCATACATAGAGAGGTTCAAGGAACGGGAGAAAGCCAACTGGTTGTTGTTGTGTGGTCACAGGCATGACGACGCATGTCATACAATTTTCGAATGCCCAAACATTGAAGATGAAAGAATCCAGTTTGATTACAGTCATTAGAAGTTAGCCTGGATATAGAAGGACTGGATCCTGCAATGCTGCAAAGCGAGCAAAATTGGGCTCAGGTGAAAACTGACATACGAGGTATTATGGAAAAGAAAAGAAAAGCGGATAAATTAGATGAAACACAGGTAGACCAACCCCTGAACCTGTAATCTCGCGAGAGTACGGGGGACGTAAGGATACGGCTAGATACGGACACCACCCCGAAGTAATGCGAAAGCGGTCCCAGGGTGGCGATCTGCAGTTCAGGGGGGGGGGCACTGGTTGGTAGCGTTCTACCACTACGTCCCCAAAAAATAATTAAAAAAAAGACAGTCTAGACAGATAAGACAAGACTAGGCAGACAAGATTCAAAATGATTAGTAATGAGCACTCAAGATAATACCGAATTTAATATAAATTGGGACAGAAACTTGGGACAGAATTTTCTTTTCATTTTTTTTATTTTTGGCTTGTATGTAAAATTGAATTGTAATTATTCCCCGTGAAAGAATGTAGTTTTGGCTAGTAAATGGTCAATACCCATTGACGAATACATCAGTAAAGAAGTCGGTAGTCACCATATAACGATGCAGTGCAATTTGTCCTAAGGTACAAACAGGCCTTGTACCTTGGGACAGGGATAGAATTATATTGTATAAATAAATATGTACATTGAATTCATTTTAATTATAGAAAAATAGTGTATAAAAATGTTTATAAAGAAATCTATACATTATTTAAGGTTAATATTCATAGGAAACTTGATGTTGAAGAAATGCTGTCCTCGACGTATGGTAGGCTCAGGCAATATATTCACTATGCAGGACTTACTAACGACAGCGACATCTTCAACGTCAGGAAAAACAAAGTGAACTTTCCGCACTCGCAGAAATTTCACAATAACCTCTAATTCTGTAACATCTTCGACTATACCGGCATAATAGACACTGTTCGACGAAGGTTTCCCAGAGACATCGAACTTGACTAACACCCAACTGTCCTTGGAATAGTTCAATGGATCTGCGTCGAAGAAATCCGACTCGTGTTCTTCGTTATCAGAGCTGTCAGCGAAACGACTTCCATCGGAGCTGTCTTGAAGTTCGGGTTCGTCTTCATCTTCAGATGACGATGGAACTAAAACTCTCTTAACAGTCTGTTTTGGCGGAGCAAAAGGCTTGTTATTTTTCATTTTCTGCAGCTTGAGTTCTTCAAATTCTGATGAGTCGTTCGCAATCATGCATTTTCCAGGTTTTCGGCCCCTTACACCACGCTTGCGAGGTGGTGCTTTCGGAAATGGACGAAGTTCCTCAGGAGTCTTCGCTGTGGTAGGTGCACTTTTGGTTGATGGCGTTTCTACGTTCGGCTCCTTTTCTTGAATTATGCTTTCATCATGAGGTTCGTACGGTCTGTTTGTCACTTCAGCTGGCAAGAACTCATGGTCTTCAAACACATCTGCATTGTATGGCCATATACCAGAAACTTTGAATCCCGCTGAGATGTTGTTCGGTGTGAAAGCCAGTGGAAATGCTTGTCCTATCAATGTCGATACATCATAAATTGAAATGGGTTTACCAAGATGGTTGAGCATCCAGGCTTTGCTGGCCCTATTGTAGTAGCTTTTAAACGGCCCGAAGGTTGATCTATCAAGCGGCTGCAGCTTGAGGCTCGTGTGTGGGGGAAATGACAAGAATATTATTCCATTTTTCCTTGCTACATTTATGGCAGCTATTGAAAGGTGGCTCTCATGATTATCCATTATAAGCAACACTTTGTTGGCCACAGAAGGCTTTACGATGGAAATAAAATGCTGAAGATATTGCACAAACAACTCCGCATTGGACCATCCACTTGGATTCGCCATGCCAATGGTTCCAGGTAGCGCATTATTGATCATGTGGTCCTTGAAGTGGACGCGCGTAAAAATAATGCCTTGTGGGATGAATGTTCCTGCAGCATTAACGCAGGCCATCATGGTTACGTTTAGTCCTCTTTCACCAGAAGTGGCCGCTCCTATTTGCTTCGCCTTAATGTCGCTCAGCACACGAACAGGCTTGTGAACAGTGGAACAACCGGTCTCATTCGGAGGTGTGAGTTTAAATCTTGAATGGATATTTTCAGTTTATTCCCTCAGTTTATCGAAAAAAACTGTCACATTTGCCTTGTTAAAACAGGCCATTCATCCTAAGCTAGTGGCTTCAGGTTTGCGGAGAGATATTCTTCTTTCGTGGGATTTTCTGAAGTGCCTGTACCACTGTCGACCAGCAGTTTCATTAACATTCCACGAGTCAGGCATCTTAATTTTATTACCTTTTGCTTATTGAAAAGCTGACTTTTTCATTTCTTCGACGGTAACACCATAGTTCCATTGTGCTGCTTTTATAATATATGAGAGCAATTCCTCCTCTTGATTAGTGGTGAATACTTTATGTGTCGCATTGTTTGCAGTGTACTTGAAGTTAGTTTCTCCAGATATTTTATATTTTTGGATATGTCTAGCGAGCGTGCTTTTTGAAATTCCGTAGGCGTTGGCAACTTGTCGTAACGTTCCTTTGTTTACAAGAAGTTCGTTAGCAGCGGCCTCCAACGCTTCTGCATCTGGTTTTAATCGTTTCTTTCCTGTAGCACTCCTCCCCATCTGCAATTATGTCATTACCAGTGAGACGGATTGCTGGTAAATATCTGGTTGCACCTTGGGACACGTCCCATGGTGCAACCAAAACAGTGTCCCAAGGTACAAACATGCACATATTTTATAAAATATAACCTCGAAATCACAACTGCAGAGATTTTCATCAAAATGTTTCATATTGTGTACAGCAATCATATAGCAATGAAGCGGTGTGAAAATATATGATTAACAATACTTACTGCGGTGTTCTGCACTTCTTCAAAACGTTCGTAAATTTTACCTCACGGTTTCAAAAACACACTACCGCCATTTGCCACCATAAATGAATTCTGACAACCAATCGGATGTGTTTGTTTACTCACAAACACTGCTTGCGACATATGATGTAGTTCCTAGATTTGCCGCTACAGTACAAAAATCGTAATAGCGATTGTCCCAAGGTAAAACCGTCCCAAGGTACACGCCTTTCCCCTATATATATATATATATATATATATATATATATATATATATATATAAATATATATATATATATATATATATATATATATATATATATATATATATATATATATATATATATATATATATATATACTGAGCTTAACTTACCCAGCTTAACAAAAAATAAGAATTAACGCGCATACAACACTAGAGGCAAGGAATCTCATACGAACCCCATTCGCTAACTCAACCCTATGTATCCGGGCATATAGGATCCCATATTTTCAACAAATTGCCAATTCGCCTATAGGCGGAAACTTCTTTTAGATCATTTCGCCAGAAACTTAAAAAATATCTGATTAATATATGTTCATACAACATCAATGGTTTTATGAAGTAGCTTATATGTATTCTTGTACATCTTAAGGAAGTTCAAGCGTAACTAATGAGTCAAAATAGTGTTTGAGTTTTTCTATATTTTCAATTATTCTAATAGTTATTAAAATTGATTATTTTTATTTCTAATAACATAAGCAATTTAAAAAGTGGTAATTATTATTTATTTAATAAAATAGAGTTATTAAATGACTGCATTATTTTTGACATATACGGTGTAATAAAAAGATCTGACAACGGCGCTTGATTGTGTCTTGAAAGTTTATAGTACAGAGAGAGAAAGGAATAGTAATTAAAAGGAGTCGAGTGTATTTTCTCTCTCTATATAACTATGTTTCCATCTGTTTCTTTTCTCTCAGCTGTTCTCGCGACGTTGCCAAACCATGTGATTTACCATCGATAAACAAGATTCAAAATAAAAAGTTTAACTTTGATTATTTTAATAATTACATCGGTGATATAACATTGCTTTAATTTGATCGTGTTTCACAATTATCTAAGTTTATTGTATATAGTTTTGTATTCCTTCAAGTTTCGAACATGACGGAAGCTTGTCAGCCATAAGAGCCTCTGTACAAGAATTGAAAAAACATCATTTTTCATTATTTTTGTTTTGGGTAAACTAAAGTATTGAGATCTGCATGTATAAAAAGTTTCAAAGCTTAAACTTAAAAAAATATATTTAACATGGAATTCGCTCGAACCTCCCAAGTAAATTTGATTTGATTTGACTAGACAGACAAGACTAGAAAGAAAAGACTATATTGACAAGACTAGACAGAGAAGACTAGACAGACAAGACAAGACAGACAATACTAGACAAACAAGACTAGACAGACAATACTAGGCAGACAGGACTAGACAAACAAGTCTAGACAGAGAAGACTGAACAGACAAGACTGGACTGACAAGACTGAATAGACCAGACTGGACCGACAAGACGGGACAGAATACACTGGACAGACAAGACTAGACAGGCAAAACTAGACAAGGAAAACTAGACAGACTATTGCCCGACGAGGAAGCATTTTCAACCAAAAAAGAATAGAGTCAAGACAACCAAGACTAGACGACATTTCTAGTCGGACAAGGCGAGACAAACAAGACTAGATAGGCAAGACTAGACACACACGTAGTAACGGTTGCAACCATCCTTCTTAATAAAAATCTTTGTTAAATTAAAATAATATTAAACCTAATCTTTAATAGCTTCATTTGACCGTAAAGACTTTCAATTGTCTTTCAATTGCATTTCAAATTATATAATAACATAATAACAATATATTGTTAGGAAATCTTTTAAATAGGCTTGCCATCATTTTAACCAATTTTTTAATATTCGTTAATTTAAACATTGTTTGCTCTATGGGCATCAGCTGTTTGTTATACAAATATCTCCTTATTTTGTAGCTGATAAGACGCTCTGAAAATGTTTTATTGCTGTTTCAAAACTTTAAATAGACTCCATAAATTGTATTTTTAGGCGAATAAGGATTTCTACTTGAAATTGAATAGTAAATTTACTTGTTTGTACCTCTTTGCAACTTCATTTATCAAAAGTAAAGTTAATAAACGTTTCGTTTCATTGTGAATTATAAATCGAGTTCTTATTTGTTTAAAGTGGATATTAGTGTAGTTCATTCTTGTTTAATTAACAAAATGAATGAATTTAAACGTAAACATAATTCCTTTTGGTTATTCAATTGATATTTAATCTCGGATGTAAAAAATACAGGTAGCAACGCTTTACACGAAAGAAACGTTTTATCTGTAAATAAATTACATGTCTTTCACAGGAAATAAATTATTATTCTACGTAAGAAAGCTTGATCGTAAATATGATAATTGTCTTCTACACGTTGTAAATTGTATAGAAAAGAACGTTCTATTGAAATCAATTTGGGAAAATCACATAAATCTGGTTGGAAATATGAGGGTAGTTAGTTATTAAGGCTGGATGTGAAGGGCCGGCCGTCTGGAAATTCGGTTTAACATGTCACATTAATCTTGTACATAATAAGGTGGCTGTTCTATGCCTTGTTAACTATCCATTATCACTTTTTTAAACATAAAACTACATTTCGTTTTTTAAATAACTGTTTAATTGCATGTTAACTACATCCTAAAATTGGATTTATTGCTTTATTTTATATTTATTTATTTATGTTAATTTTTCTCTGTAATAACGCGATTTTCAATAAGGACTAGAATGAATTTATGAATAACTAAATGTGAAATATTTTCTATGATAATAATGAGAAATATTTACCGAAATTTACTGAGATATCTGAGAAAATCTCGCCAAAATTCTCAATTTCTACTAAACAAAATTATTGTATATAATAGTGTAAATAGTCTTGTTAAACAACAAATATATTTTGAATATACATGAATTTATTTTATTATATTCTGTATTAATGTTTCTTTTTTTTGTATATTTGTAATTTAATATTTAACAATTCTAATTTTACCTTCACGTTCTCTTTTATTAACTAGTTCTAATAATCTTATATATCTGTATATATCTCATATTAAAGTAGTTGTTTATATAAATATTTATACCATTATACACATATACGATAGGTACACCTTGATCTAATGTCAGGATTTAAATTTAAAATATATTTTAAGAAAATTCAGAAATTTAGAGCAGAAAAAACCTTATGACCGGGGTAGTCTTTTGTTAGCTTCCGAATTTGCGTTCATTACTAAAACTAAAAATTGTGTTTTTAAAATACTTAATAGATTTCTTCTATTTTGCGTCTGTAATGGATTCATAACAGCACGCATATGCGTGCGTTTATGGCTCGCCGAGTGCGACAAAATTTTCTCAATAAGTATCGGCGATTTTTTTATTTAGAAATGGCATAAAAGGGAGGACAAAATAAATAAAATAGTATAAAAAACTCGTTCATAAAGCTTTTTTCGCACATCTTCGTTAGAAAAACATCTAAACATAGACGCGTGCTGCAAAACCGCACTTATTTAACTCGTTCATTAATATACTATTAAATATATTATTAAAGCATTCGTTTTAGTTGAGTAAAAAATAATAATTTATAAGAGCAGCAGTTTATCTTTGCATAACTAATTAAAATAAAACAAACAAGATAAATAAATTATGTGAAACTTCAGTGATAATATTCTGTCCATTTTATAGAAAATGTTAATGATTTATGTTTCCCATTTAACATTAATTCGTCGGTTTGTCATAAAGGATAAGGTGAACTTCGCTCTCAATTTTTAGCATACTCTTACACAATGACGCAAGACCGTTTTTGTTAAGTAATTCAAGCTTCGCTAATTCCACATTCGTTTGACCTCAAACGGAAATTAAAGAACTAACAATATTAAAATTCACAAACAATAATTATTGAATAATATCGTAGACCTTGAACCTGTTATGAGCAGGAATCGCAGCAGAAATTTATTAAACAATTTCATTTTAAATTAGATTACATAAAGATTTCGAATAAACAAGTGTGATTCAATCTGCAGATGTATCTCACAATTTTGGAATGTGATTATTATTTGACATAGTTTGAAAAATCCTAATGCTTTAATTATTCCAAATATTGATAAACAGTGACTCAATGTTGCTAAAAATCAATTAGGAAAAATTCATAATCACAAGATTATATAAATCTATGGAAAGAAAGAATTAACAAGATTTCTTTCTAAATACTTTGTAAAGGTAAATACTTTTTAGTCTCTCTAGTCCAGGGATTCGCAATGTTGTTAAATATGACATTGGTAATATAATCGAGTAATAATGAATAAATATTTCTTAGTTACATATACTAAAATAGTTTGGCACGCCTTTCTGGGAGGGGGCGGGAGAAATGCGCCAAATCGGATTTGAAGAATGAAAACGGACGTTTTGAGTGATTTTTGAAAGAAATTTTGCCGGGAGAAAGTGGTAAAATAGTTAAAATAAACCCTTAAAATCCCCAAAAAACTCCACACAATTGACGAATCTTTGAGATATTGTGGTGCCGCCGAAGGCGGCGGGGGTGCGACGCCAAAACAAAATTTCGCTTTCTCTTCCGCCGATTGGCCGAATTTGTACCGAATGTTCGAATCTTCATCTCGAATGTTCGAATCTTCCCTGAAAATTTGGAGATAGTTGCGAAAAACCGAAAAAAAAACCGCAAAAAACGATCTTATTTGACGTTCTATTGCGAGCCGACCGCTGAACGGAACGCCTTCCCGTTTACGGGTCCGGTTTCGTAGGTTCTTCCTCTCTGGGCTAAGAGGCCGTGCGAGTTTTTGCAAAAATGCATTGCAAAAAAGAAGTGGGTGGAATTTTGCAATTTTTTCTACACCGTTCGATGGAGGTCGACGATATCTTGCGTACGATGTGTCGATTTGCCGATTCGCAGAAACTACGAGTTTGCCACGGTCGATAGTTGGAAATCGGTAGGATGTCAATCCGCAATCGAGATCTTCAAAGGTAACTTCCTGCCCTACAGTGGCAGATCGAGAACAGACTGGACCGTGCCATAGGCTATTAAAAGTTGTTAAAAGTTCGCGACTGGCAAAGTTATTGCAAAAAAAAGGAAATTCGCATTTTGTGTCCTAGCAGGAGGTGCATGCGAGTTTTTGAGAAATTTTGGAACGGTGTCCTTCCGCCGGAAATTGACGACATTCTGAAACCAAGTGTGCACGTTTCGCTTGCACAGTTCGCCCCCTAGAGACCTAGGAATCGTCGGCCATTTTTCGCGCGTCATATTTCATCCGTTCTTCAACTTTAGCAACTTTTACCGCTGCAATTCCCAAATTTCATCTCTTTTCTGCAAGGGTAGTAAATTTCGCGTCTTCGTCGGCTGCGGTTCGGTGAGGGAGAATTTTCCAAAATTTCTCGATTTTCGGGTACGTCAAAATCGGAATTTTCTTACCACGACATTTACGCTACAACGAAGAACACCAATCGGTGGTAACATATTTCCGCACTTTCACCTGCAAGTCCCGTCACAAGATGCTTCGAATTTTCTTCCGCATTTTCTGAACCAAGAATTCAGCAAGAAAAGACACCGGCGCTACTGACGTCACGTCAGTAGCGCTTTGTGTTTGCGTCCCGCAAACACAAACGTCATTCCAACCGTCAGACAGTTGAAATCAACTGCGACCGCTGAAAAATTTGTTTTGGTACAAAACTCAGACTTTTCGAACAATTCTGCCCGAGAAGAGGCCCCCAAGCAAGTTTCGCATAGAAAAGTTTGTTCTTGAAATCAGTGAAATTCATTTTGGAACATGTGATATTAGTGGAATTATGTACCAAATATGTAAGAGGGTTAATAAAGAAAATTGCTCCCCATAACAATTTAATGATACATAGGCAAGCTCTAGTATAATATAAAATAATTATCAATTATTAGTAGTAACTAATGAAATAACTTTGTCAATTTGCGTTCTGGATTTTTGAGCCGGATTTTTGAATCGAGCACATGTTATTTCTCATTTGTCGGCTGGAATAACTTTATCAATTCGCGTTCCGTTTTTAGGTAGGCGTCCACAGTTCCGCATCGTACGTGTCGTACGCATCGCATCAAACGGATCGCAGTATTCTTTCTATAGAAAGTAATACAAGTGCGTCCACTGTTCCGCATCGTACGGATCGCACGAATCGACCCGTCGGCAATACCGATGCCGTTGCTCCAAGGGGCAACTTTTCTAATGCGCGCCGATGACGTCATACGGAATATGGTATTTGTATAGTAGTTGCGTCGGCAAATCTGATCGCTGCCGATACTGTGGACGCGCTGTACAAAAATTATCCGTTTAATGCGATGCGTCCGATACGTACCATGCGGAACTGTGGACGCCTACCTTTTTCTCTTTTTTGCATTTTGTTTTTTTTTTAAAACCTCACTGTTTGTTTAAGAATTTTTTAAATTAACTCCTTGGACAAGATCTAGGACGGTCAAGTTGAATTTGCTTTTCTTTCACTGTCAATCACATCAACAATTGTCATCGGCTTGCGCGGACACAGATCTTGGTCTTATTGTCAGGCTCCTCATCATCGCCTTGTGGTCATTTTCTCATCATCGCGTATCCACTCCAAGGCTCAAGCCGAGCTTCAGTCGGTGTTTTCGTTATAGTTCCTGTCAGAAGCTCCCCAGTGAGTTTGTACTTTATTTAGATATGTTATGGCAGTGCCAGGACTCTCTCGATCGTTATAAATACACCCCCCACGCCTAGCTCTTTTGCTGAGTTAGTGCTCCAAAAAAACGGGTTACAACCGTTATTTTTACGGGGAGGGCACCGCAATGCGGTGATTTAAGTGTGCCAAAGGTCACTGAAGATTAGGGCATCCAAACCGGTTAAAACCAAACCCAGTTAAACGGGTTTTCTGTTAAAATTTACGAAACCGTAAAACCGGTTTTTTTCGAAAAACCGAAAGTCGGTTTTTATATATTTTACTTTGTTCTTCAAGTGGATTTTGCTATGGTTATTCATGAAGTATTATATTGTAGATTTATTTGTACGAAAATAAAGCGTAAGGGGTCGTCCATTAATCACATGATGTTTTTTAGCAACTATTTAACATTGCATGACTCAATCAACAGAGGCGGCTTTTCTTTTCGGCGGCTTTTTCGTTTGTATCGCCGCTCTATATCTATCACTCTCACACTCAATGCCACTACGCGGCGTATGTCCCTAACAGCTCGGCCCCATCGATCCTGCTCCGGACCAACCACTACTAGGCAAATTGTAGAAAAAATTAATTTATTATTACATCGTGTTGAAACATATTACATGTTGAATTGTTTGTGTGGAGCTAATAACATTTCCATTAAGGTTTTGAGAGAAAACATACGCGGCAACGATTTACGCATGTATTCGGTAAAAAATCTAAGAGCAGTAAATATGTAGTGAAATAAAGGTTCACAGATTTAGACTGCCCATAATCTTGATCCTAAAGAAATATAAATACTTGTACTCCATTCTTTCATTTTAGTCTAGTTTCGTACTTTGATAAATAAATATATATCTACATTTCGCCATATCAATAAATATTTATTTTATTTGGTTAACAGCAGCAATTTATTTATTTTTTTAGTTAACACCGGGTTTTAACCGGTTAACCGGTTTTTTACTTTACGAAAAACCGATAACCGGTTTTTGAAATTTTATCGTTTTTTTGGATGCCCTACTGAAGATCTCCGTTTTAGGTCTAAGTACGATTGTCGAACCCGCGGTCACTATTTCTGATTTGTATAAATAAGTTTAAGTTATCATTTTGAACGCATCATCCCGCTGTCATTTGTTTTGAACGCAGCGGTCAAGAATATTTCATTTATAGCACATAGGCTTGTTCATTTATAGCACATTTAACATCTCGGTTTTGCTTGTTTCAAAATTTGGTGCCGTAGTGCCGTTTTATAGCTGAGCTACTCGAGAGAGTTGAATTGAAATTCCTCCATGTACCACATTGATGGATTTTAAGTGATATTTCAACTTATTTATAGCAATATACTCATCTCTTGTTGCTTGTTTGAGAATTTTATGAGAAGATCCGTTTTAGGTCTAAGGACGATTGTCTGACCACGCGGTCCCTATTTCTGATTAGTATAAATAAGTTGATGTAATTATTTTGAACGCATCATCCCGCTGTTATTAGTTTGAACGCAGCGGTCAATTATGGTATTGTTTATTTATAGTTTTAACATCTCGGTTTTGCTTGTTTCAAAATTTGATGCCGTTTTGCCGTTTTAATCTGAGTTACTCGAAAGAACACCCAGAGGTTAAAGTTTTGTTCCAGTTGATCGTTCATTTCGTTTAGTCCTATTCGGAGTTAGTCCTATTCGGAAGAGGTTTTCAATGTTTTTTCGTTTCTTTTGTTTTGATTTTGGTCGACCTCGTATTGTTATCAGCTTTTGTGCTGAAGATGGTCACTTAGGGGCGGCGGGATGTTCGAGCCCTTTTTTGATGGTTTTACAGTTATCAAAAAGTCAATCGCGAAAAAGCACAAAAAGCGCGATAAATTAATTCCGACCAGGTGTTGATCGCACGCATCGAATTAAAAATCGGGTATCAGGATTAGAATTAGAGTAAAAAATCTGCGCTGCTCGATTTAGTTAGAATAAGTAGTGTGATTTGAGTTGCCGCGAGAGAAACTACGTCTCTCCCGGCCAGTGTATTAAGTTGTGCACAAAACACATTTTGTTGATTGGAACTTTTCGCGGATTCTGCCCATTCTATAAGATCTGCGTTGCAAGTCCCCACCGTCCTAATATCCTTCCCGTTTCCTCCTTTAAATGAATTTGGGGACAGGAGGATCGTTTCAACAGGGCAGGAAAGGAATTTTGTAACTAGAGAAGGACATTTTGTAACTAGAAGGTAAGTGGCAAACTTGGTATATGGTAAACACCCCGATTTATAGTTCCATATTTTAATCTGTCGTTGTTAAATGCAGTCCATTCATTGATCCGGCTCAAAAATCCTTTTCGAAGGACTGTATTCAACAACTACAAATTAAAATATGGGACAACAAATCGGAAAGTTTGCAACTTACCTTCTAGTTACAAAATGACTTCCTTTCTTGCCTTGTTGAAATGGTCCTCCTGTCGCCAACTAATTAAAAGGTGGAAACGGAAAGAAATAAAGACAAGAAGGATATTCCAGACACTTAGAAGAATTGATGATTACGATGTCCGAATTATACAAAACTGATATTGGAACCAAAAGGCGGTAATTGATATGGAAAATGCAACAACAGAAGACATCGAAATACGAAAAGGAGTAAGACAGGGGTGTTTGCTATCGCCCCTGTTATTTAAGTTATACTCAGAAGCTATCTTCGAAGAAACATTAGAGGATAAAACAGCTGGCATAACAATCAACGGCAAACCCATAAACAATATTCCATATGCCGACGACACCATAATGATTGCTGATAATATCACAAACCAACAAGGAACCACAGAACGTTTATACACCGTCAGCCAAAAATACGACTTATTTTTTATTTTATTTTATTATTTATATACTAAAATAAATATTAAAAAAAAACGAAATGATTGTTTCCAAAAGACCAATTAGAGCGAATTTAACAATAAACAACATCAATATAGAAAAAGTCAGCTCTTATAAATACCTGGGAACCATAATAAATTAAAATAACCATCAAACGCAAGAGATAAGGTAACGAATAGAAATGGCGAGAACAGCGTTCATGAAAATGAAAAATCTTGTCACCAACAGAGACCTAAACATGGAAATCAGAATCGGACTCTTAAGATGTTACGTCTTCACAATCCTTCTATACGGAATGGAGGCATGGATGCTGAAATCATCCAAGACACCAAGAATCCGGATAAAATTCAAGCGTTCGAACTATGGGTGTACCAACATATGTTAAGAATAACATGGACCGAGAGGAAAACAAATGAATTAGTATTAACCCAGATGAATAAAGAACGAGAACTCATTAAAACAATAAAAACCAGAAAACTTCAATATCTGGGCCACGTTATGCAAGGAGATCGTTATGAATTACTACAACTCATTATGCAGGGAAAAATATCAGAAAAAAGGAGTCTGGGAAGACGACGGATCTCCTGGCTCAAGAATTTGAGGGAATGGTTTAATTGCTTCTCTATAGACCTGTTTAGAGCAGCAGTGTCAAATTTAAGAATTGCCATTATGATAACCAACCTCCGTTAGGAAAAGGCACCCTTAGAAGAAGAAGATATTCGGCGGAGAACCCTTGCAACGCAGATCTTCTAGAATAGCCAGAATCCCCTAAAAGTTCCCATTTCCCATCAACAAAATGAGTGTGGTCGCATGCCGGCTGAGACAAAACGTGCAAAACTTAATACACTGGTCAGGCAAGACGTACTTACTTTCGTGGCGACTCAAATCACACTACTTATTCGAACTAAATCTCGCAGCGCAGTTTTTTACCCTAATTCTAATCCTAATACCTACGCGATTTTTAATTCAACAGCGATTTTTAGATCAACACCTCCTACCAAATAACTGATCGCGCGATTGACAATCGTACGCCCTCTTTTGATAGACTCTAAAACCATCAAAAAAGGGCCCGAACAGTTCAAATATACGTTATTTAATTATACGTCATTATTTTCGTAAAAAAATCTTGAGAAGATTTACTGGTCTCATATCTTCCTGATCTTGATTTTACGATAAAGGGGTGCAATTTAAAGACCTTACTATATGGCAAGGGTTGTTTTGTTAGAATAAACCCTACACTACCAAAACTACTTATAGTAAAAGTAAAGGTAAAAATACATATAGTTCTTATTTATTTATTTAAACTAGTTTTAAAAGGGTGAGATATAATATATGATCTGCATTTTGTTGTATATTTTAATAATTTGTTCATTTCATAACAATGGTAATCCGTAAAGGTATATTACCTTTTTTAATAAAAGGACAGATGCCTGACTCAATACAAATGTAAATAAACTTAATTTAAGATTCGACTTGATATGTAAATTTTATAATTTGATATTACATTTTCGATAGGAGGATTTTTTTATTAAGGTCGTCGTGAAAATATTCCCAAGAGATTTCATAAAGTATTAGCTTAATAAACATATTTAAAATATGCATAGTATAAATAGATAAATGTGTTTTATTTTTAACATTAAACGTATTTAAGTTTTAGCATATTTTTACAATTCGCGTGCATCGATGCACAAAATGTGTTAACACAAAACGAAACTAATTGACTTAGAATGCATAGATTAAAGCCAATTTTAAATATAAAACTCAACCAAGGCTACCAGTAACAACGCGTGTATTTATAAATTGTTCTACTTAGTTTTAGGGCAAGTAAATAAAACTTTGGAATACTTTTTATAATTAAAATAACAAAACGTTTATGACTTGGAATATTAACGTTTATAGTTAACAGTTTTAGCCAATCTATATTCATATAATAAACAACAATAGAAAGTGTGTTTCCAATTTATGTTGTCCAGCTTAGATTATTGGAGATTGTCCTTTATTGTACGTCTTTTTTGTCTAGTTGTAAAGTCCGTCTTCTAGCATACTCTGTCTATTTTAATATTTTTTCTGCCTAGGTAAATCCTCTTAAGACCGTCTGGGCCAGATATTCTCAAAGTAGTTAATATGGCATTGGATGGCGGATATTGCGGTAGATGTAAAAATCGCGTATTATAAATAAGTCAATATTTCTCAGTATGATATAAAAGAATTATGAAATAAATTAACTTTTAATATTAGCATAAAAGAAAAATAAGATTAGTGGTTTTTGAATTGGGAAATTACTACTTGAATACTAGTTCTTGTCTTACTATAAGCCGTTTCGTTTATCCTATGATTGTTAGATAATTGAGTTAAAGGAGCCGACAAAGAGAAATTTTTGTAAAGGACAATCTCCAAAAAGTTTGGGGATCCCCGATCAAGCCTGTTTTGTGTCTGTAGTCTGCCTAATCTTTTATATCTTATTTCGATACATCAAATTACACAATAGATCAGGGCTTCTTAAACTTTTTTCATTCGCGACCCCATTTACATTTGTGATTTGTTTCGCGAGCCCATTTTTTTTTATCGTAACTTATTGATTAGGTAACAATATAATTTTAGAATTTGTTTAGAAACATACAAAAATTAAAAATTGCACTTAAAGTTATAAAAATGTATTTATTATAGTTTCGAAAATTATATATACCTATTTTTCATGAAAACGGCATTTTTTTTGCAATTATGATATATATTCCGAGTCTTATTCCTTTCGAATATATTGGAGCGCAGCCGTTAAGTGGTTAAATATATAAAAATTAAAAGAAAATTCGTTTTTAATGAGACGGATGTGCTTGTTTTTTACCACATAACAAACAAAATCTTGGTGTAATATTTGACACTGCTGGACGTAAAATATCTTCAACATTTTTAGCGATGAACGATATTGGGATTTGATATATGTTAAAGCTGAAAAAGTAATTTCACGTAAATATGTGGTGTTGAAAGGCAGAAGAATATTTAATGCCATATCAGAGATTGTGGGAAATTCAGTTAGAGCTCTGATCCATAATTCAGTTAAAGGTATTTTTGAAAATTCTAGTTTTAGGTTTGAGTCACTCGAAAGCTCAGCAAATTCTTCTTGCGCTTTATATGGCAGGTGATCAATCTCATCAATGCCAATCAAAAATGGTTTTTTAATCCAAGATAACTTTTTAAAATCAATATTGGATATAAAATATTTACGAAACTGTGTTTCTAGCGCTTTTAAGTAACCTATAATAATTTTTCCGTTAAAAGTTTTGCAATATAATTAATCTCTGATATAAAATTGTTGATACTGGAAAACATTTCGAAAGAATTCTTTTCTACCTTACTTTTCCAAATGTTGATCTTTTTAATAAAACTTTCAATTTTATCATTCGAAGTAAATATATTACTATTTTTTCCTTGAAGAGACAAGATTAGATCGTTTAATTTCTCGAAGATATCTGATAGATAACACAGCTTGGATAGCCACAGGTCATTTTGAAAAAAAGTAGCAAGATTTCATTTTTGTTCGGTTAAAAATATTTCGATTTCGTCCTTTAATAACAATAATCTTCTTAAACTTTGACCTCTTGATATCCATCTTATTTCTGCATGTAATAATAAATTTGTATAGTGGGAATCCGTATCCTTATAGAGATTTGAAAATAAGCGGCTGTTAAGTGCATTGCTCATAATAAAATTTATAATCTAATAGCATCCTGAAGCACATCGTTCAATTCTGGTGCATCTTTTTTGCTGCTAGGGCCTCCCGATGAATAAGGCAGTGAGTAAAAGTTATATGAATATAATGAGCAGCTTGAAAAAATGATTTAAAACCAATATTTTGGGCCATCATCGCTTTTGCACCATCAGTGCATGCTCCGCAGCAATTTTGCCATTCTAACCCTTTAGCTTTTAAAAATTCGTCAACTTTACAATTTATGTCTTTCCCTCTAGTAGGGTGTTTCAGGACAACAAAATAACAATTCTTCCTCGACGTTTTCTTTATAAACATAACTGACATACACTAACAACTGAATTAATTATATCGCTAATTTAGTAATATCAGTTGTTTCGTCCAACTGAATTGAAAATTTTGGGCTTTCTTTAATTTTTGTGATAAGATCACTAATTGATCCTTGTTAATTTCAGAAATTCTATTCGCGACAGAGTCGTTTGACAAAGGAACTTTTCGAATATGATCGCCATTTTTACTTCCATGTAGTATTTATACCATTTTAATAGCAGCAGGTAATACAAGTTCTTCTCCAATCGTGAAAGACTTCATATGACGCGAGTAAATATTTTTCATAAATTGTCATAATTTTTTCAAAAATTTCATATCTTTATTGGAAGATTTTAATAGTCTTTCAAAATATTCTTATGGTTTATTGGCATACGAAGTTTGCTTTTTCATTGCAGATCAAACAAATAGGTTGTTCATTACCATTACAATTTTTAAATATAAGGCCAAATTGAAGAAAAGACTTGTTCAATTAAGGGGATTATTCAATTAAGCCGATAAAGAGACATTCTTGAAAAGGACAATCTCCAAAAAGTTTGCGGATCCCTGATCTAGTCTGCTTTGTGTATATAGTCTGTGTAATCTTTTATATTATTTTAAGCCACTACACCGAATTCTTTCATGATCATAAAAATTGTTTCACGGTCTACAGAATCATACGCTTTTCTGAAGTCGGTGAATGTAATTACTGGATTCCAACATTTTCTCATTTGTAATATCGTTTTTAAGCTCCACACCTGTTCAGCACACGATCGCCCTTTTCTGAATCCGGCTTGGTATTCACCAATTAGTGGATCCGCCTGGGGTTCTAGCCTGTTTAAAAGTGCCTTGAGATTTTATAAGCAATCCGGTGCAGGGAGATTCGTTTGTAGATAATGAGGGAGTGTAGTGTAGGGTGATAAAACAGCCATACTGTTTTATCACCTTTTGTGCAACGGATGAATTAGAGTACATTTCCAATCTTCTGGTATTCGCTCCAGCATCCATATGTCTGAAATGCCGTTATGAAGTTTCTGCGTAAGTATAGTTCAGATCGTTCAGCTTCCAGAATTCTGCAATGATCCCATCTTCTCCTGGTGCTTTGTTATTTTCGAGTTTTTGGATGATCTCCTGAATTTCTTCTAGGTTAGAGGCTCGTGAGTCCGGTTGTGTGGAAACCGGAGGAGTGAATGCAAGTTTTTCTTGAGATGATTCGCAGTTAAGAAGGGAGTTGAAGTATTTGGCTAATATATTACAGTTTTCTTTTGCGTTAGTTTCCAACGTGCCATCGGGTTATTTGAAGCACAGGCTGGGCGCTTGATAATCCTTTAAGTTTTCTCTAAATGTTTTGTAGAAGTTTCTAGTATTATGTTGATTGAAATCCTGCTGGATTTCATTGAGTCTGTTGTCATATCCTCGTTTTTCTTTCCTAATTGATTTGGAAGCATATTTTTGAGTTGTAAGAAAGTTCTGCCAGTTTTCCTCAGTTTTGTAACTGTTAAACTTTTTCCACGCAGTTGTTTGGTTGTTAACTGCCCGATCGCAAATTGCATTCCACCATCGATGTTTCCTTGTGCGAGGAGGTTGTCCTAGTTTCATGACTTCCTGAATTTTCTTCTTTATTTTCTGCCAGTCTGTTGATGTTTCCTGATTAATTTGTATTATGATTTCTTCTTTGTGGAGTTTCAGGTACTCTGGATCTGCTTTGATATTTTTGGATGGGCCTTTTTTCTTTCTATTGGGTTGCAATTTCTTCTTTGTTTGGAGAAGATGATGGTCTCATTCAACGGCGCCTTTGCGAGCTCTTACGTTTAAAATTTCCTTTGTATTTTTCTTGGAAATTTCTATGTAGTCAATTTGGTATTAAGCCGGCTCCACACATTGGCCATGTGATGTGGCATACGTCACATGGCCAATGTGTGGATGAAGAAGTTGGCGCTTGTGAATGGGCTGGTGGAGGTTGGCACATTCATTGGCGGCTGGCCATAGGGTTGTCGGTTTGCTGTCCCGCTTCAAAGGAATTGGCGCATGCTCCCACATGACAAGTTCTCCCTCTACACATTGGCCATATATTTATTATCATTGTATGCAGCAGATGCTATATAAAAAGCAGCAACCGCTAGTTCAAGATCACCAGATATGTTACCATTAGCTCTACAACTTGTGAACTGAGAAGTTGGCACTTGTGAGCCAAATTGTAGACGCCCACTTGTGGTGTGTGAAAGAACAGCAAATGTTGGAACACCCATTGGCCTGGCCGTATGAGCCAATGTGTGGAACCCGCTTTAACTCTGTCTAAGTTTGGGTCATCTCCATGTGGTTAACTTGTGTGGGGATTTCAGAAATTGTTTATTTATGATAATTTGTTTATAATACAAAATAAAAAATAATAATTTTAATTAACAGTAACTATTGGAAGCTGCCATAATTATAAAATATCTATATAACCTTGATAACTTGCCTTTTTTTACACGTTGACTGGCAAACAACGAGATAACTCGTAGTTTGCCGAAAATCATTGAACAGACGCTTACAGGAACTATGTCCATACAACGAGATAACTCGTAGTTTGCCGTCGCACCCAATTTGTTAATATATTATTTCTGAAGGTGCTATTTATTATTTTCTACACATTTGCCAAAACTATATAATATTACTACTGCTTCAATGTGGTTAGTCAAAGAAACTGAGGTCTACAACGTATATCACACTCACACAAAGACAAATAGTTGTAGAAGACATTATACACACATTCCATTTATAATACATGTTGCCCATGAACCCTGCGCATCAGTCAGTTTCAATATCTACATTCCAAGAGGGTTGCTTTTTCAGTTATTCTGCCACAAATATAAATAATCTACGAGTTTTCCTATCACAAGACCTTAAACATATATCCGTTTTGCTTCTCAAGAACAAAATGTTTTCACTTATTTATAAAATCGAAGTAATTAACTTTCAAAAATATTTAAACTAATATTATTGTTATTGAGCCATTCAGCCAACGTATTTTTCGAGTTAAGATTTTCTTTGTTTATATTTGGGCAAGAAATTCATTAACGTTTTCCGGCGATTATTTGGCCGTCTCCGGCTACATTGCTCGACGGGGATTCTAATTCTGGACTCACATGTGTCCTGCCTCCCGTCTCTCCCAACAGGAACCGCATGCGGTCCGCATTTTTCACGTGCGTCATTCCCTCTGCATCATTCACAAATTGAAATCTACATTATTTATAAAGGATATTCAATACAAAAAATATACATTGCGCTTAGAAACGGATATTGTAATAAATGTGAATATTATTATTCATTAAGAAATATCTTAAACAAATTTAAATTAATAATATATTATGGATTGCCTGCTACTATTGTTAAACTTGACAGCTATTTATATATTCTTAAATGTTAGTGTTTAATATTAAGCACATAGTAAGTATAGCAAGATTTGTGAATGTGTCTAGGACCAGGAGTAGACAACAGATGTACTATGTTAATTATTGCTTCAATTAATCAATAACAGTATGGAAAGATGTCATGTTCTGGAACCACCGCCACCATTTCCGGTAACCTTGACCTTGGAAACTTCCGTTGACATTCTATAGCTGGCTACTCTTCTTAAACTGGCACAAGCTTTGATGTTCTGCTTGACCGGCACGTTTTCGTAGAAGAATCAATCATTTGGAAAAGTTGCTGGGGCCAATACTGAGAAATAGGCAAAAAATAAGCATCTCATTCATATGGATCGACGATGGGGGACAGGAAGTCGACTTCCTGTCCCCCGCCCACTTCGGGTGACCTTGACGATTTCTGGTCCTTTTCATTACTTCTCAAGGGAATGATAAGGTTGTAAAATAATGAGAACTTGACATACAATTTATGGTTTTATTGATTTCTATTAAAATATTTTGAATCAGGTTTGGCGATAAATTTCCAGCGCTGTATTTAAGTCAGTGGTGATAATTCTCCAACCAGCGAGCTTGATTCTTATCTAATGCGGTAAAAGATCTGAATGGCGTTGATGATTTGAATAAGTAGGTGTCTCCATCGCTCATATCGAATGATTGGATTGAAGTTCTTTTGGCGTAAATTTTCCATTCACATTGAATCCTTGAACATCAATAATAAATCATCGATCCATATGGATTAGAAGCTTCTTTCTCAGTATTGACCCCAGCAACTTTTGCAAATGATTGATTCTTCTACGAAAACGTGCCGGTCCAGCAGAACATCAAAGCTTGTGCCAGTTTAAGAACATTAGCTAGAGTAGCCAGCTATAGAATTAACAGGGATTGATGTAGATTGTTTTATTAGTAAATTGAACAGCCGTTGTACGAGAATCCGCATTATCAACAAATGACCCCAGACATAATTCTCAATGGATCTAACAGTCCCATATATTCACGCGGCACCACTAGGAACTAGGCACCACTACAGCCCTTCACATGAAATCTTATGATTCCCTCATAATCCTCAATTGACGGGCTAACTACCGTTAAACCCATTAATGAGGGCTAGGCTGTATCAGCTATTAAACAGCTTTTAATCAGCTTTTAAGCTTTAATACCCTAAAGGAGTGTCTATGTGGCCCCACGCTAAAGAGAGTGTGAGGTCTATGTAGCCCCACGCTAAACAGGGTGTGATGTCTATGTAACCCCACGCCATATAGTCTATTTTTATCAGTTTTTATCAGATTTAGTCAGCTTTAATCTTATTGTCCGGGAGTCGTCAAGGTCACTGGAAGTGGGCGGGGGACCAGAAGTCATCAGGGTCATCGGAAGTGGCCTAGATCACTGGAAGTGGCCGAGGTTACAGGAAGTGGCCGAGGTCACCGAAAGTGGCTGGGGTCAGGGTCACTGGAAGTGGTGGCGATGGTTCCAGAACATGACATCTTTCCCTACTAATAACAAGATCATTAGAAAAAAGCAATTAAGTCATTGACACTAGATTTAGGTCCAGTCCATTTAAAAGTTGACTCTTCTTCTTAGCCTTAAAGTTTTGCCGCTGATTCATGTCCGCTTTTTATAATATGCTGGTTATATTATTCATTAAGAAATATATAAAACAAATTTAAATTAATAATATATTATGGATTGCCTATATATTGTTAAATTTAACGGCTATTTATATATTCTAGTAGTATAGTAAATGACCTAAGGGAAATGAAAATAAGAAGTGGGAGGAGAAGGGCTCTAGATAGACATGGACCGTAGTGCCGATAGAAGAAGAAGAAGTAGTATATTAAGATTTGTGAATGTGTCTAGACCAGGAGTCGACTAGAAATGCACTATGTTAATTAATTATTGCTTCAATTAATCAATAACAAGATCATTAGAAAATCGCAAATAAATCGTTAACCCTGGATTTAGGTTCAGTCTATTTAAAACTTGACTCTTCTTCTTACAATTAGCCTTAACGTTTTGCCGCTGATTCATGTCCGCTTTTTGGATCCTTGACGTCAGTTCACTTCTTCTTCAGGTGCCTTTTCCATTACTGAAGGTTGGCAAACAATCATGGCAAATTCTGCACAGTCTTGTGGTGCTCTCAACAATGTGTGGGAGCCGAGACCAGTCCAGTCTCTTATGCTCTTTAATTAGAAGCACTTCCTTCGTCCTGGACCACGGTGCCCCTCTATCTTGCTCTCCATTATTAAATTTAGAAGGCTATATTTTGTATTTCTGAGGATATGTCCTAGGTACGCTGTCTTACGTTTCTTCACAATAACCAATAGCTCTCTGTCCATGCGTCTAAGAACCTCATTATTCGTTATATGTTCCGCCCAGGATATTCTCTACATTCTTCGAAAGATCCACATCTCAAACGCTTCTATTTTGTTCATAGTAATGATCTTCAACGTCCAAGCCTCAACACCATACAACAGTACCGAGTGAATGTAGCACTTAACGAACGGTATCTTAGTTTAAGGTTTAGACTTCTCTCTCAAAATACTTTTCTCATCTTAAGGAACGTTGTTCTGGCTATTTCGATGCGTGTTCTTACTTTTAGATCTGGATCCAGGTCTTCGGTAATCCAGCGATCCTTCGGTAATCCAGCGATCCTTGCGACCTGCTCTATTTGCTTGTTGTATATTTACAAATTGGATTTGATATCTGGTGTTCCGCTGATAACCATTGTTTTCGTTTTGGCCGTATTTACTTTTAGCCCAAGCGCATCACCTTCTGGTATTATTTGGGTCATCAAACGTTGTAGACCAGCTGCACTATCTGCAAATATAGCCGTATCGTCCGCGTACCTGATGTTATTCAATAGTTCACCATTGATCTTGATTCTATCTCTAGAGTTTTCCAAGGCTTTCAGGAATATTTGTTTGGTATTGAGCAACAATGGTGATAGTACACAGCCCTGACGTACTTCCCGCTTAATAGGTATATCGCTGGTCGTGTCGTCCTCGAGTCGTACTGCAGCAGTCTGGTGTTCGTTCAAATTTTTAATGAAGGAGATATCTTTTTGGTCGAAGCCTTTGGTCATCAGAATGTTAATTAGGACGTCGTGTTTTAAACAGCCAAATACGTTTGCATAATCAATAAAACAGATGTATATGTTCTTTTTTTAGTCTCTACATTTTTGCATGAGAATTGACAGCCCAAACAACGCTTCTCTTGTTCCATGTCCGTCTCTAAAACCAAACTGATCCTTGCTTAGGTCTTCTTCGCATCGCTTACGTATTCTATTACGTAGGATTTTTAGAAATACTTTTAATACTTGGCTCATCAAGCTTATCAGTCGGAGTCAGTTCACTAGGTGTTTAAATGTAGGACATTCTGCTCATTTTGGTTACAAATAAGTTTCGCCGATCGATCGATTATCGCAGAATGACATCGCTTTAGTTTATGTTCATCGTCTTTGTTCTCCTTCTTGGGAAGTCTATTTACAAATGCTTCACATAAAGGAACGGACCTCCATAAGTGAAGAATTCGGATAGATCTCTGTCCTTCAAATGAAATCTTGTTGAGCAGTTAGTGATTGCTCAACAAATTCTCTTCAATAATTTTGTTTACGAGTTTTGTCGTATGAGTAGTACAACTACGGGTAATATAACCTTTTGCTTCTGTTACTGGTCACTGGTTTATCTTTCAGAGAAGCGTTAAAAACAAATCTAATTATTTAACGAATTAGGATATTTTAAGAATCTAATTAGGAATTAGACACTTCAAAAACCTTCTGCTTCACTGAATTGAGTTTGTCTAATATAGTCATGTCCACGGAAATATAATTCTACCACTAACAGTACACACATAATACCAACAGTTTATTATTTTAAAGGAAACCGTAGATACAAGGAAAACCGAGCGTTTTGAACCACTTAAAATTTGTCTATTTAGGTTAGGTTAGAATTAGGTCAGGTTAAGTTAATATTTGTTTATTTAGGTTTTACTATACATTATAATCTTGGATAATCCGGCGGTTGGTTAATCGGACACGTTCAGTAATCCGGCGCTCTGTGGAAACACTTGCCTCTTCTATACGCTGCCCCGCACCGGATATAAACCTCGCGCACAAAAGAAATAAAGTCAAAAACAACCTTATCCAGTGTTCTTGGAAAAAGTCTCTTTTGAAACTGGAAACTTGATTGACAATTCAGACGAAACTCCACTCTACAATTGTCTTGCTATTTGTTCTAAGTTTGTACATATATTTTTTTTCTGTACACGTTTACCTATATAGATACATATTTTATTCCTTATGAACATAAAATTTATAAAATTGTTATTGTATTCCTTTAATCCGGATAATCCGGATTTTTTTATAATCCGGCGGTTGTCTGGTCCCATATGTGTCGGATTATCGAGATTATACTGTATAAAGAATACCACTATATCTTCAATAACAATTCTTCAATATTGTCTTGTTCTATTCGCTTACTAAATAATCTTAACTACAATATACAATTAAAACTTGACTAACAGAAAACATTAAACTTTGACAATCTAATAAATATAAGGTAACTAAAACTTGACTGGCCAAAGAGTTGCCCAATTTGCCGCGTCTAATAACTACTCTGCTGTTAGTACTTTCTTCCCCAGGAAAGAAATCCATAAGGGCACCTGGAAAATACCCGGATCACGAAACACGAACCAAATAGACCACATACTAATCACCAAAAGATGGGCAACGGACGTCGAACCGGTCAGATCCTTTCGCGGGGCGAACGCGGACTCCGACCATTACCTTGTTGGAGCAAGGTCAAAACAAAAACTATCGACAGTGGCTAGGGGAACAACTGCAAAGCATCCAAAATGGCACATAGATCGCCTAAAAACCCAGAAGTTCTGAGGGCCTACCAGGAAAGTTTCAGAACTAAACTACAAGAAAACCAAGAAACACAGGACATAGGGCAAGACTGGATGAACATCGAAAAAATAATAACAGAGACTGCTATGTAAAGAATTGGAGAAAAAAGAGGAGTTGACGAAGAATGGTATGACGAGGAATGTCGAGAAGCAACCTCCGTGAAGCGGAAGGCTAGACTAAAACTGTTAGACAGAAGCACACGAGCTAACCAAGCAGCCTACAATAGGGAAAGAATAAACGCGTTTAAAATATGTAGAAAAAATAAAAGAGAGGCACTAAACAGAAAGGTAGAGGAAGTGGTACTGAATCATTCTAGAAACGAAACAAGAAAATTTTACAAGGCAATAAAACAAAACACTCGTTTTAGACCAAAGAGAACAGTATGCAACGATAAGGACGGAAACATGCTCACAGAGAACGAGGAGATACTCCGAAGATGGAAAGGCTACTTCTCGGCTATTTTTAAAAGAGACTGTAGTTTAGAGCCTGAACAATTACAGCTAGATGTACATACGGTAGACCCCAAGATTGAGAACCCCAGCCTAAGAGAAATAGAAAGTATTATTGGAAAGCTAAAAAATAACAAGGCCCCTGGGTCAGACGGTATAATAGCCGAACTTCTGAAATATGGAGGAGAACACCTAACGGTAAAACACCTGATTAATGAAATCTGGGAGCAAGAGAAATTACCAGAGATTTGGGCACTGGGTATCATACAACCAATACACAAGAAGGGAGACTAAACGATCTGTAGCAACTACCGGCCGATAACGCTCCTTAACGTAACATACAAAGTTCTAACAGGCGTTCTTTATAACAGACTCGCTGTCTACTACGAAGAGATATTAGGACAATATCAGAGCGGATTTTGTGCCAATAGGTCAACGATAGACAACATATACACCATAAGGCAAATGCAGGAGAAAGCATACGAGTTTGATGTATCGCTGCACAACCTCTACATATACTTTAATCAGGCATTCGATACCGTTAAAAGAAACACGATCCTTGACGATCTACTGATGTTAGGAATACCCCGTAAATACGTAAAACTAATAAAAGCTACATTGTCCGGTTCGAAAGCCTCGGTTAGAGTAGACAACCAACTTACATCCGCCTTTAAAATCGAAATGGGTGTGAGGCAGGGAGATGCCCTGTGCACTATGATATTCAACCTAACATTAGAGGCATGCATGAGAAAGTTGAGTATAACGGGATAGATTGGCAACCGATCAACACAGGTTGCTGCATATGCAGATGATGTCAGTTTGATATGTAGAAGCAAAGACGCGCTAAAGGAAGCACTATTGATGCTGGATTGATGCATGAAACGCAAAAAATGGGATTGAAAATAAATGAGGTAAAAACTAAATACAAAGTTGGAAGAGAACATCACGATAACAATGACCTTAACTTTGGCGAGTATCGTGAGTATATATTGAGCAGGTTGAAAGTTGTGTCTACTTGGGAACAGAAATCAACAGAACAAACGTAATAGTTAAAGAAACAAGCTCGCGAATACTTGCTGGAAACCGATGCTACTACGGATAACAAAAACTGATGAAGTCCAAGTTATTGAGTCACAAAATCATTCTTCAAATATACCGAATACTCATAAGACCGTACGAGAGTAGTAACGTACGGATGCGAGGCCTGGACCCTAACCACCGCAGAGGAGGACGCATCTTTGAAAGAAAGATCCGCAGAAAGATCTACGGACCGATCCTAAATGAGAATGGAATTTGGAGGATACGAATGAACCATGAACTAAACAGGTTAATAAACGAAGCGGATATAGTGATATGTAAAAGCTCAAAGAATAGCATGGCTGGGACACCTGTACAGAATGCATGACGACAGACCAGCCAAGCAAATGTACAACTGGCGGCCAGTTGGAAGAAGGAAAAGAGACAGGCCAAGGAAAAGATGGATGGAAGACGTGGAGGAAAGTCTTAGAAAGATGGATGTAAGATGGGATTGGAGAGAGAAAGCCGGTGAAAGGACAGCATGGAAGGAGATTGTTGTAGAGGCAAAAACCCACCGCGGGTTATAAAGCCAACAGAAGAAGAAAAACTAAAGCTTGACTACCTAGTCTTAAATAAATAAATTAAGCAAATATTTATAAACTGCTTTAAATATTAACTATGTAATTTATGTAATTTTACTATTCAGTTTTTGTGACAAAAATCTAACTATTTAAAATTAAATAGTTTCTATTACAAATTAAACAAAACCATGAGCAAGACTAAATATGGTTAGAAAACCTTATTACTATGTATTAAATAAATGGTCATAATTACTATATTAATTGTTTTAAAAGCCCGATAAATAGATAATTTCAAATTGCATTATTCAGTTGACAAATGTTACTAGGGAGAAAAAATAAATTTAAGAGAAATGTTACTTTACACATCCATTTTATACTAATGCAACTGTAACATATTTTTAAAATGCTTCCAAATGGTTAATGTAGCCAAGAAATATCCACAGTAAGTTTATTCATTGGCCTCGTCTGTTTATATTGAAAGCGAAATGTCTTTAAAGATTCGTATAAATAATTCTTCGTTTTGAAATCAAGTGGCAGTCCAATAATAAATATTCCAGCCGTTTATTAAGTGCACATTATAATTAATTGTGAGAGATTGTTTAGCTGAGGTTAGCAGAGGTCGAGATGATACATAAAATTCATCATAAATAAATAATCGTTGGATTGGATTAATTTATTTATTTTACTCGTTGGTTTTTGTTTTAAGATTTCGTGGTCACTTTCTTACGGAAATTGACTCGTTTGTGACGCAAAATGCGGTTTACTGTATAAAACAGATTTGTACTTTCTATTGAATGCAAAAAGTTTGTATTAGGTAATATTAGTTTTCTTTCGCTTTAATACAAACACAGTAAATGTTAAATTACTCTTTGCCAATGTAATTACTTTCAAATGGAAGCATGAATGTACCTATTATAAATAGACAAATAATAATTATGGCTATTTTACCAGGGGCGTTTCCAGTTTCCATTTTTCATAACAAAAGAAAAAAAAAATGACGAAATGGCGTAATGCTGACACTTTTAAAACTAATATCCAGACGATAAACATCTTTAGGAAAAATGCTAAAATAACGGAGTAAAATGTTTGAATATCGGTAATTTTTAACAATAAAAATGTATAAGCGAAAAATTCTTAGGGCGTAATTAACCGATTACCCCCCCTTGAAACCGCCACTGGGTGAGCCATTCAAAAGACAGCGTCAAATCAGTCGGAAATGCGAGATGGTGTACAGCGAAAAAATATATCAAACTTGTTTATTTGTAACTTTAGGAAAACCGTTTCAGCACTTCGATTTCCTTTGGGTAACCAAAAAAAAATCACGAAACAAAATTCCAAAAATTTTTTCAACAAAAATTTCGATCATTTGTATATAAACAATTCTTCAATTCTTGTTGGCGATAGTGAACGGAAAGAGCTAGCGAAATATAATTTGCATATCTGTAATCAGCAGCAAAAATGCTTCCATAAACGTTTTTAAATTTTGCTGTAACTCAAAAAATAACGATTTTGACAAAATCGATTTTCTCGCATTTCGTCGTTTCCGCGGTCTAGACTCCCCGTGTCGATGGTATTTCGTAACTGAAAACTTTCTAGTAAATATTATATACGTTTTCCTTCTAATTTTGAGACGCTGTATCGTTTTGTGATGACTAGAAGTCTCTGTGGTGAGCCGTTCAAAAGTTATGACAGCGTCAAATCAGTCAGAAATGAGAGATGATGTACAGCAAAAAAATATATAAAACTTGTTTATTTGTAACTTTCGAGCGAAATAAACTGGAAAACCGTTTTAAGCACTTCGATTTCCTTCGGGTAACCAAAAAAAAATCACGAAACAAAATTCCAAAAATTTTTTCAACCAAATTTTTCCATCATTTCGTTTGAAAAATATGTGCTTTTTCGGTTTTTTTCGATTTGTTTGAGAACGGTAAAAAGCAGCGAACTCATTTTCGATACACAGAAACTACACGACAAGGCGAACAAGTTGATGTGTAAATTGTCCGGAAAGATTCAATAATTCGTGAGAAATTTCAAACTGAAATTTACCCGATTCTTGATTTGCTAAGTAGATGTCTCGGAAACGGTTGCAGATAATTAAAAACGGATTGCGGCATCGTTTTCAGAATGTCATTTTCCGATTAATAGACTAAAATTGTCCGCGGGATATTCAAGAGTTTACGAGATCTCTACTCCAGCGCCGAAATTTCTTAAAAAATTCTTCAATTCTTGTTGGCGATAGTGAACGGAAAGAGCTAGCGAGATATAATTTGCATATCTGTAATCAACAGCAAAAATGCTTTCATAAACGTTTTTAAATTTTGCTGTAACTCAAAAAATAACGATTTTGACTAAATCGATTTTCTCGCATTTCGTCATTTCCGCGGTCTAGACTCTCCGTGTCGATGGTATTTCGTAACTGAAAATTTTCTAGGGAATATTATATACGTTTTCCTACTAATTTTGAGACGCGGATCGTTTGGTGAAGACTAAAAGTCTCTGTGATAATACGTTCAAAAGTTATGACAGCGTCAAATCAGTCAGAAATGCGAGATGGTGTACAGCGAAAAAATATATAAAACTTGTTTATTTGTAGTTTTAGAGCGAAATAAATTGGAAAACCGTTTTTGGCACTTCGATTTCCTTCGGGTAACCAAAAAAAAATCTCGAAAAAAATTTCCAAAAAAATTTTCAACAAAATTTTTCCATCATTTCGTTCGAAAAATATGCGGTTTTTCGGTTTTTTTAGATTTTTTCGAGAACGGTAAAAAGTAGCGAAATCATTTTCGGCACACAGAAACTACACGACAAGACGAACAAGCCGATGTGTAAATTGTCCAGAAAGATTCAGTAATTCGTCGAGATACTTCAAACTGAAATTTACCCGATTCTCCATTTTCTAAGCAGATGTCTCGGAAACGGTTGCAGATAATCAAAAAGGGATTGCGGCATCGTTTTCAGAAGGTCATTTTCCTGTTAATACACTAAGATTGTCCCCGATAAATTTACGACTCTCCGAGATCTCTACTCGAGCACCGAAATTCCATTTCAACATTCTTCATTTTTGCAGGTGATAGTGAAAGGGAAGAGCTAGCGAAATATAATTTGCATAACTGTAATCAGCAACAAAAATGCTTTCATAAACGTTTTTAAATTTTGCTGTAACTCAAAAAATAACGATTTTGACTAAATCGATTTTCTCGCATTTCGCCGTTTCCGCGGTCTGAACTCCCGATGTCGATGGTATTTCTTAACTGAAAGCTTCCTAGGGAATATTATATACGTTTTGGGACGCTGAATCGATTGCTGAAGACTAGAAGTCTGTGTGGTGAGCCGTTCAAAAGTTATGACAGCGTGTAATCAGTCGGAAATGCGAGATGGTGTACAGCGAAAATATATATAAAACTTGTTTATTTGTATCTTTAGAGCGAAATAAACTGGAAAACCGTTTTCTGCAGGCTGCTTCAACATGTTTATGAATATATCTTACGACAAGACTGCCCATTTCAATTCTATAATCAATGTCTAAATTCTACAATTCTGTAGCGGGTTCTACGTTACGTTAGACTTGTCTTTACAATCTAGTTTTGTCTCAACTTGTCTGGTTCTTTTTGGTCTTGTCTAATCGTGTTTTTGTATTGTTTATTATCTAGCCTTATCTAGTATTATCTATATTGACTGTCTTGTCTGATATTCTCCGGTCTTCATCGTTGATTAATGTTTCCTAATCTTATCTGTTTGGGATACTTCCTATTTATAACGTAAAATTTCGATTATCTTCATCTCCGATGAAAAATCGTAATTTATACTAATTATTCGACTAATAGTCGATTTTTGAAACTCTGATATAGGTTGTTAAATCGTCCTAGAATTGTTTTAATAACTTTTTTGAATTACTAAATTATTTTAAAAAAGAACATTAATTTATTCACCTGCGTATTTCTTCATCAAATATATTTTAAAATTGAATAAAAATTGGTTTTCAAATTGAATAATAATCTCGAATTTTTTTAATTACAGTAGGTAATTCTGTCTATAATTAAAGAAAATAAATATTGAGCTTAAATGACAATTTAGTGCCAATTAACAAAATTTGCAATGCAAATTCATTTTGGAACAATCGGCGACTACCCATCATTATCTATTGTGTAATTGCATGCATCGATAATTAGATATTCTTTTTATATTTGCTTATAGATGCATTCTGCATGATAAGTTCATCTAGTATGTTAAAGCTAATTTACAAACAAAGGGAGGATAAATGTTCGCTATGCGCGGATTGTAGGATTGGACGTGTTAGTCATACGAAATCTGAAAGCGAACGTTTATTATTTTTTGTTGAAAAACTCAAAATAGAAGACATTGAAATCTCAATGTGGGCGGATGGATTATTACAAAAAGCTCGTCGAACCAAGTTGTATTATATTTATTCGTGAATTACGTTTATTTGCTGTTGTAATAGATTTATTTGATCGTTAAAATTAAATATAGAAAATATTTTATTTATTTTTATATTAACACATACAAAAGATACATTAGAAGTATACATTATCAAATACACAATTTATAGACGTTTGTATATTGTTATTAACCCTTTGGGTACGTATTTATTTAGAGAATGCAAGACAAGTGAAACATATGCATGACGAGCCTCAACCGTCAATTGTACCCAAAGGGTTCAATTTTCAACATATTATTTAGATCTTATTTATTTTCTCAAGTTTTGTTTATTCTTGTCTTGATTTTATTTGCTTTTTGCGTTTAATATTTTTCTACTGATTAAAAATTTGGAACAAATAATGATTTACTTGTTTCAAAACAATAAGAAATGAAGATACTTTTGCCATAAATCCATAGAATGGATAAGATAGAATTGGTGAAACCATCCTACTTTATAGATAATCATACAAACGTAAAACAAACGGAACACAGCCTGAATATATAAATATATTCAGCCTTTCCGGAGCTCTATAACAATTATTGAGTCTTTTTAGGACTACGAAAACATATCTGACATGAAATTTGTAAGTTATTTTACAGCTTTCAGTCCACCTTCGTGGCACTCAACAAAAACCATAAAAACAACATTGTTTTTAAGATCATGTTTTTCCGATACCTTAAGTGGATAGCCATCTGTGGACGCGTTTCGAGATTTATCTCTCATCAGCACAGATTTGCTTCCATGAACAATAATTTGTAAACCACTTACTTGAAAACCCATGTGGTGTTTAGGGTTAGATGTTTATAATTTTGACATTTTGTGAGAGAGACATGAACTTAGCAGGTTATTGATTTACAGATAGAGATCATAAGTCCATAGAAAAATTTAATATTCCATAATTTTTCGAAATTTAAGAGCGTAATTTTGAAGAGGATAAAGATAAATTGAATAATTGTTAGAAATTCTTAAACTCAATTTATTCGCTCTGACTTGATTTCAGTTTGCCTTGTTTTCCCAAATACTATGCGTAAACTATAGATATATATTTTTCTTTTCGTGTCTTATGTTTCCTATTTTCTTTCGTTAGTTTTATATTTTATCTTCTCTTTGTAACTCATAATCACTTAATGAGAAAAATAGTGATAGCTATGACAAAAACAGATAATAATTTGCTTACGTTTATGAAACAGCTGTTAAAAACAAAATGGTTTTTGCTAATCAATTTGCATTCCATAATAATTTCTATTTGTGTTTTTATTTCCATTTTAGGTTCGTAGATTAGATTATTAATAGTATAATTTGCAACTAGGGCGGTAAGTTGTCAATTGGTCACGAGAGCGAAATTTTGGTTGCTATCATAAAATTTACACTTATTTTAAAACGTTTTCTTTAATTTTAATTTTTATTTTGTAATGAAAATAAATTTTTATCACTTTCACGTCAGTTTTTTAATATTGGGGTCTTGATTGTGTTTATTTCATTTATTTATTTGTTTTTTTTTTGTTACTTAGCGATATTGAATATGTGCGTGCATTACCCAAGTTATGTGGCAATACAACCAAAAATGGCATTTTTTGCACTAAAAAACGTGCGCCATGATAGTACTTTTAACGCATGAGTATTAAAAATATATTTCGTAAATTATTTGGAAAATAAAGCAATATATAATATTGCATTAATATTTGTAGTTTATTAATTCTAAGTCCTAAAAATAAAATTAATGCTACTGAATTTTGTTCATTTATACCAATACATATTTTTGTGAAAAAAGTTAGAAAATAGTGGTTATTATAAACTTGTTAAATTGCCCGGTAATTATTTGCGATGGTTAAAATATCTTTATCTTTAAAAAATATATATAGGTACATATTTGTTATTAAGAAAAAACCTATAATATAAATTGTTTCGGAATCAACTTGTGATGTAAATACTTTTTTTACAACGTTAGTATTCATTGAAATTCTACCTAGTAAAACTTTACTATTGATTTCATTCATAATATTTTACTACTTTTCGTATAAACGTAAATAGAAGTGATTAAAACTAAAAATAACTTTTTTCGAATGAACAAGTGACCGTTGGTTTTATGTCCGTTTATGTAGTTGGCCAAGTACACGAAATTAATTAATACCCAAACAACATACAAGAGATAATACAACATATATTCAAGGCAAGGTATGCATAATAAATACTTGAATTGTAGAAAAATGTTACCACGTCAATGTTAAATAGAAATATGTATACGTACGGATTTATTGTTTAGTGCAATATGAAAGCATAACAATATAAAATACTTGAAATTTCAACGAATTAATTTATCGCTCACGTTTTGTTCCTTTTTATACATACACAATGAATATCAATCAAAGTGTAGTTTACTTGGAACACTCCGATGTAAGCCAAGTAGTAATTATATCAGTATAAAAGCTTTTTATTGTTGTTACTTCTTTTATTGTTATTATTTTAATTGTTATGAATAGCTCAATTGGAAGAATAAAATAACGTTACATGTATTCTTAATTGTGCGCAATTTATCAGTAATTACAAAACTTTCTGTAATTTGCGAATTGCAATCGCCAAATGGAATTATATATTTGGAAAACGTTTTTAGAAAGTTTTTGAATTGACATTATGTTTAAGCTAGCTCGTAAATCAGTGTTCGGTAAACTAACACCATGTACCATTTTTGTTTTGTTTTGGATATTCTGCGCGCCAGTGACACGGATGTAATAGGTTGCTGACTACTGTTCTGGACTATTATCACTCTTTTTTGTTTTGCAAATTTAAAAAATCTGTTTAAGGATACTATAAACATAATGATATTCTAAAGTTGCAAAACTTGCTTTCAAATATTTTTTTCTTTTATTCCAATAGATTTAGGCAAGAACATGTTTATATCGGTTTTATTAAAATTTAAGTGAAAATTTGTGTGAAATTTGAGTATTAAAGCCGAATTTTAATTTTTATTGTCACTATATTTAGTTCATTGATATTAAAAGCCATTGTATTTTCTTTTCTTAATTTCTACAAAAATATATATAGTTTTTAAAATGATTAGTTAGCGCGACCCACTCTAAAACTAATTATTTTGAGGAAATAAATGCACCGGAATTAGCAGCTTTTTATCCGCAAACCAATGCTACAAGAAAAAAATACCACACTTTTCATTTCCCGGGAAAATTCGCGAAATTGTTTTTTTCTCGGAATTTCTTTCTGGATAAAAAGCGGATAAAATGTACCGATTTTTTCCCAATAATTATTTTTAGGGACCTATTTTCCACGGTGGAAAAATCATTTTCCGGCTTTGTGTTTTGCGTCACACTCTTTCTCTCTATATTTTCTCTCAATATTTTTTTATAGCTTCATACGAGTATGTATTTTATGAAAGAGAAGTTCATCTTCGGATAATTTTCTATCCGAGGAGAAAAATAACCATGGATTGATTTTTCCCCGACTCCTTGCTTCTTTATCCGTACAGGAATTCCGCTAAAAAAATTCCGCGTTCTTCTTTGAATCCCCGCGCCGAGGGTGCTGCTACCTCATCGCTCTCCCATACCGCTATTGACAAGTTTGCACGTGAAAGTAAACAACGCCTACGTGCTTTTGTTTCGATAGTCGTGCTTCTCGTGGAGAAAACTTGCGTCGCGGTTTTTGTTGTTTTTTATCAGGGATGTTAAGGATATGAAAATTTGGATCTGGATATGGATATAGGAATAATATTATATTGTTTTCAGATACACTAACGGATATGATTTTTTTTCGGATTATCCGTTAGTTTCGGATAGTTTCGGTTAGGGATATTAGATTTTTAAGGAATTGTAAAAGTAAAATACATATAATAGAATGATTTTAGTTTAAAACCCTTTGCGGTCCGCGTCGTTTGTTTTGCGAGAACCCAGTCCGCGTAGTTTCTGCGTGCAGAAAGCCATTCGCGCCAGTTAAGCTGATCAGTTGAACTGACGTACATCCAAAAACTGACCGTTAGTGTGAACATTACTCATTTTGAATGAAACAATAAATAACATTACTTAATAGTTTATTAACTTGAATCCCTATAATTTAGGTTTAAAATTTATAGATTTTCATAGTATGATAACGCTTGATTTAACAGTTTCCTAAGTGCATCGTGGGGTTGCTTGGACCAGTCTCACAAAAACAATTTGTTTGACGTCTTCCACCTTCCACTGCTCGATTGGAGCACGCGATACAATCTTTTTTTGAACCTCTGGCAATTATATGAAGTTTTCCATTCATCGGATCATCATTACTAGAGTGTTTTCGCCGTCGTCTCTCCGTCATGAAAGTTGCCTACTAGCAGTTTTACCCACTGAAATATATACTAACTGGAACGAGCGCTGGCCTCTAAGCTTGTGCGGGCCTAGAGGAGGTCCCAAGGGGCTCCCTTCATCCTTGTCTAACCAACAGTGAACTCGAGAGTGGGAGGATGTGATACCGTCAGAGCGAAAACCTAGTTGTATTGAGTTGTATCAAGAAAGAGAGTGACATCGTTCAATCGGTGAGCATATTATAAACCGAATATATTTTAATGAAAGTTGTTTTCAGAAAGACAATGGTAAAATACTGTTGTATTTGTAAGGAAAAATGGGCGTCGGATGTCGGACACACATTTAGTTTTCCTTTTGGACTGTACTAGACGAAGACAGAGCGATACGAGAGACACCTTGTGATGCTCTCTCTCGGCCCGCATAAGGCAAGACTTGCTCATTCCAGTTAGTATATATTTCAGTGGTTTTACCAAGCATTTCCGATATTGGTAATGGGACATTACATTTTCTTTGCGACCTTGCTTAACAGTTTTATAGAGGATATAAGAATTCATTATACATTTTTCCATTACCCAAAAAAGCAATTTTCGCCACCACTTTAAGGACTTCTTAAAAAAACAGTAAGTGGCTGCATAATGGTCAGCGCGATCAATAACCCCCATTGAAGATGTATAATTCAACACAACCTGTGGCTTTTCTAACAATATCTCAACACCACCTTGCAAGATTCTTTTTCGTTCAACAGATCCAGCATGATCCCAAGTCGAAAGAATAGTCACAACTCTCTTATCTCTCCAAGCTAAGAGCATTGTGTTTGTCCCCTTTTGAATGCAACAGATTTGTGCATAGCTAATTTAGATTTCTTTATTACTATAGGAATACCTTGTCTGTTTGGCATGATAGTTCCGGTTAGATGACACTTTAATATCAATGGTTCTTTAGCTAATGCAATGCTGGTGAAGTATCGGTGGGTGAATAAATGGTAACCATTGACAGTTGGATGATCGCTCAATAACAAAATAATAAAATTGTAAAAATTTGGCTCTTGTGAATATTTCTGCGAAGAATGGGATTCTGCTTACGGCATCTGGGCACCAATAGTCTTGATATTTCGAACTGTCATTGTACCCATGTTCACAATAACCCCAATGAAGGCCCAAAATGCCTGTTTCTCAACATCTTTCCATTTATGCCAAATGGAATACGATGACAATTCTTTTCCATCTAGTACATGGTGTGCGAACTCATTCGTTTTTGAAACTAAATCATTCACGAGTTCTTCAGTGAAATATATTTTTTAATAATCCAGTGGTTCCACAATCGAAGAAGAAACTTGCGGTCCGGCAGCTAGTAGTGAAACATCAAAAGTAAATCTTTCTGGAATATTGGAGCTATCACTCACGTCATTCCACATCAATATCATCATCCATGTCACTATCACAGAGAACCCGAAGTCTGCGCCTTTGCGAAAAACTATATCACTTCTACTACTACCGTCACTTTCATACTCAACCTCATTATCGCAATTTTTTTAATTATCTGAGATATCAAAATCGCTGTCGTCTTTACTCTCAACCAATATAAAATTTTCTTCACTGTCGTGCATATTCGGGTGAATAGAAAGGGTGGCAGTTAATAAAAACTTACGTGAGAACTGTAACCAGTTTGTAACCATTTGGGTTAAGCTGACATATGAGATATCATACGTTTAGCGCCCCCCTGTGCCACAATAGACCTTTTCATAGTTGATTTGTTTTTGTGGAGATGTGTCAATTTCCGCCATGTTTTGCCCGAACTTTTTGCCGTATAACCTTATTATTTGCCCGAAACTTTCATATTACCGCCTTTCAAACATAACGGTTCCGCATGCAACTAACGGAAAATGACATAAAACCTCAAGTAGCGTGTAAAAAACGTCACTGTAGCCATAGATTTGAACAAAATGGATGGTTAGATTAGGTTGAATTAGGAGCAGATCAATCAAGACCAAATATCGCGCGGCAGCGCGATCTCTCGATCCGAAATAAGAAACAATAAGTTTAAACAATTTCAAACAATTTTTATATACCCCTTCAAATTTATTTTCCCTACGCCTTTCTGCCTTGCTCCAATGCGCATCTGAAAAATGCGTACATTGGGTTGCCTATATGTATGATATCTCATAAGTCAGATTAACCCACGGGTTAACGTTTTATTTTCGCGAAACCAAAAACGGCAACTTAGTTTTGTATAAGTTTTGTCTTGTATGTACGTATTGCAGTGCGCTATGACTCGTAAGCGTCGAGTGGATTCGGTGAGCAGTCATGAGCTGTTCGGTGAGGGTCCTCTAACAACAAATAACGCTACACGTAAACATGTCCCCGCTCCAGAGCCAAAGGTCCTGCCACTACCCGGACACATGTCCCCATTACGGAGACAGCGGACCGCAAAGGGTTTAAAGTAGTTTTAGTAAAATACAAATAACTAAATGAACTATAGTTTTAATAGTCAAAGCTGAGCAAATGTAAATTGTACTTAAAGCAATTTGGAAGCTTTATTACCAAAGAGTCTATTTCTTAAGTGGTCGCAAACCCAGCAGTATTGAAAAACAGCTTACTCGGTACATTTCCAGGAGGTGGATTGCCAATCTTCTGGCAATAACGGAATCTCCATGCAAACTGCCACGAAAATCTATAAAGCTATATGCAGACCTATCCTAGACTATGGACATATACTTATGACTAACGCACGCAAAACGACAACCGACTTACTCAAAGTGGCTGAAACTACATCGTTACATGTAATAACTAAATTAAGGCAGCCTAATAACATCCTCCAGAACACACCCAACGACCTCTTATATTCGCTCTGAGCGCAACTGCACTAGCGGCAAAGGTGACACTTTTAAGAACTTCATGACCAAAATATATTCCTGAAAATAATTATTTATCAAGTGAATGGAAAATTTCAAAGTGTGTCTGAAAGCGTTTTCCCTGCTGGTTGTAAATATATAATTTGAAACAGCTTCCGTTCCGTTTAAATCGGCAAATTTTCGTTAAAATTGGAAGAATCGAGCGAAATATCGCGAACTTTGGTTTTGTAATCAATATTTTAAAGGAAATCTGTTTATCTTCGCAGTTAAAAATTGAACCTTTCCAAACAAATTACACATCGTTTTGCTCGTCTTGTAGTCTAATTTCAGCCTGCCAAAAATAGTTTCGTTGGGATTTGTAGTTTCAGAGAGGAAAGCGGCGAGATAATAGCGAAACACTATATATCCTGTTTATTTGTAACTTTAGAGCGAAATAAACTCGAAAATCGTTTTCAGCACTTCGATTTCCTTTGGGTAACAGACAAAAACACAACCAAATTTTCAAAACAAATCGTCAATTTTTTTTGCATCATTTCAGTCGAAAACATGTTCTTTTTCGGTTTTTTTCAATTTTCTCAGAAACGGCAAACAGCAAGGAAATCATTTTTGGCACACAGAAAGTACTCGACCACACGAACAAATCGATGTATAAATTGTTAGAAAAGATTCCATTTTTCAGAAAAGAAATTCATAAAAATTTGATAAGTCGATATTTCAGAAACTGAGGTAGATAATCAAAAACGGATTATGACAACGTTTTCAAAAGGTCATTTTCATATTGACACACTAAGCACATCCACGGGAAATGCATTACTTTCCAAGATCTCTACTGGAAGGCCGAAATTTCTTAAAATTTTACTCAATTTTAGCAGGCCATCGTGAAGGGAAAGAAATATATTTATAATCAGCAGCAAAAATGCTTTCAGAAAGGTTTTTCTATTTTGCCATAATTAAATAATAACTATTGTAGCAAAATCGTTTTTCTTGCATTTTATCGTTTCCGAAATCTAGACTTCCTGGTTCCATGGTATTTTTTAATTTAAAGCCTCCTAGGAATATGATATACTGTATCTATTCGTGCCAACTGGAAGTCTCTGTGACAAGCCGTTAATATGTTATGACATCGTGAAATTCAAGAAAATGTATTTTTCTACTGATATATGTGAAAATGGCATGTTTCCCACGGCTTACCCTACATGAAAGAGACTTTTTTTCATTCTAGAGATGAAAATATTTTGACATCTAGAGACCAAAATGAGCATTTCGAGTTTATGATTTTCTCGATTAAAACACTAAACCAACCAAATTTGCATGGACTTTCTTATTAATTACATCAATTTCAATGAAATATTTTATGTACAAAGGTTAAACGAGCCTGAAACTATTTAAAAAAACGAAATAAAATTAGGACATTTGATTTGAAAAGTATCACCTTCTATGAGAATGCAATATGTTACCATGGAAACGACCAAACCAACAATTAAATTTGTATTGACAGGCTTCGAATTGGATTTATTAAAATCGAATTATGGATTCTACAACCGAAATCAGTAGAAAAAATTGCATTTACTACTCGAGATGAAAGTGTTTTTTTTTTTGGTTCGGTGTGATTGCTAACTCGCTGGCGCTCGTGAGCAAACTCCCACCTCACCAAAAAAACGCCAAAATGAAAATTTCAAAGTGTGTCTGAAAGTGTTGTCCCTGCTGGTAGTAAATATACAAATAGCGTCTTGCTAGCCACTTTTAGACTTCGAATAAGCGGAGTAGAATTTGTGGTTTTCATTTTGCTGGCAATAAAAAGTCTGAAAATCCAGAAAACCCAAGTTATAATCCGACTTTATTAGACAATTCAGCTGAGACATAGAAGAGATCAGAATCTTCAGTTAACCGGTAAAAAAAATTATTGAATAGGAGACGAAGCCTTTTTGGCCACAGGGTGCCACATTTTGCCCGTTTTGGCGCGGTTATGCACGGAACGAATACCCTGACCAAAATTCCAAATATCTTAGACAGACATAAACAACTATTATCCAGATTTAAAGACAGAAACATTAATCGGACTATCATTGACTACCTTTGTGTAAAACGCTACTTAATGCCCGCCATACACACAACGGTCCACCGGAGAGGTCTACCTGTGCAGGTAGACCGGAGTGTGTGTGGGAATAGACCTGTGCAGTTTCTTGCTTACGGTTGACCTGCGCAGGCAAACCTACACATGTAACCTTTCCGGTAGACCGAAGCTTGTATGGCGAGCAGAAGACACCATACTCGCATATATCCTTCTAAGACTGTATACGAAACACTATATGACGAATATTCATACCATATCACCTCATATTTTTTTTAAATTATGTGACATAAACGGATTGTACACCCTGACAAAAACACCTGGTGATCAATAGCCATTTGTTAACCGTTAACCGTTGATCTAACCATATTTCTTTATAGATAATCATATAAACCTAATAAAATATTAAATTCACATGAGATTTGTTTTTGATAGACCTAAAAAAACTCATTAGTTTTATAGAGCTCCGGGAAGGTTGGATAAGAAGGTGGAGGCTGTTCTCCGACTTTATTAAGTTTATTTGATTTCATATGTCAATGTTATTTGAAATTTAAAATTTACGTAATTGAAAGTAATATTCTTGTTTAATAAATATTTTGTGTTATAGTTGCACATAAATGGCAAGTAAATTGCTTGTATGTTTTCTCAATTAATTATTGAACAAAGTACTTTTCTTATTGAACAAAGTACGAATTAACAAATTTAAAAATGATCGGAAAATTATTGGAAATATTTAGAAAGTTTGATAGGTGCTATACGGAAATAGTTTGATTTTTATACAAGAAATAAATAGTGAATGAAAATTTTGCTCTCTTTTGGCAATAGGCCGAAGTCTTTTAAGGGTTAACCCCCTGGACCCACATTGATTGATGAAAAAAATATATTTCACTTGAATAATAAGTTTAGGCTTGTTATATTTATATGGACATTTTATGTTTATTTTGAAATTTTATTTGCATAAAGCATATTAAATAAATTGTATTTCAGATATTTTGGGAACAAATTTGAATGATATTTAAGAAATTGACTAAATTTTTTGTAAATCTTATTCAATTTTTATTAGGAAATGGAATATGTATTGAAGATTTTCTCTAACAGAAATTCTTTAAAAGAAAACATGCAAATGTTGCACATTAACATTCTTGAAAACTCTCAAATATTTTAAAAACCACACAAAAAGGTATAACTAAAACCATTACATTAGCCGTAGCAATTGTAAATCCAAGCAAATCTTCTCTAACCAGCGCTACAAACATTTTCAATTATCACATTAAAACATTCTTAAAGTATTGATTTTAACAATTTCAACTGTAAATTACTCCAAAATTTTACAACCATGAACACATAATTGTTTTTAAATTACCTATTCTACAATTCAAATCTAAAAAATATTGTTACAACCTTGAAAGGCTTTGAATAGGATTTGTGAGAACAAATTAATTATCTAATAATTCCTTATCTAGAAAATTTGTTAAGTATATAAAAATTAATGCTTTAGAGTTTATGCTTCTTAGTTTATTTTCCAGTCCATTATAAAAACTCCATATATTACCTTTATATTATACATATATTTTTACGCATAAAGGCCGATTCTCATATACGCGACACTCAGCTACGCGACGTCACGCCACATCGCTTGTCAAATAATGATTACATTGTTTTAAATGGGCACGTTCTCACTATGGCTACGCGACGTGCCCATTTAAAACCATGTAATCATTATTTGACAGGCGTTGTTGCACGACGTCGCGTAGCTGAGTGTTGCGCATATGGGAATCGACCTTTATACGTTTATATCGCACACATTCTTTTATGCCAGACCAGAAAATTCTTACACAATCGTACGAACAATATATTTTTAAAATATAACATTTTTTTTCAAATTTGGCCAACTATGTGTTTTCTCCTCCCAGAACCTTTTTATGCGTTCGCATCTTTTCTTTCTCCTCATCGGAAATGATCCATTTGGGCCTCCTCATTGTTGGTTTCTCCTGAAATACTTTTATACTGTCTACACTCCTTCTAAACGCGATTCTGTTTTGGGCCATCTGTAGTATGATTCCAACTTCTGCCGCATCCCTTTTAACCTCATCTACCCATTTAGATGTGGCATTTAATCTCATGATGTAGTTCAAGATCCTTTTGGTAAGTCTGCATTCATCCATTCTTAGTAGGTGTCCGTAGAACTTCAACCTCTGCCTCCTCATTTTGTCCGTGATCTTCACAGTGTATTTGTAGAGTTCTTCGTTTTTCCTCATCCTCCAAGTCCCATGAAACAAGTCCCAAGTTGAACCAGGTCCAACACAGTAGTTTTCTGTGGTCCGAGTAATTTTCCGCAGAATCCTCTTTTCTTTCTTTTCGAGTTCTTGATACTCCCCCTTTTTATTTAAAATAATACACTCAGAGGCGTACAATCCTTCAGGTTATACTACCGCTTTATAGTTTCTGATTTTAGCCTTGTAGGATAATGCCCGTTTGTTGTACTTGTTCTGCGTTAGCTTGTAGGCCAGGTCTAGTTTTCTGGATCTTCCTTTATTTGCCTCCTTATCTAGTCCGTTGGGTTGGATCCATTCCTCCAGGTATTTAAACTTCTCTGATCTCTTTATCTTCCCATGATTTACCTCCATGTACCTCTCACGTTGGTGCTAGTACTCCATATGTTCTGTCTTATCACATGAGATTTGACGACCCGTTTTTACGGCGATTTCATGAAGATACTCAAACATCTTTCGAACGTCTTCTCGGTTATTGGCTAAGATAGCATGGTCATCGGCAAAAGCTAAACATTTGATTTCTAGGTTTTTCCTTTCCCTTCCAAGGCGCATTCCTCTTATTCTTTCCAAATTCAGGGCCTATTCCCAGGTTTGCATTATATTTGCCATTACTATGTTGAAGAGCATTGGCGATTAGTATTTCTCGCCACTCTTGGCAAATGCCAATTATATGCTCCAAACACATATATTTTGCACTTTGGCAATTAATTTTGCAGTAGAAACATCTACCCGGTACACCATTCATCTTCCTGTCTAAATATAACAATTTATTATTTAATTTTTTTATTAAAAAAATATTAAATTTAATAAAACAAATTAAATTTAAGTTTTTGTAATAAAAAATATAACTTATATGATTAATATACTGGTAATTTTAAATGTATTTTTAATGAATAAATTGAATTTTAATATAATATAACCGTAGTTGATTAGTCAATTTTAATGTATAGTTTAAGATTAACAAATTGAAATAATCCAATTAAAATTATCTAAATATTTATATAAATGTTTTCTGTTTTACGCTGTGAAGAGATAAGGGAAGCGGTGTTACATTACTGAATAAAAAAAGCAATTTACTTAAAATACTTTCTATTTAATTACAGAGATATTTCTCAAAGTAAATATTTTGTTAAGATTAGTTTTTCCTTGGTATAAAATATTACTTAAGATAAGACAAATCACGAAACGTGCGGCAATAATTACACACACACAGACAGTGAAGTTTCTTAATAATAAACGGCATTAATGTTTTCTATGTCTTTGTCCATTAATTCGTGATATTATTATAATTTTACGTTCATTAAATCCGTGTTATGTAAGGATTATAATTATAAATGTTATTTATGTATATTTTATGCTGAGATTTTCAAAGGAATGAGATACATAGATAATGTAGAAGAGGGATTATTTTATTTTGGTAATATTCAAATGGTTTTGAAAATTAAGATAAGATTTAAAAAAAAACAAATAATTGACAGAAAATAATTTGCGATTTTCGTCTAATAATAATTTAATATTTTTCTTCTTCTTTATTTGTTTCAGCAAACTTTGGGGTACATGAAATCATTCATTTTTTATTGTTTCGAGCTTTCCTTTTAGCCCAGTATAGCCTCATCCTGATCGTACGCTTTTGTGTGATTTTAACTTGGAACTGTTCTTATCCTTGGTGGTGGTTTTGGCTGTTTTGTCCTTGAGCATGGTGTCTGTAATTTGGAGTTCTACGAGATCTTTCTCAGTTTCCTTGAACCAAAGAGGTTTTGTTTTTTTATTACGAAAGTGGTTCAAGATCTTTTTGCTAAGTCTATTTGAATTCATTCAGAGGATGTGTCCATAAAAATCAATTATCCGTTTTTTTTATTGTGTCCGAGTTTTTCAGTCTTCTGGTAAAGAGTTTCATTCCTGACATGGATTAATTTGTTATTAAATTTGGGGCCTAAGATTTTGCGTAATATCTTTATTTCTTTCCTTGACCTCAAGCCTTTCAAGCGGTCGCCGGGTAGTGAGAGACAATAGTATAATCTTGATAATCTGGCGGTTGGTTAATCGGACATGTTCAGTAATCCGGCGCTCTGGGGAAAAGCGTGTCTTTTCTTTACGCTGCCCCGCGCCGGATATGAATCTCGCGTAAAAACACCATCCAGTGTTCTTGGAAAAAGGTCTGGCCAATACACCCTGCTTTTAACTCTAAAAACTTGAGTTTTGAAATTAAAAATCCGATTTTTTTTATAATACGGCGGTTATGTGGTCCCATATGTGTCGGATTATCAAGATTATACTGTAAATATCTCTAAATGATTTTTCGAATTGCAAAGATTTCTTTAAATAATAATAATCTTTATTGTTACCAAAATGAACAAATGGCTACCGACCATAAGGTCTTTCTGCCAGTATTTCTTTATTATGCTAAATATATTTTTAGTTACAAAATTATTCACTTGTTTGTCTTTAACAAATTTTGCAAACGTAAGCTAAACAGTTGGATTATAAAATATGTTGTGTAATTAAAGTAGTTTATGAAATGTTTCGCGGGCCGCACAAAAGGTCGGAGTGGGCCGTATGCGGCCTGCGGGCCGCCATTTGCACAGGCCCGTTCTAGAAGTAGATTTTACATAACCTTGTTTCGTCTTTATATTTGTAATTGTTGACGGATTTAGTAGTTAGATTTAACGCCACTCCTCGTATTCCGTATTTTGTTAGTTTTTTTGAGTAGTAATTTATGATCGACTACTTGCTCCAATATATTTAAAATAAACTTGAAACATTCCGTGTCTGTGTGTTTTCCTTTGTAAAACCATGTTGTTTCTTATTTAAACAATTGTACTTTTCCAAGAAGTTTTTCGAATATCTTTGAGCAACTAGACATCAGACTTATTGGCCAGTAATTGCTCAAACTCTTGGTGTTTCCGCAATTGAAGATCGGAGTTATTATTGATATTTTCAGCCTATCGGGGAAAATACTATATTTATTTATTTACATTGTGTAGACCCACAGGGGATCACATAAAGCAAATAATGACCTGTTGCTGTTATTTTTCCAGTTCTTCCAGAATTGTTTCATCTCGCTATCTTTAGCTCGATATACCTCTGACATAATTTCCCAGCTGTAGACCTTATGTCTGAAGATTTTTCGAATTTAGATTTCGATCGGTGAGATGTTGGCGTTTTTTAGATCAATTTGGACTTTCATTTTCTGTAGGTACTTCAAAACTCTCCCTGTTTGTCGGTTGTCATCTTGAATTGAATTTCATTCGTCGTTTGCGGAAATCGGTTCGCCTAAGATTTTGCGTAATATCTTTATTTCTTTCCTTGACCTCAAGCCTTTCAAGCGGTCGCCGGGTAGTGAGAGACAATAGTATAATCTTGATAATCTGGCGGTTGGTTAATCGGACATGTTCAGTAATCCGGCGCTCTGGGGAAAAGCGTGTCTTTTCTTTACGCTGCCCCGCGCCGGATATGAATCTCGCGTAAAAACACCATCCAGTGTTCTTGGAAAAAGGTCTGGCCAATACACCCTGCTTTTAACTCTAAAAACTTGAGTTTTGAAATTAAAAATCCGATTTTTTTTATAATACGGCGGTTATGTGGTCCCATATGTGTCGGATTATCAAGATTATACTGTAAATATCTCTAAATGATTTTTCGAATTGCAAAGATTTCTTTAAATAATAATAATCTTTATTGTTACCAAAATGAACAAATGGCTACCGACCATAAGGTCTTTCTGCCAGTATTTCTTTATTATGCTAAATATATTTTTAGTTACAAAATTATTCAATTGTTTGTCTTTAACAAATTTTGCAAACGTAAGCTAAACAGTTGGATTATAAAATATGTTGTGTAATTAAAGTAGTTTATGAAATGTTTCGCGGGCCGCACAAAAGGTCGGAGTGGGCCGTATGCGGCCTGCGGGCCGCCATTTGCACAGGCCCGTTCTAGAAGTAGATTTTACATAACCTTGTTTCGTCTTTATATTTGTAATTGTTGACGGATTTAGTAGTTAGATTTAACGCCACTCCTCGTATTCCGTATTTTGTTAGTTTTTTTGAGTAGTAATTTATGATCGACTACTTGCTCCAATATATTTAAAATAAACTTGAAACATTCCGTGTCTGTGTGTTTTCCTTTGTAAAACCATGTTGTTTCTTATTTAAACAATTGTACTTTTCCAAGAAGTTTTTCGAATATCTTTGAGCAACTAGACATCAGACTTATTGGCCAGTAATTGCTCAAACTCTTGGTGTTTCCGCAATTGAAGATCGGAGTTATTATTGATATTTTCAGCCTATCGGGGAAAATACTATATTTATTTATTTACATTGTGTAGACCCACAGGGGATCACATAAAGCAAATAATGACCTGTTGCTGTTATTTTTCCAGTTCTTCCAGAATTGTTTCATCTCGCTATCTTTAGCTCGATATAGCTGAGATGTTGGCGTTTTTTAGATCAATTTGGACTTTCATTTTCTGTAGGTACTTCAAAACTCTCCCTGTTTGTCGGTTGTCATCTTGAATTGAATTTCATTCGTCGTTTGCGGAAATCGGTTCGATGGTTGTTTGATTATTTTTCCGTGACAGTGTGTAATTGTAAACGATATCAACGTTTTGGTCAAAATACAGTTAATTGATATAATTTATGAATTGATCTACCGTGTCCGTGCCGTATCAGTACAGTGTAAATAAAAATTTTGAAGTTACAGTGTGTACTTTTCGCACATCCATACAAAGAAATAGGAATAATTACTATAATTTGGTGAATAAGATGGTTGCGAACGTTACTTCGTGGTAATCCATTCTTACTACTATACTTACATACTTACGATAAGTGTGGTTAAAATAGTGAATTTTTCAATTCTCTGTAACTATCATTTGGTGTTGGTCCACTTCCACTTCCATACATATAAATTGGCATACAAACAAATTACATAGAACACATGTTATAGGGTCATTCCATGTCAATTCAATACAGAAAAATGCCATTTTTATCCTTACCATCTCAGATTTTCTTGAAATTTTGCACATGTGTACTATTGGTATTGACTTGGAAAAATATGAAATTTCACTGAGTTGTGTAACTCATTTTTGAATTATAGTGCTATAAAGTTCTCATAAATGGGTGTAAAAACAGGGAACACCAATTTTTTAAAACGCAGTATCAGTCTTTTTAATCGAGCTGGAGACCTGAAATTGGTGCCCTTTTACAGCATTTTTCACGCCCCTTTATATGATATACAAGACTATATATGTTAATATATGAAAAAAAAAATCACAAAACTTAATTTAAAATTTAATTATTTTTTTTTTCAGAAAGTAGGGTACAAATTAATTCCATGAATACTTAGTATTGTTGCAAATCACAAGCCAAAATATATATTTGTGCAATGGCTTTATTGTTATTATTTATATTGTTTATGTGTATTGTTTCACCAATAAGTTTGGTTAGGTATTTCAATATGGAAACTGAGAATGTGCCGCCAAATTCTTGATGTGTGCCGTCAAATTTTAGAAGTGCAAACAATAAAAATTATTTGGTATGTACATTCTTTGATACAGCATGCTTGTATAGTTTTACTACAAATCTGGATTAAACCCAAACAAAACTATTTACTAGCAGAGTTTTCGGCTTAAACGTAGCTCGATTCATTTAATCCGTGGCATAATTTAGAACTAACGTTAAAAGACAATATTTTACTGATTTCACAGTTTTAACCTATTTTAGGTCAAATGTTAGATTGGAACAAATAAATCCAGACAATATATCGCGCGGTAGCGCGACCTCTCGATCAAAAGTCACATATGCCAACATCCTTCATTCCTTCCATCCAACGTCCTTAGATATTCTAGTTCAAAAGTCGCAAAAACGCTTTTTTGAGAATATCTCGTTTTTTCTGCCTCCTTCAAGATTCTCAAGATTCTTCTACCTCGATCCAAAATATGAAAAAATAATTGAAATAATCTACCTTGCGACTTGCAATTGTGCCTTATTTATTATAATTTATTCAATTCAATTGTGCCTTATAAAGTCATGTTTAATTCCTCGCTTACGGATCAATAAACAAGTGATTTATTCACTAGTGCAATAAAAGTCTCCAGGGCAACGCATCAAAATAACTCACTTACGGCCTCCGTAAACATGACACAAAATAGAATTGGTGAAATCATCCTACGTTATAGATAATCATACAAATTTAAAACAAACGGAACACAGCCTGAATAAATAAATATATTCAGCCTTTCCGGAGTTCTATATCAATTTTTATATTGTTATGGTTTTTGTTGAGTGGCACGAAGGTGGACTGAAAGCTATAAAATAACTTACAAATTTCACATGAGATTTATCTTGGTAGTCCTAAAAAGACTCAGTAATTGTTATCCGGATTGAGCTCCGGAAAGGCTGAATATATTTATATATTCAGGCTGTGTTCCGTTTGTTTTAAGTTTGTATGACACAAAATGTTGACTTCGCTGAAGTTCTTCTTGATCGCCCAATCATATAACTTATTATACCTAAATTTTTTTGTATAAATCGCTTGATTTCTGACGGAGTAATCTTTCCGCGTCACCATCTAACAATAATTCTTAGGATGTTTCTAGTTACGATAAAACAAATTAATTAAGCACAATAAATACTCTAAACAAAATGTTGACGCACGAATCAACAATTTCATCGTTGTCATGACTACCACACAATCATGGCCAACTTTTCTTTGAATTGTTTCTTGTTGAAACAAAAGCAAAATTGAATAAAAGTTTTATTTCACTGGCAAACAAAATTAAGGTTTAACTCGCGAATTTGTCAATCCACTCGTTAAACCTTAAATTTTGTACCCTTGCATAAGAAATGCCTATAAAACTTATTTTATTGTTAGTGTGCCGCCAGATTTTGATGTTGTTGAAAGTGTACCGCAAGAGAAACAAGGTTGAGAATCACTGCTCTACATCCTTCTCATATCCAAGAAATTCTGATATTCTGTGGGTCTCAGTAATGGATGTTCTGATGAAAGTGAATCCTCTAACTCCCACTGGAAGAATGAATGTTCTACTTGAAGGTGATATGTGTCAGACAAATGCAGCCTTTTCAAACTTAAAATGATGATCGACCTGTTTGATCATTTTAAGTTTGATAGGCTTCATTTGTCGTATTATTTAATAGTGTAACTTTAGTTAATAGTAACTATAGTAACTTTTGTTTATTTTCATTAATATGTCCATATAGCATTGTTGGATTATGAATAGAGACTTTGACTTTAGAGAATTAATGGAAATGGTAGTTCAATCTTCAATTTTCTTAAGAACGAAGCATCCATTGCCCAAATTTATATTTTGACCTGTGGTTTACATCAATACTAGCTAGTCATGGAATTAATTTGGAAGTTTTAAAAAAAGGTACTTCTGGAAAAAATTGAATTTTTTTTTAAAAATTTAAAAATAGGTTTTAAGAAAATTTTTCTTTACTTAACCTATATAGTGTTGTATATCATAGGAAATGGTATGAAAAATGCTGTAAAATGCTACCAATTCTAGGTTTTTGGGTCCATTTATGAGAACTTTACAGCTCTGTAATTCAAAAACGAGTTGACAATCTTAAAGGTTAACACATCTACAAAGGTCTACCTACGGCTTTGTAAAACATCTATGCGGTAGAAATAAAAAATAATTTAGCTTTGGGAGGCATTTAAACTTGTCTTGGACCGCATGCGGCCTGCGGGTTGGGCACCTCTGATATAAATAAATAGAATATTACTTATACTATTTACTTTTTTATTGAAATTTCGCAAATAATATCATTTTCTCTACTCGCACACCAATATGAACACATTAATAAGCAAATTATTGTATGCGAAGGATGCTATTATTATAATCGTGTGTAAAAGTATCCAAATCGTGCTTAAAAGTCAAATGCTAATCAAATGGAGTTTTTTTATTAACGATTTCTCTTTTTTGTTACTATGGCAACAACTCGCTTCACTAAACAAAAAACATAGATGTAGTGAAAATACATTTTCTGATGTATATTAAAACTGAATAAATTTTTCTTATTTTGAATCAAGAAGGCCTGTCAGTCTGGATTTATCTGTCTCTAATATAACTTAACGTAATCATAATCTAATCTAGATTAACCTAGATTGCATCGCCAACGACCAAATAGTGTTCCCGTCATTGTACGTTTTTACTAGTTAGCAATTTTTTACCACGGAAGTGCTGAACCTTCTAACCTTATTGTGTGATAGTGATTTGAAGTATTTTGTCTGTCAAAATTACAATTTTCCAAAATTGTCGGTAAGAAACAATTATTATTTTGTAGATTCAACAGTATTTTAACATGCTTCGTAGATAAAATAATATATGATACACGTGTGTGAAAGGCTTTTATGCACTCATTGCAACTTCGAAACTCATGCACAAAAGCCCTTTTTCACACACTTGTATAGTAAACTACTATTATTTAGAGATTTACTCTTTTTTCCAATGAAAAAATATACAGTTGAAACAATAGTATATTAAATGACCAGTTCAGTAAGCGCGATTTTACAGCACGCGTCCATGTTTGGTTTAACGGTCTAATGGACAAGTGCTGAAAAACGCCTTACGAACGATTTTTTTATAGTATATTTTCGATTTTGCTCCCTTTTATGTAATTTCTAAATAAAAAAATTGCCGATACATATTGAGAAAATTGTATCGTACTCGGCGAGCCATAACCGCACGTATATGAGTGCTATTATGAGTCCATTACAGACGCAAAATAGAAAAATATATTTTATGTAATTTATAGGTATTGAAATATATGGAAAGTTGATAACAATATTAATATACATAAATCCATAAATCGAAAGAATATAAAAATATTAGTATGGTTGTGATAATTTTTAATTTATCCGTTTCGAAGAAAATAGCTGACAAAAAATTAACAGCTAATTTCACTTACAAATTAAAGAACTTATTAGAGTGTGATATTACACGCTTTAGAATTTTCTTCTTTTTTTATAATCATCACAATTACACTTATTAAAGAAATTAATTCTAAGATCTCTTAATGCGATTATTTCGAGATTAAAATTTCAACATTTAACGCATTTACTTTTAATCATCAAATAAACACAAGGAAATAAGATTATTTCACAAATTTGTTTTTAATTTTACGCGAATTACAAACGATAAAAAAAGTAGAAATTAATTAACTAAAAGTAATTTCATTCGTTTTTATATTATTATTGTTTTCAAACATTTTAAATCTCTGTGATACACAACTTCACCTTATAATTAACTAAGAAATGAAAATACACAAATTGTAAGATAAACAAAATGCGATTTTAAAATGTAAATCTAAGATTAATATAAATAAATATACAGGTAAGACTTAACGTAAGTTTAATTGAAGTAAATATAAGATTTAAAATAATTGTTAAACATTTATCTACAGAAAATAACTCCTAAATGTAAAATCCACCAACAAATTTACATAGATATGAATCCAATAAAATTGATTTATTAAAAGGAAACTGCCAACAAATAAAAATCTTTTTAAAAATAAATTAACTTTTATAGATGCTTTAGTAAGTCGTTTAAAATTTTCAAAGCCATTCAGTATGTTAAGTGTGTGCTTAACTCCGATCTTATGAAAATTTTCAAAATAAATCTACTTAAAAAGGCAATACAATTTTATTATACGCGCTGAGGGTACGTAAATATATGCCAAGTTAAATAACAAGAGAAACTGGTATATTTTGTTTCATTTACATTATTTCAATATGTATAAAAGTAACAAGGCAATATATACTAAACTGCAAAGACAAGATAAACAAGAATAACGCAAAGTAAGACTGTAGAACGATAACAATTCAGATAAAACATGGTCTGAATCATTCAGTGCGTTTAGATAAGTTTCGGTCAAGAATATTACAAACACGTCCACCAAAGCCAATTCTAGCTAAGTTTTGACGAATTGAATGGATTAGACTAGTTACATATGTGTAGGACTAATTAGTGTTTTGATCTGTATAATATTGTGAGGGTTTTTTGTTGCTGATAATCTGTAAATTTTAATGTATAATAATCATTATAATTGGACAAGAAGATCAAAACCGAAAAAATAAGACATTCACCTCAATAATTATAGTGTTACACATCACGATTGTTTGTCGCACCCAGACTGCCTGAAATAGCCTTGGCGCTATACTAAAAATGATATATTTAGCCTTTCTTTAACTCCAATATTTTCTAGCAAAATATTAATTTTATTTGAAATATGGTTTTAGTTTATGGTTTGAAATACATACTATTTGGTTTGATATAGTTTATGGTTTGAAACAGATTTTTATTTTCAAATAAAACAATCCAACTTTTCATTTCCAATTTCTATTTCTATTTTTTATAATTGTAGAATCGAAGCAAAATAAGAAACGGAAATATAATTTACTTTTTACGTAGGAGTTTTTTATCTTAAAAAATAGATTATTTTTATCATGCTTCGTCTTATTCATGGTTTTTAGTTTTAATGAAACACCTGCAAAAAACACGTGTCGTGTTAAATTTAGGAATCATGTTATGAATCTCCTTTTAATTAGAAGTTTCTGAAATAACGCTAGAAATGAGTTGTAAAATGAGATTACACTCATTCTTAATACGCTCTTAACTGTATAATTAAACACGATTATTTATTTTATCTCAAATACAGTACAAATAGAAAAAAAGTTTTAAACAAATAAAAAAAAAACGTTCAAACATTTAAACCGAAAATTTTAACGCAATATTTGCCGTTTCATCAATCCAATATATTTTATAAGAAAATAAACAAACTGTACATTTCGTACTACAAAAAATAAACAATTCTTTTTAAAAATAAATATTTTGTGGGCATGCAAATTGGGAAATTGTTCCAAGAATGAGAATGTAAAATCGGTTTAAAATAGTCAAACGTTTGAAGCTCGTAACGATAGGCATAAGGGGCACCTAAAGGAATTACTATAATCTTGTCTGGAATCGTAAATAAGACAAGGAAGTTGTTGACTGGTTTCAAAACAGGAAACCAGTCTAATCAATCATTGCAAGTACTAGATAAAAAAGGTAAAAAGTAATTTAAAATACCGAAAAGCATGGATAATACTAAGGCATTGAACAAACTAGTTTTGTCTATACTTATTAGTCTAATACTTATTTATAAAACTTGAGTTTTACAAATAAGTATAGATTGACAAGACTAGAATACCAAAGGTGAAATGGAGAAAATTACACCGACAAAGCTAGATAGATACAGACAGACCGAAAATGCTAGGGAAACTAGATTTTTTTATGGGGTGTAGATGGCAGCTTCCGGTTAACCATACAAGTGATCCTCTTGGAAAAAACCGAGCACCCTGCTACTGCTAATATCATTACATCAGGGTGGTTGATTGACCAATATATATCTATACTGGCTCTTATCTACTTCCCCCTTCCGCTCTAGGAACGATTAGGAGTTCGATACATTTCACTTGCCTCTCATTATTTTCTTTTTGGGATATGATTTTTTTTATGATTCTTGTTATGGTGTCCCAGTCTGTCCAGTCTTTTTTGGCTCGAGTTTTATGGCTTTTAGTTCAAGCCGTTCTTTATCCCATCTCGGACACTCGTATATAGTGTGAATCACACTATTCACGGGTACTACTGACCGCCGTAAACGCAGTCTGGGTCAGATGCCCTCCCGATGTTATGGAGATAATCTCTAAAGCATCCGTGACCCGTGAGAACCTGGGTTAGGTGGTATGATAATTCTCCATGCCTGCGACTAGTCCACGTATCTATGACCGGGATGAGGATTTTTGTCCACTGGCCCTTTACTGAACTTACCATTCACGTCTCAGTTTGTTGCTGACCTCTTTTCTGGCAGTTTGGTTTTTCCCTGCCTCGTACAGGTCTTTCCTGTACATCGCTGGTAGTTCAAATGGGGGCATTCCCTGAGATTAACAGGACTGCGTTTCTAGATACCGTTCGGTAGACTCTACATATACGTAGGGCCATTTTCCATTGGACCGTAGCTAGGTTTCTCTATTTTTACATTGAGAGCTTCTACCCAGATCGGAGCACCGTATAGCATGACGGAATGTGCTACAGTGCTTGCTACTTCTAGGTCGAGGGGGCATCCACTCTTGCAATATATGTTAATATTTAGATGCATTGCCGCACATTACTTTGCATTCCTTAGCAATACGTAAGTATTACACCACAGTACACAAAGTACTCTTGCATTCCTTGAATTACTCTTGCATTCCCTGAATTACGTTCACGTTATATTCGCATTACGACCGCATTACGGACACATTGGCTCACCACTACACCCGCATGAGCTCATCATGCGCCTCGTCATGCGCCGTGCTGCAGTAGGACAGTGAGTTCCTACTAAACTCATCGTAATAGAAAGAAGCCGATGACATTAGAAATAAAGTAAAATTGGTTTAAAATTAGGTAGTATAATATTAATAATAAAATTTTAACATTTAATATTAATATAGAGTCCTATGAAGTTAGCTACCGAATTTGCAAAAATATAAGTTACATCGGAGTTCCTGGTAGATATCAAAGAATTATTATCAAAATAGTTTTGTTTGCAGTTTTCGGTAGAATTCTTAGAGTCCTATGGAAAATCCTTATAATTGTAAAAATCCCAATTTTACTGTAAAGTTAAAAAAGTTGAAAAGATTTTCGAAAAATTGAGCTTTACCGATGCGACGAAGTAAAAAAGAAAAAAAAACTGCGCAATAGTTCTGTTTGAAGTTCCTTGTAGAACTCTTATGCTAAGCATACACCACAACCGATTTTGTCGGCCGATAGCGGACAGAACTACCCGGACGAGAAACTCGGACGTGTATGTGCTTACACTAAAACAGTGTTACCACTTATGCCGACAACTGTAACCGTATGGAAAAATCTCGATTATTGTAATTTTTTGAATGTTTATCCCACAGGGTTGATCTATTGTAAAGGCAACTAATTAATTTTTCAATATTCATAGTCGTTTAGGTAGATAACATCAAAATTTAACTATAAATACACTCAATTTGCACTGTAGACGCCGGCAGACTGGCGAGAAATCCCAACAAGTTGGGATCATCGTGATGATCAGCCGTTTTCGGGCGTCATCGGACGATGACAGTCGTGTTTGTGTACGCGCACTCTTTCTTTTGCAAATGTTTGATTCAATCTCGTTCGTCTCCCGAATACACTTCGGCCGATGACTGATTAGGTGTACGCGAGCCGTTAGAGTTCTGTCTTCGAAAATTCTAATTAAATTTTTCTGTAAAGTAAAAAATTAGAAAGATATGCGAAAAAATAAACTTCACCGATGTGACGAAGGGCAAAAAAAGAAAAAAAATCGGGGCGACCGAGCGGCGTTTTGAATGTTTCTGCTTTGTCGGCGAATAGATCGGCTTTCTCCTATGTCTGCCGCACGAAAATCCACGCGCCCAGCTTGTAGCAAATACTTTTAGTTAGTAAATTTTAGTTAGAAAATGTGTTTTTTTGCACTTCATTGCTGAACTCGAACTTCATTCGTGAACTTTTTTATAATATCTTTCCAATATTTGACTTCACAGAAAAATGTTACAAGGATTTTCGATAGAACTCTAGGAGCTCTATCAGGAACTGCAAACATTTTTAAAATTACAATTAATTTTCATTCAAAACCATGGGTTCCTTATTATTGAAAATATCTTTTGAACCAAGGTTTTAATCAAAAAATGTCAAAGGATATATAACAATTAAATTAAACTTAAATAATAACAAGTTATTAAATTAAAATAATAACAAGTACATATACTCTAACGTTCAGTTCATTAGAATTTATTTAATTATCTAAAAGTAAATATTTCAAATTTCCTTCCTTTACGTGGCATTACTTTGCAGTACCTAAGCATTTCAAAAATTATCTGACATTATTACGCATTACGCTTGTGATCTCTCAGTACTTCACATTAGCAAAGAATTAGCATAATTACGTGACATTATTACGCATTACGCTAGTAATTTCTTCGAGTACCTCGAATTACCAAAAAAATCAGGATAATTGCGAATACATTGCAACATTTCAGGGAGTGGATGACCCCTCGTTCTAGGTCCTTCTACTTTGGGCATGAGCTTTTCGAGCTCTGTTGTCTTTCTCATTCCTCTCTCTGACGCCTTTTGAATATGTTTAGTGAAGGATAGACTTTTATCAATCGTTAAGTCTAGATATTTTACGCTGTGCCTCTGCTTCGGTTTTATGTCCACACCCATCACTTTAAAAGAGGTGTGGTCCAATTTCCTATAGCCCGTCAGCAGGAGAGCTTCGATCTTTTCCGGTGCCAGGTTCAGGGACCGAGTTGACAACCAGTTAGTAATCAGCGCAATTACTAGATAAACCCTGGCCATAATACCCTCATAATACCCCTTTCTGTTTTTCCAACTATGGTTAGAGCTAGGTCGTCTGCGAAACCTATAATGTCAACTCCCTCGGGGAGTTTCAACTTGAGGACAACATCGTAGAGTATATTCCATAGTGTAGGGCCCATGATGGAACCTTGTGGAACACCACTGGTGAGTTGAAGGGACGGGAAGCGTCTTTTGCGTGTAGGATTAAGCTACGGTTACACAAGTAGCTGCGCACCATCCTTAATAGATATGGAGAAATACCTCTATCTGTCAGTTCAACAATTGCTGCCAACTAGCGGAATTAAAGGCGTTGAGAATATCTAGTGTTATTTCTGCGCATATTTTTCGAGTTCTTTTGGTACTTTCTTTGGCACTTTTTGCTACGTCGATGACATCTAATTGCATTCATCGTTGACGTCCCCTCTCTAAAACCGAACTCTAGTACTTGAAATATTTATCAGGAATCTACTGGCTAGTTCCTTCCCAGAGAAACTGAAGCAGGGCAAGCTAGTGCTCATCAAAAAGGGAGACAAACCCACAGATCTACCTTCGTCATACCGACCTATATGCATATCTTTCGCATAGATTGATCCCATTTTGTAGTTCTGTTATTAGCCGTGCTAAGATTGGTTGTTCTAGGAGTGCAAATAGGTCGGTATGACGTAGGTAGATCTATCGGTTTGTCTCTCTTTTTGATGAGCACTAGCTTGCCCTGCTTCAGTTTGCCTGAGAAGGAACCAGCCAGTAGACTCCCTGATAAAATACTTCAAGTATCAAAGTTGGAAAGGTTTGCGTCATCAGTTTTATGACTCCAGGGTTATCCCACCTGGGCCTGGTGCTCTGTTATTGCGGAGGCGGTTACTTGCTAGTTTAAGTTCCTCTTCGGTAAATAGCGAGGTATTAGAGACGGAGGGTTGTTCCCAGGTTGGATTAGGGTGGCTTGGAAATAGTGTTCCGGCTATTTCCAGCAATCTGTCCATCGGTAATTGTAGATTGGCATTGCGGATTCTGAGGCTTTTTGTGGCTAACTGGTAGGCTTGTCCCCATGTATCCTCGTCTATACTTTTACATAGGTTTTCCAAGTGTGATTTTTTTGACAGATTGATTTCTGTCCGGAGCTGTCTTTTTGCGACTGCCACGAGTACACAATCGCAAAAAGACAGCTCCGCAAAAAGACAGCTTCAGATCATCTTTATCTGGGTCTTTTTGACTAGTTTTTTTGACTAGGTTTTTTTGATTAGTCGATGGTATTTCCTTCTTGCGGCGACACAAGTCGTTCGTACGTTCCACACTAAGTGTGTCATTCCACCAGTACATCCGTTTCCTCGTGAGATTCCACCTTTTGGGGCTGGAATACTTTGCTGAGGGCTTCGATTAGTGACCCTATGGAGTTGATTTTTTGATTACTTAGTTCTTGAATTAGGGAAACTAGAATCAGGAAAACTGGGCTAGGCATTCAAAACTATTACGAAGACCAGGTCTAGGCAGACAATTCTAGACTAGAGTAAACAAACACGATCGGAAACTTTGGCATGTGGAAGACTGAGGAATTCTTATGATACCTCAAACATTTCCATTTGTGTATTTCTCTACTCAATGTTATTGTGAACTTCTTTTTTCTCTATGTAACTGAATGTGATATGTTTTGCATGTTATGAATTCTAAAGTGTAGAAGTGGTGTGCGGTTTTGACATTTCTAAACTCTGCTGAACAAAAGTCTTTGTTTGGTGCCAAAAACTTCCCCAACATCAACGAATCAACTCTAGACAAATTAGAGCTATTTGCCTTGGTAAAACCTTCTTCCATGTTTTGAGAACACAAAACTAAGCAACAGATCAATGGAAATCACTAAATACTTTATAAGCGCAGGTAAAAACAATTAAAAAGTTCAGCGTTCGTACGAGAACGAACTGCGTTCGTAATTCACTCTGATTGGTGTTCAACTTATCATGTCGGACTGCTGTATTTTGTAGTTTTGTTTTATTAAAAATATTATGAATCTTGTACTAAATATGAAACTAAATACATTTTCCACAATGTATTGTTCCCATCTCATTAGATAAGCACAATATTTTTGTGATTCTTGGTTACTGTCATCATGTTCCATTTGCGAGATTTTTCGAGTTCTCTGAAAATAAATTTTCAAGTTTCCTTCAGTGTCGTCGAAGCAGCGACAAAACATATTCGCTGTAAGGCCTAGGCCGCACTGCGGCTAAATCGCTGCGGTTTTTAAACGCGTGATTTCGCGTGACTCAAGTAAACTAATACAAGCGGCCTCACTTGCGGTTTTTTCCTGCGACTGGTTTTTCTCATAGCGTACTGTGTGTTTCTCGAGCGGTTTCGCGGTTATAGCGGTTACCGCTCGCGAGAAAATACCGTAGTGCGGCGTTGGACTAATTTCGGTTCTCTGAAATATCGAGTTATCTAGCCTCCTCACTGGCGAATTCGATAACTCGAAGTTAAAGTGACGTTGATTTTACATTTTCTTTCGAAATGATTTTCTAAGATAACGAATTTTTAAATTACCGACAATAAATTTCGAGTTATCGAGTTTTTCTCTTCGAGTTATCTATGGCGACAATGTAGTTGTATGTCGTCGTAAATTCGACTCGTCGTCAATGTCGTCGTAATTTGTACATTTTTATTACTTTGATGTATTATTATTTTTTGGTAATCAAATGATAATACAATATCTTTAAATAGCAAATTATAGGTATATCAATAATTAGCGTTTTCATAAAATCCTTTTAATGATAAGAATTTAATATAAATATATAGAAATTGTTTAAAATTTAGCAATAATTGGTTATTTTCAAACCAATTATTGCTAATACATGCCTCAAATATTTTCACGTGATATCTCTACACCCCCCGTCCCCCCACGGGATATTTCGTGATTTTTCACAAATCCCCTCCCGCCCCCTTACGAGCCACACGTGATTAATGGACGAGCCCTAAGTGTAGAAAAAATAGAACACTAAATGTAGAAATTTGATGATATTATGTCTTATATAAACGGTTAATTATTCTTTACCATATCAATAATGGCTAAGTTGATAAGATAGACAATATAAGCCGGAAAAGACCTCAATAATAAAATCCGATAGGCAAGTCTTTGTAGGTAAAACAAATATAAGTTTTAAGCTACAAAATAGTTGATGTATACAACTAGACTAGTTATTGCTATTTTTCTAAACGTGCAGTTCTCGGTAACTCGGGGTTGAAATTTCATTGTAATGGGCATGATGACTTTAAAAATGTGTTCTATATTATTCTAAAGCAAATTATATAACAATAATTAGCGTTTTAATAAAATCCTTTTCCCATAAAAACCTATGATTATAACAAAATGATAAGAATTTGATATAAATATATAGACATTGTTTTAAATTTAGCAATAATTGGTTATTTTCAAACCAATTATTGCTAATACATGCCTCAAATATTTTCGTGTTTATTTATTTATTTTTTTAATTGTGCAATTATAAAAGTAATTTCTTATTTCTCGTTGTCTTAATTACTTGGTTCCATCAATTTAAAATAATTACAAAAAAAAACTATTAAATACTTAATAAAGTATCTTATTATCACACCGAAGAAATCTTACAAGGAAAAAAAGTAATTTAAAATCATCAATTACACGGAGCGATCTTTTAAGAGATATCCCACCCAGATCTTTTAAGGGTGAATATTATTTATTTTGATTTGGGACGCAGCGTGTGCCGGGCGCGGCCCCCTCCTTCCTCCATCTCTACACACCTGCGTGCCTACCTTAATAATGTTTTACCTTTCCTGCACGTAAGCCAGATATACTACAGACCGTCTAGTTGGTGTGTTGTTTGGTCAATCGCAACAGGTGCATTGGTGCGATGTGTTGAAGATTTCTTCCGGGTCCTATATAGAGAGAAAGAGAGGTTTAATGAAAGTGCATGTGCAGTTTCGTGTTCCAAATTTTGTAGTTTTTTTTTAATTGATATGAAGTTAATCGGATATTTTGTTTGGTGCAGAGAAAGTTTTCGGTGAAAATTTATTTACTTTTTGTTGGATTTTCAAGGTTTGTTTATTTATTTATTATTTGTTATTATTTTGTTATTTTTGATAACAAAGTTTAAGGTTTTATTTCAATTATAAGATTCTTCTTGTTTAGACTAAACAAATTTGGCCATTAAAGCGACAGTTTCTGTACAGTTCGATCTGTATAAAATATATACAAATGATAAAAACATGACAAGGAAATTTTGTTGTTTTTAGCATTATTTAGAAACTTCTTGAAAAAAAGACTGAAATTTTATGGAATTAACTTCTAAAAAGGTTAATGTCAAGCGCAATGTAAAGTTATAGTGTTAATTTCAAAATCCAACTAGACAAAACTGAACTAACTAGGACTAGATAGGCTTAGGCTTTATAAAACCTAACTAGATAATGTTAAACTAGATAAGACTAGACTGCATATACTTGACTAGGCAGGACTAGACTAGATAAGGAACATTAAAAAATAAATAAATTATTATTTAATATATTAATTAATTGAAAAACTATACTAGATTAGAAGATACTGTACAAAACTAGATACAATTATAGACGGAAAGGCAAAACTAGACAAGATTAGAAAATGGCAGACAAAATTAGACAATATAGAAAAGGATAGACAAAACTATTTAGGATTTATGAAGAGATTAAACCTAGGTTTACCTAACTTACATCGACAAGGACCAAATAGTGTTCCTGTCACTGTGCGTTTTTACTAGTTAGCTATGTTATCCAAGGAGGCTCTGAACGTTCTAACCTTATTTATATATATATATATATATATATATATATATATATATATATATATTTATATATATATTTATATATATATTTATATATATATATATTTATATATATATATATATTTATATATATATATATTTATATATATATATATTTATATATATATATATATATATATATAAATATATATATATATAAATATATATATATATATATATATATATATATATGTATATATATATTTATTTAAATAAATATTCATATTTCAATTTATCAATATTATCGCTAAGAAACAATTTTTTTTTTGTAGATTCAACAGTATTTTAACATGCTTCGTAGATAAAATAGTGTATGATGCACGTGTCTGAATGGCTTTTCGGCTTGTGCTTTAAGCTTCGCAACTCATGCACAAAAGCACTTCTTCGCGCCCTTGTATCATAAACATAACTATACAAGTCTATACTAGAGAAATAGGCCTGAAGTGTAGACAAAACTAGGCAAGTCTAAAAAAGATTATACATTACTGAAAAAGACTAGAGATGACTACATAAGAGACTGACCCAGACATGACCAGACCAAACGAGAATCGACAAGACAAAACGGTACTTACGTACTAACGCCACCGCAGCTAGAGATTTGATCAAAATGGATGGTTAGATTAGGGTATAATGGAGCAGATAAATTTAAACCACATATCGCGGTAGCGCGACATGTCGCTGCGGTGGCGTTAATACGTAAGTACCGACAAGATTATATAAGACTAGGACTAAACCGAACTAATCTAGACTTGATAAGACTAGATTAGACAAGAAAGGAGTATAGGAGTATACTGTACTGGATGTAACTAGATAGTACAAAAGACAAATAATACTTTTCAGAATCAAGGTTCAATAAGATTAGATGCGACAATATAGAAATAGAGAAGATAAGGGTTGATTATCTTGGGTATAATTGATTATTTTATTAGATCTGACTTTAAGGCTTGCTTTATAAAACATGACTTTATAAGACGTGATTTTATAAGACCTGACTTTATAGGACCTGGCTTTAGAAGACCTGACTAGATAGGTGTAAACTAGATAGGACTTTGGCCTTTCGTACGCGCCAACCTGGTATCGCATATTTCGCATTCATTCAGGGTGGGGAGCCCGGACGCCCTAGTTGTTGCCTCTCCGACCAGGAAGCGAACCCGGGTCTCTCGCATTGCAAGGCGGGCATGTTGTCTAAACTACACTACCGAGGAGGACACACTAGATACAACTAGACTGCATAAACTAGATTAAGCAGACTAGTCTAGATAAAATTGGACAATGACAGCCACATTGATTACAATTGATTGAAAGGCTATATAAGATTAGAAAATCGTAGACAAAACTATATAAGATTAGATATATCATTTTATAAGATTAGCAAAGGGAAGACAAAACTTGACAAGATTAGAAAACGGTAGACAAAATTAGACAATATAGGAGAGGGTTGACAAAACTAGATTTGGTTTGTAAAGCGTCGACAAAACTAGAGAAGACTATACATGACTCAATAAGGCTAGAGATGACTACAGAAAAGCAAACATGACCAGACCAAACGATAACGTACAATACAAAAACTACAAGAAACTGAACAGCACTAGACTGAACTAAACAAGACTTGACTAGACCAGAAGAGACAAGACTAGAGTGTACAAAACACAAATAATTCTTTTCAGAAGAGTCCAATAAGAATTGATAAAACAATATAAAGCTAGAGAAGATAAGAGTTGATCTTGCGAATAATTGATTATTTGTTAATAAATTTGGATGATAAACTTAGGGCTTCACACGAGACGAGATAGGGTGAGAGTTTCAAAAATCTCGTTTCGTTCTCGTTTGTTGTGTACAAAATTCTCGTCTCGCTCTCGTTCTGGTAACCGTTAGTCTCGTCTCGTCTCGCTCTCGCTCTCGTAGCCGTTAATCTCGTCTCGCTCTCGCTCTCGTAGCCGTTAATCTCGTCTCGCTCTCGCTCTCGTAACCGTTAGTCCCGTCTCGCTCTCGCTCTCGTAACCGTTTGTCTCGTCTCGCTATCGTTACTGTTTGTCTCGTCTCGTCTAATCTCGCCAAATATCGTTCATGCTAGAACTAATTTTTAAGATAGTCCAAAACGAGGTAATCATTCATTTTATTGTAAACTAATCACAGTATCTTTACATAAATTTTCTATTTGGTTACTATTAATATCTTCTAATCTCGCTTTGTTCCATCCACGTGAAAATGTAGCGATAACACACCATAAATGTGTTTATATAAACCTTCTATGTTGTTGACGATTTAAAATTAATAATAAAAACGAACATGCGAAAATTGAAAAAAAAACGAAATTGTCTACGACATCTATTTCATATTACGAAATCTACTCTTTTAATTGTTATATAATGAAATGTAACTTGGCCGAGCCCGTAGTTCAAATTTATGCAAGAAAATATTACGACTGCCCGTATTAGAATCAAATATTGAAGAAGAAGTACGACCGGGATCAGAAACGAGACTCTCATGTCTCGCGAGAACGAGACCACATGCGCTCTCGCGAGAGCGAGACCACATACGTTCTCGCTCTTGCGAGATCGATACCACATACGTTCTCGCTCTCGCGAGAGTGAGACTACATGAGGTCTCGTCTCGTTCTCGTCTTGCTTTTACGAGACGAGACGAGACGAGAAAAATATCGTTCTCGTGTGAAGCCCTAGATAAACTGTCCAGATTTATCGCGCTAATGAAATTTACTAGAAACTTAATACAAACGGAACACAGCCTGAATATATAAATATATTCAGCCTTTCCGGAGCTCTTAACAATTATTGAGTCTTTTTAGGACTACCAAAACAAATCTCACATGAAATTTGTAAGTTATTTTACAGATTTTAGTTTACCTTCGTGGATTTCATGTGATTACAAATTTCATGTGAGATTTGTTTTGGTAGTCCTAAATAGACTCAATAATTGTTATAGAGCTCCGGAAAGGCTGAATATATTTATATATTCAGGCTGTGTTCCGTTTGTTTTAAGTTTGTATGATTATCTATAACGTAGGATGGTTTCACCAATTCTATCTTATCAGTTCAATCAATAACCTGCTAAGTTCATGTCTCTCTGACAAAATGTCAAAATTATAAACATATAACGCCACATGGGTTTTCAAGTGAGTGGTTTACAAATTGTTGTTCATGGAAGCAAGGCTGTGCTGATGAGAGATACATCTCGAAACGCGTCCACAGATGGCTATCCACTTAACGTATCGGAAAGACATGATCTTAAAAACAATGTTATTTTTATGGTTTTTGTTGAGTGTCACGAAGGTGGACTGAAAGCTGTAAAATAACTTACAAATTTCATGTGAGATTTGTTTTGGTAGTCCTAGAAAGACTCAATAATTGTTATAGAGCTCCGGAAAGGCTGAATATATGTATGTATGCAGGCTGTGTTTCGTTTGTTTTAAGTTTGTATGATTACCTATAACGTAGGATGATTTCACCAATTCGAAATTTACTAGAGTTGAGTCAGTTAGTCATTATTTCAAAAATATTTATTGAATTAGTCTAATCTCTTGAGAACAACAATAAATGTTGTAGTAATCCTAAAACCGTGGAATTTTCCAGAGATGCAATCTTGGTATTGACTTGAAATGTACAATATTATACTGGCATACTGGCACTGGTACACTATTTTGATGGCATTTTTTTTTCTGTAGACAATTCTTATATTTTTTTCTGTTAATAGGTATATAGGTAATAGGTTTTATATTCTGTTGGAATTGAAAGTTTTGTCTAATTAGATTTATTTTTCTAATTCGTTTTTCTAATAATATAGAAATTTAGACCTTAAGAAATAATTTTCACTGCATTGTAAATTAATTTTTAAATTAAAATTTTTTATAGCCCGGACATAATTATAATTAAAACTTGCTATTAAGGTTAATAGTGAATTTAATGTTAGTATTTTACACATTTTTAAATGTTTCTTTATGGGGTGTAATAATGACGTGCATGTGTTATATTTTACTCAACATCAATATAAAATCTATAAAGACTTTAATATTTTTTCTAAAATAGCATTTTATTTGTTTTTTTTTAAATTTTTTAAGCATGCTCTGGATTTCTGTTTATTATCTCTTTTTTAGACTAAACAAATTTCAAAGATTTTCTTGATGCAAAGAAATTTATAAGGCATGTTATTTAGGAATAAATATAAATACACAGTATAAATTTAGCTAATCATCAAATAACACTAGAATTGGAAAATTATTAAAATATCTTATTAATAATGATATATATGAATTTATAGCATCTTTATTTAGATTTCTGGTACTTACGTACTAACGCCACTACAGATTTCTACAAAAAGGATGGTTAGATTAGGTTATAACAGAGCAGATAAATCCAGTCAACATATCGCGTGGTAGCGCGACTTCTCGATCCAATATAAGAAAAAATATTGGATAAGGGTTAGATTAAGTTTTTTATTATTAGATAGATTTATTAGTAGATATATTAGAGGAGATAAAGTCAGACCGGTGGCGGTGGCGTTAATACGTTTAACGTTAAGTTCCAAATTTCTACTTGATTGAATTTACCACTTAATTGACTTAATAACTAATTTAATATTAAACTCATTCTAAAAAGCTAAAAAAACTTCATATATTTATAAGATTGTACATAGTTATGTACCCTTTTTTGTTTAATCTGTATATGTTTATACTTTCAATTTATTTACTCTTAATCTTATTAATCAAAATACTGCTATATCAGTTCACTTGGTTTATCTATTGGTTAAACAAGAATTAGATATGATTAGATAAGATATGATTATAAGTATTTCATTTAGTGCATGCTATAATATATAATATTATAGTATAGCATTAGTATAAAGAAGTGTACTGAATTAGATGTTGTGGTAAACAAGGTTGATGTTGAACGCTAGTGATTCAGTTTTTTGGTCTAAAAATACCGAACGAATTATTTTTACACTTTGCTCTCCGAGAGTTTCATAACAATTTATGACTTATTTAATTATAACATTTTTAGAAAAAAAAAGTCCGAGGAGTAATTAAATGCTTTTTGTTTATCAAATTCAAGTTATAAATATTTTATGTTTAACAATTTTATTTCAATAATTCGTTTTTTTTTAAACACATGAGATCATAATAAATACTTTTTATCTACTCATCAAAATGAACACATTAATAAGTAAATTATTGTTTGTGAAAGATGCCATTATTATAATCGTGTGTAAAATTATCCAAACCGTGCGTAAAAGTTCAATATAAATCAAATAGAGTTTTATTATTAAACGATTTCTGTTTTTTGTTCCTATAGCAATAACTCGCGTCACTAAACAAAAAACATAGACATAGTGAAAATAAATTTTCTGACATATATTAAAATTGAATTAATTTTTCTTATTTTCTTATTTCAAGAAGTCTTGGCCTCTCAGTAGGGTATCTGAATATCCGCACTTTTTCAAAACCGCGGTTTTCGGTTTTTGATAATTAAAAACCGCGGTTTCGGTTTTAAGAATTTTTGGTAGTAGTGTCTGATATTTAACACCTAACCACCTGACATACGTCTCTCAGACCCAAAGTTGCAGTAATTTTCTCACCTGAGACGTTTGGCTGGTGGTTAAGGGTTAAACGAGATCTTGGTTTTGTACAAGAGTTGCCGTTTAGGGAAAATGATCTTTCGGAGTAGGTGGATGTAGCTTTAATTGTAGAGAGTGCTTGAAACAAAATATTTAATCATTTTGTTCTCTTAGAAGTTCTTTTATATTTATCAAACTCTTTTTTCATAGAATGAGGATAGGGATTTGTTTGCATATAAGTATTTTTGTTTAATTCTTCTTTAATAGCTTTTTGTACTTCGTCTTGCAGGAATACACGCACACAGCGAGATGAATTGTATGGTTATTGCAAATTTTTGGTTCAGCGGGACAATCTATACCATTTTTTTAATTACCCGGGCATCATGTGTAGTATCTTACTCAATAATAATCCCACGGCAATAAATCCCAGACTCAATCAAACTTTGAGGTTTTTGCAACTAGAAATTGAAAACCGCGTTGAAATCGCTCGACAACTAACGCCGCGACGGCCCGTCAAATTCGACGCTTTGTTAGAGCAAAATTTGGTCGGAAAGCGAGACTGAAAACCGCGTTGCGAAATCTTTGACAGCGGCGTCGCGACGTCGCCGCAAAGTTCAACTTGCTAATCTAGGTCGAATTTTGGGAACACGCGGTGATTTTTCCGCAGTAGTTTTCGCAATTTTGCAGATAGCGAAAAAAATTTAATGTTTTGCTGAAGGAATGGCTTGCTATAATGCGCGAAAGACTTTTCAGGTCGTGCTGTAAACTTCGCAACTCATACATAAAAGCCCTTCTTCACGCACTTGTATCATAAGCTACCATTAGACTCGCAAATATAGATTATACAGCAAAGGTTAGGTTAGGTTAAGTCTATACTAGAGAAATATATAGGCAGAATATACAGATAATGCTAGATATACACTACTAGAAAAGAAGAGAACAATTATACAAACTAGACAAATACATTAAAATAAATATAATAGATAAAATACAAATATAACTAGACAGAGTAAATAAGCTATCAGACAAGAATAGACTTATAGTATAATCTCGATAATCCGACACATATGGGGCCAGACAACCGTCGGATTATAATAAAGAGTGTTGGGAGGAAAGAGCGCGAGCGGTCTCCTGGCCGCCGGATTACTGAACGTGTTGTCCGATTAACCAACGGCCGAATTACCGAGATTATACTGTATATAGATATTATAATATAATGTATTTGTTCTTGCCTTTATATTCAAATGATATAATCAATTATTTTTTTCTTTTAATTAGTAATTTGCCATTTATATCTTGTTGGCAAAATTAAAATTAGTTGTCTAAAGTAAACTTAAATATGCAATTTATTTTATTTTCGCGATATTTATATTATTTTTTCTGCAAATATAACAAAAACAAATTAATTTCTAGCAAATTGTTTCCCATGACTTCATAATTATGTCTGAACCTAAACAAAACTCGCAAATTTCAATGTCATAAAAACATCAAATATCCCGATCACACAACTATGCGAATGTAAAAAAAATATTTTAAAATTAAATATTTATGATTTAACATTATTAATTAGCATAGTGAATTAATTAATAAAGCATCATTGGATATAAGCAAATGCAAATGTTTTTTAAGCTAATTAATACTATTTAAGGTCTTAGTTTTAGTCTTGTTTTTATGAGTATAACGGAATTTTGGTTTCCTTTATAAGCAACAATTCACACTAATATGTCAAGTAGAATCTTAAAATCGCGACTGGAATGTTTACCTGAACAAAATGTTCTTTGGTTGTCTACTGATTTTGCTTGAGATAAATAACAAAAGGTTTAATAGTTTGTAAATATATTTATCTACGACCACTATTTTAAATGCCCATTATTTATACAGTTCGTGGGCTATGTAAATACATCATACCACACAAATATTTAACTATCCGCGATTAATGTTATGTAATAATTCAAAATCACCTATGAACGTTTGGTTTACGATTCGTTGATTGGTTGAGAGCTGCACGTTGATACTATTTTTAAATATAGTACTCCGTGATTTCCAAACAATCATTAAACGTCACATTATTCACATAGAAGCTGTTATTCATTTCGTTTTTTCACGTTTCAATCTAACGAAAACTGCCAATGAGTACTAATTAAAAAGGTATGTTACCATTATGAATGTATTTCTTTTCATTTCTACCTAGTTAAATAAGGTCGAAGTTGTTACATCAAACATATTTTTCTTATTAAACAGATACAAATTAGTGTGGTCCTATATAAAGTATAGTACATAATTCGAGTTGTAAGGCAATTACGTACACGCGGAATTATGCGCTCCCGGCTACGCGGGTCGCGCGTAACTGTTCCGCTCGTACGTAAAAAACTCGTGCGTAAGGCATTTTTCAGCGCTTGTCCATTAGAAAACTCCTCGCTACGCTCGTAGTTTTCCAAACTCGGACGCGTGTTGTAAAATCGTGCTTACTGAACTCGTCCTTTAATATACTATTATTAAATGTTGAAATATTTTACAACAACCACTGGTCGACATTTGTTCGATAACCATTTGTGTATTTTCTGTATTATATGCAAAGCAATAAACATGAAAAGTTTTAATAACATCCAATTTGGAACAGCTTTACTAATTAAATCAAGGGAGTAAAAAGTTAAATCTGTGTGCTAAAGAGTAACAGAAGATTTCCGTGTCCCTCCCTTGATTTAATTAGTAAAGCTGTCCCAAAGTGGATGTTATTAAAACTTTTCAATTTTGAGTAGGCATTGTCTATGTGACTGTTATAAATAGTTGTCAATTAGAGCAATAAACATGTTTTATTATTATTATTATTTACATAAAAACTAAAAAAGAAATCTTGTATATTCCCATTAATTGATTTTTTATTACCATGTCTGATAAATAATTACAAAATTTGTAAGAAATATCTACAATTTGCACATTTCTTGCGAGATTAACATTTTGGATTTGCAAAATATTTTAGTTGCATTAATACTGAAACCTCCAAGATTTGGCCAATGTGTACATATGTACAAAATTATCTTAAAGAATTTATAGTAGTATTATTTATTATTAAACTTTTCTATTTATACCTTGTTGGTTACTCCACCGAATCAAAATAAGGTTTTATATTCCGTATTTTATTGATAGGAATTGATATTTAATAAAAAATCCAAGATATCATATCTTTTAATCCCATAATGTTACGCAATATATCTAATTCTAATTCGGTGATATTAAATGATTATCTTACATAATAACTGATACGAATGAGATAAAGTCTGACAAATTAATTTTATCTCGATTTCCAATCATAATTTCTGCTCCCATTATAAACTAAACGTGTCTATTAAGTAATCTAAATATCTCTATAGCTCAAATAACTATTAAATTAAATAATAATATGAACTTACTTATATTACAACTTCGCATATTTAAGGAAGTTCGAGCGTAACTAATGAGTCAAAATAGTGTTTGAATTTTCTATATTTTCAATTATCGTAATAGTTTTTAAAATTCATTATTTTATTTATAATAACATAACAAATTAGAAAAATGGTAATTATTTAATACGGTACTTACGTATTAACGCCACCACCCATAAATATATGCGATCGAGAATTCGTTGTATGTTGTCTTGATTTACCTGTCCGCTTCGCGGCAAGCAACCTAATCTAACCTGGGTTAAAAAATATTTTGAGTTTTAAAAATGTTTTAATTATAAATAAAATGTTTTATTTTATGATTTGTCATAAAAATTTTAGGTGTAGATTGGGGCATTTAAAAATGTAGCGGTGGTAATACAATAATACAATAAAGTTATTAAATGACTTCGTTATTTTTGACTTATGCGGTGTAATAATAAAATCTGGCGACAACGCTTCATTGTGTCTTGAAAGATTATAGTAAAGAGAGAGAAAAGAATAGTAACTGAAAGGAGTCGAGTATATTTTCTCTCTTTATAATTACGTTTCCATCTTTTTCTTTTCTTTCAGCTGTTCTCGCGACGTTGCCAAACCATCCGTCATGTGAATTACTGTCGATAAACAAAATTCAAAATAAAACGTTTAACTTAAATTATTTAAGTAATTACATCGGTAACGTCACATTGCTTTAATGTTATCGTGTTTTACAAGTATCAAAGTATATTGTATATAGTTTTTTATTCCTTAAAGTTACGAAATTAATATCGAAAAAACAAAGACATGACGGAAGCATGTCAGCCATAAGAGCCTGTGTATAAGAATTGAAAAAACTTAATTTTTGAATTTTATTTCCGGAGAAACGAAACGGTGGATCACTTTCAAATTTTGAGAGGACATAAATAAAGTATTGATCTGCATGTATAAAAAGCTTCAAAGCTTAAACTTAAAAAAAATATTTAACATGGGATTCGCTCGAACCTTCTTATCAGCTTCAAATTATCAGCTTTTGATTTTAAGGATCATATAATAAAAAGGTTCATCTATAAGCCTGTATAGTAACATCTAAATTTGGATTTTTTTAAATGAATTATATATGTCAATAACTGAATTATTTGTTTAAGTTTGGAAGTTTTGGTTTGGTAAAATTGTGTCTTAAAGCAGTGGTGCCCAAACTATTTTCATTTGCGACCCAACATTTTCTGCAAAATTATATCGCGACCCCTGGATAGAAGTAAACGTGGATATTTTAATTCCCAAACAGTTCTACCAACACCTCCACAAAAGTTGAAACAAATCCCCAAATTAGTTTTTGAGAAAATTGAGTTACAAAATTTCAATGTTTACAAATTTTATTTTCAAAGTGGAATTTATAAAAAAAAATGCTATATTTGATGAAATAAATATTAAAATATTGGGATAATTTGCTAAATATTCCGGAACAGTTATAGTAACATCTCCACAAAATTTGAAACAAATCCCCAAATTAGTTTTTGAGAAAATTAGGTTAGAAAATTTCAAAGTTTCAAATTTTATTTTCAAAGTGGAATTTACAAAAAACTGCAATATTTTATGAAATAAATATTAAAATATTAGAAAACTTTGCTAAATATTCCGGAACAGTTCAACCAACATCTCCACAAAAATTTAAACAAATCCCCAAATTAGTTTTTTGAGAAAATTATGTTTGAAAATATCAATGTTTGGGGGTATAATTAAGAATATGGTAAGCTCCGAAAATCGGAAATCTCGTTTTTTACCTGATTTAATCGATGCAAATTGTCTTCCACAGTGCTTTAGTAACCGCGGAAAAGTAAAATGAAGCTTCCAATTCGTCCGGTTTAAGAAATATTTGGGTTTTTGTATTAAAAAAACTAACACAATAACTGACGTGTATGACTTTATTCTTGCGCAGGAGTTTCATGCTAAGCCTCTCTGAATGGTATCAATTTCAGTATTAGTATATGTATTAAATACATTCAATCTCCCTTTTATTCTTGCGCAGGGGTCTCATGTTAATTTTCTTTGTATCGTTTTAATTTCAGTATTAGTATATGTATTAATTAAAATATTTCTGAAATTTACAGAATTGAAGCAATTTTTGAGCAGGGGCCATATATTTTCCAATTTATTATATTCTAAGTTATGTATTTTTTTTTGTAACAATGTTAATTTATTTCATATAATTCTTGCATAACTTCATTTAGCTTATAATATTTTGCCAAAAATAGTTTTTTGGGAATTTTCACCTAAACTGTGGATTTTTAAACACTCTACATTTGTTACAGTTTTTGCAAAACCTCATTTTTAGGGTTCCGTACCGAAAACGGAACCCTTATAGGATCACTTTGTTGTCCGTCTGTCTGTCTGTCTGTCCGTCTGTCCGTCTGTCTGTCCGTTTGTCTGTCTGTCTGTCTGTCCGTCTGTCTGTCTGTCCGTCTGTCTGTCTGTCTGTCTGTCTGTCTGTCTGTCCGTCTGTCTGTCTTTCAAAACCATTTTTCTCAGGAACGCGTAGAGGTAACACGTTGAAATTTGTATCAAATACTCGGCTCTGCGGTCTTTCAGCTGTGAAAAAATCAAACTTGTAAGTCAACGCTATCAAAGGATATGACCGTGTATGTCGCATATTTTGCGATTTTACAGGGGAATCAAAACCTATAGGGTACTTCCCGTTGACCTAGAATCATGAAATTTGGCAAGAAGCGGTGTCTTACAGCACATGTAAAGGGAAAAATTTGTAATTTGCTGAAAACCTTAAATTTGTAGTTTAATTACGAGAAAAATGCGAATTTACTATAAGACACTTATAAAAATACACTGATGTGTTGCGTGGTATTTTCAGGCAGCAGAAGCATATGGGTTGCATACAGTTAGGTCCTCATCGGATACCTTACTTACAAGTTTGTACGGAACCCTCGGTGCGCGAGTCACAACTCGCACTTGGCTGGTTTGTTTTTTAATATTTTTCTAAATTAACATTTTCTTTAATTTTTCTTTAAACGAGTTAAAATTGGCAACGCCGGTCCAGCTACGTAGGCATATTTTTAATTATGTGACCAGTAATACACAGCAGTTGTTGTCAATGTCAATTTATTTATTAAAAAAATCTAAATATTTCTTGAACCGGACGACTAGAAGCTTCATTTTACTCTTCCGCGCGTACTAAAGCACTGTGGAAGACGATTTTCATCAATTAAATCCGGTAAAAAAACGAGAAACCCTATTTTCAGAACTTATTCTTAATTATAATAATACATATTCTTAATTACACCCCCAAACATTGATATTTTCAAACATAATATTCTCAAAAATTAATTTAGGGATTTGTTTCAAATGTGTAGAGATGAGCTTACCATATTCGGAGCTTATCATATTCTTTACCAACTCCCATGTTTTTTAAATTTCCTTATATTCACATTTCACTATTTACTGCTATGCAATACTTACACACGAAATGCCTCAAATATATTTTTATTTCGACGACCTAAAATGATTCTCTATCGACCCCTCTGGGGGTCGCGACCCATGGTTTGCGAACCACTGTCTTAAAGGACCCAAAAGAATATATTTGCCGTCATTGCCTAGTGTAGCAAAACTTGTTTGAGAAAATAATCGTCTAGCAATAACTAATCTATTATATATAGACTGGATACAATAATATCTAGTCTAGACACAGAAAGAAATGTCTGTTTGAAGAAATCTGTTGAATTTAAAGTTCACTTTGCTTACAAGTCAATTGATACAATCATACAAAACTGTTATGGTGGCCATACACTATCGCTCCATCAGTCCAAATGAGCGACGTCGCTGCAAAAACTGACAGTGTGTGGTAAAAAACAGGTGGATGATGTGGAGTGACAGGATGAGTTGGATATTCGGTCAGTTTAAAATCCATCAGTTTGGACCGTCATCCACTTCATCCAACTGATGGTATGAGTGGAAAACCACGTGGAGTAACATCAAGCCATTGCTCCGATCTCATCCTGTGTGGTGATAACGTGGTCCAAACAGGCCTCATTTTCTCCGTGAACGTTCTGCCGTTCACATTGCCAAACATTGTTTTTTTTTTTATTTGCTAACTATTTACTTTGTTTTATTTTAATATTTACATTATTAAAATTTATTTTTATTTCATTTAATTAATGTTAATAAAACATAATGACGAGTGGACATGATTTTGTGGTACAAGTGATTAAAAAATATCGAGTTTCCATGTTTATGGCAAGTTAATCACACAGACTACCATGACAAAATACAGAGAAATTTGACACTTGACCAATTATTAGTGCTATTTAACACTAAAGACATTAATGCAAACAGAGAAACAGTTCTGAAAAAATAATATGACCCAATGACTGAGGGGAAATACAAGTTACAAATTTAAGTTCCTCATAGGTACACCCTGAAGGCAAAAATCGAATTGTAGCTATCAATCTTTCATGAGGGGTGATACTCTCCCTCAACACAGTGTCTTGCTTTTTAATAATCGGAGTAATATTTTTTTCTTCTTCTTTGCGTGCCTTATCCCTTCGGGATGTTGGCGATCAACATAGCAATTTCCGCTCTATCTACAGCCTGTCTGAAAAGTTGTGTGGAAGTGAGCGAGAACCACTACCTCAGGTTTCCTAGCCACGAGTTTCTTCTTCTACCTGGTCCTCTGTGTCCATCTACTCTTCCTTGAAGAACCAGCTGTAGTAAGCGGTATTTCTGGTTTCTCATTATATGGCCAAGATAGCCAGTTTTTATCTTCTTGATTGTGCTCAGAACTTGCCTCTGCCTGCCTATTCTTTGCATTACCACCTCATTCATAATGTGATCCCGCCAGGATATGTGGAGCAGCTTTCTATATACCCAGAGCTCGAACGCCTCTATCTTCCTTTCTGTTGCTTCCGTTAGCGTCCATGCTTCTGCGCCGTACAACAGAACAGAGAAAACGTAACACCTGACCATTCGGACCTTTAGTTGTAATGTCAGGTCGCTGCTGCATAGCATTGTTTTGAGTTTATTAAATGCCGCTCTAGCCTTCTCTATTCTGCAGTGCAACTCTACGGAGTGCTCCCAGTTGTCGTTGATAATAGTTCCCAGGTAAGGGTACTTCTTTACTCGTTCGATGGTCTCTCCTTCTATCAATATCAATACGCGGGCATCTGAAGCATTTCGGCTTATTAGCATGTGTTTTGTTTTGCTTTTGTTGAGCTTGAGCTTGAGGCCATATTCCGAGCTAGTGGTGTGAATCTTGGTCATTAGTTCTTGTAAGCCTTCCAAACTGCTAGCAAGTACAATGGTATCGTCGGCGTATCGGATGTTGTTTTAAGATCCCCATTCATATTGATGCCTTCGCTGGTGTCTTTGAGCGCTTCTTTGAAGATTTTCTCCGAATACAGGTTGAATAGAGTGGGAGATAATACGCATCCCTGTCGTACGCCTCTGCGGCTGTTAATCTTTGCGAAGTTGTTGTCATCTACTTTTACAGACGCTGTGTGATTCCAATACATGTTGGCTATTATTCTGATGTCTTTTGTATCTATGCCTGTTTCCTGTAATACCTCGATCATTTTATGTGCTGTACATTATCGGCTACATTGAGGCTTTGGAGAAATCTATTAAACAGGCATGGACATCACGGCCCATATCTCTGCATCTCTGAATGATAATTTCTAATAAATCAAAATAACTCTCCTCATCCATACGAATATAATTGCGCCAGTCTGTTGGCTCCAAAGAAAGTTCATTCACTAGGTTTGTATGAGATAGCCTTTTCCTCTCCAGTAACCAATATTTGCCTATTTAGTCCTATTATTTTTCTTTTTAAAAATTAGGCAAGCGGCAGCAGCCAAAAGCAGTTTCTTCTTCATCCATGGCAAAAATAACTTAATAATAATAACTAAATAAATAACTAACTTGTTTTCTGGAAGGAAGTTGCCTTCACTATATGCGTGGATGACTGGATGATTGGAGGGATGTGCTTTAATTTTGGATGTCATCCAAATGGAGCGATAGTGTATGGCCAGCTTTAAAACTAGATAAATATTTGTCGCGATTTAAGTGATAGTAGATTGTGATCCACTTGTTTCTTACCCCTTGGTCTAGAACAAATTTATTTATTTAAAAAGTTTATTCCTACCATATATATTAGCGTTTACAAATGTTATTCGGTCAAATAATATTAACTAAATTAAACTAAATCGATTAAAATGACTTTTTATATTTATTTAATTCACGAAAATCTTTTGGTTAATGCGTCATAATTATAGGCAGCTAAATTTATAAAGGAAATCATGATTTGAACTAAATTTAGTAGTTAAACTGATATTAAGTACTAAAATTACAAACAAAATCAATTTTAGCAGAATTTACTTGTAATCTCATTTAGCATAAACATTTTATTAAATTACATAAAACACATAATTTTGTTTCAAATATTTATTTCGTTTTACCAGTTAAAACAAACAATATTATATTCAGCTGTTGACACTACAACGGCTAGTTAACTAAATTCTTAGAATAAATTATTCCTTTAAATTAGGTTAAATATAATATCCACTTATGCAACAGACACTTATCACCATATAGCACCATTGTTTGAAAAGAAACCTCATAACAGTTAGTTAAAAGACCTTTTAATAAACTAGCAAATGATACTAAATGTTATTGTTACAAAAATAATAGGAAAATGTATTCCTTTCCACACTCTTTTATTCAATTGTATGTAGATAAACGGAATATTTTTTTGCTCTATAAAATATGTATAACAATACTAATAATCGATAAATAGAACGGAATAGATCTACCCAATTATTTAATCTAATGGTAACTTTAGTCCAATAACAAATGCATTTTTGCTTTAGGTATGTAACATGAATTTAAATTGTCTAAATTTTAAGACTTACAGTTATGTATATTAACTTTACAGTTTGTTTAACCATAGCCAAAACTCACTGGTATTTAAGAATTTTCTATTATGCATGATAACCCACATTTTTCGTGTTAAGTAGCAGCGGTGGGTTAGGAGCTGTCCTTATATGAGGATGCTAGGAGAATATCAGTACGAATAATTTGTTAAATTTTGTTGAGTAAATATAAAGTAAATATCAGTACAAATAATTGAGGCGTTTTTTTGAAAAACAACACATGTCCATTTTTTAAGTTTTGGCGGTTCTTTAGTGATTGGTTAGTGCTGCTATATATGCGTGATATGAAGCAACTATCCTGAAAAAGAAAGCGTCAGGCTTGCTCCCAGTGTCGCCCAAATTTTAGACGGTTTTGGAAAAACATCAAATGTCCAAACCGATTTGTGTAAAAACAACGTATGTCCATTATCCTACCTGCTCCATTGTAACCTTTCTTCGTTTGTGTTTTCGTTCTTTCTGCTTTACATTTTATTAAATTGACTGTTTTTAATTTTGTGAGTACCTATTTATTTTGGTATTTTTCGTGAATTATGAACCATTTTGGAGATGAAATGTGTGAAATAGCTCATACTGATAAGCCTAAAAAAAGGACAGTGATGGTTCTATGTATTTGGGATACATAATGTTGAAACAAGCGAGGCTGATATGTACACTTACTACGAAGGATGTGCCAAAAGGGGCCAGAACGAAGTAACGTCCATGCTTTTTCATTATTTTAAAAAAAATGCCAGAAAGTTGTCAGGACCTAAACAAAATTTATCTCACGATATAGTTTATTTATGATTTGGTTCATGCGCTGAAACTTTTTACCGTGTGATAGCGATTTTAGACTTATTTCTAGATTTAGAAAAGAAATAGTGGACATTCCTGAGCAGTGGGACAAGCTTGTTAAAGAGGCAAAGGCCAAACCCAGCCCTTTTGAAGTCGTTAAGGCAGGGATCCAGTCATTAGTTTGACATGTTAAGCTCAATACGCCTTTTTTTTCTGAAATCAGCTAAGAATGCCAGAATGAATGGCTAAAAAGCCAGAATGTATAGAGTGACAATGAACAATCTAGAATTTGTACAGACACGCACAGAAATTCAGTTTATTTCTGAAACTACAAGTGTGCCGATCAGCGAAGCCATACTGAAAGATTCAGCAGGTTTTTATCCGATCCAAACCATGTTTCATTCTACGAAGGTTTGAGTGCACGGAATGGTACTGCAACTGATGAACGGCCAGAAGTTGATAGCGAAGATAACAGCAGTGACGTAGATGAATAGGCATTATTTCTTTATTTTTAATATTTTTTGTTTCTAAACGAGTTCCTTAACTTTTAACATAAATGTTACTTGCTTTTAACTTTTTTTTTCTTTTAACATAACTTTATTGATTCAATCGTTTTACTACGTTAAAAAAACTTTATACAATGAATTTTTATTTATGTAATATGTCTACATGTTTAAAAATTATGATTTTATTTAATTTTTAGGTATTATTCTTTTAAACCTTTTTAAGACCAAGTGGTGGACATATGTTATTTTTCCGAAAAATTTCGTGGACAAACGATGTTTTTTTAAAATATTTTGGAACCTTTGCGAGTCAAAAGCAAGTAAAACATAAAACGCATAGCCATTTATCAAAAAACGTTTTGGAACTAAATATAGTGATTATGGGCATTGTAATAAATTCTTCAAAGTAGATATACGACTGTCACAAACAAAGACGGAAGGTTTTTTGTATTATTCCCAAAATTTAAGTTTTCGGACGTGTTGTTTTTCAAAAAACCGCCTCAATTTTTTTTTTTTTTTTTATTGAGTATTTTGAGTAAAAGATTTGTATTTTTTACTACACAAACGATAGAATTCGGGTAATACGATCAACAAAACTAAACTCAAATTCTTTTTAAGTCGACGTTTCGATTTATTATTTAAATCTTTTTCAAGACTTAATTGTTACAGAAATACAAAAAGCAAAGTAAAAGATGGTTTTAATTTTTTACAAAGAAGGTGATGAACAATTTATTAAGACGTTAACATCATATAACGTTGACAAAAAGTTGTAGATTACATAACAACTAATGTAAAGCGAGCCATGGTAGCCTCATGAACAATTTAATTACGGTGTTTAAAATAAACATCAAATAATCATTTTTAACCGTAATTAAATTGTTCATGAGGCTACCATGGCTGGCTTTACATTAGTTGTTATGTAATCTACAACTTTTTGTCAACGTTATATGATGTTATGCGTCTTAATAAATTATTCATCACCTTCTTCATATATCTTGCTCAGTTATTTCGTTCGCTTCTACTGTACCTGAATCTTCTTCAGTTTCATTTACAGGATGAGATCTAATAAAAATATTTATAACTTTATCACCCTCTTCCAAAATGGGTAACAATTTTGCTATACTCAAGCAATTAGAAATAAATGTAAAGTATAATGTTTATATTCCGGCGGTTGGTTAATCCGGCACGTTCAGTAATTCTGCGCTCTGAGGAAACACGTCTCTTTTCTTTCCGCTGTCCCGCGTCGGATATAAACCTCGCGCACTGTTGAAATAAAGTCAAAAGAGACATCCTTAAACTCTGAAAACATGATTTGCAATTCTGACCAAACTAACTCTACTCTACAATTGTCTTCGGAATATTTACGCGCTTTAATTTTCAAGAGCTTTGGTGTTACGCTGACAAACGATAACATAGCTTAGCTTCAAGGCACAAGCGAAGAAAATTTTCATTCCTTTTCTGACGAAGAAATCCTCAACCTAATTTGTTCCACGGATGACGATGAAGCAAACGATGACTTGAATGTTTGAACTCCGCGAACTGTAGCAAACGCTGACGCGTTTAAAATATGTAAAATTGCTATAGTTTTGTGTTAACCTTGATAATCCGGAATTGTTTGTCTGGACCCATATGTGTCGGATTATCAAGATTATAATGTACATATATTTTCTTAGCATCGCCATAAGAGAACAGAAAAATATTTAACTTGGTAATAAATTTAATTACAAATAATGTACAGAATTTGTTAAAAAAATATTACATCAATTAAATTGTTTGTGATATACTTGTAGACGTTGATTTTTGCGACCTAAGGCGAGGACGTAATGGGTTAAGAACTATTTGTTTATTTATTATAAACAAAAAGTATAATTCAAAAGACTAAATATTTCACTATGGTATTAACTCCATGAATTAATAGAGTCTCTTATTTGTTGATATTAATGTTTTCTTTTAATTTCTGTTTCGGTTAATTATTCTTTCTCAGAGTTGTAAAGAGAAAGTATATCTGATTTAATTTATTAATGTAAATTAAAGGCAAGAGAGTATTGGATGACGGCAAACACAGACACACGCACTCATACAAACATCTCATTTTGTAATTAGATTCTTCAATTAAGTAAAACGTGGGATGGTCTTTCTTAAAAAGCTTATAAATAAATTTTAATATTAAAATCGAAGAATTATTTTTTATAAACACTGTGACAAGCTAAACAAATTCTTAGTTTATAGATGCCCATTAAATATGTAGTCTGACTATGTCAAGGATAAAGATTTTATTCATTTATGGATTGTTATTCAGCGTTCTTCTGTGATATTTACCATTTAGATTTGTTGATTACGTTATGAGATTCATGGTACCTAAAACTGTTTATCTAAATTTATAATTTGTAGAATATAAATATTGTGTAGAATTTGAATTCGAATTAAAAGTTTATTAGAAATATTAAAGATGTTAATTACAACTACAAGTTATAATTTTATTAGCAGATTTAAATTTTAGTACATAGTACATAATTGTAACTATTTGGTAGTTATATTTCACATAAAATGAATGTGTAATCTGAATAAAAACTTTATATATTATATTAGGCTATATTATTTTTAGCTGCTTATTTACTTAGATTTGCTACTGGGATAGTTATCTAACAAGTGAAGCACTGTGTGTGCTCATTTGCCATATTTAGTTGCCCTCACGTCATTTCCCTAATATGAATGAAAAGCGATATTATTCTACACTGCGTCCTAGCAACTCCAAATAAATCAGAAGTAAATGTACACATATTCTCTTTGAGTCCTGAGAATAGGTACAAAATTTTATTACATTACTCTGTTATAAATTTTATTACAAATAAATAATTCAATAATAGTATATTTTACAGCAAGAGATGAAAGTGGCGTTTTTTGGTGAGGTGGGAGTTTGCTCACGAGTGCCAGCGAGTTAGCAATCACACCGAACCAAAAAAAAAACACTTTCATCTCGAGTAGTAAATGCAATTGTTTCTACTGATTTCGGTTGTAGAATCCATAATTCGACTTTAATAAATCCAAGTCGATGCGAACTGTCAATACAAATTTAATTGTTGGTTTGGTCGTTTCCATGGTAACATATTGTATTCTCATAGAAGGTGATACTTTTCAAGTCAAATGTCCTAATTTTATTTCGGTTTTTTAAATAGTTTCAGGCTCGTTTTACGTTTGAACATAAAATATTTCATTGAAATTGATGTAATTAATAAGAAAGTCCATGCAAATTTGGTTAGTTTAGTGTTTTTATCGAGAAAATCATAAATTTAAAATGCTCATTTTCGTCTCTAGATGTGAAAATATTTTCATCTCTAGAATGAAAAAATGTCACTTTCATGTAGGGTAAGCCGTGGAAAAAATGCCATTTTCACATATACCAGTAGAAAAATATATAATATGTAATTCAATAAATTGATATTCAATTGATTTATTTCTAAATATTATATTATTACAAAAATTTCAGTGTTCACGATATTATGATTTCCGCGATATTTCATACATTACTGCGCCAAAAAGAAGTAATACATTATAAAGGGTGTTTTTTTTAGAGGCGGAGAATTTTAAATTTGCAACACAGTTTTCTATGACAGCCGATTTAACAGTTCCCTGACTGTTTTGAGGTTAGCGTGGTATGGCAATTCATCATGAATAGACTCACGCAGAATAGACTCACGCAGGCAGACGACGTTACTCCTGGGTTAAGAAGTTACGCCAGTGGTTCAGCCTTACATTCAACTGATACGATTCAACTGTTTCGTCAAGCAGTTGATAAAGCCAAGATTGCCATGCTAATCGCCAACATTTCCAACGGATAGGGCACTCGAAGAAGAAGAAGATTATAATTAAGGTGATTATAAGAAGAATAAGAAGATTTTAAGCGATAATTCCCGGTGAGATTTTCTGAATGAATTGATGAATTGAACGATGAATTGGACCATGATTTTCACAATAATTTCGAACAATGGCCTTCTCCCACGCCATATGGGAGAACAGGCATGATATAGCACCTTACCATTCAAATTTTAAGAGGAAGTGACAAGTCTCTGGAGAAGAACATTTTCTCTAGTTTGTAGAAAGGAGATCTGGCCTGTTCTATTCTTGCACGAATTTCTTTGGAGTAATCCCAGTCGTCATTTATGAGGGTAGCCAAATAGACATATTTCTCTACTCTCTTAATTGTTCATTGCCAGGTATTAGTGCATCTTGGTGTGGGCCCTCGTTTTTAGATAGCACCATGTATTTTGTCTTTGAGATGTTTAATCTGAGTTCATACAGGTCGCTTGTGGTTTTGACCATGTTCATTATATTCTCTAGGCTCTCCAATGTGTTTGCTACTCTGACGGTATCATCAGCGTATCGTATGTTATTGATGTTTTCGCCATTCATCTTAATACCTTCGTTTGCGTTTAATGCTTCTTGGAAAATTTTCTCAGAGTATATGTTGAACTAAGTAAAAGATAGTACACAACCTTGCCTCACGCCTCTCCAGGTGTATAATTCTTTGAAGATGATGTTATCCACTTTTATGGCAGCTGTCTGGTGTCAATACAGGTTTGCGAACAAAATCATTCTTAAGTCTCTCTTATCTATGCCGGTTTCCTATAACACCTGGATCATTTTGGACGGTGTCAAACGCTTTGGCGAAGTCAGTGAAACAAACGTACATCTCTTCCCATGCCTCTACACCTCTGTATCATGACTTGGACTGTGAAGATGTTTCTCTCATTCCGAGCACATTCCCAAAGCCAAACTGCGTCTCCCCCACATGTTCCTCACACCTACGATAGATCCTGGCATGTATGATCTTTATAAATATCATGAGTATGGGTCGTTTTCGCAACACGTTTTCTCTAAACGATAATACGCATCTCGTAAGACGTACAGTGCGCACGAGTGCGCACGCAACAAGCGATGGATGGTTTGCAGCGTAGTGTTGATAATGATCCAAAGGTGTCAATTCGTCATCGTGTTCAAAAATTAAACCGCCACTTTCATCCATCTACTTTTGGAAAATTTTGCGTAAAGATCTTGATTTACGTTTTGAAAAGGTTCAACTTGTACGGGACTTGAAGCCACACGATCATCGTTCGCGCTGTATATTTGACAATTTCATTTGAAAATTGTGTTCAGTTATAAAGCACACTTTTGGCTAATTGACTATGTCAGTGCGCAAAATTGCCGCATTTGAAGCGATGATAATCCACAAGCCATTGTCGAAACAACATTACATCCAAAAAAAAGTCACAGTTTGGTGCGTTTTATGGGCCTGTAGAATCATTGGTCCATATGTTTTCAAAAATTATGATATAGTTAGAACACACTCAATGATAAGCGGTACAGAGACATAATTACAAACTTCTCAACTTTCTTGCCCCAATTCGAAGGCATTAATGTCGCAGACATGTGTTTTCAGCAGGACGGCGCCAGATGCCACACATCGCGCGATACAATTAATTTACTGAAAGAAACATTAGATGAACGATTAATTTCACGATATGGATCTGATAACTCGTCCCTCTTGCGCGACTTGACGCCATTAGATTTTTTCTCTGGAGATATGTAAAGTCCCGTGCCCCGATAAACCAGAAACTATTGAGCACTTGGAAGCCAATATTCTAGTCGTTATTGCCGAAATACAATCTGATTTACTGCGACGAGTGTGTGAAAATTGGACTTCTAGATTACGCCATGTACACGCCAGCTGCGGCGGCCACATGCTCGAAATCAGATTGAAACACTAATGGCATAAAATTCATCTTTCACATAAAGCCAATAATATTTAAATCAATTTAAAGTTTTCCGCTTCTAAAGAAACCATTCGTTACATAAGGGAACCTACCCATACCACGTGACACATTTTTTTACAGTTTTGAACCCCCTTCCCCCGTCGGTGACTTCCCGTAGTATATGCCACGACTTCCCCCCTCACCCCTCTAATTTTCACGTAGTAATTCATAAATATGGTTTTACATAATTTTTTGTAAATAGAAAGTTTAAAAAAAATCATGTTTGTCTTTATTACTTCGTCGCTTGCCGCGTGACGCCAAGAGTGCGTGCATATCCCATGTAGAAACATATTGCAACAGGAACAGGATTCTTTCAGAATTCTTTTTTCCTTTTATTCACATTTATTTTTCATCTTCAATGAACACGTTCCACATCCAGCATCAATCCACTCCGTTTTCAATCAGCTAACGTCCCGGCAGAAATATGTGCGTCAGTTTTGTCACCTGTGAGTTTAAAAAACGCTAAACTCTGCGCGCCATATTTGAATATAGCTCGAAAAAGCACGAGATATCCCAAGAATATTGACTACGTGACAAAAATCTAAGTCAATCCACCACCCCACCCCCGGTCCTGTGACCATCAAGCTTGGTATTTTGAAGACCTTATCCTACTTAATATAACGCAACCCCACAAATTTAACACTGTCTAGTATCCAGTATTTCTAAATTTGAATTCGTGTTGGTGTGTCTTAATTTTAAGACGCTGGTAGAATATTGGGTAAATCAAAATAAAGTCAATGTTAGTTTAAATTTACTTTAGACGATGTTTTAGCTAGAATGAATTATGATGGCATAACTCATTTGCTGATTATTTTATATAATAAATTATAAGGATAAAATTTGATCTAATCATCATTAATTTATCTAAATAACGCCCTGTGTTTATATCTGCAGTAAATTTTGCTAAAATTAATTTTGTTTCTAACTTTATTATTTGCTAATAGTTTCTGAAATGTTGATAAATGTTTATTATGTATAAGAATTAATAAAAAATTACATAAAAATAATAAATGAGAAATTTTGAAACAAATTTGAACGAATAAAAAAACTGAAACTATTAGTATACTCGAACCGGTGAGAGAATGCAGCTGTACTGCCCCGAGGCATGAGGGGCAAGGGACGCGCAGACGTACGCGCAGATTTGTTTGAGTCAAGAAATATGCAGTTTTTTATTCATGTGTCAATTTTTCAAGTACTGACAACTAAACACCGCGCACTCGAAATAAAGTGGGGGTATGCACGGAACATGGTATGCGATAAACTCGTCGAGACGAGATGTATTCTCTCGCCGGTACAAGTATAGATGTTTTGCACCATTGAATTCTACTCCTTTTCTTTTCAATTTGAACAAAAAAAAACATAACAAATTTTAAGTGAAATCCTTTTATGGAAATAATTAAATGTTTTTCTTGCGGAATTAATGAAACACGTTTTATGGAATTAATTAAATTTAACAAGCATTATAATAAATTATATTTACAGTGTTGAATTAATTGTTGATTTTAGTATCCCATTTCACTCGAGGTAATTTTGCAGCAAATAAACTCATTATTAACTAAATATCGGCAATAAACACTTAGCTTGGCTGCAGTGTATTAATTAACATTTTACACAGTTCATGAAAAGAAAAACACTTGAAACTTTGTTGCTCTGTTTCTAATATCTTCGATAATGTTTTGCAAAATCGTTTACTATTAACAGCTATTATATAAATTGCACAAGGTAATAACGGAAATGACGTATTAAAAGTTTCAATAATTTTAGTATAATTAGATGTTGAACTATATGTGAACTTAATACTTTCAGACAAATTATTTATTCTGCTTTTATATAGAATGTTAATTATAGACCTGTACTATGTAATTATCTTCTCAAAAAGCTGTTAAGTTTATATTAATTAGATTTCACGTAATTCCCCAAACATGGGAAGATTTTTGCGTTGAAATTTCGTTTTTTAATTTGGTTAGAATTTTAATAATAGGATTTTAACTTTCTGGTGAAATTATTGCAACGTTTTTAATATACATTGCTGGAGGTTCTGCAAATTTAGACAAATTTTTATTTTGTATATTTTACATTGCAAAGAGTTTTTCATTAAAAACCATAGAATTTATTTAAAACCATAGAACAGTTATGTTTTTATTTCGATGCACAAAATTAAATGCACAGTACTTTATGATACAAGTGTGTGAATAAGGGCACGAAAGCCCTTTACACACGTGTATTATACATTATTTCATTTACAAAACATGTTAAAATACTTTTGAATCTACAAAAAAATAATTGTTTTATATCGATAATATTGATCTTTTTACGGTTAGTTAAGCGCATGCGCATCCGCCAAGTTTAAATGGCGGGAATATGAAAGTTTTGGGCACTTTTGTTATTTTTACAGGTCATACGTCAAAAAGTGCCCGAAATACATGACAGAAATTGGCACATGCGCACAAAAAAAATTTCAACTATGAAAAGGTCTATTGAAAAATTGTAATTTTGACGGACTAAGTACGTCAAATCACTGACACAATAAGGTTGGAACGTTCAGCGCCTTCGTGGAAAAAATTGCTAACAAGTAAAAATATTGACGTGAACACTATTTTGTCGTTGTCGATGTAATCTAGGGTAACCTAGATTTTATCTAGATTAGGTTAAGTTTAGGTTAAGTTATATTATATAGCCAGATACATACAGACTAAGAGGCCGAGACTTCTTGATTCGAAATAAGAAAAATTAATTCAATTTTAATAAACGTCAGAGAAATTATTTTCACCATGTCTATGTTTTTTGTTTAGTGACGCGAGTTGTTGCCATTCTAACATCAAACAGAAATTGTTTAATAATGAAACTCCATTTGATTTACATTGGACTTTTACGCACGATTTTGATACTTTTACACGCGATTATAATAATGGCATCCTTCACATACAATAATTTACTTATCAATGTGTTCATTTAGATATGCGAGTAAATAAACGTATTTTCTGTTTCTAATAACAAAAAATATTTCATCAAGTTTTATGAAGTATATCTATGTAGAGTATATAGATGCATTTATTATACCGTTTTAACATGTTTTACTTCTTCAAACAACAATAGATTTTAAAAATTTTCCAATTTATTATTTATGACAATTAACAATTATTTTTTATATTATTGGTATTTATTTATATTAACCACCTCTTATTTTAAAGAGGAAAAAATAAATCAAATACAGTAGAATATTGATAAACTGTCGGTTGGTTAGTCCGGCACGTATAGTAATCCGGCGCCCTGGGGAAACATGTGTCTTTTCTCGCCGCGGATATAAGCAAACAGGCCCGCTCGTGCTCTTGCCTCGCAATCCTCTTTCTCAATCTACTCATTCTGTTCGCCACTCCATTACATCTTGTTTTGATATTGGTTTGTCGTTTATCGAGTGTATCTATTGGTAGTTATTTAGTGTACAATGTCAACCAAACGAAGATAATTTCAATTTGTTTTAATTGTAAATTTAAATTACAATTAGTATACAAAGCCTGTACAATTTTTGCAAGTGTACAAGAATTCAATAAAATTGCACTTATCTAATATTATTATTAATGAAAAATCTGTCAGTAGTAGTCAATATTTTGAGTACAGTACAATCTTGATAATCCGACCCATATAGGACCAGACAACCGCCGGATTATCAAAATTTCGGATTATCGGAAGTTAAACGAAAAAAAATTCCTTGCTTGTGTCTTGAAGCCAATATTTTATGTCATCGTTCGTCAGGGTAACATTCACTTCACATTTGTTGGGAAGCTCTTGTAAAAATCCGAAGACAATTTGTAGAGTGCAGTTAGCTTGCTCAGAATTGTTAATGAGGTTTTCAGAGTTAAAAGCAGGGTGTGTTGGCCAGACCTTTTTCCAAGAACACTGGATGGTGTCTCTTTACTGTCTGAAAGTAGAGATTTTTTGGAATTTATTTTTATTTGCTGAATTACATTTTGATCCATGGGCTGCAGTAGGGCATCCAAACCGGTTAAAACCGAAACCGGTTAACCGGGTTTTCTGTTAAAATTTACGAAACCGGTTTTTTTCGAAAAACCGAAAGTCGGTTTTTATTTATTTTATTTTTTTGGAAAAAAAATAATTTAGTGGAAAATAATTTTATTTTTCTACGGTTATTCATCAAATATTATATTGTAGATTTATTTTTACTAAAATCAAACGTAAGGTGTCGTCCATTAATCACGTAAGGTTTTTAAGCAACTTTTTATTCAAAAATTTTAAGAACTTCGTGCCAAGAAACTCTCCAGCTTCTTCATGCTTCCTCTTTAGCTGACCAACGTGTCAAATTTACTCTCTTTAGCGTTTTTTCTTTCCCAATTTCAGTCAACTTTTGCCGGCGTTGTGTCGAATTTATAAAAATCTTATTGAGTTTCTAAAAGTCTTATTTTTAGATATTCAACATGACTCGCTAAAAAAGGATCGAATTCAGTTAACAGTTCCAAAATCATACAATAATTTCCGTTATTCGAATCATTCGGAACTTTTTATTTTTTTATAAATAATTACATGACTCAATCAACAGAGGCGGCTTTTATTTTCGGCGGATTTTTCGTTTGTATCGCCGCTCTATATCTGTCTCTCTCAGACTCAATACCACGACGCGGCGTATGCCCCTAATAGCTAGGCCCCGTCGATCCTGCTTCGGACCAACCACTACTAGGCAAATTGTAGAAAAAAACAATTTAACAATACGTGGTGAAACATATTACATGTTGAATTGTTTTAAATCCTATTTGAATATTTATATAAATTGTGCCATTTTTTTATCCTTTACGTAAATATAACGAAATAATACACAAATATATATTTTTCGATATATTAAATAATTATAAATGGTGAATAAATATTTATTTTATTTGGTTCACAGCCGCAATTTATTTATTTTTATACTTAAAACCGGGTTTTGACCGGTTAACCGGTTTTTACTTTAGGAAAAACCTAAAACCGGTTTTTGAAATTACATCGTTTTTTTAGATGCCCTAGGCTGCAGTATCGCATTTGGACGCATGTAGAGGACTTGAATTTGTTGATATTTCGAGTGAAGTTTTTCTTTCACTCTTTAGGAGGTCCAGGAGCGTTATCCAGAAGAAGCAAAGCTTTAGCGGGCAAGTTGTGAACTTTTGAAAAAACTTTTACCGCGGGAATAAAATCATGCTTGAACCATTCTTTAAACACATCTCAGGTAAGCCATTCTTTGGCTTGATATTTATATGTAACTGGTAAGTGAGTTACATTTTTAAAGGCCCGCGGATGCTTGGCTTTTCCTATAACCAATAAGGAAAGTTTGTCTATGCCCGTGGAATTTGCACAAGGCATAAATGTCAGTCTAATCTTTCAAATATTTCTTCCTGGGATACTTTCTTCGGAACAGTGCACAAAGGTCTTATGGAGAAGCATCCTCCAGAATAAACCACTTTCATCTGCATTGCAAACCTGTTCTGGTAAGAGGTATAATGCTTCCATTTCTAATTCCAATTTTCTCTGAAAACGATCAACCGCTGAAACATCACTTGATAATTTTTCTCCCGTAAAAGTTAAGAAACGAATCTCAAATCTTTTTTTTTTTTTAATCAAAATGCCACTCATCGCTAGCTCGAAAATTATCTTTCCTGCTTATGTTTTCTGTAAATTTTTTGCCTTTTCACGGAGGATATCTCCCGATAATTTGTCCGGTCAAATTGGACCAAAAAATAGCGGTGAGGTTACAAAAATTCACACTTGGCTGAAAATTGGTAGGATTGTTCAGAACACTATTATAAATGAAATGTGAAAAGTCCTCATCAATCCGTTACCTGTAAAAAAATTTACTCGAGGTCAAAAGTTACAAAAACGGAATTTTCAGCAAAACGGTAAGTTTTATCATAAAATTGGTCCTGACAAAAATTGGAGATCAGATAATTATCTATAAAAAATCTCTAAAAACTTTTTTGTCCTAAGAGCCACCATTTTTGAGATATAACGATTCAAAAAGTTGAAAGAGTTGTAATCGTCATAATATGTAGGTATAAGTACACCACGTAATACATCACTGAAGCTGTAATACAAGTAAAAATATCGTTCTATGGGTCAGTGTAACTTACACATATAAAATATTATAAATATCAGAATTAGCTTGTCTTCCTCCAACGTCAGCGGCTGCTCATCAACATCTTTTTCGGATATATTACCAAGTTCAAGTGTGGCTTGGTTATCAGCTAGATCCAAAAGACTGGGGTTGGAAGTTGATCGACAATTCATTAGAGCTAGTTCAAACTTCACTTCCACCTGCGCCAGAAAATCTGCTAAACACAATTTTTTGCAACTGTTAAAAGGGATGTAGTGCTAAATGTGGTTGCAAAAAAGTTGGATTGTTTTGTTCTGTAGCATGTACAAATTGACATGCTCCAATGTTGAATCACCAATAATTGAAGATTCATTTGATGCTAACGAAAAGACATGCGACGTGTCATTATTGGGGCAATTTACTTGTATCCAGGATGAAGAAAACAAGGAGAAGAAGAACAAGAAGAACAAGGAGAAGGGAAGCAGAAGTTTCAGATAATGATGATTCCGATGGATAAATTTCCCTATTTTTTTTTTAAATCACACCCCTTTATCATTTTCAACCCTTGCCAATACCTTTAATTATTTAATAGTTTCAAATTAAACAGAATCACAACAGATCAGTGGAGTAGGCCTACCGGGCAAACCACATTAAAAAAACGCGCTAAGTACACTATCTCAAAGGTATCGTGGAAACGGGTGTATGACGATTACAACTCGTTCAACTTTCTGAATCGTTATATCTCAAAAAACGGTGGCTCTTAGGAAAAAAGTACTTAAACATTTTTATAGATAATTTTCTGATCTACAATTTTTATCTGGGCTAATTTTATTATAAAACTTACCGTTTTGCTTAAAATCGCGAAAAAACCGTTTTTGTGACCTTTGACCCCGAGTAAATTTTTTTCCAGGTGTCTGATCGATGAGGACTTTTCACATTTCATTTATAATAGTGTTCTGAACAATCCTACCAATTTTCAGCCAAGTGTAAATTTTTGTAACCTTGGATGTCTAAATTGACCGGATTAAATGGCGTATGCCGGGCACGCTCTTGCATGAACCAAATAAATAAGGCAGTTTCCATTTCAACATAATCACCTGTTTTAACTTGGTGTCTTTTTTTCTTTAAAGTCCCCATCAGCAGTCCTGGCGCTTTGCAGGATTTTCTCGCGATTAAATTTGATGTTGTAAATCATGGATCTTCCAACGCCATAAATGCGTGCGAGGTTTGCAGTGGTTTCTTCTTTATCCAGTTTATTGATGATCTCCTGTTTTTTAGGCAAACTTAAAGTGACGTGTTTTCGTTTGATTGACATTGTACACTAAATAACTACATACATTAGATACACTCGATAAACGACAAACCAATAAAAATAGAATGAAAATCAATAAAAGAACAGAATGAGTAGATTGAGAAAAAGGATTGGGAGGCAAGAGCACGAGTGGGCCTGTTTGCTTATATCCGGCGCGGCGGCGAGAAAAGACACGAGTTTCCCCAGAGCGCCGGATTACTTAACGTGTCGGACTAACCAACCGCCGGATTATCAAAAATGTTCTGCATTTGTTTTGTTTTTTTAAATAAGAAGTGTTTAATATAAATAAATATAAATAATAATTGTTAATTCTTATAAATAATAAATTGGAAAACTTTAAAAATTTAATGTTTAAAAATGTAAAACATGTTTATACGGTATAATAAACGGCATGAATCGGCATGAAAATGATGAAATATTTTTTGTTGTTATTTTAAGATAATCTGTATATTTTTGAAGCTTATCTGTTTTTTTGTGTAAAGTATACGTTTATACGTACTAAATATAACAATAATAAATACAGGAAAATCTGTGTTGGATGTGTTACAAGGTTGTGTGGAAATTCTATAATCAGGTTTAAAATTGCAGAAATCGATATCTGTATTAATTTATGGGTGCATTCACCCTCAGTCTATTAGCAGAAACCCATTAAATACTTCCCTTACGAACACGCGTTTTAGAAATTAAATTGATATTTGATATTTTAAAAATATTATTAATCAATTGATAATTAAATATCTTGAAAGGTTTCACAAATTTGTAGTAGTGTCGAATTAAAAGGGGATGCAAATTATAATTCAATTGTTGAAAATTAGATATATGACAAGAACTATGTAAACTTAAGTAAATAATTAATCAAGCTAAAGTTTAATGGAACTAAATAACAGCAATTTCAATCTTGTTTATTTTTAATTAAGAATTTTAAATCTCTACAAGTTTAGATATTTATGCATATTTTTAACTCTTGTCAGTTGTTATGTTGTCGTTGTTAAATACTTTGTTAATCTATTCAGACATTTACTATATATTTTTAGCTATATTTGAAGTAGTTAAAACATCTATCAGAAACTTAATTTTTGTGTATGGCCACACGCCTAAACATAATTAATCTTCGTCTTTAAACGTGATACGTCAAGTATGCCAAGATACATTTCAGTTTTTATATTGCGATTTTGTAATAGCTTTCAATTAAATATTCTAGTTAATGATAATTAAACTGATTGAGAAATATATTAAACACTAAGTTTGTGTTTACTAATAAATAACCCAGATTTTTTTTTCATTAAATTCCATGTGAAGTGAACGTAAAAACGTAGAATTATGTTTACAAATTTATATGAATTAGTCAGTACAACTTTACCTAATCGTCTATAATTCATCAGTTTTATATGTTATAACAGTGGTGGCGAACCTATGGCACGCGTGTCACAGCTGACACGTAGGAAAATTGTATTGGCACGCGAACTATTTCTCACGCGTGCCTTCACAACTTTTTAAACTTAAACCTTCTAATTTTCTAAAAGAAATTTTTAAGTTTCTCAACCTACGGTTGTGCAACATCAAAGGTGAAAATATATAAGACGTGTTATATGCAGGCTAATACGGATTTTCACTATCAGAAATGTTCATTCTTTGTAAAAGTTATCTGGCACGTCAGCATTTCAAAATGTGAAGATTTAAAAAAAATGGCACGCGGCCGGAAAAAGGTTCGCCACCCCTGTGTTATAATAATGCGTTTAGTTAAGGAAGTTCGAGCATAACTATTGAGTCAAAATAGTGTTTGAATTTGTCTATATTTTCAATTCTCTTAATAGTTAATAAAATTAATTATTTTTATTTATAATAACATAATTATAAATTTGGCAGAAGGACCTCGAGGTCGATAGCCCTTTGTATCATGTTTATTCGTGTGTTACAATAAAAACCGTTATTATTATTATTAATAACATAACAAATTGAAAAATTGGTAATATTTAATTGGTAATAAATAAAATAATTGGTAATATTATTTAATTCATAAAATAGAGTTATCAAATGACTTCCTTATTTTTGACTTATACGGTGTAATAAAAAGATCTGGCAACAGCGCTTTATTGTGTCCTGAAAGTTTATAGTACAGAGAGAGAAAAGAATAATAAATAATAGTAATTGAAAGGAGTCGAGTGTATTTTTTCTCTCTATATAACTATGTTTCCATCTTTTCTTTTTTTTTCTCTCAGTTGTTCTCGCGACGTTACCAAACCATCCGTCATGTGAATTATTGTCGATAAACAAGATTCAAAATAAAAGTTTTACTTTAATTATTTAATTAATTACATCGGTAACGTCACATTGCTTTAATGTTATCGTGTTTTACAATTAACTAAGTTTATTGTATATAAGTTTTTTATTCCTTAAAGTTTCGAAATTAATATCGAAAATAATAAATAAAGAAGTGACGGAAGCTTGTCAGCCATAAGAACCTGTGTATAAGAATTGAAAAAAACATCTTTTTTTTCGGATAAACTAAATGGTGGATCACTTTTAAATTTTTAGAGGACATAAATAAAGTATTGATATGCATGTATATAAAGTTTCAAAGCTTCAACTTATGCAAAATATTTAACATGGGATTCGCTCGAACCCTCTTAAATTAGTTTTCTCTAGCTATGTAGACACTTCTATTTTCTCTAGTTTGTGACATTTGTGTTTGTTTTTCTGTAATATTTTTTGTAGATTTAAATGTCTAATTATGAAAGTAATTTTGATTTGATATTTTTTCAATTCCGTCAAGTATTTATGTTATTTATTCGTGAGAGATAAAAATTTGCATACTAATAAGTACGCGAAAATGAAGACGTTGAAAAAGTATGTCTGATCTACAATCCAGTTGTTTGTTAATAATCGTGCAGATAAAAATCAATGGATTCGTCAAAAGAATAATCGGAATTTATACAATCTTGTTTCTTAGCAAATAGCCAATTAATCTTATGGTAATCTAGCATTTATCTGAGAACTAATATGCATATTGGCAAGAATTAATTAAGCTTTACGCAAGTTTAAATTTTCTACTGACCGCGCCTCATACGAAACAATAATACAATGGGAATATATTTTAGAGATTCCTAAAAAAAACCCCGCAATTTTCCATTGAAAATAACATTAAAGTATTCTTTTAAACTGGTTCTGTCTAGATTTGGCAATTGGAAATTCAATTGCGAAAATAAATCAAATACATTACAATATTCTTGTTTAAGTGGTAAAAGTTTTATGAAGACATTGACATGAATCTTGTAATAATATCTTATTAAATAATCCAAACTCTGAGAAATCAAGTTCAGCAAAAAACGTAAACAAAAAATGCAATGTTCACGAAACATAACACCTTGAGACGTGCTCAGATTCTGCTACCATTAACATCTGAGAAAGAATTAGAATCATCTAGGCCAGAAGACAGAAAAAATCGTTATTAAAACATTTCCACTTTGCCCTTTATAGATAAAAATCGCATGACGTAGAGTCATATCCCCCAGTGAAAGGCACCGCACAAAATCACAAAAACGATTTAAAAAACGCATATACATAACACTGTGTGTGGATTACCTACATAATTTTGAGTTAACTAGACGGAGAGATATTTTGATATAAAAAAAACTTGAGAAAGGCTTGAGGCGGAGAAATTACGAGACGTAGCCTAACCTAGCATAACTTTGCATTCTGGATATGTGTCGGTAAAAATGTCTTGACACAAATTTCCTGTACAATCATAATTCAGCTTGTAGATTGTCACATTGTTACAAACCGTCATTGTTCTTAATAGTATTTAGATGTTTTTCTTTTTGTATTACCAATTTGTACCATTTGCATACAAACGTGAAAAAGGTTTAACTTAATCTTCCTTTTGTTCGAACTTTATATAGAATCATTCTTCAGTAATCGCTTGATAAACATCACAATGACATTGAGAAATATATATAGTCTAATTGAAACGTACATGTTAAACTTGCTTTCAAAATATTCTTCATCTATTACAAAATCTTTTTTTTCTAAATCAATTTGTTACGTGACTAGACAAAACAACTAGACGTGGGTAAGATAAAACTTACACGACAAAGTTATGCACTTAATAGCATTTTGTTGTTGTTTTGGATTACGTTACGGTTATGTATTAAAGATTTTTAAAAACAATTATGATATTAGCAGAATTTTAACGGAATATTCCGTTAAAAGTCTTAAAAGCAAAAATATTAAATATTGTCGAAATTTATAGTTAAATATTTTCAATATTTATTGTTAAATATTGTCAATATTTATTGTTAAATATTGTCAATATTTATTGTAAAATATTGAATAATAATAAAAAATGTGCTTGTGTAATAAATGTAGGTATGTTGTTAACATTACGTGATATGTAGTCGTTAAATTTGCTTCTGAAAATTATTATTTATAAATTTGGAATGTATTTTAAGCCCGAATTTGATGTATTGCCGTTTGAAGACATTTAGTTTCATGCACGGCTGACACGCGTCTACGAAATCGGTAAAATGTCACGGGATTTTATATGTCAGGCTGAAAAGTCAGAAAAAATGAGGCAGATTATGTTTTATTTTTATTGACTCATAAATTGTCTTATAAATAGATCAAATATTTATAAAATTTTGATTATTCGGAAATATGATGCAAGCTATTTTATGAAGTTTTTGCGCTAACACTCAACATTTCTAAATCTGATGATTTACAAGAATATATATATCTTCCGTTGAAAATCGGCTAATACCAATTATTTGTAAAATTTTATTATTCTTTCAAAGTAAAATATTTTCAGGAGGTATAGTGGTCAGTAGGACTTCTTTGTATTGTATGCTCTTAATAATAAATTCTTCAGTATCATTTTTTTATTTCTATCGTCACTGCTAACTTAGGTTTTGTACACATGTTGAAAGACATTTCGACGAAACGACCACATAATTTAGAAATTGGCTTCTTATCATTTCTCAAAAGTTTTTTTATTTTTCCAAATAAATTTTTGAAAGAATAACATGAAATTTCAGGTAAACAACATTTCAGGCAAACAACACTTTGCCTAAGTTAATTTTACTCATGAGTTTTCTCCTAACCGACTAGTTTTCAATTTCTTCGGCATGCCGTGCTTCGGTTTTCCTAACTGGAGCCGGACAAGGTTCGAATGGAGCTTGCTATAATTAGAACACAGTTCGGAAGTTCGGCCTCATTAGGTAGAAATTAGGACTTCCAAAGATTATCCTAAGTTAGCCTTTCCTATATAGGACGGGTCAAGGTTCGAATGAGGCTTGCTACAGTTCGGAAGGCCTCATTAAGTGGAAGGTGGGATTTCCAAGGATTTACCTAAGTTTGTCTTTTCTAATTAGGAAGGGATAACGTTTGACTGAGGCTTGCCAGAGTTTGGAAACAGTTCGAAAGGCGTCATTAGGTGGAAGTTTCCCAAAGGATTCCCAAAGATTTACCTGTCGTAAGCTTTCCTAATTAGGACCGGACAAGGTTCGAATGAGGCTTGACACAGTTTGGAAACAGTTCGGAAGCCTTATTAGGCCCAAATAGATTTTTTGGCATGCCTCATTATTCTCGTAGTCGGGAATAGCTTATCGAATGTTTCGTTTGAAGTATTCCACGGTTCCAGGTCGGTTCTCATGAACTTAAGGTGTAACATGACCCATAAGTAATAATCCAAATCCGGGGAGCGAGGAGACCACAACTGATCCTCACACTGGGAAAACAGACGACATCAGAGGAATGAGCTTCTGTAACAGTCCTATAGACATATTTGATACACGAGGTCTTGCACCATCTTGCTAATCAAAATTTTGGTTAATTCATGTTCACTATTGAGAAGTACTACGTTGCCATTTCATCTTAAAAAAGTACGGTCCCAATACCCCAGCTGAGCATAGTTTACACCATACATTTGCCTTTTGAGAAAGCAGCTATTATTCAAATATAACTAGAATGTTTTCGGCAGAACAGTAACCTAAAATTTATTTGTTCCTCTCCCCATGCAATTGAATATGTGCTTTGTCACTCATAATTATTTTGTTGACAAAATTATCCCCTCTGCTCAAAATCCATCGACTGAATTGTAAACGTTGGTTTCGGTCTATTGGAAGAAGTTTTTGAGGCTTTTTGTCATTTGTAAGGTTGAAACTCACTGACTCACCTGAAATTCCTACTTCCTGCGATAAACGTCGCACGGATTGATTGATGGAATTTTCTTCAATTGTGCTCCTCGTTTGCAAAGTATTCAATTCTGTTCGACTAGTTTTTTAGCTTCTTGCAAGTTTAGTGCCCTTAAGGTAGACTTCCGTACAAAGCGGCTCTGGCGTCACTAATAGTATTATACACTATGGAAACGTTTGAGGCACAACATTGACGCACTGACGCTGAGCGCATCATGTCGCCGCGTCAGTATCGCTGCGTTAGTGGTGCCAGAGCCGCTTTGCTCGGAAGTCTACCTTAAGAGAACCTTTTCGACAATATTTTTCGACCCATCTTGCAATTGTCTTGCAATTTGACTGCGCTGGAAAATGAATCTGTTGTCGAAACCACCTCTAAGTTTGAATAATGGAGTTCGTTCTAATAAAATGCTCTAGAAAAAAAATCCTTTGTTCAATCGGCCACCGCTCCATTTTCAAAAGAAAACCGAAAAGGTTCCCCAAATAGTAGACACTTAAAATTATGGCACATAAGTCATTTCTTGTTTTGGTTTTATTAAGTAAAAACAGGACACTCTTAATTTGTCACCCTTTATTTGAAATATTTCTTTCGATGTTAGTTTCCAAAAACAAATCACGTCTTTTATTATAGAATACATTGAAATTGTTTCTGCATTAAATGTTTTGTTAAATATTTATTTCTACTGGAAACGAAATTATTGATAAAAATTTCCGATTCTTAAATTCTCTAATTTTCCTGTGACGTGTTTAATAGTAATTTTCCTTAAAAAAATAACAAATCTTATACAACAGCAGCAAGGATGATGGTATAAACAAAATCACAATCAGTGAGATTTTTACCAGTAAATTTTACGTAATTTGAGGTCTTTAAATTTAAACATCTTTCAAATCTAGCGGCGTAGAGCTGCTGGGCCCCCATTTTATATTCAGGATATTCATGTTAAAAATCTACTCACAATAATACATAGAGCCGCAAATTGATAAGATTTCAAATGCCGGATTAAATTAATTTTAACTTTCAAACTGTTCCAAATGAAATTTCATCTTTCAAGAAAGATTTAAAAAGTATAAATTCCAAAAGTGACTTAGAAGTATCGTCTCGTTCTTATTGAGATTGTTAAGATGCGCAGTCTGATTTCAGTTGCAAAATAGATTTTTTTGCAACCAGCTGTGATGACGACAAAGGGCTTCGAACACTCGAACAGTTAAATTATGCGTTCGAAGTTTTTGGAGCAGCCACCAAGCATTCGAAGACAATGAAAATGAGAGAATATGTTCGATACATTGAGTGAAATTTTGAAGAACATTTTCGCAATAATTTAATGTTTTTGCAACGCTTTGATAGACTATTTTGAGTACCAAGTCAATTGTTACTTTTATCTATTTTAAGCCTATAATGAAGTCATTAAAGCACACATATGGGTTCGTTTATGGATCGTGGAGTGCGATACAATTTTCTCAATATGTAGGATAGGCTATTTTTTTATTTAGAAATGGCATGAAACGACGAAAAATAGAAAAAATAAAATAAAAACCTCGTTCATAAGGCGTTTTTCGAACTTGCCCATTAGAAAACTCCCCGATTCGCTCGTAGTTATCTAAACATGGACGCGTGCTGAAAAACCGCACTTATTGAACTCGTTCTTTAATATACTATTATCTACTCGCACACTAATATGAATACATTAATAAGTAAATTATTGTATATCCTATTTGCATCCTTATTCCATTATTACAATCGTGTCTAAAAGTATCTAAATCGTGCGTAAACGTCCAATCTAAACCAAATGGTGTTTCATTATTAAACGATTTCTGTTTGTTGTTACTATGGCAGGCAACAACTCGCGTCACTAAACAAAAAACATAGACGTAGTGAAAATAAATTTTCTAACGTATATTAATATATAATTAATTGTTCTTATTTTGAATCAGGAAGTCTCGGCTTCTCAGTCTGAATTTATCTGGCTCTAATATAACTTAGCGTAACCATAACCTAATCTAGATTATATCTAGGTTAGATAAGGTTAGGCTTACCTAGATTACATCGACAACGACCAAATAGTGTAGAAGAAATCACAATTTTTGCTCCGAAGACTAATTGCGATTAAAGCATTTAAACTTCGCAACTCATGCACAAAAGCCCTTCTTCACGTACTTGTACCATAAACTATTATTTTAATCTTGACAGGAAATGTTTGCGTACACAGCAGCACCTCTTGATGTATAATGCAATGAAAGGTGAAAATGTCTATATTAAAACGTACTTTTCTCATGTAATTTAAACAATCGAATATAATTTTTCTAAATGTCTCTAAATCTCTATTTTAATAAATGAAAGTTTGATTTGTTCCAATACTAAAATACATGTTATGGACGAGTTGAAGAGCCACACAACTTAAGAAAGAAGCCACATGCGGCTCGCGAGCCGCGGGTTGCCGACCCCTGATCTAATTTATTACTTTAGGCGGCTATATACGAACCGGCAGGCCTGCCAGCTCGAACTGAACGGACTGTTCAATTCAGTTTCGACGTTCAGGCGGACTGCCTGAACGTTCCAAATGTTCAGGTGATTCTGAAATATTTGTCAGTTATCATCATGGCTTCCAGTGATGACGACGTCGTAGCAATTTTCGGTTTAGCAGTCGCTGACAGATCAACCGGAATATATACAAGTTCAGGTGACCGACCTTCAGGCGGACTGTTTGTAGGATCGTCGGATCCTCGTCGAGGCTTGTCGGATCGTGTGTAGCCGCCTTTACAGTATAAATTGAGAGTTCGATTGCTTTAAGTTTAAAAACAATTTATTATTTAGTACAACTTCCAGATCGACTAATATCGTACATTGGACTATTTGCCAAAGGACGAGATAAGCACATACCAAGATATTTGTTTAACCCTGCACCAACCATAAGCTTTGACTCGATTAAAAAAAATATGAATACACAGAAGATATTTATTTTAAATGTATGAGGTGTCTATGATAGCAAAGTAGTAGTAGTTAACGAATATCTTGTACAAATATTTACGGGTGGGTATTCAATTTGGTTGTTGAGGAAATAAAAATTATTAATTTTTTTATGTATATACTGCCTTCAAAAAAATCGGAACACCAAGTATTTATTGGACGATTTTAATGAAATTTACAGTATTTTATCATGTAAATGAACTGCATCGATGATAAAAAAACAACTTGTAAAACAAAGAAACATATGAATAAACGTTAATAATGTGTTGGATCTCCGCGATTTCCCAAGCACTCATTAACACGTCGAGACATACTAGAAATCAGGCTATCAATATCGACTTGAGGTATTCATTCCAAACTTCCTTAATTTGACCTCTAAGTTCCATTACAGTGTTAACGGGGCAAAGTTACTTATTCTAACACCTATCATATCCCAAACATAGATCATAGATCTATCGGCGATAGATCTGGAGAACGAGGTAGCCAAGGTAACAAATTGATTTCGGCACTATCAAAAAACTGTTCTGTAATGGCCGCTGTGTGAGCCCGAGCGTTATTTTGCTGAAAATGGGGTTCTTCTAAGGCCGACTACCATACCCTATCGCCTCTCAAACCAGAACTCCCTGTGTAACGACCGTATGTCTTTCAACAGCAAATTGTAAAATGCTGCCTTCCCATAAACAGAAGCCCATAAACAGAACCGAGACTCACTGCTGAAGATAATGTTATTCCATGGTCCATGGTTGTTTTTGCTTGCACCAATCAAGTCTTGATCTGCGATGCTGCGGCGTAAGAGGTAGATACAATTGTGGACAGTAAGATCTAATACCAAAACTGCGGATTCCTCTGTAACTTGGAGCCAACCAGTCATTTCCCATTGCCCGCGACGTTGTATATCTGTCCCGTATAGTTGTAAATGAAGAGTTCGATCTTCACGCTCAGTGGTGCTTCTTGGACGTCCTGATCCAGATTCTCCCCAGCTTCGGTCCATCTAGACCAGTAGCATACTATCATCGATGCAGTACGACCTACCCTTTCAGCAATAGCATGCGAGCCCTTTCAAAATCATTTAGATGATGATATTGTGCACGACGACGAACGGGGGGCATCTTCTTTAGTTTTACAAACTGAATCGTCAAACTACTCAGAGGCTACTTGGATATAACAAGCAATTACATTAAAATATCAGCAGCTCTTCATAATGTTGAAATCAAGAAAAAATACCATTAAATGGGAACCAAGGCAATTGGTTTTTTGATCATCGATGCAGTTCATGTACATGATCAATTTCTGTATATTTCATTAAAATCGTCCAATAAATACTTGGTGTTCTGTTTGTTGTGGAAAGGCAGTATATTTTAAAACCTTTTTAAAAAAAAATTGATAGTTGATGCGAAAAAGTTGATGACCACCTGACATACGTCTCTCAGACCCAAAATAGCAGTAATTTTCTCACCTGAGACGTATGGCAGGTGGTTAAGGGTTAAAGCTGATGAAATTTTAAAAATAATCACGTGACTCCAAACGCGCCAAACAAGACGACCATGTTTGTGACGTCAAATTGGTACAATTATTCCTGATTAATACAATAATATTGTTTTAAGATTTGATATGTCTAATAAATTTATTAATATATTGACGATAATAACAAGATTTACTTCATGAAAACTTAGAAAGTAGAAATTGAAATTTTGACGTCACACGCGCTCGGAAAATTTCTCGGCCTGTTTTCGGTAATGAATTCAAAACTTTATTTTCAATTTGCTTTTAATTACAACGAAAAAAACAAAAAAAAAATATATTTTTGTTATAAAACTTAAATGTTTCGATTTATGACAAACAATTTTTTTTTCAAAAACCCAATTGCAGTTTCTAATATTTTAGTAACACCAGGTCCGTTCTTATCAATTTTGGCGGCCTGGGCTATAAACCAATTAGCGCCTTAGGACCTAGGCATTGGAATTCTTAAATATATATATTTTTAATATTTCATTGAAGTTATAAATACAATTGTTTTTTTAATTGAAGTTCCCCTTCACATTTCATTTTTAGTTAAAACACACGGAGCTTAAGAGATATAGAGATTTAATAGATATATAGAGATTTCAGCATATTTAAAAATTCCCCATCCTTACGTTCGTGGCGTCCCTTAAGTTACGTCGCCCCTGGGCCCAAACAGCCCATAGGGTTGGCATGGCCCTGAATAATGGCAATGCAAAACTAATTTTATTTTAATCGAAATTTAGAGAACTATTTAAGGAAACAAAAATCTTGTCAGACTTCTACATTTTGTAAGTAAACATTTTGTAAGTCTACTCGGTTAACATTTTTTAATTATAAAATTAATATTCCATTCTATTTACCATTCCAATCTTTAATAAATAAATATTAATTTAAAGTATTTGTCAAGAATATGTGTTATCAAGCTATGAGTGAGTCACTTGTTGCAAATACGAAACTGCGTAGTAAAGTGCACAAATGGGGTTAAGCAGTATTATTAATTATATTACAGCTTTGTTTGTAGAGTCGATTTTTTTCGTTGGAAATTTTATGATACAAAAGAATTGCCTAAGGGAAAAGGAAGCCAATAAAAGACCAATTCATTTCTTCTAGTTTATTTGTTTAATTCGATTTTATTTACTTCCTCTATTACAAAATGTATTAAAGAAGAAAATATAGATTCTTTAATTGCGAAAGAATAGCTGTAGACATTTTTATTGTTGTTTTTTATATATTTTTTATTGAATAACATAACTATTTCTCAATGATTCTCAACTCAATTTCGCTGTTTCTCAGTACTTATTCAACTAAATTTATTTTCTCTCGATATTTAGTATACATAGAATTATCATTATGAGATTCAACAAAATTAGAATCCTTTTGTTATCGTATTTAACTTATTATTTACCTATTTTTGTATTTAGTTTTAATTTGTAATTGTGTAGACTAATAGCCTAGTTTCGATAATTGATTCGGAATGAAAAACTTACCTTTTTTACCTTTCATCGACATTTTACCAAACGTCCTTCATGCACTTGTCCATATTAAGATAATTTACAAATACCAGAATTTAATTTTAAAAAAATGTCATGCACTCAAACAGCATTTCTTCATAACTTTAATACCAATTTAATTAATTCGCATTAAATAATTAATAAATTATCTTAAATTAACGAATGCAACAAAAAATAAATAGAGCTATTAGTAATTATTGTCGCCGCATGGTCTTATATAAGTGGGTCATTGACGATCAAACAAAATCAATAAAAACTGAATATTCAACCATAAGTTTTATTATAATTATCGAGAAAAAAAAACTTTGTTTAAAAAGGCTACGAAGTGCTCAATTTTATTACACTGTAAACAATTTTTCTTTGTAATAAAAAAAATCTTCAAATATTCTTCAAGGCTAAAGGCCAAAGACTTTATTTTATTATTAGCAAACATTTGAATTGCAAATTTATATCGCATTTAAAATAAACTTTTTTTTGTCACATAAAATAATCTTCTTTAAACGGTATTTTCTTTTAATAATACATTCAGAGAGAGGGATACATATATATGGATAATGGGAGAGAGGAATACAGATATACATTAGACAAATAAGAGATCTATAGACAAAGTACATATATAAAACCGTAAAAAATAAGTATCTATATAAGAATAGACAAATTATAGTGAACAAGACTAGACAGGCAATTTTGTTTTAGGCATTATGGTCAGTTTGTTAGAATAGGTAGATTTTACTGAACAAGAGTAGACGCAATTTTGTTTTAGGCATTTTGGTCAGTTTGTTTTAAGTCTATCAAGAAAACAAATCTTGTTGTACGATTTGCAAAACATTATTAACCAACAATAGTTAATTATCGTGTTCATTGTTTCTGTATATAAATTCTCGTTTTCTTATTATTTTAGTTTGTTTGCATTGTTTCATCACACGTGAGTCCAGTGAAAGTAAATGAAACGAGATGTGTGTAAAAATGCAATGATGAAAATTCTCCGATCGAATACGCCGCAACGATAATTTACACGTTAATTGTTTATTAACATTTTATTACGTTGCGTGATTGTAATCAAGGAATGAGATTGTAATTTGATGGTAATTAATTAGGTTTTGCCATATTTGGATCACCAACATGTATTTAGTACAGGTAAGGGTATATAAATCATGATATGTTTTTATTTTCTTAGAATATTTTGCATTCTGTTCATATATTATGACATTGAAAACTATTTAGAATATTTTATTAAAAAAAATTGTTAATTTCAGAAATTTACAATTTTTTTTTGAACAGTTAATTTTTATCGTCTGTGAATTTATTCGAACTACACAATTTTACCTTGACTGCCCTATAGTATGTTACGTAACGAGAGTTGTAATAAGCATATTACGTGCGAGCGGAACAGTTACGCACGACCCGCGTAGCGGGGAGTGCGTAATTCCGCGACTATGTAATTGCCTAACAACTCGAGTTATGTACTATTCTTTATCTACGACCACACGAATTTGTTTCTGTTTAATAAGAAAAATATGTTTGATGTAAAAAATTTATTTCTTATTAGGTTATGTTTATTTAATTATCATTATTTAACATTATAATAAATAACCCATATTTTGATATATAAATCTTACTCGACATTATTTAACTTGAAAGAAATGAAAAGAAATACATTCTTAATGGTTACATACCTTATTATTTAGCACTTATTTGGGTTAAACTGGTATAAGTGTGTTCATAGATATATGCAACTCAATGTACACAATGTCAATTTTCGTTAGTTTGAATTGGGGCACGGGGGCGCTGGACGTATGAGCACGTGATAGCAGCTCTCAACCAATCAACGTATCGTAAACCAAACGCACGTGTGTGTTATCAATCATAACTTATCATTAATCGCGGACTGTTACATACGTGTGTGTTATGATGTATTTACATAGTCCACGAACTGTACAATAATGGGCATTTACAATAGTGGTGTCGTAGATAAAATATTTTACTTTTAATTAGAATATTAATTTGTGTCCGGCTGGGTACTTTATTGCTTATGTATTTCTCTTACATAATTAATATAACTTTATTTGCGTCGTAATTACATACATTTCACTATTTATATTTTATAAAGTAATTGACTCTTATGACACAGATGTGGCGAACTACCGTTTTTAAGACCACATGCGGTCATATGGCCGCATGCGGTTATTTTGAGTCTTCTTTGCTGCCTTACCCACTGCGGCTGCGACTTGCCTTCCAGCACAATTATCAACACACGTTATAACACAGGGTGTCTACAAAAGAATCATCGGGTTTTAAAAAGTTATATTTCGCAAAGTTTTGCGTATATTATATTATGTAACACTTGAAAATAAAGGGAAAATGTCCAAGTTTTAAATTATGCCATCACAAATGTTCGATGTTGGCTCCTCGGGTCACAGGACACAATTCTAAATGGTAGTCCAGTTGCAATGTGCCCCCATCGATGCTGTTCACAGCAGAAATAATGCGTTCTCGAAGTTCAGTGTTGTTGGCATTGGTGGCACATAAACCCTATCTTTAATGTACCCCCCAAAGAAAAAATCGCAAACTGTAAGATCGGGCGACCTGGCAGGCCAGCTGAACAATACCAACTCCTGTATAGCATATCGCTCAATCCAGCGGTGAGGAAGTTCCTCGTTTAGATAGCGACGCACTTCATTATGCCAGTCAGGTGGAGTCACATCTTGTTGGAATATGAAGTTGTTGGAAACCTTTTTCAGTTGCGGAAACAACCAAAACTGCAACATACCGACGTATGTTGTGCCCGTCACAGTGTTTTCATTGAAGAAAAAGGGTCCGTACACTTTTGTTTTGGAGACACTCTCTCTCTTTTCAGTCCACAACCCTTCTACAGGATGTGGTGACATCAATTTGCTACGCTCGCAATGACTCCTCGCCAGCGCTCTCCATCTTGGGCAGATCTCATTACCTCCTGCATTCCTTGTCCCGTCAGGGTTTTTGTCCGGTGTATCCATCGTGTCAGCGATCTTCCCCTTGGGCGGCGGCCTTGGACTTTAATTTTGCCTTCTACTTTGGGTCGTTCAATATTTTCGAACCTCCTGACCACATGACCCAGGTATCCCAAATATCGTTGGTTTATTGTCTGGTATAGTCTAGTCTTTATACCGAGTTGTTGAATAATGGAGTCGTTTGTGCGGTGGGCTGTCCATGGTATTTGCAGCATTTTTCTATAGCACCACATTTCAAACGCGTCTATTCTGCGTTGGTCTGAGGTGCGAATAGTCCACGTTTCGCAGGCGTAAGTTATAATGGAGAAGACCAGGCTATGTATGAGCCGAAGTTTTGTGTTTTTGGTAATGGCTCGATCTTTCCAAATTTTCACCAGTTTTGCCATAAACGTTCTGGCAATCGCTATTCGTTTGCGGATTCCTTTCTCCGATCCACCTTTGTTGGTAACTACTAATTCTATTATTATCATGATTTTTGTTTTGGCTCTATTAATCTCCAGTCCATATGAGCCATAGTTGGCTCTATTAATCTCCAGTCCCTGTGAGTTTCTGAAAAAATTGCCTATAGGATGTAAGGTTTATTTTATTTTAATGGTTATTGCAGTTATTGCTCTTGTAATCCTCCTTTGAGGTAAAAGGACCCTATGTGTATGCGAGAAAATTCCCCATAGCAAGATGGCATACGATAATATCGAATGGATCTCGACATGGTACACTTTTAAAAGGCCTTCTTTGCCAACCGTATTCCGGACCTTTCTCAAAAGATAGGCTTTGCTATTTAGTTTGCGTACGATGTAGTCTGTTGTAAGTTTCCACGACAGGTGCTCTTCCAGAAATATTCCTAAAAATTTGACCACTTGCTTTCGATGTAATCGGTAATTTCCGATTTGCAGTAGAAGATCTTCAGAGGGTTTCCTTCAACTACATTGAAAAATTATATAGTTTTTTTCTGGATTTAAGAATAATTTATTTGCACAAAACAACGTATAAAGTCTGTCTATGATTATATTTGCTTTGATTTCGTTTTCACCAGAAAATCCTTTGATATCATAATACTTGTATCAGCGGCATCATGGTACAGTGTTTTTGCCCGTTATAGTAAATCTGCTGTGTACAGCGAAAATTAATCGGGGACAGAACACTTGCTTGGGGAACACAAAATGTAACCACTGTCTATGATATTCATCCATTATAGCCTCCATTTCGGCTTCTTCCGAAGCCAGAATCACAGTATCATCTGCATATCTCAAATTCCTTATCGGTTTGCCTCCAAGAGGGATCCCTCCGTTCCAATCTGCTAGTACCTTTCGCATAATGTATTCTGTGTAAATGTTAAACAGTATTGGCGACAATATGCATCCTTGCCGCACTTCCGCTTGTATTTTGAATGGTTCGGAGCATATGTTACTTACGCTGACGCATACACTACTGGTCTCGTTTGGAGACTGCACAGAAGAAATTACATTTTTGGGAATTCCTTTCATGTTCCAGAATGATATGAGCATTTTCCGTACCCCATATCCGAATGTTGTGTCGGTTCACCTTTCCATTTAAATGAAATGCCGCCTCGTCGCTGAACACTAGACGGTTATCAAATTCGTCATCCTCCATCGCTTCCTTCATTGTAATACAAATATAGGTTCGCCTTACATGGTCGTCGGGCCGTAAACTTTGCACCATCTGTAGACAATACGGTTGAATCGCAATCGCGGTCGCAACATTTTCCATACAGTTTTATATAGAATACCAAGTTCACGACCTACTCTGATAGTTGACTGTTGCGGCCTACGCGTGAAACGTTCTCTAACTGGCTCCACTGTTTCATCAGAAACGCGTGGTCTTCCGGTACTTTTAAGCTTACTAATGGAACCAGTGTCCTGGAATTGTCGATACCATCGTAAAATGCTCTGCTGACCTGGCGATTCTGTTCCGTACAGTCCTCGAAATTCACGTTGCACCATATCAACCGATAAACACCTTGCAATACTCGAGCACACAAAACGCTTTCTGCTGCATACTAGCCATTTTGCATTCTTAAGGTGGACTTCTGAGCAACGCGACACTATCGCAACGGTCGTAGCGTCAAAGCTGCCGCGTCAGTGTCGCAGCGATTATCGACTTCCGAGCATCGCGGCTTCAGCGTCAGTCGTGGCGCTTGAAACAGTCAGTTTTTGAATACACTCTCAGTAGAACGCTTTTGTTGATCTAGGAAAGAACCAGATAATTGAAAATTTATTAGAAGTAGAAGAGGATGGTGATCTTTTGTTTTCTCACTATCTCAGTTTTGAGAGAAACTTACCCGACCCCATTTTCACAAGTCGAAATGATGAGGGTACTTATAATATCTTTATAAAAAAACATTTAAATTTTAATGACGAAAAGTTCAGAAATTTCTGTTGATTCAATAAAAAACAATTTAATTTGATTTTATCTATGAATGATATATGGAGAACTTGATCCAAATACATCTCGTTTCCTCCTCCGTAAATATTATGTCCATTTCTTATGTTGAAAACTATTTATAACCTCAAAACCTAGTTCAGTTCGTAGCGGCTGTGCGACTGCATTATGTATGCGGGCGGTCGGTCGCTATCGCGGAGCGTCAGTGCCGCGGCGTCACTGTCGCCGCGTCAGTGTCGCTGCGCTCGAATGGCTCCTCATACATTTCCATAGTGTATAATACTATCGCTATGTCGCCGCGTTAGTGACGCCAGAGTCTATTTGCTCGGAAGTCTACCTATAGTTCGTGCTGCCATCTGGACGTTTAAAGCGAAGTTTGTTTTACAAACTTGTTTTACAAAACTTGAACATTTTACCTTTAATTTCATGTGTCATTTAATATTATACAGTGATACCTCGAGATACGAGTTTAATTCGTTCCGTAACCTTGCTCGTATGTCAATTTGCTCGTATCTCAAAGCAATTTTCTCCATTGAAATTAATTGAAATGCCATTAATCCGTTCCAGCCCCAAAAATGCTACACCCAATTGTTTTTGTTACGTATTTTTGAATAAGAAAAAGGTCTTTGCCTTTTTCGCCGGATTAAAAAAAAAATACTGTCCAAGGTGGTTTGTTTCTTCCTCCCTTTCAGAATGCTGCGGAAATGAGTTAGGCAAGTGCCATTAAATAGTTCCGATGCACGACCAGTTGCAACTTTTCGGGGTGTTTCATTTCCACGAACTGTGAAACTCTCTCCCACATTCCCAAGATCTCTTTTATCTCACTTGTAGAGATAACCTCCTCCACCTCTGGCTCTTCCTCGAAACTAACTTTTTGCAGAACGCCCGAATGCTGCTGCGACTGCAAATCTTGTAATTACTCGGTCGTCAGTTCCTCAGAGTGCTCTTCGACAAGCTCGTTCACGTCTCTCTCATCCATCACCAGGCCCATGGATTTTCCCAAAACACAACCTCCTCCTCCACTGGCACTTCGGGTTCAAATCCTTCGAAGGTCCTTTCGGCTGCAGACTCAGGCCACAGCTTCTTCCATGCAGAGGTCAAGGTCCTCGTTGTAGCACTCAACCAGGTCTGATCAATAATTCTGAGGCATATCACGATGTTAAAGTAGCCCTTCCAGTATTCTCGAAGAGTGAGGTTTGTGTTCTCTGTCACCTCAAAGCAGTGCCGGAACAGGTGCTTAGTGTACAGCTTTTTAAAATTATAAATCACCTGCTGATTCATGGGCTGCAGGATAGGAGTGGTGTTAGGTGGTAGATAGAGAACCTTTATATACTTGAACTCGTTCCTCCTCCTGGTGCGTTGGGTGATCAGGAGCATTGTCGAGGACGTCAGTGGCGCACAGTGCGAAAGTTAGTATATCCTTCATGGGTTTGCGGCCTGAAATTATCTTCTCCTCTGCCGTTATGTAAGTCCTATTCGGAATCTTCTTCCAGAAAAGCCCTGTTTCGTCACAGTTGAAAACTTGCTGGGGGATTTATCATTGGCTTCTATCAGTTCGGAAAAAGTTTTGAGATAATCCTCAGCTGCTTTCACATCCGAACTTGCTGCCTTATCGTGCCTTACAGCGGAGTAAATGTCGGTCATTTTCCTAAAGTTGTCAAACCAGCCTCGACTGGCTTTAAACGAGTCTTCGATGCCTCGTCCGTGGAAGTGAGCGGGCTCTGATTGAGCAAATCACCGTAAATCGCTCGAGCCTTCTCTCACATGATGCGCTGTGTTAAGGCATCGCCTTTTAGCTGCTTCTCCGTCATCCAAACCATCAGCAGTTTCTCCATCTTTTCATAGAGAGAGAGCTCCGGAGCTTAGAAATTATTGTAACGCCCTTAGCTGGCGTTATACCCTTTATCGACTCTTTCTGTTTAAGCACAATGAATATCGTTGAAGTACTACGCCCGTACTGCCTCGCCAAGTCACCTACTCGCACACCATGCTCATTTTTTTCCATGATTTCACGCTTTAATTCAATAGACATCATCTTCTTCTGAGCACTGACCTTTGTGATAAAGTGATAAGTGATAAAGTATGTAAATGCACGAAAAGCGCAAAGCCCTAGAAAAACTCGCTCGACAGCTCGTATCTCAAATAACTCGTATGTTAGGGCACTCGTATCTCGAGGTACCACTGTATATGTAAAACTTTGTGAAATATATCTTTTTAAAACCCGATGATTCTTTTGTAGGCACCCTGTAGTGTACTAAAGCTAAATGTTAAGAGACAAAATATGTCTTTTTACTATCTTAAATAAAGTCGCCTTACATCGTTAAAATGCTCCCCAGTTCTGGCCTAGCATCTTATGGTTTCAACAGTGGTAGCGTTAGAGGCCAGTTAATTTTTCACATTGCTTTTCTCGAAAATTAATTCTAGAAACCTCCCTTTTTATTTTTTCTCCAGTGTCTACAAGTATGGGAGAGTTGCCAAAATCTTACCGCTTATTGATCATTTGGATCATCTTTTTCTTATATTCCACGATAATAAATCTATTTATAATGTCATATTCTATATGATACAGGAATCTATATCAAAATGACACTGTCAAAGTATACCTTCTAGAAGTATTTATAACACCCGTTATTATTAATATTAAACCACATAAATATACGAATTATAATTGTTGATTTCAGTACTATTTATAATTGCTTTAAACATTTAAGAAACATATTCGCTTTTTTAAATCTGTCCAAGTACAGAACATTAAATTATTTTATCTATGAGCACTATTGTAAATGCATCATAACACACACCTATATAACAGTCCGCGATTAATGATATGATAAAGTTATGATTGATAACACACACGTGCGTTTGGTTTACGATTTGTTGATTGGTTGAGAGCTGCTACGCGGGGCCTCCTCCCGCTACACGGGTCTTGCGTAACTGTTCCGCTTGTACATAATATGCTTCTTACAACTCTCGTTACCTAAAATGCTATTATTACTTTTGATCTCGTAGAGATTTTTTTGTATAAATTGCTTTTTTTTTATATAAAATCCGTGTTGTGTTTAATTTCCATGAAGCTTATTATTGTGTCACAATAGATGAACATAAAAGACTTATTTAATCCAGACCCTGGCTAAAAGCAGACGGCGTATAAGAAGAGATATTAGTGTATTTTTAAATTTCAAGAATGGTAATAAAAAAGATTTGAAATACAAAGTCACTTAATACAAACTAATTCGATGTAATAAATTTAAAGTTTCGTTATCCCGATATCACATTTCGTTCCCTCTAATCCACATACCATACCATCATTTTACGAGTTCATGGCTTTACTTCGAGGAAACATTTTCAGATTACACAACATCTACATAATAACAATGTTTTGTCTTTGATAAATATTCCCATAACTCTTCTCCGGCGCAACGAGTTTATTTCGGTTTCATCTCGAAATCTAAAACAACGAAAACATTAATAGCCAATTACAAGTTGCAAAAGACCCGACGCATAATGAACTGTTTGCGCAATTTGCACGCATTGCATAATCGTTTGGTGTTCGCCGATTTATGTGTGCGAGTTTTCTAAGGGGCAATGCACCATTTTTTTTTCAATTGGCCGAGAAACCCAACAAATGCCCCGAGGACTTTATTAGGATTTCAATTGATATTCTGCACTAGTCTTGCGCAATTCTGCTCTGAATACGAAATTTTCTCGGATTATATTAACTCAATTACATGTCATGCATAATTATTATAACTTTAACAGTTTCAAATATATAGTAATTATCTTTTCAAATATTAAATAACTTACGAGCACATAGGGAATCGTTATTTTTATTACTAAACACAATATAAAATAAAAATTGTATTGGCAGAAAGGGAAATTGGTCCTATGGTCGATAGCCATTTGTTGTTTTTGGTGACCATAAAGATTATTATTATTATTAAAGTTTGTAATATATCGAAATATTTTGAGTCTTACAAAGATATTATCTACATATTAAGTCTATATAGACATTTTAAGAATGTAAAAATGTTTAAAGATATTCTTTACATTTTAAATATATTTTATTATTTATTACAACGTTTGAAAGTATTTAAATTTGTTTGTATACCTGGCATTATATCTGCGTGCCATAATTTAAAAGTAATCTAATCTAATGAAAAATTGTAGTTTAAAAGCCCTAAAAGTATTGTTTTAGCCCTTGAGGCACGGAATTTTAGATAATTTTAAATATTCCACTATTCATATTTACGCTGTGTTAAATGTTAACCGCTGTACTTCAAAGGGTGAATTAATCATATTTATAAATGTATATAGTTTATCTCGCGTAAAATCAAATTTGTATTACTCATGCGGGGTAAGTACTATCTTGGCGCACGTTTTTTAGTGCGACAAATGGTTGTTTTTCTCAATTCAATTATTACCACATAACTTACGTATTATCACGTAATATAACTTGGGTAACGCGCGCAAATATTCAATTAAAATCGCTGAGATACACTAAGAAAAACAATTGAATAAATAAAATAAATCAAAACTTCAATATTAAAAAAGTGACGTGCAAGTAACAGACATTTTTTTTTTCATTACAAAATAAAAATTAAAGAAAACGTTTTAAATTGAGTGTAAATGGTGATACCGGAGACTGATTAGAGATCTTATGACGAATCCACACCATCGGAGTCAATTGAAAAAGAAAATTCTTCATTTTTTATTCTATTTTTTTTTATTGCCCCTGGGCCCCAAACTTGTAAGATACGTCCCCTCGCATGAGTAATAAATAATATTATCTGCAACTCGTGCGGTACTGTCAATTGCCCTCTTGAGCGAATGAGCCCAAAATCTCGCTCTCGTGGGCAATTAACATCTTACCGCCCGTGTTGAACAATATACTATCATTTTATTTGTAAGTATTTTTCGCCTTACATTTTATAAAATAATATTTGAATAAAACATACACCGTTTCCATAATTTCTTTCTGTAAAATATTAGATAGCTACTTTATATAGATACATATTGCTATAATCGTTAATGTGTAGCAAAATGTTTTATTTATCCATTCTTTGTTTATGGTAGAATGCGCCGGAACGTCGTTTCCGGAAGTTGTTTGCACAAATATTCTTTAATAGTTGAAATAGTAGAACGATTCGGTTTTAGCATTTCCTGCATTCCATTTATTTTCAACATACATAAAAACAACTTTGAATATTTTCTATATCCCACACGAATTATAGAACAAAAAATATGTTATATAAATAGGACTGTTAATCTTTCAACAAAATGAAAAATTTCGATATTTAAATAATAAAATAGAACTTATTCCAATTTCTTGCAACACGTTTCAGCTTTATTAAACTTAAATTTAAAATTAGATTTTAATTTAATTAAGCCTTAACCTAAATTAACCTAAACTAGTTGGAAGAAATATTTTATTCCATTTCTTGATGTAAATAAGTTTTACCAAAGCAAGACACTATTACAAATAAATGAAATAACTCTATTACTATACGTCTGTAATTTCTTAAATATGTACTCAGATGTTTGTTCATCTAAAATTATTAGAACTTAATGTTTATATTTAAGTAGATTCTTTAATATAAATTGATCAATCTAAATACAGTCGAACTTCTCTAAGTCGAATTACCATAGTTCACGAAAAAAATTGGAGTTATAGAAAATTCGAGTTACAGAAACACATAATTACAAAATGAGTAAAATTCACTTTACACAATTTGTTCAAAGTAAATATAATATAATATAACATATGTATTTATTTATAAACAAAAAAAAAAGGAAATACCTATACATTATTAATATAATGTTATCATCATCATCGTTGGCACTACAACCCTGGGTGGATCCTGGCCTCCTCAAGGATCTTCCGCCATCCGTCTCTGTCTTGGGATTTATTCTTCAAGTTAGTTACTCCTATGCTTCTCAGGTCTTTTTCTACCCCGTCTATCCATCGGAATTTTGGTCTACCTCTTCCTCTATTTCCATCAGGATCTGATCTAAGTACTCGTTTTGGATAATGCTCTTTTAATATAATGTTATATAATTATAATTTATTAAAAATAATTATAATTAATATATTATTTTTTTAAAGTCTGTAATTTTTAATTTTTTCCATTCAAAAATTCTCTGTCTACAAAGTTCTCCAAAGCAGATAATGCGCGGTACACTTCGTCTGGAACTTTGTCATTTGAAGACAGATATTCGCTATACTAATTTAAATAATTACGCATTTCTTTGTTCGTGGGTAAAATTGTCACTGTTTCGTTGTTAGATAAGACATCTTCATGTCTCACTTAAAAAATATGCATTAGTTTCACCATTTTCGGCTTCGTTCAGATTTTCATCGCGGTTTCCTATAGTTGAAGAAAGTGTACTTGGAGGAATCCCAAAGTCTTCAGCACTCACTTTTTTCTTTTTTATTCCTTCGTCAACTTCACTTATCAACCTCACTTTGTCAGATACTTACTTACTTACTCCTCGGCGCTACAGCCCATGGAGGGCCTTGGCCTCTCTGACGATCGTAGCCCAATCCTGGCGATTTTCAGCTCGTGTCCTCCATCTTCTGACTCCCATCTTTCGTAAGTCATCCTCTACATCATCCAGCCATCGTTTCCGTGGTCTCCCTTTGCACCTTCTGCCACCTGGGTTTCCTCTGTGTACCTTCTTGACAGACCTTTCATCTGGCATTCGCTCTACATGGCCCAACCATCTTAGTCTATTACTCTTTATTTCCAAAACTATGTCAGCATGACCGTATAGTTCCTCCAATTCCCTATTTTTCCGTATTCTCCATTGCCCTGCGTCATTCACTGCCCCAAAAATCTTTCTTAATATTTTCCTTTCCCATCTTCTCAGACATTCCTCTTCTGCCACCCTCATTGTCCATGTTTCTGAGCCATACATTACCACCGGCCTTATAACCGTTCGATAGACAGTTATCTTCGATTTTCTGCTCAGGCTATGTGACCAGAGGATCTTAATCAGGGCCCAGTATGCTCTGTTTCTCGCTGCAATCCTTGCTTTTATTTCTTCACTTATGCTGTTATCATTAGTTACCAACACTCCCAAGTACTTAAACTTCTCACAACTCTCATAGTTGACCCCATTCAACTTTATGAGTTTGTCTTTCACCGCTGTGTTTCTCCTGGAAAAGAAGATATACCGTGTTTTGGCGCCGTTCACTCGAAGCCCCAATTCTTCTGCCTCCTTTTCTAACTTACACAACCCATCTTCCAGCTCTTTAAATTATCGAGACAGCATACACACATCATCCGCATACGCCAAATTCTGGTTCATGCGGTTAAACAGAGTACCACCTGGGTTGTTGGTCTCCACTTTTCTCATCACTCTCTCCAGTACTATGTTGAAAAGTAGTGTGGATAATACATATATATGCCTGTCTTAACCCTTGGTTGACTTCAAATTCCTTCGTAAGTTTTCCCTCTACTTTAACTTGGCATTTCGTTCTGTTGAGGGTCATTTGTATCAGACGTATTAGCTTATATGGACACTCCATATCCATCAGAGTCTGATACAGCTGTTTTCTTTTCACGCTATCATAAGCCTGTCTGAAGTCCACAAAGAGCTGATGTATATCCACATTATACTCGTTATTCTTATTACTTTGTCAGATAACGACGTCGTATTTAGTTTTATTCTCTGAACACTCATATTTGCAATTGTAACGGCAGAGGTAAGAAGAAAGAATGAGCTTAAACTCTAAAATTTCATTAATATATAGCACCTTTACTATAACAAAAAGGATACAGTTTATGATGGGCAATATCCGGCACCATATATTTTGGAAAGCACACAGCGATTTAAAAATGGGAGTTATAGAGATTATTTTCCATGTAAAATTTTACCATTGTACACATTTTTACTATGAGTAATGAAAAAATTCGAGTTAAGGAAAATTCGAGTTACGGAAGTTAATTTATATGTAAAATGCTATCTAAACGTATGAATTTCTAAAAAAGTTCGAGTTATAGAAAAATTGGAGTTATAGAAGTTTGAGTTTTGGAAGTTTGACTGTATATCTAAATTACACATAGTAGTCTTACAAATAACCTGAATCTTTCAAGCAATTAGTTTATTTAATATAAGAAAGAGTAATCATGAGTCATTTATAACCAAATTTTTTTAGTTTTTTTTTAAATCTTAATTAAATAATGGCAAAATAGATTGTTTAAGATGGACACATAATCTTAAGCTATTTGAATACAAATTTTAGCAAATTGTTTAAATCTAAAACATTCAAGAGAATTCAATCAATTTGTTTTCGTGAAAAATGAAAACTTAATAAAGAAATTAGTTGTTGTTTTATCAAGAATTATTATTATTACACATGTTACAGGCCTTTTATCAGACCACGCGAAACATTCATGACTACTTGTTCTTCCTGTTTTTCCAGTACTCCTTCATTATTTCAATAAAGGCTCCCTTCCTTTGGGCTTTAGATACAATTTTCTATGACACCACTTCCCACTTGTATACCTTATGCCTAAATACACCTTTGTCTCTGATATCCGTTGAGTCTAGCTGTGCTCTTTCCAGATCAATTTTGAATTATGTCATCCAGGGTGTAGTGATCTTGAGGCCCTGGATGTATCTGAGGATTCTGTTGGTGAGTCTGGTCTGTGGAAGTCTGCTGATGTGTCCGTAAAATTTTAGTCGACTCTGTCTAATGTCCGCTGCGATGTTGGAGAACTTCCCTGTGGTACTACTGGAGTGAAGCCTATAGCCTTCGTCTGTGAGTTTTAGTCCAATAATTTTCGTACTGATTTTTCTTTCTTGTGTGAGGGTGTTCTCAAGGTAGGTCTTTGTGTGTAACACCAGTGTTTCACTAGCGTATAGTTACTCAAGTTTGATTACTGTGTTGTAGTGACGAATTTTGGTGAAGGTGGACAGACATTTCTTGTTATAAATATCCTGTGTTTTGTATAAGGCTCTCTTCATTTTCAATAACCAAGTTTCCTGCCCGATTTTCTCTTTCCTGTTGGTTCTATTACTTCAACTAGGCACTTAAAGTGTGTGACTCTGTTGATGTTGCCATATATTGTGTTCAAATTTAGTATGTTTACTTTCGTGCAGAAGAACTCGGTTTTTTTAAATGAGATCTGTAGCATTACTTTTTTGCGCACTCTTTGAGTACTTCTATCTGTCTGATTGTTTGGTTTCGTTGTCTGTGTGTAGTGCCAGATCGTCCGAGAAGGCTAGGAAGCCGACCTCTAGCTTGTCCTTAGGTCGTCCAAGTCGCACTGGCTTCCAGTGTCCTTGTATTTTCAGCTCCTTCTCCCATTCCTTGATAACCCTATACAGCACTAGGTTAAGGAGGAGCAGTGAGAGTCCATCACCTTGGCAAACGTCTGTTTTGATCTCAAAAGGTTCGTAGATTTCCTCCTTGCACTTTACCTTAGATGTTGTTTCTGTCAGTGTATGTTTGATCAGTCAGTGTCTTGTCGTCTAAAACTTGTTCTTGTAGGAAGGTGAACAATGACGCTCAATGGAGCCATATGCCTTCTTGAAGTCAACGTAGGTGCATATGACTGGAGTGTTCCTGAGGACTTTGATTTTCAGGGCAGTCTTCGGACTGATGATTTGTTCTGCTCAGGAGTGACCAGGGCGGAAGCCTGCCTTGTATTCGCCGATCTTGTGCTCCTGGTCCTGGGTCCTTTGGAGTATGCACGATGAGAATATCTTGTCTTGAGATCTTGAGCTTGCTGAGAATATATTATGTGACTTCTTTGTGAGATGCCCCTGTAACTGTTTACATCGCTCTTTTTGTGCAGAGGGTGGATCAGTGCACATTTACAGTCATCTGGTAATTTTTCTGATGTGCACATGTCTTTGATGATCTATGTGAATTCTTTGAGTGAGTTCGGTGCTAGGTTTTTCAGTAGTTTGGGCACTATGCCATCTTCGCCAGATGTCCTGTTGTTTTTGAGTGTGAGGATATGCCTGTGAACGTTCTCTTGCGTGTTGGGGGTGGTGAGTCTGTGTGTATATCTGTAGGTTTTTCGTCTGGGAATCGTTTTGTGGGTTCTGGGCAGTTGAGAAGTTCTGAGAAGTCTTGTGCACCTTGCTGTTCTCCTTATTCGTCAGTGCTAATTTCCATCACTTTTTCTGAAGCAGAGGTTTGGTGGTGTGTTTCCTCGGATGTGCACGTTCCTGTAAACGTCCTGTAGAAGTCTCTTGCGTTGTAGTTATGGCAGTTGTCCTTTATAGAGTGCAGCTGTTCCTTCATGTATTTCCTCTTGGATTGTCTGATAATTTTTGCTGTTGTCTTTCGGGTTTCGTTGAACACCTGTAAATTTTCTGGGGACTTTTTACAGTTACAGTATTTCTGGTAAGCCAAATTTCTGGTGACTAGTGCATTCTCACAAGCAGTGCCCCACCAGGGGTGCTTGGTCCGGGGTGCATTCCGGGGAATGAGGGCTTGTGCTTTTTCTGTGATTTTTCGGTTTTTCGGTCATTTCTATGCTCTTTTTCCCAAGCTTCTTTCACTAATTGTAAGAATTATTAAATGAACGTAAATATTAATAAATAAATAATATATATAAAAAATAATATAATCTCTTAAAGTAATTTATTATTGTATGGCATGAAAATAATATATAATAGACTTTGATAAATATATATATCATCAGGCAAGAGAAGGCCGAAAATGCAAAAGAAAACTATGAAAAACTTGGAAAATGCTAAGCAGAACTAGTCAAAGCAGATAACACAAGATTATACTAGACAAAACCAGGCAAGACCGAGCAAGACCTGGACAAGGCTCGATAGGACTGATCCAGACTAGACAATGTCATACTAGACAAGAGTGATCAAGACAATATCTTTATTACCAGCTAAGACAAGACTAGATAGACCATAAAACAAAATAAGATAG